>CM065054.1:24937053-26137053 GCA_032883995.1 Coronaproctus castanopsis
CCGAATATCGTTCGGATGACAACAATACGCTCATTCGGTCTTTTTAGAAAATTTTCGAACACTCTTTCGAGCGTATGAATTTTTGTCATTTCTTCAGAAATCCGAGTTTTCAGGTCTTCCAAATGCGGCTCTTAAAGTATGCCTATAGGAAAAAAAACAACAAAAAAAAAAAAAAAACTGAAGCGGTCAAACGTTGCAAAAACTATCTCTCGACGAGTTCGAACCTACTAAAAATTGAATTGCGAGAGATGGTACAGGTTTAAATCGCGTAACTTTGCGAAAATAACTGTTCCACGCAAAACGCGCTCTTTCCCGTTATTTAACTGAAACTGAAATAAAAACGAATCGTGTATACAAAATAAACGTGCAACACGGCTGTGTTGTTATCGAGTGCGCTATTCTAAAAACAGAAGATGGACAATCTTCTCCGGGTGGTCGTAATATCTTTGTCGAGATGTGACATCTAATCAACGTTAATATCATCGTGGTTAAATTTCGTTTCTTGCAAGCGTAATACCGTTGACACTCTCCAAATCGCGAACATCGACGATGGGCGACACTTGGCTTGGTGTTTAAATTCCACTATATGATAATCGCTGCAAAGCGAAATACCGGAAAGAAAAGTAAGAACAGATAGTAAAACCGGAGAACATCCAAACTGCGATTCGTTACGTTTCGATGTTTTACACGCTAACTATCGCCAATACTACATAAGCGGATTACGCGACGGAGACGATCGAACACTTATCGGAGATGCAGCCTTACGAGAATGGTCAAAATATGAAGCAAATCAGAGTCACCCAATAAATAGGATACATGGAAAAATCGAAGCGGCCGAAGTCGAGGAAACCAGCGTGTATAACAGTCGATATATTGCCGAGAGACGGTAAAAATACACGGCCTCGACGATGGATTGAACCGAGATAAACAGGCGCTTATTACATGTCCGACCGATGCGGTGAAAGGCTTTACTACGCAAAGAATGGCTACAACTGAATCGAATTCGTACTGGACAAGCAACGATCTGCTAATAAAAATGATCCTACCTGTGATTGCGGCTACCAACATCGAACCGTCGATCACATTGTTCGCAGTTGTCCAGGCGGAGCTTTTAACGTGCACACTTCGTGAGATCTATAAAGCGTCAACGCGGGGCAGCATTGGCTACAAAATTCAAAATATTATATTACAGCGTCTTCCTGCATCGTGTGACATACGATAAGAAGAAGACTATCGCAGAATGGAGTAATAAGACGGATACGGTGATTTTAGCGACGAACACAAGCTAGAGAACTGGCAAAACATTTCTGAAGCGAATAGAATATTTCGGCGCGAGAAAGTTAATTACTAAATCGTGGCCAACGCGGTTATTTAGGTGATAGAGTAACATTTAATCGAGATATTAAACATTAGACAAAGCTCGCAAAGCGACGCACATTTCCCGGATATTTAACAGAAAATCAGCCCGTATAAGATTAAATCAAAAATTACCGTCGACAACTGTTATTCGTCCAAGATTAACTTATACGCTTGTCCTGTATAATATATAGGACTCCTATAAAAAAGCTTCGAATAGTCCAAAATTATCGTTTGTAGAATTATATTAAATGCTAACCGTTATACAAAAAAATTTCGTGATCGATTTATTAAGAAAAATTTATTAATATCAGTTATAACTATACGATAATATCCGCGCACGATATACCTTAGCATACGTAGAATCGAGCGTATAAATTTTTATAAAAGTTATTTGTCTTATTTCGAGTATTATTTTATTATTACGCGATTTATTAATAAGTATCGATTGTAAATTGTAATTATCCGTTTTACGAGTTAACTTAAATATTTTTATTGCCAGTTTCTTTTTCTCTCATCTTAACAGTTTATTATTATTATTATTCTCTACCAATCAGAATGCAGTAGATTGGGACAGGTTTTTAATAGTGTTAGATGATAAGATTATAACAAGGGTAAAGGAAATTAAATATCTCGGAGTTATCATAGGTGATACGTTATTACATAACTCAAAAAAGTTAAGGAAATTGAATTACACGTTTTATTACATGAAACAGTTCTTTTCGCTAATTGAGACGGTTGGCATTGTATCAACCGATTCTCTCATACGGCCTAATACATTGGGGTGGTATGGCCAAATATTACATTAAACCTATCGAAATGTTGCAAACATCCGTACTGAAATGCATTAATAATAATAAAATGGCATCGGAAGTCAGAATTTTAAGGTTGCAACAGTTATATGTGTTGCAGTTTTTAAGTTTTGTTTCGAAAAATCGATCTAAATTTAATATAGTATATTGTGTGAAGGGAAAACGAGATCTAAAGGAGTTCCTAAAGCGACTACACCGAATTTTAGTGTAGATACGGTCGTATTATATGGGACCTAAGATCTATAATACTCTACCGAACTGAAGATTGATTTATTGAATTACAAGCGTCGACGAAGGAAACTTTTAACGTCATTCTTAACAGGCTCTAAATGGAAATAGATGGCGGTAAGATGATCATTTTAAAGTTACTGTTTCATGGGAATGTTACGAACGTATGGAATTGCATTAGTGTGGGCTTGTATGTAGACAGAGAGAGGGAGACATAATGGTAAACATATATGTGTGTATGTGTGTGTGTGTGTGTGTACCTATTGGTGTGTATGCACTCCTGTGTTTATGTTTTTTAAATTTTATTTTAAGTTTAATTTAATTATTCTTCGAATTGTTATTGGTGGATTGGGAATAAATTATATGAAAAATCGAGTTACATGTGAAGGCGGTAAAGGTTTATTAAACTGTTTTTTTTTTTTTTTGTTTTTTTTTTTTTAATTTAAGACGGCGTTCGTGCAATAATGCACATAGCCAGTGATTACCGATATGTAAACACTTTATGTTTTATATAACCTTGTAATTTAAATCGAAATAAATTGAAATTATTATTATTATTTTGGCGGTTTTTTTCCCTGTATTTTTTTTTTTATCCTATTTATACTATAAAAATTTAATTAACTATTAATTTAAAATTACTATTTGACAAGGTTAGAACTTGGTCAATAATTTTGTTTTTTTCTCCTGTATTTTTTTTTTAATCATATTTATAACTATGTATTATAAAAATTTAATTTATTATTAAGTTAAAATTACTATTTGCTAAGGTTAGAACATGGTGAATAATTTTTGTGAAAAGTACGCGCAATAAAGACTTTTTCTTCTGCTTCGTTAAGATGAACAATAATACGGAAAGATGAAATAGTACCGATGATTTTTGACGACGATAATAAGTTTTCTAATATAAGCTATAACATCGTTCTATGTGTTATTCAAAAAACCAGCAAAATCGTCCGTCTTCTCTGGGTCATCCTATATAGAGTTCGTATAAACCTTTTTTATTACATTAATAGAAGTAATTTATACGAATTTACAATGTATATATATATATATATATTTTTTTTTTTATTTTTTCAATAAAATTAATTATATTTGAAGTTCTATAAAAATCACCTATAAATTAGCGAAATTAATATTTCATTTTTCGCGCATCGTAATATATAACATATCGAATACTCCGTTAATAATAATATCTATGATAATTCGTAATTTTTTCAATAATTTTCTTTATCATTATTAATCATTATTAATTATTATTAATTTACTTGTAATACAAATTTTATTCGCATTACGTTTATTATATAAGATGTTGCTTTTTAGATAACTATCGATTTTTTTTTTCAATGTTTTTACATAAATGTAATTCATATCACTTCGTGGTCTAACAGAAAAAATATAATTTCGTTAATATTAAAATTTCATCTACTATATAGTGGACACGGTGAATGAAATGAAATAAATCGTTTCGTCGAATTTACACATCGTAATATATAACATATCGAATACTCTGTTAATAATAAATAATTCGTAATTTTTTCAATTTTCTTTAATTATAATTAATTATTTTATTATCTAGAATGTAATTTACTTGTAATACAAATTTTATTCGCATTATTTATTACGTGTATATTACATTATACATGGAGTGTTTTTTATTTATTTACCTATTTATTTTTTTTATTTTTTTTTTTTTTTTTTAATGGGGACGCATTTACGGCCTACCCAACCAACGTCGTGATACTGTGGCGACTATTTACATTTTAATCAAAAATGCCGACTTCTCTAGAAATGTCGCTATACGGGGGAACAAATGTAGATTATACATATTGTGAACGGACGAAACATTATACGGAGGTATAATACATGGAGAACGTAGCAAGACAAACTAAAGCTCAGAACGTCACAACAGAGCATTAAAAAAAAAAATATATATATATATATATAATCATGATTGCAGACTGCCTGTTCAGAAGGGAAGGGACAGAAGGGACTTTAAGCTGCAAACGGAAAAGATGTCGGGTAACAGACGATGTCCAAATTGTAATCCGCGAGTGCTTTTTAAATTCTGTACACCATTATATTTAAAGTTAAATCAAATTTTAAACTCGCGATTTCTCGTTACCGGTTCGTTTCGGGTAAAATTTATGTAATTATATAAATGATAAATCTTCACGTTTACTTTCGTCTAACTTCAACTCGAACACTCCTATCTATCATAGGGAGACCTAAGAACGGCCGCCCAAAACCCCCTAAACTAAACCCTTTAACTCCAATTTTCTCGCGACGGGTATTTAGTGTAAAAATACGACTTATCGTTAGGCGCGTATTATTTCAATGCCGCATAACTTACCTTTAAATTTTGTTTCCACGATTTCGGATTGATTTATCGTGTTGACAATTTTTAAAATTTTTGATTTCGTTTGAAATTGTTTTTCGCGATTTTTTTTTCGCTTTATACGATAGATCTCATATATAGAAACTGCTATTTTATGAGACGGAATCGTTTAAAAATATTTACGCCGTGCACTATGCCCTGCCAAAAGTGGCAAGTCGGCAATTTTAAAAAATTCGTACCTCGAAACCTATCGATCGTACTTAAAAACCGGATTTCATTTCGAACTTGTCACTATCTATTAAATCGGCTTTAACGAAATTTTACAAAAATCGAAATTCAAAAAAAAAGTCACTCCCCAAAACTGCCCAAAGTTTTTTTTTCAAATAATTATATATATATATATATATATATATATATGTCGGTTGATTCGTTACTTATGGTATTTAAAACATTTGACAATTCAACTTAGACGGAAGCTGCCAGGAAACGTGGGAGAACACCGTTAAGATACATTGATGAAATAAAGCAACTGGATACCACTACGTCAGTGGATAAGATCGGTCGAAGACAGAGCAAAATGGCGCAGGATTGTTCAGCAGATCGGTAAGACTCACGATGCTCGGATCGAGGAAAAAGAAGATATAGAGATATATATTCAATGTATTACCAATAAAACTTTATACTATTCGATACCAAACAACGCGCGCACTAGGTGCATTTCTACATATAAACGTAGATTTTTCATGCTCACGGACTGTACAATCCTTTTTTTTTTTTTACTTTAACAGTTCCTGGTTTTATTTTTGCTTCTCCGATTTTCTCTTTTCCATTAGGACGATGTGCATAGTAAAAACTACGAAGAATTTGCAACTTTATTCAAGAGCAAAAAAAAACGATCGACATCGAGCACGTTCTTAAATAATCCTACAAATTTTCTACAAACACATCAATACATCAAGATGAAAGAAATATTCCGAATTACAATTTGAACTAATTCTTTTTCAAGTTATTGGAAGAGCATCTCTGCACCATCACCTCTTTTTTTCTTTTGATCATCTTGTGTATCATTCCGCGGACACGTGGGTTAAAAATTAAATTGCAATTTGTTTTAAAAAAAAATTTATACCGGTTTTGTATAAACTTCATCGACGTACGATATATTTAAGTCATTATGGAGTATTCAGTACACCACCGTATTCTCAATAACTTTTACACGCAGTTTCATATAATTCGATTTCGTATTTCCAGCTTGGAGTTATCGTAGTTAAATTAATTGTTCTTTTTAAAGCTACGTTTAAAAGAGATTTCCTTCCTAGAAGAGGTTCGGGAAATCAGAGTTTTCCTCGTTTGAGATGAAACCGCCACCACGTTATCCGTCGATCAATATGCATTCCGACGTATCATAGACGGTTTGTTTGCAGAATTTCATTGCCACGGATACATATTGCAGAACGTGTTACTTATCCGTTATTAACATAATCAGCAAATGTTGCTAAATTAAATAGGTCCGCTACTTGGATAATTACATGACTACATATTACGTATGTAAATACATAAGTACGTATAAGTTTAAAATTAATTACATTGTGTGTATTATGATTTATTTTTAGCGAATTTTAGAGTAAAATTTTCCTCAATCAATATTATTTGTGCCTTCGTCGTATACCAACTTACAATATTGCTGTATTGCGAATTTTTTTAAAACCACTCTATTGCAGACACTCCTGTATAACGGACATTTCCTTCGGTTCACGAGTGTCCGTTATACTAGGGTTTTACTCTCTCTCTCTCTCTCTATATATATATATATATATATTGAGTGTAGGCAGAATTTTTTTAGAAAGTGGGCAAAGGTTAAAACTATGTAAATTCCATGTGCTCAATAATTTCATGTATTAAAAAAAAAAAAAAAAAAGTGTACTTAAGAAAGACACACACGCTTATTAACACTTTGAGCCCAGTGTCAGTCATATGTGACCGATGTAGTCCATTACCGTCAACCCCGTGTGATTTCTTTGCATAAATGCGATAACGAGAAAATTTTCGCATTTTCACTCCGTATTTATAAATATCACTTTCTAATCACCGCGGTTAACTTCGAATTTTTCTATTTCTTTTGGAAACGCAATAAAACCTAAAAAAAAGCGTCAGTGTCATTTATGACTGATACATTCATACACGTGTTTATATTTGAACGTATAAAGTTTTCATCTGAAACTTTCGTTATTCGGTACCATTAGTCTTGATGAAAACGTATCCAAAAACTCATTTAAGCGCTGTACCAGTGGCGGCTCGTGACAAGTTAATTTGGGAGGCTCTAATATAAAACTATAATAATTTATAAAATGTAATGACATAAATATCTATTTTTAGCGACTTATTCATTATGTTTAACCTATAAGCAGAATCTAATTTAAGCGCAATATTTACAGAACCCATTAAACCTAGTTCCCATACAACAATTCATGTGACGAGCTGATAGTTCATGCTTTTTGCTCTTTGATTTAAATGTTTTAGATCATTAAATCCTACTTATAAAAGTACATGTACCTACTTTATTGTGTTGATTCAAATTTAATATGGGTGTGGGTCTCCCTAGTTTCTTAATTCTTACCTTTTCTGATAATGGAAGCATTTTAAAATTTCCTTTTAAAATATTACTAATTTTATTATCCATCATTATGTTTTAAAAATCAACGTTAAACAATAATTAAATTTAAACGTTTAATTAGATAAATAAAAAATATTACACGTTGAAAAATTACTGTAAAATAAGTGTCGGCGAAAAGCAGTGCTTGCGTTCGGTTAAGTAACAAAATCGATATTGTAAAATGGATTATTTAAAGAAGAGAAAGAAGGATAAAAAAAAACAAAAAAACGCAAATGAAAACACGTGTTTTTCGATAGGTAAACAAGGACACGCAACGCAAATCATATTGTTAAAACTGGTTATAATCGCGGGTGAAATAGTCGAGGGCTCACTTATCTAGAGCCCCCAGACGCCTTTAAGTTACGCTCGGGAAACTTCGGTTCTCTTCGTTTTTCGCATATATTCTATATACCGTGTGAGGGCTCAATTCTGAATAGCCCACGTACTGTATTATTAGTTGTTATTATCACGTGACCGTAAAATCAGCTATCGACGTTGACGCGAGTCGATTGCGTAGTTCCAGTACAGTTAAAAAAATCCGACGATAGTTAGCCGGTGTTTTAGCTGTTGGTTTAAGGAATCCGCGCAAAAAACGCATATTTTGCATTCTTTTTTAAAATGGATTCTTACAAAAAAATTATTTTAAAATTAAAAGTTTTATTCCTTATACTGATTTTTTTTAAGTCATTAAATAATATGCATTTCTTAAAAACTCGCACAGGGAGGCTCGCGCCCAGGAGCCGCCCCTGCGCTGTACATTTATTCTTTGTTCGCGTCTATTCGCTAAATCTAGACCGTTAAATCGATCCTCAGTTGTAGTTACAAAATCATGCAAAACTTAGGCTAAATGGAAAATAAGCGGTCGCGCGGCAATGTTTATAAATGAATTTCTACGAAATAGGATTTTTCAAGTAAGGCTAAATAACATCATCACCGATACCAAAACATTAGAAAATGGAACTCCACAGGGGTCTGTAATTAGCCCAACACTGTTCGTTATTGGTCTAAACGAAATATCCGAAATTATTAAAGTGCCTGTTCCATATAGTTTATTTGGGGACGACTTAATTAATTATCTATCCGGTACAAATATTAAAAATATCGAAATAATACTTCAACGTACAGTTAACAAAATCACCGAACGGATCGAAAAGCAAAGACTAACCGTCTCGGCGGCAAAAACCGAACGTATCACTTTTGGAATTCAACGACCTCTTCGGCCCGGCTGCAATATTTCGATATACAATAAACCCGTAAAGATTACAGCGGAAATGAAAATATCGGCAATAACGTTTGATAGAAAATCGTCTTGGTGTAAATTATGTTCAATCTCTACAGGCGAAATGCTAGCATTAAACGTGCTAAAGATGGTGGCACATACAAATTGGGGTGCGGACAGAAAATCGCTACTACTACTTTATAAAACCCTGGAGCTCTCAAAAATGGACTACGGATGCATATTATATAATAGTGCAAACTTCAGCACAGAGCCAGTTCAAAACAACTGCGACAGGAGCTGTAAGAACTAGTCCCGCCAGTCAGTCTTCTAGCTGAAACGGATCTACTGCGACCGAAGAAACTTCCTTTCATTGAAATATTTTTCTAAAATCCGGCATCTTCCTAAAAATCCTGTCTATGAAAAAGCAATAAATTCTTCAGATTGCATTTTACCAATCAAGAAGAAAATGTCTGCCAAGACCGTTAGGTGTACATTGTAAGTTGCTCTGTAGTAACCTTAACATCGAAGTACAGAATCTCATACATGAAAATCCATCGCATATGAAACTAACATTAAAACAGGTTATGTCAACTGTTGTCAATAAGACATATATTGACAGAATGCCGGGAAGTTCGATACAGAGAATTATGCTTCAAAAGTGCTACACTAGACGCTATTTTAAATAATGATGATAATATTAATGATTTATTCACTTTATTAAAACTAACCAAAATGTATAGAGTGCTATAAATTTATATGTAATAATATTAATAATCTATTTACTTTATTAAAACCAAAATGTATAATGTACTATAACATTTGTATATCCATACCGGAGACGCAAATGCAGTCGAGCGTCTTTTAATAAATATAATTCACGATAGTCACAGGATCCAGGTTTGTATTCTTTGAAGTATTGAAAAATACCGTTCAATAGTACTAACATATAAAAAGGGGAATAATATTAAAGTGTAGTGTTATCCAGCATACTTTATGACAGTGTCGTATATAAATGGTAAAAATAAAGCGATTTAAATAACCGTTTGAATTACAAACGAGGAATTAACATTATATTAAAGTGTAGTGTTACCGAACATTCTTCGAAGAACTATAGCGATAAAATTGATTAAATCCTACAGAAGCTCTAGCATTGTTATTGTAGGAATCAAAAACCGTTAAAACATATTAACATATTTCTCATAAAAAATAATATAAATTTAGATCACAAATTCAGTAATTTAAAGTATCGACATAAATGTCATTCGTGAACAAATACTTTTAACGTGTAAACAGTTTGTATATTAAGTATTATAGAAATAAACTTCAATCACAGCGGAACGAATATAAATAGCTAAATAAATTTTCCCAGGCATTGAAAAAAAAATCAGTAATACCTAATATTTTTAACGTACAATTTATTACGGTTCGCGGATTATTTAAAGATTATTTATACAAAATCGCGCACTTCGACAACTGTGTAACTTTACCGATTAAGCGCACACATTCTTCCGACTGCAATCGTTGTAAAAAAAATTTTTGGCGATAATAGGTCAGATCAGTTAGTAACTAAATTGTTTAAAATTTTTTTAATACTTTCACCGTTACTACAGAAATAAATCATCGAAGAATAAATGTGCACCTATAACCTAAGTATAAGATGTATAAATTTAATCTTATCATATTGTAAAACAGTTTGTTCCATAAATTTAATATTAGATGGGTTGTGTTTCTATTTTTTATATCTAAGCCCTAGTGACTCGTGTAATCGTAATCGCCTATACTTATGACTGGTATATATGTGATAATTTACAGGTTTCGTAAAATTGTTTGGATCTTCTTTAAATCCCTTCTCGAATGAAGGTTTAAGATATGAATACATCGAAGATATCCGAGTATATCCGGAGATTTTGTACTTTTTGTAATCTCGGTATATTTGTCCCGCTGGTAGAACACCAATACAGGAGCAGCATATACCGACAGTCTAGGTAAAATAACAAAGTTATATAAATAAGAAGTTTGTCTAAAATCGATAAGTGTGATTTTCTATCGAATATTGGAAAAAGTGCGCGAGTCCTCTGTATCGTTTTGTTACTTATGAAATTAATATGGGCTTGAAAAATTCAATGTATTATCCAACATCGTGCCTAAATATTTAATATGTTATTTCTAAATTCTATACCACCGGTTATTTACATTTATTTATGAACGGTCACTGGTCAGAATCATGATAAATAAATCGGGATTAGTAGCATGATGAAGTGATACGAGATAAACTCGTTATATACGTCAATCGTCGAAAAATTTACGCGATGTCTTAAGAATGTATTAACACGAGGTAATTTCAGAATATTACGCATATAATCTAATATAACCGGCAGAAGAAAGAGGAAGAAAAAATTCAATTTTACAGCTGGTTTTTATTTAGACGCATTATCGTAGTAAAATTATATTTATAATTCGTTATAATTTTTTTTTTTCAATACGATTTTTGGAAAAAATTTAATTAAAAATTTTTCCGACCCAACCAGGATTCGAACCTGGAATCTTCTGATCCGTAGTCAGACGCGTTATCCATTGCGCCATTGGGTCGGTTGTAAGCATTATAACTTTTCACGTATTTACGAACGACGTAATATTTTATTATTATTATTTTTTTTTAATGAATAAAATATAATAATATAATTATTATTTCGTCAAACTAAGGTAATTATAATTATAATCGGACTTTAAATAAGTAGACGTTTTAAAATGTTTAATAAATTTACATTATTACGACACTTTAGTTCTATAGAAGAAAATTTTAATGAGAATTTATTAAATTATGAAATATATTATTAACTAAAAAAAAAAAAAAAAAAAAAAAAAACTATTATTATATTTCGTATAATTCGTACGATAGAAATTATCGTAACATTTTTCATTTCCGTATATTGATACACTGCGGATACTTCCCCTAATGTTAATTCTCTTTATTACGAAATTAACCCTTTCAGAGGCTTCATGCATTGTAATATTTTGACTCAAAATTATAATTTTAATACAGACGTTTATTATACAATACCGCTTCTTAGGAGAACTGCAGAACATTTTCCAGGTATTTATTTAAATACTTTTAAAATTGCGACATTTCAAGTCCGTCAAAAAATAGAAAATTTTATTCGAATTGAAATTTCACGTACCTTATACAGCGGTCATCGTGACTGAAAGAGTTTAAGATGATTTCTAACGTAAACGATATTTATATCTGTTTAATTAGTAGTTCCGATAATGTACGAATATAATTTAATAATAAATAATCTATAAGTATTATCGTTGATTGATCAACAATTTTTCTCGCATATCGAATACATCTGTAAAAAAAGGTGACACCGTTTATTATAAAATTAATCCTTTCAGTCGTGATGGCTACTATGTGAAATTTTAATTCGAACTAAATGTTTTATTTTCCTCCGGTTGACGTGAAATGTACCAATTTTAAAAATATTTATATAAATTCGTGGAAAATTATCTATAGTTCACCTACAAAAGGGAATATTGTATAATGAAAAACTATTTAAAATTTATAGTTTCGTGTCAACATTTTACAATGTAATCCAACCCAACGTATTTGGTATGAAATGTGACGGTCATACTGTGTAAGGAGGCCTGGTTGAGTCTCTGTATAGGCGTGGTTCTTATTTATATTAATGAAAAACTGACATAGTCGTTGACAAACATCAGAGGAAATTTCTAACTTCTTCTCTCTATATAGAACTATACAGAACTTGCGCCCCACCACTGCTGCCAATGCAATCTCGAATATCATGCCACTTGATCCTCTGGTCAGGGTAGTCTTCGATCATTTCTGGAGACTTCTTTCCGTGTCCGGCAGAATGTTCACTTTTTAAATAAGGATTATACGAATTTGTGCTTTAACTTAAATATCAAAACTGTCAAAAATTTTATTAATGACGAATTGTCGGCGATTTAGCAGGTGAGGCGGGATAATTACACAACCGGGAGGAAGACGTATCGATTTTTGATAGACGGAAAATTAAAAATTTAAATATAAACTTTCACAATTCGCAGTCGGGACATGATAAATTCGGTTCTTATATTTATTATATTTACATAGGGGTCCCGTTTAGCCCGTGGCCCCGAATGCGCACTGTGCAACTCCGGCGCTAATATTGAGCATTTTACGTTCTATCGCTCAGAGAACTGTCTGATCTCCGATTACTGCGTAAGATTGATAACTGTAAATCACTTATCTTCAATAATTGCTGTATACGGAGTCGGAAAATGTACAGAAAATTTGAGTAGTCATTACTGTCTTTATTCTTAAATCATTAATTCAACCGTCATCATGGTGTGTATTACAGTCGGCGCTATCATTTATTATATTGCTAGTTGCTACTTTTTATATAAAAACAATTACATACTTCTTCTCGTTCATCTGTATATAAAGAGTATTATTTTAGTTTCTTCGAATTGACCAGCTATGGACCACGTCGTAAAATATCTTCATTCATGATGGCTGTTTGTTCGTCTTCCTTTGAATCGAATATTTCGTTACTTCGCTGTGTTTTTGTTTTCTTTCATCTGTCTATTTAATAGCAGTTTTCTTCTTCACTTTTTCTTCAAAGCTCCGGAAATTATTCCCTTCTGAACCTGCTCCTATTCGTAATGTCTTCTTCTGCGACGACGTTAATTTGCTCAACATCTTTCTTAACTTCGGGGCGGCCAGTTTGCGTCCTTGTTTATTAGAGTATTCGAAAATTCTTCTTGCAATTCCGTCTCCGTTTTCTTTAAGTGACCATAATAGCTTAATCTCCTTTTTTTTTCAACTGCGCTTATAATATCTTCAATATGACCGTAATTTTCTTATTACTCCTTTTTTTTATTATATAAAAATGTAGTGTTACCTAATATTCTTTATAGCACTGTCATATATAAAGATATGTTAAAAATAAATTCATAATCAAAAAGCTTTCGAAGAACTACAGAAATAAAATTGATTAAATCCTACCGAACTACCAACTATTTGACATTGCACGAATCAACCCGTTTCAGATATAGAGAAATGTATTAACGTATGTTTCATAAAAAATATTATAAATATTCAGATCACGAATTCAGTAATGTAAAACATCGACTACTAAAAATAAAGAGATTTCAGAACATATTAAAAAGTTTCCAAAAAAAAAAAAAACAAAAAACTACAGCAATAAAATTGATCAAATTCTACAGATCCATTCGGCGAACATTTCATTGCAGGAATCAACCCATTAAGTTTAGATAGAAACATATTAACATATTTTTCATAAAAAGTAATATAAATCCAGATCACGAATAACGTAAAATATCCACAAACGTATCTCATTCGTCCAACAAAAAACATTTACACCGATTAAACAGTTTGTAATTAGATACAAATAAATTTCAATCGCAGTGGAACGAATAGCTGAAAAATGTTTCCCAGACATTAAAAAAAAAGACTCAGTAATACATCATTTACACCTGATTTTTTTTTAACGGACAATTTATTACGGGTGGTCACATTTGAAGATTATTTATACAAGTATAACATCGCTGACAACTGTGTAATGTAACATGTAACTTTACTAAAGTTTCAGCACACTCTTTTCGGCTGTAATCATTGTAATAAAGATTTTAGCGATAATAGATCAATTAGTAACTGAACTGTTTAAAATTTTCTAATACACCATTGCGCAGCAATAAATCATCGTAGTATAAATGTGCACCTATAACCTACGGGGTGTATAAATGAATCTTATAATATTGTAAAACAGTTTGTTCAGAGTTTCGTAAACTTACTGTTATTTCTACTATATTTATATTTCATTTACGCGATATATTTAATCCATCGTTTTTTTTCCAAACTAGGGTCAAAAATAAAAAAAAAAAAACAAAAAAAAAAAGTGGACTGTTTTAACTGAAGAAAAAAGGAATAATTCGGTTAATTATTTGTTAACGTAAAGTTATATAACGAAAATAATTACATTTTACGTTATTTAGCGCGATTTTATAGACGAATAAAATATTTTCTAATAATTACCCGAACACAGCTCAGTTCCCAATATTTCCGTTTGTCGATATCACTCTGAATATTTCATAAGCGGTTTCACTCCGATGCATCGTTTAGCAAACACTTTATACGATTGTTAATCGTAAGTTTCATTAATTAAAAAGGATTATTCCGAATTTTGAAATTTATAAAAAAAAAAAAAAAAACGTAAATAATTCGTTTAAATGAATTATATATTATTTCCGTTAACTGCGACGTACAAAATTAACGCTTCGTACAAGGCGGCACTGAGTCAATTTTTGATTGTTACGCCGTACATTTACAATGCACAGTAGTGAATCACTGCCTTTCTCTCACTCGAACGGATGTAGTGAGTCACATTTGAATATTTCCGATGACTCATTAATGGGTCATATTCATCATAGCAAAAAAAAGTTATCTGTTCGGCATTGTGTACCGCGCGCGCTCTCTTTCTGTATTCGCGTTATGTGTACTTTTTTTTTCTCAAAATTTTAGCGGGTCTTTTTTTTCTAGTGACGGTGTCTTTTTTTTTGTTCGGATTTAAAATTTAGAACGCGGAAAGAAATAAACGCGAGTCGATATTCCAGACAAAGTAACTCTTCTTTTTAATTCCTCAATCTATTAATATATTGATGGACAACCACGATTAAAAGTGGTCATTTTTTCGTTCCCACGTGTTTGACCCATACATCATTTGGGTATTTTTTTATGCTAGTAACTATGTGTGTGTCCTAAAATAGAGCAAACTGTAAACGAGGACAGTATATTTGCGATACAAAATACGCCATATTTCAAAACATATCAAAAACCCATTATGATTAGCGGTAGAAGAATATGTTCAAATTTTAAGAGGTAAAAAACCACTACCGATTCAGTTACGAGGCGCACAACTGCAACAATTGAAAATGATGAAAATGAAAAGTTTGTTGAAATTGTGTGAAAAGCACGCGAAGAAAAACCTTGATAACACATACACACATATATTTATATATATATATATATCAAAGATCGCAAGACGGTTACATGGATTGGAGAACAGACGAAATTGGTAGACGCAGTGGAGCGGATGAGCAGGCTAAAACGGAAATGGTTGGCAAGACAAGAGGATGAAAGACGGATTAAACAGATATTACAGTGGTGGTCAAAATGTCCGCGAGGAAGGCCTACAGCAATATTGTTAAATCGGCCATCAATTGGATCCGAGCCGCACAAGATAAGTCGTTGGAGAAATGTTTAAGGACTGCCTAGCAGTAGGTTGATACAGACATATCGTGATATATATATATATATATATACAAGAATTTGTAAATCCATACGTATAATGTGTAAAAAAAAATTAATGACAATTCGTTCGAGGATGAAACAATAAATGTAAGTAGAAGGAATGAACGGAGTACTAAATTGCAGAAATTTAAAACGCGCTGATACTCGAAATGTAATCGTAAAGAAAATTTTTCATCGTTAGTGCTAAATTGAAAAAAAAAAACGTACAAAAATAAAAAGTCACATTAGATGCGACAATTTTGAAACCATACCATTCCGTTAAGTCCCCACTTACGGGTAGTAAAATCAATTAAGAAGAATTAAACCTGTTTTTCTAGATTTAACGATACCTTCGGCAAAATTAAAAGCATGTATAAGGGTAAACAGATATTCTCACATAAATAGTTTCAATACCGTCCTTAAGAGTCGTAAAAATACTTGTTTATATCAAGACAATATGCTTGCCTTCACATCGTTTAACACACACACATCTAACTAAAAAATTCGAAACATTTAATTTTTTTCAGATGATTATGTAGATAACATCTTCAAAACTTATTAACGAGATACTATAAGGTCGATCAATTAAAAACGAGACTTCGACGAAACTTATATATGAAACTTTTACCGAAGTAATATGCCTAACGTCAACAGCAAATTATACAAAATAATACCAGGCTTCGCTTACATATTTGATAGATGTTATATTTAACCAAACATTTAGGCTCATCGTGAGGTAACAAAAATGAGGTTTTTTTTTTCTTTTTCATATATTTGCTAATTTATAACTAGCCAAGAGTGATATCTAATCTAATAAATGATGTCGTAAAGTGTATATATAATCACGTGTAGAAGTATCCGTTAAAAAGATTACGGAATTAAGTTTCTCATTTTAGTTTGCTCGAGTCTTGATGGCGGTTCTATGTGTAAACTGATTTGGGTGGTTTTATAAACACATCAGATGTTTTTGTGCGAGCCTACCGATAATTTCATCCACTGAATCGGTTTTCAAATCGCGATAACTTCGTTGAACACGTACGACGTAGCACCTTGTTCTGCAAACGCTGGATAATCAGTTTGTTCGACGTCTTTGCGTAAACCGATAGTTGCACAATACCGGATACATAGCGCTAACAGACGATTCTGCAGTTTGGAGTGGTAACCTAATAACCAGTAAAGTTTTATGCCGAGTTTATTTCTTTTCTTTTGGATATGCGACCTCCATAGTCGTCGATCAAACTCCTCCTACATATTTCATTAATCGTGGGAGTCGCTTTATTTTCGATTAGCGTCATTTTTCTGTGTGAATTTTCTGTTGTGGAGAACGTGATGTGTGACGACTTATCTGAGTAAATAGCAAGTTTCTACTGTTGCGCCCACTGATGAACTCGATCTATTCTTCAATTCGTAAGCATTTTTATCTGATGCGATTATATCATCTGCAAACGTTGCTAGCGGAGCCAAATCTACTGTATAAAGATTGTATAGCAGGGATCCCAGGACACTGTGGAAGTCCAGGTAGTACTGGATGTACATAATATGGATAGATTGTCCTCGTGTTTGATCTGACTGCTGCTTAGGTATGATCGCATTAACTGGTAAAGTCGCTCAGGCAGAATGGATTTCAGATTGTATAATAGGTTTTAAACCGTAAAAAAATGGTAAATCTGACGCAGAAAGCGAATATTTATTCTGATACAGTTACTATCGATGCGGAAAACTGTATTCGGTGACTGAGATATATATTAAAATTTCTAATCTAACAGCGAGGAGGATAAACCGATCAGATACGACATAATAATAATAATAATAATAATAATAATAATAATAATAATAATAATAATAATAATATATATAAATATCCAAATATGATGAAAGACTTAAATATAGATAAAAGAAGGGGTATGTATATTAATGGACACGATTTAAAATTATGACGAAAGTGAATATTGCTAGAAAAAGTTGAAATTATCAGTCGCAAATTTGGAAATAAACAAGGGTAAAATAAAAATCACGATTATAGACAGAGGGAAGCGGTCATTATGTTGTAGATAATTTTATGTATACTTCAGATCGATAATTTCTAATAAAGTAGGTAATCTACGATGAAATTGACTAAAATATGGAAAGATGGTTCTATTACTAAACACGCTCGAATAAAACTTATAAGGACATTTATATGATTCGGGGCAGTATTACACGCAGGTGAATCATGGACTTTACATAATAACCCGACTGAACAGTTTTGAAATGTGACGCGCCGGAGAAGATTGATATAGCGTGGACATCGAAACGAGCTAATGAATCCATAGTGCGCGAGTTGAATCTCACTATTTCGGGTATTCGCAGCCGGACGGAATTTTTGCAAACACCGGTGATAAAATTCGAAGGAGGTTCAAGAGAAAAGACCTAAAGAAGAAGAACGAAAAAGAAAATAATTTATTAAATAATTAAAATACACTAAACATAATTTATATCGCCTTAATAGCTTATTAATTAATTAATTAATTAAGGTCGGTAACAAACAAAACAAGCTCAATATTAGATAATGTCGAAACTAACGATTAAATATGAATATAATTAATGTGTAACATCGCGCTAATAATTAGATTAAAATAAGCGAATAGCTCGTTACAATAAATTATGCTTAATTATGTTTATATTTTGTATACATAAACATTAGCTGAAATCGTAATTACCTATTAATAAACTCATTTTTTCATATACACGGCAATTATCGAAACATTTACGCGATATGTTAAGAATGTATTAACACGAGGCCACGCATATAATCCTAGTAGAACGGTTTGCATTTAGTATGCGCCTAACTGTTTTGAATGAACCGCAATTTATTATAACTAGCATATCGAACACCAAACAGGGGACAAGTACCGGACATATTAGTGTTTTGTTTTTTTTTTATCTAAATAATAAGTTTATTACTACGTGTATTAAGGAACGATATTAAACGTGGTATATATATATATATGGAATAAATGGATTTAATTAGCCTTTATTACTAATATAGTTAATATGTTTAGTTTTGTTATCAAAAACGCCTAAATACCGAATCTGACCAATTAGCTTTTTTCCCCAACACCATCAGATTATTTACCAAATTTTGGTCGTGTGCGTGGAAAGAAAATTTCTTTCGGTTTTCGATGGATTGATAGTGATTTTCCGCTTATTTTAATAACTGAGAATACTACGTCGTTTTCGAGTCTGTTCTGGATAGTGGCTGGTTTAAATTTCGCTACAAAAAATAGCCGCATCATCTGCATGGAAATCCGTCGACTTACTAAATTAACGAGAACGCCTATTATAACGGAAATACTTATTAATGAACAAATCGAATTCATCCGCCAATTAGTTTAATATTACAAATATATATTTATACAGTGTAATTTCTATCTAGTCTCGTTGATTATCGAATTTTAATTTTATGCGCGTAATTAAAAAAAAAAAAAGTGAAATTTCGATTTATAGTTAGACGAAATATAACGTAAAAATTATCGATTAAAACGTGTACATCGTAATTAAAAAATTAGAAATGTTACAATTCATTTAATCGCGAATGTAAAAAACAAAAATAGCAATAAATTATTTCGAACGTTACATTTTAGTGTTTAAATTTTTTTCCTGAACGTAATTAACAACGTACGTAATTTTAAAAGGTAGTCTCGAAAAATGAGCTCGTATAATTCGTAATAGACGAATAAAATCTTTGCACCCGGATAAGACATTTCGTTTACATTTTAAAACGAGTCTTTAACACAACTATTTTGTCTATAATATACGGTTATATTGTCATTATTATTACTATTTTTTTTATTTTTTTTTTAATTTTAATTTATACGTATATTATTTAAAAACTTGTTATATAAAACGAAATAAGAAATTTTTTAACTGTCGAAATATCTCGAACAGTTTCTATAAGAAATTTCTTAGTTAATATACTAACTGGCGTTGTACCGCTCTTTATTTTAACTGCTCGCTCCGCTCATTTCGTTCGGGAAAACTAAAACGTGCCGAGCGTTACTGTCGTTCAATTGAGCACCGCCGTGAGAATGCTGCAAAAAACTATAGTCGCATATTGTTTTTTTTTTTCATTCCGCTAACCTTCCTGCAACTCATTAAATCACTCAGGTTCGAAATTCCGTCTTAGTTGCTATCCGACACGTGTAAACCTACTTTTTCTATGTTTCTATGACATTTTTAAAAACTGATTTTTTCGCGTTTTTTCGTATAACAATTTTTCCGAGAATTTCGAAATATATTTTTTGCAGCGTACTAAGAATAAGATTACGAGTAAATGGGAACGTCGTTCATTGCGCAAAGAGGAAAATTCAAAGAGCAAAAAAAGAACAGGTCGTGTTCAAAATAAAAGAGCGTGAGCGTAAAAGGACGAGCACATTTGTGCGACTCGCTCTGAAGCGACACGAATAGCTAGATTGTAAATTATCTGCAAGGTAATCCCGTAGATTTCGATTAGCGAACTGACTGAATTATTTCACGAGATAGCTAACAATTTCAAATTTCGTATTATCACGCGCGCGGAATATTACACGGACTAAAACTGGTCGATATTCAACCGCGGAATTCCTCAATATAACCTTTAAAAGAAAATAAAAAAAAAAACAAAAAAAAAACGCTGATTAAATAAAGAACTGTACGCTTTAGAAATTTATTAATATAATATTTTAATTAATAAGATTAAAATTAAATTCGTATATAAAAAACCTACGATAAAGTTTTACGTCGTTATCAGCGAACACGAGTACTTCGCGACGAATGAACGAACAATAGGTTTAAATTGTTTCCAAAGCAGATTACATACACACATACAGCGAACTCCGATTAATTCGCGTGCGGATTGTGCTCATTCCGGAATCGTAAAAAAAATACTAAATGAGCAAAATGCAATTGTCAGATTATTTGGGACAATGAGGATTTAATTACGGCGTCGTCACATTATATCTATCGATATACGACGATAAATTAACACGCATTACGGAGGAATTTTTTTAATCAGTACATGTTCAAATAAAAATTTCTAGTTTGATGTCATATACATCGGCAAATTTGTAACGATGTTAATTTTTTTTAAAAAATAAAAAGCAATTTTATCCGTTTTTTCTATTATCTGTGCGACCCACCCGTTAATTAACCCGGATAATCGACAGTTCACTGTATAATAAAACGCGTATAACGAGCGGTTGTACGCTGTTGCTAGGCGACACTTAGATTTAGTGAACGAGTCTTCAAATTAGCTTACAACTATTAAATAGACGATTGTACGGGGGAAAATATAATAAATAAAAAAAAAAAAACTAAATAGCGAAGGAGACGTTAAGTATTAATCGTAATTTATCTCGCGTTAAATAGTACACGCACTTTACACACACAACACATATTACATACACATATAAGGAAGTCAGAAGACGTTATATACGCTTATAACACCTATAGAAGTACAAGTGTGTAGTCGTATCGTACTTATACGAATAAAGTTTAAATACGGTAATATAAATAATAACCTTTGATTAGCGTTAACCTGAAATAGTATATACAAAAATTTTATTCACAAGTCTAGGGCGTGAGGAGCGAATGTTTAATCCTTTTATGTTTGTATCGTAATTGAACGGTGCGGTAAGTGTAATTAACAATTTGTTGTACAAGCGAATATTGACTCGTGAGGCACTTAGAAAAAAAATTTAGCAGCTTGTTGGTCGAGAAGTTGAGATATGTACGGGCGATTCGGTGTGGCACGCGTGAAATTTTTGTACGAAAAGAAGCATTAAGAATGATTTGGAGGCATTTATTTGTCGCTTTCACGATCACTTTTCTATAGGGCAAAATCATAGCTGGAGCGTGAAGTAGAGAAATTTAAAATTATATAAACGATTATTATAGAAGTAACAAGAACTGATATTTCCCCAAAATATAATTGAAATTTTCGTTTTAAACGGAGTTTCAAAAATTGCACAAATTATTACGTAATTATGATAAAATACCTGAAGCGGTAGCACGCCAACTTTATGTTGAAATAATATTTTCCATAATGTTTAGGTACTATATATATATTATATATATATATTAGTTCAATTAAAAAATGATTTAATATTTCTCAACCGATACTTACGAACAATTGAATCGATATTATTAACCAGGTCCATTCCCGAATTGAAGAATCAGCTAACAGAACCGTTATACGATCCGCACGGATTTACCCTAAAATAAAATCGTAACGTCAGATTAAAACAATAACGATTAAAGCATTTAATTTTCAAAAGTCCAAGCAGGAACATCAAAGTGAATTATTGAGTGGAATTTTTATAAGGAAAAATATTTGATTATTACGCTAAATAGTAGTACCCAGTTTTAATAAATTAAACTCATACACGAAGATAGATCTGCTCCTAGCATTTTTTGTTGTTTTAGAAATGTACAATAAATTATTGCGTAAAAAAAAGAATATATATATAAGGTAAATTTGGATTAGGAAAAAGAAATGAAAGGGGTAACCGATTATTAGAATTCTGTATTACAAATAGCCTATATATAACAAATACTGGCTTTAAAAAACATCCACGTCGATTATATACATGGAAATCGCCATCTGGAAATTCGAGGAACCAGATAGATTACATACTGGTGAGATCAAGATGGAAATCATCATTATTGGATGCAACAACATATCCTAGTGCTGAATGTGGAACTGACCACAACTTACTAGGAGGGAAATTTATAATGCGATTGAAAAGAATTATATGCACATCTCATAAATATAGGACGATAATAAATAAGCCGGATACTTTCTGTTCCGCAGTAAATAACAATATCGAACAAGATAATCGAAATTATGAATCGCCTAATGATATTTGGCTGAAACTGACCTCAGCGATTGAACGGGCAAAAAAAGATGGATCAAATCCGATGAGTATACGGAAAAGGAAAAACTGGATAACTGATGACACAATAAAATTAATTGAAAGACGTAGGAACACAAAAATCCATGGTAATGATGTGGAGTATAGGCAATTATGCAGAGATATCCAACGTGCATGCAGAAAGGATAAGAATAGATACTATGGAGATCTATGTAAACAAATACAAGCTCACAAGGAAACGAATGAAACTAAAGATATGTTTAAAAAAATACGCATAGTTACTAGAGAATTTAAAGCCACAAACCATGGGGTATTGTAAACAACACCGGGTCGTTAATAACAGACATACGTGAAATAACGGAATTTTGGCGTGATTACTGTCAAAAATTGTATACAGATATAAATAGAAGTACAAATAGAAATTCAACGCAAATAAAGGACAATAAATTTGAACAAGAACCTATGCCTTTACGCGATGAAGTAAAACAAGCAATTGTCAAGCTAAAAAATGGAAAAGCTGAAGGCGAAGACAAAATTCCTGCCGAAATAATTAAAATATTATCCGGAGTCACTTTTGATTTCCTATATAAATTATGCTGTAAAATATGGAATACATGTGAATGGCCGCGTCAGTGGACCACGTCAATTTTAATACCGATACATAAAAAAGGGTCTACAAAAAGTTGCGATAACTATCGTACAATCGCCCTCATTCCACACGCTTCTAAGATATTATTACATGTAATAAATGAGCGTTTAAAGTCTTATCTTAATTGGCAAATTCCTGAAGAACAAGCCGGTTTTGTCGCAGGAATCAGATTTTGAAAATGAAACAAATTATAGAAAAAGCCAGAGAATACTACGTGCCTGTATATATAGCATTTATAGACTATAAAAAGGCTTTTGACAGCGTGATATGGGACAAGTTATGGATAATTTTGTCCGAAATGGGTGTTCCTAATCATCTTATAATGCTAGTGAAATCACTTTACGAAAACAATTATAATACAGTACGAGCAGATAATTATTTCTCTAAACCTTTCAAAATATCAAAAGGTGTTAGACAAGGATGTATCCTATCGTCACTTTTATATAACATATACTCTGAATATATAATGCGACGTACTCTTGCCGCAGAGGAAGGAGGTATTTCAATTGGTGGAGCAAAAATTAATAATTTGAGATATGCCGATGACACGGCAATTTTTGCATCATCTATGGAAGAATTAAGTACAACTTTAAATAAACTGACGACAGTAAGTCATGAATTCGGAATGCGTATAAACAAAAATAAAACAAAAATTATGATAGTGGATCATAATAATGAAAACATATCTAATACTTCACAACAATTACATGGATATGAAGTCGTCAACGAATTTGAATATCTAGGTGTCCGGATCAACAATAAAGGAGGCTCAAGCAAAGAAATAAGGAGACGATCTGCGATGAGTCTAAATGCTATGAATAAGTTGCAACGTACCTGGCGGGATGGAAATATCAATTATTCTACAAAAATACAACTTGTTCGTTCCCTGGTGTTCTCCATCTTTACCTATGGTTCCGAAACATGGGTAATAAACTCCACGTATCAGCAATATATTGATGCATTTGAAATGAAATGCTGGCGCATAATGTTGGGTATAAAATGGCACGATAAACAAACGAACGTCTCGATCATTAAGCGTCTTAATATAGATAAACGATTGTCACAAGACATACGCGATAAAATGCACAAATTTTTCGGTCATATAATGCGTGCACGAGACTTAGACAGGACAGTCACACTAGGAAGAATGAACGGACATAGAAGAAAAGGTCGGCCAATGACCCGATGGACGAAACAAATATGCCGACGTGTTAAACTGTCAATACCAGATTTGGTACACTCGGCAGATGATCGACAACTGTGGAGGAATTTGATTGCTACATAATGGTCACGACGGTCAATTATGATCAATATACGACTGTAGATATATATATATATATATATATATATATATATATATATATATATATATATATATATATATATGTATATATAGTGAAATATGTTTAACGCTAAAACGCTAAAGATGAAATATCAATTAACACGAAATAATGAAACCGACAACCTGTTCTGTACCTTCGTACATCTCTTAACACGAAACTTTATGCGCGTTATCAATTCTCTCTTCAGCGGCAATTTCCGATTAATAGATCGTTTCCATCCAATTCGGTTGTTTGATAGTTCTGCTGATATATTCGCATGTCTGAGATCCTTCGTTAAAACATCGTGCCATCTTTGCATTGGTCTTCCTACTGGCCTTTTACCAGGAACTTGAAATGTATGCGCTGCCGATATCAGTGAGCCACTTCCAGAGTCCTGAGCTCGTAGCACGTGACAATTTAGTCGGGTTTTACGTATATTACTTAGGATAGACGCGATTCCCATTACTGCGCGGATTCGTTCATTTCTGATTCGATCGGAGGATACTCATTATGAATCGTTTATTTTTACCACAAACGATCGGTTATATAAATATGATTTTACCAATAAATAGACGTCTCCGTTAAAGTACTGCCTTATTTTATACAACAATCCAGGATTCCAAACCGTATCGAAAACTTGGCTGACATCGAGAAATACAGCGGAGCACACCTCTTGTTTTTCGAATGTTAATGAGATCGCATCGACTACTAGTCGATGGCATTGCTGAATAGTAGCAAACTGATGATTCGGCAGTATGTTGCAATTTATTATAACCGAACTCATCCGATTAAGGATAAATTTCTCCAAAATCTTTGATAGAGCGGAGATGCTTATTGGCCTGTAAGAGGGAACACCGTTGATGGTTTTTTTTTTTTTTTTTCTATTTTACGAATCATGATAATAATCGACTTCTTTCACAGTTCGGGATAGTACCCCAATCTTAATATTGCATCAAATATATAGCATAGGATAATAGGAAAATGCGACCCTATTTCTCCCTGTGATTTTGTCGATATCTTATGCAGTGGTGCTTAATGCAGACATCTCTTTTGGAGAAAAACACTCGGTAGTATGTTCAGTATGACGAAGTTTTCTTAACATAACAGCTGAATGTTCCCTGCTATAATCGTGTTGTGAAGACTGTTTCAATTAGCAAAAGCGTCAGCCTTTTCTGTATCCGTTTTAGCCATCCTCCACGCTGATGTTATATTGTTTCTCCGATTGTCTCAGTAGTTTTTCAATGACCGATCATACGTTGATTCGTATTTTTATATTCGTCGATTTTATTTTTTGGTTTATTTTGAGATTTCTTGAAAATACTTTTTAATGATGGGTAACGGTTAATAATACGTGTTATTTAATTGAAAAATAAAAATCGTACTTTTCGCGATATATAATTTATATGGCGCATAAATAAGACGACTGTTCCAGTTATTTATATTTTAAAATACGTCTTTAATACCAAAAATCATTATGCTTATAATACAACGTTATTATCGTATTACTTCGAATTTAAGACGCACTTTTTTTTTTTTTTCACAATTCAAGGTCTAAAATCAAGGATGCGTCTTAAATTCGAGATACTTTCTAAATTGACCACATGTATAACAGTAAAACTACTTATTATTATACGTACTACAATCTCCTATTATACGTGGAATTAGTAGTCCTATTGTATTTGCTACATTAATGCTATCGATATATTACACTAGCTGTAGGAGTTGATTAATGATGTTTATAAAAGTGACTTGTAAACCTATTCCCATTTCCGGTCACAGTCGTTGCTCGTCAGTCAGTGTCGCTCTCCCAAACATTGCAGTTACTAACCCATCGTTGTTTTGTTAATACGGTACTTTTTCTTTTTATTATGGAAAAGCGTTTTACATACGAAGCGGAATTTAAGCGTAAA
This sequence comes from Coronaproctus castanopsis, assembly GCA_032883995.1. Lineage (NCBI taxonomy): Eukaryota > Metazoa > Arthropoda > Insecta > Hemiptera > Monophlebidae > Coronaproctus > Coronaproctus castanopsis. The sequence goes on from CM065054.1 coordinate 24,963,737, forward strand.
GTTATTTTACGCGCAGAAAATATCGGAATCGTGCCGCCGGTAAACAGTTCTCGATTAACGAAGTGAATGTTCGCCGTTGGCGTGAAATGAAAAATAAGTTATTCGCGTGTAAACGAACAAAAAAATCATTTTCGGAACCGAAACATGGAAGATATCCGGAAATCGATGCTGCCGTTTTAACTTATTTTAAAGAACTTCGCACGAAAGGTCTTCCAGTAACGCGAGAAGCATTAATGTTAAAAGCCAGAGAAATTGCCAGCGATAAAACTCTTCAATTTAAAGCTAGTCGTGGATGGTGTGAAAAATTCATGAAAAGACAATGTCTATCATTACGTCGTAGAACCATAATTTGCCAGAAACTACCATCTGATTATGAGGATAAATTGGTGCAATATCAACGTCGTGTAATACAACTAAGGTTAAAGAAACAATACCATCTCTTAGTGTAATGCTGATGAAACTGCTGTTTTCTTTGACATGCCAAGAAATTACACGGTCAGTGAGAAGGGGCAAAAACACGTAACAGTGAAAACAACCGGCTACGAAAAATTAAGAGTAACTGTTATGCTCAGTGCTACTGCGGATGGTAATAAGTTACCGCCGTATGTAATCCTGAACAGAAAAACTGTGCCAAAGGAAATCTTCTCGGATGGTGTTATTGTTCGAGCCCAACAAAATGCCTGGATGACAAGTAAACTTATGCAAGATTGGTTGGAGTGCGTATGGGAGCGAAGACCAGGTGGACTTCTCAAACGAGACAGCATGTTAGTGATGGATGCGTTTCGCGCGGTCATTTATCTGACGACATTAAAACCAGATCGGCAAATGGAAAATGCGATTTAGTAGTCGTTCCTGGAGGTATGACAAGTTAGTTACAACCTCTTGATGTCGGTGTTAATAAAGCCTTTAAATATCGTAATAGGTGCGCAATACAATCAATGGTTGACTGAAAATAATCATCCTCTCGCACCAACTGGCAAAATCAAACGAACCTCAGCAGGTACGATTGTAGGATAGATTTCAAAAGCTTGGAAAGATTTACCGCCCTGTATAATCATCAAATCCTTTTTGAAGTGCTGTATATCGAATGCATGGATGGCTCTGAAGATGATTGTGCATGGAATCATAGTGACGAAGATGACGCGAACGATTCTACTTCAACGTCCGGCAATGACGACGATTCAACAACCGACGATAGCAATTAAAAACATAATTAGAAAAAGCAATAAATAAGTAATTTAGTCATAAAAATTACTGTTTTTTCCTGTTTTGTTTTTTTTTTATTGCAAATTGCGCTAAGTAAGCCTATGTACCTATAAGTTTATAATATTTCCTATTATGTTGAAGAAGTATACGGGTATTGACTATTAGTATCTTAATTATTTCTATTTCTTCCAAAACTTCCCAAAACCTTGTAATTTTAATGCGTCTTAAATTCGATGCATTTTTTTTTCTTCACGTTGAAAACCAAAAACCACGGTGCGTCTTAAATTCGAAGTAATACGGTATATTTAATATTGTTTTAACGCAGTTTTTACAGTTTTCAAAATAACATTACGTTAAAATTATTTATCACGCAGCTCTTGATTTAATGCGTATAAAATTATTATTTAGAAAAATAAATAAATAAAAATACACTAAAAAGTATAATAAAAGCTTTTGTTAATACGAACAATTATTACGAAGAAAATTTTTCCTTTCGTTCGTTAATATGTCAACATGACCGTAAATTGCAGGTTGCTATATAGTGTATCAAAAATAATCGCACCCATTACATTACTTCAAAGAACGAGATAATTTATATTGCATCGATAACTAATATACATCATGCTTAGAATGCTATAAACCAGTACTGTAAGATTTCCCTTTAAACAAAAACAAAAAAAAATGTTTAAATAAAATTCTATATAGTTTTGCAATGTAATAATAATACATTTAAACGAAGCAAAACGTCACGGTTACTTGATCAATTTAAAAAATAAAGAATGCATAAATGAAACGCGAAGAAAAAAAACATCTGGGCCTCGGGACGCAGGGAAGATGTAAAATTTAAAAACGTGTTCCCAAACAGACACTTATTTAATAAACTCAGGATTTCGCAAAAAAATTCACAAACAAGAGGAACGCACTTTTATGTTAAACTTGACGTGGCGATGATTCAAATGTTTTCGTTCTCAAATCTACGTCGCACGTACATAATTTGTGCACCGAAGATTTAAATATGAAATAATGGATAACCGGTGCGTGCATGAGCAATAGAAAGAATACAAACACACAAAAATTTTTTAAGCATATATATATATATAAACTGCCCCACGCTCCAATAAATTGATGGAATTAAGGTAGTAAACCGGTATATATATTTAGGTTCTATAGTAGAAAATAATGTTTGCAAATTTGCAAGCTGAATTTTGCCACTCCCTATACTAAGTTTATATTGAAGTAACATTCCACAACATTTAGGTACTGTTTCAATCGAACAATGTTTTAATACGAATCAACGAATACAATCGATTATAACGACTGAATCGATATCGTTAAACAAATCCCATTCATAATTGAAAAAAACCGGCTAACAAAATCGTAGTACGATTTGCGCAGATTTACATTAAAGTAAAATTTTAACGTCAGACTAAAATAACGACAAATAGGTAGATAAATGAATATTAAATTTCGATCAAAACAAACAAATCGAATTCAATTATTAAGTGAAATTTTTTTATAACAGAACGCGTTTAATAACTCTACATTAAGAAAAAAAATATTATTAAACAGCGTGAGCAACTTAAACACAGAGCCTCTACATGCACATTTGAAAATAGCTTGCCTGTGGTTAAAATATTGACACTGCCGAGAGAGTTACTCTTAAAAGTAGCAAAAGTGATTTCATAAATTCGTACATTTATCGGATGAAATGATAACAAATCGTGTCTTCAAGGTAATAGTAGGTAATGAAAGAAGTCGGCCTAATAAAACAGAGTCATCGTTATTCCATCTTACGACGCATTAGAAAATAATGGAATAAATTTTAAGGCCAAGTCAAAAAATCTTGACTTATACCGGATAGAACGCTAACATACAGGTTGCGTATTGAGAATCCGGAACAGACGGTAAAAACAAGGGTGAATTTATTAAGGAAACTTGCCAGTAAAAGATGAGGGATAGCTGCAAAGATGCTGAGAACAATAACTCTTACTCATCGGTGGAGTATCGCGCATACTGAGAAAATAGATGTCCAGCTGAAAGTCGCAGTGCGAATAATTAGCGACACGTTAAGGTGGACGAATAAAGACCGGCTTCCTGTTTTTGCTGACATTGCTCCTCCAAAATTAAGATGAGAAGAGACTTTCTGAAAACTTTCGGAAAATGTTACACATACGGAGAACTACCCTTAATGCACGTACATAAAGACTACAAACCAATCGGGGCGACTGAAATTAGACAGCCACTCTGGAAAACGGCAGTACATATGGAGGACACACCAAGAAACTGGATGGAAAGATGGAAAGATGAGTGGACAAAGGTAAAGCCATTAATGCAGAACTCAAGAACCCAGCATAGAACCTCCGGGGATGGTGTAGAACAAATAGATTCCGAACGGGACGAAGTAGATGTGCATATATATATATATATATATATACTTTGAATAAATGAAAAATGGCTTCAAATCCCTTATGCGAATGTGGGGAACTTTAAACTCTCGATTATTTATATAGTCGCAAAATCGTCTGTTCACATAAAAATAACATTAATAGAGGCGATGTGCAAAACGTCACAAATAGCGCGCTCCAGTGGATATCTGGACTCTCAATAGATATTTAAGTATATTCCTTTTAGCTGGATACGAACGAACGTGAACACACGTGATCAACTCCGAGCCTTTACATGAACATTTGAAAATAGCTTTCGTAGTAAATTTTTGCAGAAACCTCCAATAAGTTGTTTAGTAAAAAATAAAATAATAATAATAAACATGACAGAATACAAGAAATGAGCAACAGAACCGAGAAAGGTAACTTACTAGTTTACGTCCACAGTACACATAGGATGTAATAATCTGAATGGTTAACGTTGTTCTTTTTGTATAATGTTTCATCATCGAATAGACAACATATCTCGGATTCCCATAAATGATAAATCTTCGATGTCCTAAACCGATCAATTAATTGTTTTCAGTTAACATTTTATATTATTAATTACACGCTTGAAAATATATATTAATTGCGTGTACTCTTTTTTTTTGTGTGCGCGTACTCTTTTTTTTTGTGTGCGTGTACTCTTTTTTTTTGTGTGCGTGTACTCTTTTTTTTTGTGTGCGTGTACTAGTGTGCAGATTTACAATATATATATATATATATATATCTAAAAACAAAAAAATTACGCTTTCTGTCAAATTATGTTAAGGAGGAATATTTTCAGGTAATGTGAAACTGTAGTATTCAATTTTATTTTCCGAGCTCAGGTTGAAAAATTCGTGAAAATCTGTTAGAAACAGTTACTAATTTAAACGACTCTCGGATGGTTATGAAGAAAACGCATCGACGATTAGTGATGTAATGTCGGATTGTAAACATAGCTTGCAGTGAATCAGCTAACAGCAATTTCCTGAATGTACATGATTTATTTTCGTCATTTACAGTTAACATAAGAGGAAAGGAAAAAATTTAATAACGAAAATTGCAACAAAAGAAAAAACCTAACAGAAAACACAAAATGAAATAAATAAAAATATATGTTTAAAACGTATTTTAAATAAAAATTAACACTCATACTAATCCATGAACTAATAATGTATAACCAACAACAATTGAATAAAACGATAAGTTAAATTTCTCTGTATTATGTATTCCTCAAATATCTTCTAAAATTATATATTGCAAAAGAAATAAACAGTATTCGAAAAACTATAACACGAAGAAAATGTTACATTAATTGTATTTCTTAATTTATGAAAACACAACGCGTCCAATTCGAATGAAAACACATTCTTCTGAACTATTTGTAAAATGAATGAATGCCAATCATTAATCAAAATATATTGATTACTATAGGCAAGTTTATAAGTAAACTGTAAATCATATATATTGAAAGGTTATAACTTTCAAAATTTAAAAATAGAAACATCGAAATAATAATAGTAATATATATTTCATATAAATAGTGTACCTACTTTTTCATCGTGTTCGTTAGAAAAACGTAATCAAATTTTCCACACCGATAAGCAGCTACGCTTCGAGCATTGTCACTTGCTACATGTAAATCGGTCTCATTACAACTTGCCGTATATGCGGGCTATGCTACACCGTATATTAAAATACAATACAATTAATTATTAAAATACTAACTGCCGTAGCATAGATTCGATCGAAAAATAATTATTACACACATAACTATATAAAGAATGGAACTGTAATACAAAAATGAATATAATCTAAATTAGTAAATTACATAAAAAGTTAAATATATATATATATATATATATATATATATATATATATATATATATATATATATATATAATAAAATTTCATTTAGCAAGTATTGCTGCGCATAAAACAGAAAACATATTTGTTTTAAAACAGAAAACATATTTGTTTTAAAACAGAAAACATATTTGTTTTAAAACAGAAAACACATTTGGTTTTTTTTTTTTTTCTTAATACAACATATTGTGCCTATTACTAAAATAACTAGCAAGTATTGCTGCTGCGCATAAAAATAACAAAATATATTTTCTGCAATTAGAATATTAATTTACTCGATTCTTGATTTCGCTATTCTGAATCTAAGAAACATTCAACTTACAAAAGTTTAACTTCAAGTTGTTGAAATGTAAACATATTCTATATACTGTGCAATTCTATAACGATGACCGATGTATTTTATAATTTAAACTTTTAATTATATACGCTCAGCGTTAAAATCACATTTTGAAAATATTTAAATATGAAAAATTTTACTTCGAACGTAAATCTGTGCGTGAAAAACAAATCGCAATAAATGCTAAACACTATTTACTAAACGCCGTTTAATAGCGATATTATGTGTTTAGAAATAGAGAACGAGTAATTACGCACACAATCTGAGATATATTCATTTTACAACGGTTGAATCGCTAAATCCCAGAGTGCTAATTATATTTTTGCATATTGAAAATTATTCATTATTATAATAAAAAATTTATTAAAAACGCGTAAACAAAACTACCTATAATACACGATAAAGTGTACGATGTCCTGATTCGAAGTTTAGTTAACTAAATGAAAAACGCTGTATTTTGTATTGCTAATCGCGGTCGGATTTTTAAATAACTAAAATAGTCTCGCTACAATCGAACAAATAAGGTTAAACAGCGGTAAAAAAAATGTTATATTATTTAAAACTTGAATAACTTTTTCGGTAGATTAATAAAATAGCATCGATTTTTGTAATTTTTTTAACGGAAATATAAAAAAAATTGCTATTTCTAACGAGTTATGAAATTAAAAATACGCGGAAACTATTTTTTAAGATGCTATGGAAAGGAAAAGATATGACTAGAATGAAATGAAAATAAGGAAATTACGTAAAAATTGGGACAGAAAATTAAGAAAATGAAGTAAAAAATAATCAAAAGTTAACACGAAAGAAAAAGTACTTATAAGAAAACGGTTTCCACCTGATGTAACCGATGAATTAGAGCTGAATCAAAATGTGACTTTTTACTGATTATTTTTAACGTGGTCCAGTGGCGTTCACTTTTTCCATTAATGACGATTCTAAAGTGTTAACGTATTTCTTCAAAACCTAGTTAACCAACAATCGTGGCATATCCACTGAGAATGATATAATAATGATACACAGTTACACATACTTTTAACTAAATCAATACACAATTTATTTAAATGTAAACAAAATTACGAAATCGCAATGATTCAGTGTCGCTTTCGATAAAACAAACATTTATCGTTTATCGTACATTAAAAATATATATATATATACATATAATTATAAATTATTTTATAAATTTATTTTTAATTTGATTATTTCGCAGCTTGTATAAAAAATTATTCTTCATTATATCGAATTTAACTTTTTATATTCGATTATACAAATGTGAACTAAATTTTTAACGATTCTAACCGATTAGAACGCGTCAGTTACAACGTAGTAGCAAGCGGGTGGTTTTGATGGTCCTGACCCCCCCCCCAATGGAATCAATCTGATAATATGAAAATATATACTCGTTCTTGATTACTAAAAATAGTTGAAATCACTAAATTTATTTAATTATGCGAAGCTTTTCGGCAATTACGCCATTGTCAAGCTATATACAATTAAAATTAATTAATATAAAATCATAAAATATTAATTTAAAACTAAGTTTACAATTTTACACAAAAATGAAGATTGTGTTGTGTACCACGGTCACATTGTCAGATAGTCTTAAGTATTCATAATTCATTTTTGTGTAAAATTGTAAACTTAGTTTTAAATTAATATTTTATGATTTTATATTAATTAATTTTAATTGTATATAGCTTGACAATGGCGTAATCGCCGAAAAGCTTCGCATAATTAAATAAATTATTTAGTGATTTCAACTATTTTTAGTAATCAAGTATAAATAAAATCACTACATTCCACAATCAAAACTATATATACTCGTTGTTAAAGTTTTGCATTTGTTAAACCTATTTTTTTTTTAATTTTCATTTAATTTAAATTTCGTTGTTTTTGAAGTAAATAAATAGTTTTATAATATAGGAGGTACTAAAAGATTATTTATCGTTTATGTTTTCGCGGAATTTATTGTAACCATCTCCCTCTGTCCTCAATAACATACTATTAGTGTGTGTTCCAGCGACGTTAAATATTTCTGCCGTCTATTTCTAATAGAATTACATATTCGACCGTCTAATAAGTATAAAAAAAACTCTGGTCAGTTGGATTGCTTAGGGTTTTTTTGGTTATTTACTTAAGGTTCAATTCGGGTTTACCGTTATAATTTATAGTTTCGTTTGAACCCCTCTCTTCAACCAAGTCTGTCATTTTCGACTAGTCTTAGCTTGTTAATTTCTATTATAAACCGTTATTAACGTAACGTGTTTCTTATTTATTTACGTTTCGATTTCGGTTTGTTGAAATTATTTTTGTTTTGTTAAATTATGGAACGATAAATGTGATTTACTTTCAATAAATTGTATGCTGATAGAGATTGTTTACTAGATAAATTAAGAGAATTACCGAGTGTTCGCACCGGTGTTAGAGAAAACACAAACGTTTTAGATGCTTCTAGGACCTTAAGTTGTATAACGATCTGAGATCTGATAAGTATCGATGATTGAACCGATGCCTGCGATTAGGTTAATTTGAATATTTCGTATTTTGAACTTGTTCAAAAATCACATTTTCACATCGCTGATTAGCGGTGAAAATTTCTTCGTACAATTTCGTTCTGATATTTGTCGCCGTTATTTACTAGTAGCGCTATCTATCGTGTTTTTACCCAACGTATTTCCGCAAGATGTCGTTAATGTGGAAAACTGTTATGTTTTTCACGTTTAAATCATCATTTTTTTCGAAATGTTCGTAGTTCCTTCCGAAAATAATTTCACCGCTGGTAATGATTTTTACGGAAAATTTCTCTGAACTGCGATAACTACGCTTCAAATGTATATAATAGCAGTTTTCTTCTTACCCCTATTAAAAAAAAATCCGTCTAATTTTGTTAACATACAACTGTTTCTTTTAGAAATACCGTTATTAAGACTATATAGCGATGTCCGAATAGTAATCAAGAGAATACCATTACCCGAAGTAACGAGTACTTGATTTTTATTCGTTTTCACATTTTGTTCGTTCTAATTACTCCATTAGTTGCAAGTATTTCGATATATACTATTGGTTCTACTCGCGTACTACTAATCTCCATTTCCTTTTTACCATTTAAAGCGACTGAAACCTTAGCAGTATATTTCTCCAGGGTTTGGACAAACGACTGTTAGATTTACATAAATATTTAAACGTAATCAGCTTCGCGCTCTATCTTATTCTATTCTACTCGAGAGAACGAATGATTAAAATCATTAATTGAAAGTAATCAAAGTAACGAATACTTTTGTACGAAGATCGAGTTAATTCAATACTGGACCCGATACCGAAAGTAAACCGTCTTCAAACAATAGAAAGGAGGTAGGATAAAATTAATAGAGTCAACAAGTGGTGTATATATTTTTACGGATGATCTTCTGCATAGAGGTTTATGTATATCGATATAAATAAGACCACTAACTAATCAAAGTCCAGTCACACGAAGCTGATTTTTATTTTCATTTTTTTAAAAACTAATATTACGATTATTTTAAAAGATTCTTATTTAAATATTATTTATTTCTTTTTAGATTACATAGAACGTGTTACAAAATAATAAGCATATTTAGTATCGTAAAACTTAATTATATCGAAAAATTAAATTAAAAAAACGCGACGTTATCAGTCGACATTTTCTAACACTTTCAAGCATCGATGCGAGTAACAACAGTAACAGAGAGCTGAAATGGTTTCATTCGTTTTAGTTAAAACGTAGGCTTCTTCGTGTCTAAAAATTGGCCACTTTCAATAGTTAGATACCGGAAGAATATGTGTTTACTTTTTTTTTCATAGTTTGCTGCAATTTTCTTAGAAAAAAAAAAAATGGTCTAAATGTAGTTTATAACGCGGTACTAATTTTTATATTACATCGATATTTGTTCATTTAGTAGTGCAACCTCATTAATGTAAAAAATAACACCCATACATACACCTCGGCTTTATTATCAATAGCAGCTTGTTATCGACGTTATTAAAGTCCACATATTCTATTTATCGATAGTTTTTTTTTTGCAAAACTTGAATAAAAACAGTTTTTAATAGGCGAAATTTTTCTTTTTTTTTTTAGAATTGTTCACGTAAAAAGTTTCGTAAGGTTATTCGCGTAATTAGAGAAACACGACGCCGTCTTATATATTATAGAGACTCGGTTTTTTCGACGTTATTGTCCGAGCCGATAGAATAATTTTTCCTACGTCATTCGAAAATGCCTGTAAAATCTTCGATCACATTAACTGGACACCGGTCAGAAGGGGTACGTATTATATTATTACAAATACGTACAAAATAAACGCGACGTAATAGTCGGAAAAATCAATGAAAAAGTCGAACACAGCAAAATAAAAGAATACCGTTTATCGGACACGTCGACTTAGAATTACGTTTCGTTTAACTCTAGAAAGATGGAATAATGTAAAATCGGAATTTATTTCAAGTACACTCGCATAACGGAATAGAAAAAGCTAGGTCGACTTTTATTTTCGTGAAGAAGTTATTCGCAAGAAAACGTCCTGAATTCGTGGATAAGGTTAGATAGAACTTACGTATTATTAACCGTCTTACTGTACGGAATTGAGACAATTACAATTAGAAAAGACGACACAGGCCTTCGATATCGTTCAAAATTTCGTTAATAACGAATACAGAGAAGATGTCGAAAGAAAGGATATTATTACGGATCGTTCAAGTAGGCCAGCTGAGTTACTACGGTCATATTCATCGACAATAAAATGCAGAAATTGCCGGCAGAAGAAGCGTAGACAGAAGGGTTGCCGGGTTTGATCTGTAACGACGGTTATACACAAGCCGAATTAAACGACGCGACTACGGATAGAGCGAAAATGTACTGATCGCCAACGATGTAGATAAGATTATTTTCATAAACCATGAGCATACTACGGTTGTAATCCGTACTAAGTGAAGATTGTCGCGGCACTGTCTTAACCGAAATCTAACGACAGTTGTGGGCCATCAAATATACACTACTATATATATATATATATATATATATATATATATATATATATATATATATATTACACGCGCGCGTGAATTATTTACTTTTTTTTTTAAATTCTAATGCGAGACAATTGAGAAATTAAAATATGATTATTTTTTTTATTGAAAATAACGTTTATTTCGTTAAATAATAAAATTAAATACGTTTGTGCGTCTATACTCGTCGATTTTTATTCGTATCTGATATTTATGGGCAAATAGTATAAAAAAAAAAATATATATTAATCCGAAATGTTATAGAGTTATTAAAATTAATCGAACGATTAATTTCGAAAAAATTATCGCGCACTTATAAAACGGTTATAATATAGGCGTTTAAAAATATAATACGGCGCTAGCGTAGATAGACACACACACACACACACAGACACCCGGGAGAACTGATTGTAATCACTTTGTCGTCATGATGCAATGCAGCCCCCGTGTGTTTTTGTAGTGTGTACTATATCGTTTACCAGCGCGTGCATTTGCGCGTGCATTTGCGCGTGGTGGTTTGCCGTTTTGTCTTCCACGCGATAATAACGTTAGGATTATAAATATAGGTAAATTAACGCGAACATAGAAATAAAAACGAAATCAAACGATGGAATATTAAAAATAATCGTGCGGTTTAACTTTCGGTTAAGAATAATAGATAAAAATTATGAAATTTGAATACGAATCTATTAATTACTCTTATTTTATATTTTATTTCATATATATATATATATTTTTAATGAGATAACAAAGTCTTAGTAATAATCGTCGGGATACAATTTCACACCCACATAACATTGGACAGTTCTTTGGCATTATTAAAACGCACTTCCGACGAAGAAGCGTATTTGACCGTCGGCAGACCAATCATTTGCGAATACGAAGATTTACGTTTGAAATGCGATTTAGAGTGTTGCGTGGTAGTAGAAATAGTAGTAATAGTATTATTAGCTTGAGTTTCGTTGAACGAATTAAGGGACGAAAAACCGCTCTCCGGAGCATCTTTTCGTGATAATGTCGATGAAGATTCAAAGGAAGATGATGATGGTGACGGCGACTGTTGTTGCTGTTGACGATACGAAGATTCGGACGACTTCTGGCATTTTTCTCCACTCGTTGAAGATTTAACGTTTATATTGTTTATATTATTATTATTATCATTATTATTATTATTATTATTATCGCTGTGACCGGTCGTAGAGTCGGTTAATTTCGATTCGTTATCGACGGTATCTGGCCGTAATGTCGAACAACTGCCTACCTACGAAGTGAAAGTAAAGATAAATTTTGTTTTTTACAACGCGCGCTAATACAACGTCGATGAGAATTCAACGCGTTACGATCTGACTTATATTTCTATAAACTTTTACCGTCATGTAGGAATAATTAACGTCGATAAATTAAGAAAATCGCAATCGATTATTATCGTTATCTTAGATTCGCCGATGATATTGAAATGCTGTCAGAAGGTGAAAATGGAAGAATCCTTAAAGAAAATGGATAACATAGAGGAAAAGCAATTATAAAATGACATTAAACGTTAAAAAGGTCAAAATTATGACACGCAGTAAAAACCCGGAATACAACCGATCTGTGCATAGAACTCGATACTAGAAGAGGTTAATTTTATAGTATTATAACTCAAGAAGAAGAGCTTCGAAATCGACCTTCGAAATCGACATCAATAGAAATAAGGAATTCCCCTAGAGTGTTTTGTTCTGCGAAACGTGGACTCTATCTATAAGCAAAATTTATAATTCTTTTGAAATGCGGTGTCTGAGAAGAATGATGAAGATCGGGTGGACAGAATCGCTAATAAAGAAGTACTAAATATTTTTAAATGTAATTATCAGCAGACGGGATCAGTTGGTTGAAAATATTTTGGTATACCCTCGTGAAAAAACCATATTAGAAGGAATGGTATACGGAAAAAAAGCACAGAGGAAAACTTCGCTACGAATATATGACGCCAGATTAAGAGAACACCTATAGAATTGTAACAACTACACGGAACTGAAAAGCTTATCAGGAAAAAGAGTAGAATGGCAGGCTGCTACGAAACAATCTACGAATTGACAACGAATGATTATTATTTTACAATTATTTTACTAGTCCGACTAGAGATGATACGACATTCAGATTTTAAACGTAACAAATTAAATAAGACTAAATACAATATAGTTACAGTCGGAAAACAAGACGGACGAGCTCAATCTAGTGAAATTTTAATTTGGAGTGGAATGCATTAATTTAAAAAAAAAAAAAATAATTAAAATTAACGAATTTTTCATTAAAAAACGATGACATGTTATTTTACAATACGTTCGTTTGTAATATATGGTACACATATAAATTAAGTAATTTTGTCACATTTTTATTTCTTCTTATTATTTTAGTTTAATTTTATTTTCGAACGAAATGACTTAATAAAAAACTTCGTATCTTTTAATACAAATTTAGCGATTTTAACTATTTTTTAAATTTTTTATTTAATCTAGTAAAAGACCGATTTTATTTAATGAAATTAATAATTATGACGATCCATCTGTGTAAGCAAAATAGGGGATTTGTGTGTAGCAGTTTTTATTCATATTATAGTTTATTTCTAGGTAATTAATCCGTTACAATCGTTTTTCTTACTTTATATTACCATAATATTATTAAACGTAGTACAACAGCCTTTATTTGCAATTACAAATATGCCAAGTCCGCGTACTTTATGTATATGTTAGAACAGTATTTCGTAGTTATTCGAAAAACTTATCTTAAAAAGAATAAAGCCAATACTGGAAGAAAATAATACTGGACTGGCAATTTGGGGGTTAGAAAATAACACGGTAGGTACGACGGTATATCGAATAGTTAAAGTTATCGACAGCAGTTATGATACTTTCAGGCGAGTACTGATGTTGTATAGTACACATTCTGATGTGCTCCAAGGTAACTTGGGATGATACGATACCACATCTACACTTTAGATTTTCCGGAGGACAACGTTAATATTATGGTTCGCTGACGATGCAGCGATATTATCAAACTATCACGATCTTTTAATGTTGCTGCCGAACATAGCGGTCTTAATCATGTAGAGAAATTGTGTAAATCTTGGAAAATCAAATACGCGCGTGTTTACGCTAGCCAGAATAAAGGGAAATATACCGATCCGTTTGAACGATAAAATAATCCCACAGTCCTACTCCGTAAAATATCTAGGAATGCATCTGGATCAAAGATGTTAACCGTGGAAGATCCGAAGAAAGCAACTCGAGCTCAAAATACCTCGTTTTTAAACTGTTAATATATTATAACGTTATCTTAAAACCCATATGGACGTACGGAATTGAAATCTAGGAAACAGCCAACAACTCCCGGTTAGAAATTATCCGGCATTTTCAGCTAAAGGTCTTGCTCGGGCAACAATGTTGAAGCGTCATGGTATATTTGCAATATACGCCTGCTCAAGAATCTGTACACATCTGATGTAAAAGAAACAGTCGGAATATACGGTAGTAGGTATATATCCTACCTCGATAGTAATTCCGCACAATTCGAACGTATGTCAAGTAGATTTGCAATGCTTTGACATTCCTTTGCAATGATGAATTTTCTATCGAGTAACGATTTTATTTTATTTTATTTAATGTTGTTCGATGTATGTAATTCGATGTTGTTGTTTCGTTTTTTCCCTCCCCTTTTAGTTTTTTAGTTTTTTTTTTTTTTTTTTTTATCCTTATCAGTTACAGTATTGGTTTTTATTTGGGTAGTTCCCACTGTAATTAGTTTAAACTGTAACGTGGACGTAGAAATTAACAAAAAAATATATACGAACGTGTAGAAAACTTACCAATGTACTGTCGTTACTTTCATCGTGTGTAAATGCGGTTGAAAATTGGTTAGGATACGTCAAATCCGGAATATTAGTATTCACGAAATTCTGAATAATTCGCAATAATCGATAAGAATCATCCAGTATACGCTGAATAAAATTATCGCCTTCGTAACGCATCATCGATTTCCTAAGTCGTAAAAAATAGACAAACATTTTATCGTAACGAATAATTTATAATAATTTCCCGATTTACTTTATAAGAACAATTACATTGTTAATATTAAATTGTGCGCCCGTAAAAATTTGACAAAATTTAATAACGGACGTATTCATAAAGTAAACGTCGAAGGAGCTTATATGTGAATTATAAAATCATTAATGATTGCAAATATACACATATACATATACATAAATATTAACATTTTTTATATAAGTGTATACAGATATATATATATCATATGAATTTATATATGTATTATACATTCATACATTCGGGTTGGACATGTAATTTAAGGATAAAAGTACAAAAATTGTAGTTTAAAAATGAAGCGAAATTTTGGTCAATATCAACTGACCCTTAAATATATATATATATATATAATCAATTGAAAATTAGTTAAATCACTAATATTTATTTTCTTATAGAAAACCAAAGCTTTTCGGCATTTACGCCATTATCAAGTGAAACATTTTTAAAAAATCATAATTTTAAAATATAAATTAAATATAATTACTAAAAATATTTGATGGTGATTGTGAAAATATACTCCAAAAATGCTGTTCTGTCTATTTTTTGAATTGTTAAAATTTAACATCAATATATTTGTTTATTAATTTTGTTTTTCTATATTAATTTTTTTTTCTTCAATATTATTCTCCGGATTCTGTAAAAGTTGTATACTGGTGGAATTTTAAATTTTTCATTTACTGTTGCGATGTATGATGTCCAAAAGTAAAATATAAAATATAAAAATGTACGAACACAAAATTTTTTAAAAAACACAATTTTACAAGTAAAATGAAAATAAATATCAAAAAATCTGATTTAATTTATATTTTAAAATTATGATTTTTTAAAAATGTTTCACTAGATAATGGCGTAAATGCCGAAAAGCTTTGTGGTTTCTATAAGAAAATAAATATTAGTGATTTAACTAATTTTCAATTGATTTTTTATAAAAAATTACTACATTCCACATTATATAAAAAAATTAATATATATACATATATATATATATATATATATATATATATATATATATATATATATATATATATATATTATTAATACTTTATTATGCAAATTAATAACGTACAACTTGTTGCATTTACAGAGGAGCAATACACTGCACCACCGCTTAGGCTTAATCAGTGTACTGCTATATATATATATATTAAAACACTCGTTGAAGATACAACACTTTTAGTATTTTTATCTTTAAATATTTCGCCACCACCCAAATAAAATTTAGCAAATTTTGTGTTTTTTTTACTTTTATTCTTTTTTTAAATCTGGTAGTATCAAGTTTTTATGATAAATTTTATATTTTGCGTTTTTTTAACCCCCCCCCTAATTCGTAAGAACGATAGGATAAATATATTGTGTAAGTGAAATACAAATACAGTAAAAATAACAGTTTGTTCAGAACCCGTCCAATATTAAGTTTACAGAATTCTGAACAAACTGTTTTGCAATATTATAATAATAATTTGTATACATAAATTTAAACTAGTTGAGATTATATAATGAGTTTATAAGTTAAAACAAGATACAATCATATTTAAGTATGTTTAGGACAGGTGTAGTTTGCATAAATAAGTTTAAGCTAAATGTACATGTTTTTTTACGGTGATTTAGTTCAGTAATCGCGGAAGTGTTAAAAATTATAAATAGTTTGGTTACCAGTTGATCAAATATCGCTGAAATCAATGTTACTACGATTACAGCCGCTAAGTATATGCTTAACAGTGTCACTACTGTTACACGTCACGCAATTTTCAGAGTATGCAATTTTATATTTATATAAGTAATCTTTAAATATGTCCAGTAATGAATTGTACGTTAAAAAAAATTTGGTACGAAAGATTTAGTCTGTTTTCTATATTTGAGAAATAATTTTTAGCAATACCGTTGTATTCATTCGACTGTGTTTGAAATTTATTATTATAATACCTAACACAAGAAGTAAAATGTTTAACTCTTTAATAGTTTTCCTTCATGTATCATACATGAAGGAAAACTATTAAAGAGTTAAACATTTTACTTCTTGTGTGGTATTTAATGATAAATTTCAATTGCAGGTATCAAACCATTAAATTATGAAATACAAAAACACATTCACATTTTTTTAAATTAAAAACAATATAAATATACATATCACGAATTTAATGATGTACAGTATCAACAACCTTATTTCATACATCATGTATGAAATAAGGTTGTTGATACTGTACATCATTAAATTCGTGATATGTATATTTATATTGTTTTTAATTTAAAAAAATGTGAATGTGTTTTTGTATTTCATAATTTAATGGTTTAATACCTGCAATATATCTGCCATAATAGTTCGGTAAGATTTAATCATTTTTATTAGCTCACCGATTAACTTTTTAATATGTTCTGGAATCTTTTAATTTTTAACATATCTCTATGTATATAACACTTGCGTAAAGTATGTTGGGAAACACTGCACTTTTATATATATATGCCCTTATTATAATTAATTCGGTTATTATTATTATTATACAGTTTGTTGAATATGATTAATTTATTTTATCGGCGATGTGAAAGTGATTGTAAAATTTTAAGTTGTCGACGAATTTTTTTAGTTTATTAATATTTGCGTCCTCACTATCAGTAATATCTATTTGTTAATTTTAACCAATGACCCATATAATATGAAAAATGAAATTAAAATGAGATTAAATAGCAACCCATAGATTATTTGAAATACCAAACCAAGCTTCGAATTATCACTGTAAAAATGATAATAAAAGACGAATAAATATAAGTCGCGCAGCAGTCCGTAGATTAACTAAAATATGGAAAATTTCTCAAATATCGACGGCCGCCAAGATATGAATTATGAAGTCGCTGTGTTTTTCCATTTTCACATATGGTTGCGAATCATGACCATTAATATGAACGACGAAAAAAAAAAATACAATCCTTCGAGTTACGGTTTTGACGGGAGGCTCATATCGTGGACCGAAAAAATCACGAATAACCGTGAGGAGGATAGGCGAGAGTCTATCTATAGAACAATTACGAATTTTGCGCTATTTTGGTGATATTACCCGAAGAAATAATCTGCGTCTAGAAAAACTAATGTCGTTAGTGTGACTGGTCGGTAAAAGACAGAGGGAAAGATCACGTAGAAGATGGCCAGATCACATATTAGAACTAACGTAATAGAAAATAATCACGCTGACGGCCGATAGAAGACAATTATTTATGAGATAATTGACTTATCATGATAACGACGTTTTATAGGACTTAAAGACGATTCGAATATAGAGGGTGACCCAGAGGTTTTGTTTTCTGTATAGGGCAGTTAGTAAGACTGCTACAACGCAAACTTTAGTGTACACGCACGAGAGACTTAATTTTGTCCAGTTTCAGTTATCGCGACATCCTATAACATGAAACTTTATTTTCGACGTGAATCGATAACCAGTTTTAATCGATACAAATGAATTGACGGAATTAACGGTAAAAGTATCTCCGGATGATTTAGAAGCAGCATTCGTATCCGTTTGCAGCGATGTTCGAAGCAAATCTCAGAATCAAACGGAAATATTCACTATCGGATATTATTAGCGCGTAAATTTCAAAATCACGCCATCTCAGCTATTTATCTATCCGGATGTAGATATTATTTTACGTTATCTATTTAAGTATTCTGGCAACGAACTGTCATCATCATCATCTGGTGCAACAGTCCGCGGCTTGTCTTTTTCAATTCATATCGGTTATTGGCCATTCTTTTCATTTCCGAGTAACTGGAGAATCCGGAATCCCTCTTCAGATTGTCTATCCAGCTTAAGCGAGGTCTACCTTTTATTCGTTTTCCCGATATAAATACTTCAATTACATCTCGCAGCAATCCTCCATGTCGTAACACATGCCCGATCCAACATAGTTTCCGTTTTTTAATCTGGTTCAGCATTTGCCACCTTTCATTGACCCGTTCTAAAACTTCTTGGTTTTTTATTTTCTCCATCCGCCTCCAGCACCACATTTCAACTGCTTCTATCCCATCCTCTTCACGTTTTGTGCACGTCCATGTTTCCGATCCATAAAGTGCTACTGGCCACACGTATGTTTTATAATGCGTTTTCGCAGCTCTTTGGGCATTGTTCTGTTGGTTATTTTTTTCCAGCATAGCCTGTTTCGCTATGGCAAGTCGTTCCCGTATGTCTTGTGAGCTACGCCCATCTTCAGTAATGGTGCTTCCCAGGTACTTGAATGATGAAACCTGCTCTATGTTTGTTCCGTCGATTACCATATTCATTTGTTGCGGTTTTATCCCTATTGTCATTACTTTGGTCTTTTTAGTATTAATCTGCATTCCGTACTTTTTCGCTGATTTATTTACTTTAATTATCATTTTTTGAAGCATATGCGGGCTATTTGCTAATAAGGTCAAATCGTCGGCATATTTGATAGTTCGTATGTTTCGTCCTCCTACTTTTACACCATATCTTGTATCTTCAAAGGCCTTTAATAGAATTTGCTCTGCTACGATATTAAATAAATCCGGTGACAATAGGCAACCTTGTCGCACTCCTCTTTTGATTTTGACCGGTACTGTTTCACCATCTCTACTGTTCTAACTACGGCTCGTTGACTATTATACAGCTGGTAAATGATATTAATGATCGTACTTGAACCAGAAGAAGCGGAAACAGCTGCTTCAAAAGGCCTTTACATAGTCTACGAAGCATACATTTACATAATGTCTTCCTCGACTTATATAACGTTCCCCCACTGACACGCATGATCGTGATCCCGTGTTGACATTCCCGGACGGAATCCAAATTGACTGTCGTCTAAGCATTGGTTGATGTATGTTGATATTCGTTGTTTTATAATGCGCAGTAGGATTTTTGATGCGTGGCATAGCAGGCTGATTGCTCTGTAATCTGTGCGAGTTTTTGTCGTGTATTTTTTTCCGTATTGAGATTAGTGTAGTTATGCAAAATTCCTTCGGCCATCGATTCGTTTCCATTATTTTATTAATGATTTCATACACTCGGTTTTTTACTCCACTTCCCGCATGCTTTATAAGTTCTGATTTTATATCGTCCATCCCTTGTGTTTTTTGGAATGGTAAGTACTTTATTCTTCATACAGTATTGGGTTATTCTCCTCTTCTTCATTATCAGTATGTTGTAGGGAGTCCATGCTGGTCGTACCGGCATAAATTCAACATAGTTTCGCCATATTGTTGCTTTCGCTGCGGTATCACTGATTACAAAGGCCATTTATTATTAGTGTCTTACATCTGTACCCTGATATATGATTTGATAATTGTTTGATTCTTCTATTCGACAGAGATCACTGGGTCCTTTGC
The DNA here is from genome assembly GCA_032883995.1 of Coronaproctus castanopsis. Lineage (NCBI taxonomy): Eukaryota > Metazoa > Arthropoda > Insecta > Hemiptera > Monophlebidae > Coronaproctus > Coronaproctus castanopsis. Next base: position 24,983,990 of record CM065054.1, read on the forward strand.
CTTCCAGTTTTCAATTTCCTTACATTGCTTGTTCCACCAGTCTTCTCGCGCTATTTCCGTAATATCTCATTTCTTAGTTGTCTAAAGATTTCTTACCCGTGGTTAGTTTTGTCGTTCTTATAAAACGTCGTTTTTTATCTATTATTTCAAGTATATCATTGGTAATCCATATTTCTCTCTTCTTTTCACCAAGTGTCTCCTTAGCTGCGCACCTGATTATTTTTGTTTCCCCATTAATATCTTCGTTGCGTGTTTGATTTTTCTTATCTAGTTTTTCTAGCATAACTTCTGTTGTATATTTAAAAAGATTACTTATTACGTCGTCTTTCGGTTTTTCTCTATTCCATTTTGGAGCACCTGTTAGTCTTTTAGATTTCTTCATCTGTAATCTTGTGTTCATTATTACAAGCGAGTGATCTGTATCTGCGTCAGCCCCTGGGGTGTGCCGTCGATTTTTTCACTCGGTTCCGGTATCTTTTTGCTTCGCCACAATATAATAATCCACTTGACACCTTTATCGCCCGAGGACTTTCCATGTATATATCTTCCGCGGTTGTGTGTCTTGAACCAGAACTGTAGCGGAGCGAAAGGTTATTTTCAAATTTTGAAAGGGTAAAACATTATCTGCGAGCGGACACCAGTCGAGATAGGCTTAATGCTAAAGAAATTAAGTACGATGATATTACCGATGTTTTTGCCGGGAGCCATCCCCTTTGTGCAGATTTGAACGAAATAACGGATAACCGTTCGCGCATGCGCAAGAAAAAGAATACGATAAAAAATATTATTCTACTACTCGTTTTTGTACGCGCGTATGTAAACTGAATATACACGTATATGAGTACAGCATGCGAAAAAGAGTGAAGGAGCTCGACTAGATGCGCCTATAAGTGCTCGTTCAACGGGTAAACACGCGATATATATATATATATATATATATATATATATAAAGAGAAGAGTTTCACGTCAAAAATCGCATATCTGAAATGTAGCGAAATTGAGAAATACGCTAACGGGAATAACGAAATAAACGTTTTTTTTTCTTCTTCGGAATAGTGAAATACGTAGCGAAATTCGAGATGAAGCGGCCACTAGAGAACGGGTCGACGAACACGATAATATTTAGAAAGTTATTTTTTCAACGCGAATTTTTTTACGATAAATAAAACTAATAGATATACTAACCAGGAAGATACGTCTCTGTAAGGTTCGTTCGAATAATTCGCGGAAGCGATTAATCGTCGTTCAGATTTAACGCGATTGTAATCGCGAGACGAGGAAGCGGCGATCGATTTATTATTTTTAATTACAGCGACATCACCGTTGACCAGGCCGTTACCGGTAACGGAATGCACGCTCCGAGACCGAGGAAATCTGAAAATGATAAATAATAGTCAAAGATTAAATTAAATCATTATTCGGAAAATAACACATAACGAATACGAAGTAATTAAAAATATCGCATACATATAAAATATATCGTATATAATCGAAAAAATATGCGCTACTTTCCAAACCCGGCTAAAAACTTTACCGCGGGTTATACAAGAGTGTTTCTAAATGTAATCATACTTGCATAAATATTTAATAAGAAGTTTAAATTATTGCAAATTCAACATAAATATGATCGATGCTTCAAAACGTAAAAAATAAATAAAATAAAATTACTATACGTATACTGATAGAAAAAAAATCTAGAAATCGTACAACAATGAACAAGTGTATCTTCCATATATAGATTGACTTCGTGGATAAATCGTATCGTACCAATCAACATACACACACCGCGGTGGTGTTAGCCAACATTCTTTATGACAGTGTCATTTCTAAGATTTGTTACAAAAAATCGATTTCAAAACATATTAAAAAGCTTTCAAAGAACTATAGCGTTAAAATCGATTGAATCCTACAGAACTACCGGCTATTTGGCTATTTGGCTATTTGGCTATTGTCATTGCAAGAATCAAACAATTTCAGATATAGAGAAACGTATTAACATATTTCTAATAAAAAAATAATATATATATATATATATATATATATATATATATATATATATATATATATATATATATATTCAGATCGCGAATTCGCTAATGTAACATATCGACACAAGCTTATTTCATTCGTCCAACAAAAAACTTTTAACGTTTAAACAGTTTGTATACGTATTAGATATAAGTATTGTATAAATAAATTTCAATTACAGCGGATATAAATAGCTGAAAAACGTTTTCCCAGCAGCCATTGAAAAAAAAGATTCATTAATGCATCATTTACAGCTAATTTTTTTTTTTTTTTTTGACGTACAATTTATTACGGCTTAATTAAAGATTATTTATACAGATCGCGCACTTCGACAACTGTGTAACGTGTAACTTTACCGATTAAGCGTACACTTTCCTCCGGCTGCAATCGTTGTAAAAAAGATTCTGACGATAATAGAGCAGATCAATTAGTAACTAAATTGTTTAAAATGTTTTTAATACTTTCACCATTGCTGAAATAAATCATCGTAGAATAAATGTGCACCTAGTCTAAGTATACGATGTATTAATCTTATTGTAAAACAGTCTGTTCAGAGAGTTGCATAAACATTGGATGGGTTCTGGAAAACCTGTTATTTCTACTGTATTTGTACTTCATTTACACCATATATATTATTTACACCGTATTTTTTTATGAAGCGGGTTAAAAAAAAAAAAAATTCAAAACATACAAAATTAACCACTCACACCAACAGATATAGAGGTAAAACTTCCACACATAAAGAACACGCTATCAAGTGCATTCTATGAAAAAACTACACATACACACTCTAATTCAGATATGTTTCCCCTTTTCTCGCCATAAATAAAAAAAAATACATATATATATATATATATATATATATATATATATATATATATATATATATATATATATATATATATATATATAAAATTGAATATATTGGAGAGTAGTGCTTTTATTAATTAGTTATAAACAAACAAAATATAACACAATCACTAAAAGTTTTTTAATCGCGAAGCTTTTCGACAGTTACGTCATTTTCAAGCGCAAACAAAAATTATTACATAAGAAAAAAAAAAGAGAAAAAAATGTAATAATTTTTGTTCGCATTTGAAAATGACGTAACTGTCGAAAAGCTTCGCGATTAAAAAACTTTTAGTGATTGTGTTATATTTTGTTTGTGTATAATTAATATATATATATATATATATATATATATATATATATATATATTTATATATATATATATATATATATATATATATATATATTTATATATATATATATATATATATATATATATATTTATATATATATATATATATATATATATATATATATATATATTAAAGGTTAGTTTCATGTATAGAAGTAATAGTCCGTTACAAAAGTTTATAAAGATCTTGTGCATTGTAAAGTCGTTTAATTACATTTATCCTTACGAAATATTTTTTAATGTTTCCTATCATTATAAATATAACTTCTCGTCCTAAACATCTCCTAGTATAAATGCGTGTAACTAGTTTCTACGTCTTCGTTTGTAATTAAGTAAAAATCTATTCTTGTTTCATTAGGTAACTTATTGAAGAGCACAGCCGCTATAATAATAATAATAATAATAATAATAATAATATTTAAATGCTCATTTAAAATTAAAGAACGATTAAAAAACGCGACAAAATTACAAATATAAATAATTATACTTGAATAAAAACTATCCGAAAGATATAAATTATGCGTGTGCCTAAACTAGTTCTGTTGGGTTTTTTATTATTATTATTATTATTATTATTATTATTATTATTATTATTATTATTATTATTATTATTATTATTATTATTATTATTATTATTTGAATGGGGGTGCCTTTACAGCTTACCCAACGTGATACTGTGTGGACTATCTAAATCTTAATCAAGGATTCTGACTTCTCTAGAAATATCGCTATATGGGGGAATAAGTGTAGATTATCTGCATGGGTAGAAGGGACGATACATTATACGGAGGTGTAATACCAGAAGAACGTAGCAAGACAAGGTAAATCTCCGAACGCAACGGCGCCACTGCAGATCATTAAAAAAAAACCATGACTACTTATTCAGAATGGAGGGGACAGAAGAGACTTTCTCTAAGCTGCATACGGAAAAGACGGTCAGGCAACAAATGATGTCCAAATCGCAATCTACTGATGAGTACAATTCCCTTACGATCAATCTTCTTAAAGAAATAAAGCCACGGGGGAGCTGATAGTAATAAGTGAGAGGTGATTGACTAATTCTCTCAGTATACATTAGCTCCCATTGATCTCCGTGCTCTAGCTGAATAAAGTGAATGATATCATTGTGAGAGACTAAGGAGCCTATGTACCGTAAAATCGTTCTGTGTACGTTCGTGAGTGTGTGGGTATCATTATTCTATAATTAATATCGCCGTATATAAATAATCGAACGTTGATTACCACAAGATGGATTTATCTACTCGCCGATCATCTACCCATCCTTCTCAAACGTACACAACAACTACAACAGCACGCTACATAATTAGTCATCGTCAAATTAGTTATCAACTGCGATTCTAACACCGGTGAACAAAGGTCAGAACAATCAACAAACCACAGGTGTAATTATCTCTTATTCTAATCAACCGATTTCTGAGCAAATTCGGTATTGTAATTCTCTTTATTATTAAAAATATATATATATATATATATATATATATATATATATATATATATATATATATATATACGATTAACTATGCTAAAGCTGTTACCTCTTAAATAAATTTCCCTTCTAAAAAAAAACAAGCTATAATTTTCTATATACCTACAGGCGAAAGTCTAAAAGGGATTCGAATAATACTAACAAATATATCTTTTACACCATATTCGATAGTTAAACTTTAAAAACAAAAACATAAAATGTTGATTCGCAGTTTTCTTTTATAGGATATGGGGTACGGGGGTGAAACAAAAGGCTACGAACATTTACTAAATGCAAAACGCCAATTTTTCATTAACACCGAAGAAGCAAACAAAATTTCGAAAACACTTCTCCTACACTATCATGATGTGGCCACCTATCAAATATTCTTGCCACCAGACACAATTACATGCTTTTTATGCGGTGAAAAAAAAAAGGCACACGAGTAAAAGCTGTACAAATGTTACTGAAGAAGAGGAAACAGACAGACAAACAACAGTTGACTACAGCCATCGACAACGTTTCTGATAATGTCGGATGAAAAAGTGTTTACAGAAAAGTCTGACAATTAAGTATAAAATTCAACAACCTTCATAAATTCTGGTCAATCGATTACAAGCAAAATAAAACAAATAAAAAAAATAAAAATACGTCATCATCTAATCCAAAACAGGAACAGAATCGTAACTTAATAAATACGGATCAGGACACGGACTTCTCAGATAATGACTAGTCTACAAAAAACTGAAAGTGAACTTGAAGAAAACATTTTTTAAAAAAAATGAAAAAATACCCCCTTTCGTCTAATTTAATAATATTTGTCGGCATGTGTAAAGGAAAAAAGGACATTATGAATATAATAAAAGACTTTATATATATATATATATATATATACGTAATATGCTCTTAGAAAATAAACCTATTCTGAAGGATAGAACAACAAAAATTCAGTTCACAAAAAATAATCAAAAAAATCAACAGCTTAAACGCTCACCACTGAATAAACTTTTTTTTTTAAAAATATAATTCAATTAAAAAAAAAAAACAAACATATAGATACTGAATAATGGATACTGTCGTCATTAAGAAGCATTCAAAATAATATTATACGAAAATAATTGCGTACAAGAAACAAACATAAGATGGATCGTAGCTGATTCACCATAGATATCCTCTGCCAGTTACTATTCCCCATGTCGATTCGAAATGCTGTTTTAAGTATTCTTTGAAGTTTTATAATAGAAATTCATCTTTTGATAATAGAAATTCTCGCCTTTTGATAATAGAAATTCGTCTTTTGGTAATGGAAATTCAGAAATTTTCTTCTGAATCGATATTAACATTAGCTTTCACCTATTATACAATCAGTTCATTCTTCAGAATCTCCGTTTTAACGTTTATCGCGCGATTTTCCATTTTTTAAATTTCTATCGTTCTTCCGACTTCTCAATTAAAATATGAGGTTTCCTTTTATTTCTTAAGATTTCGAATGAAACAAATTTTGTAATAATTTCAAATAACTTAAATGTCAAAATTGAAAAAAAAAAGATACGACCGTACGTCAGATATTTACATTGACAACAAGGTCGTAGCGATACAGTAAAATACCTCGGTCTTCATTTAGACGAAACATTAACACGGAAAACACATATAGAAAAGAAAAGAAACGAAATAAATATAAAATCTAGAAATTCACTATGGCTTTTTGGAAGAAAATCGGAGCTGTCTCTGGAAAACAAGTTAGTGTTATATAAGTAGATACTGAAACCGATTTATACCTACGGATGTCAACTCTGGGGATGCACTAATCCTAGTAATATGGCGCAAATACAACGTTGCCGAAACAAAATGCTGCGAGAAATTACAAAACGCTCCGTGGTACATCAACAACCATACATTACATAGAAGTGTAATCTATGAAGAGATCGAAAAAGTTGCCGCGAACTGCACGGTTAAAAGCTACAGCACCGCATAAATAGTCTGGTCGTTGCAATGTCGGATAACTCCGATGAAGTCAGACGCCTGAAGCGGAATAAGCTAACTGACCTATTATAAGGATAGGCTATGTCAAAAATAGAACACCAGATGAAACTCGTATCAAATCATTTCCACTTACACGCCAAGTGCTAGATAGCCTTATGGAGCTCGTCGCAACGGAAATTAAAAAATAAAATAAAAATAAAAATCGTTGTTTCCTTTCTAGTGCTGTAAAAATACAATTAATGTTTTTTTGCTTAATGATTATTAAGAAGATTAATAGTTTGGTATGCTAACACCGTAAAACACAAAGTTCTTCGACACTGGAGCGCGGGAGAAGCAAATCGACATTATCTATCTAAGTGAAACAAAATTAATGATAATTATAACCTAACATGTCTTGGATATAAAGTACGTAGGAAGAACCGGTACCATACATAGGGTGGTGTAGCTCTACTAATAAATGACCATCTTATACATCATGATCTGCCTACAATAGCTACACGTGACACTGAGTTAATTAGTGTCGCCTTGCACGTTGATAATGAACCTGTTCATCAGTATATTCTTCACAAAAACTGCCACCATTTTGAGTCTGATATCTCACTACTCTTAGGTTCCGCCAACGAAGTTGTCTCATAACTGGCGATTTAGACTCTTCTTCTATGCAAAACATACGTCTCATTAGTCTAGTCAGTAACATAAGTAAAATATCAGAAAAAGTTATTCTACTACGCCTAAAGTGTATTTCAATGAACATAGCACCGTAAAAGAAACACAGTTCGGATTTAGATCACAATTATCCTAGACTTACTTATCATAAAACCGACCAATTTAATCTAAATAAACATACAGGATTACTATTATTAAACATCGAAAAAGCCTTCGATACAATTTAGTATAACGGCATAGTTTACAAAATGCTGCGCTATGGCTTCTCTAGCTATCTCGTAATACTTATCAGATCCTATCTCTCTGCTAGATCCTTCGCAGTTAGGCTGGGTGACAACTATTCCAATCATAGGATTCCGCCTGCTCTGGAGTTCTACAGGGTAGCATCTCTATGTTCCATGCATCAATGATCTGTCACGATTACACAAAATATCATCACTTCCCTCTATGCTGACGATACTGAAATCTACACATCCTCGTATACTGTTGATACCATTAGCAACAGACTCGTAAACTGTTACAATAAAATACACAAATACCATGCGACATTGAAAATCAAAATTAACACGCAAAAAACTGATGCTATATTATTTTCCAGACTCAGGTCACTCAATTGGAGTGGAAATAGGCTGTTACATACTTGTAATAAGCATACTCATTACGTTTTCTCACTTCTTTTGTTCTATATTTGTATATGTGAGTATATATATATATGTATGTATATTATATATACACTACTTAACGCCATAAATTATTAGTTAATATTTAACATAATCATTTTTCCGCTACGCAGGATTTTTATCGTATTTTTCCTCTGTGAAATCCTCTATTTTAATAAGCTAACTTTAAGACTCGGTGAGAGCCGTACGACTGCTCGGAGTACGCATTTTATTATGTATCTGCCCTGATTTGTAAATAATTTAAATATACTTATTATTCGTTCATTTATTCATTCACCGAAATTTAAAACTGCTAAAGATTTTAGCCTGACTGTAAACTGTAGTTGATATTACGATATAACAAACGAAAGTTGTTAAATACCTAGAAAACAATTAATAAAATACTAAATAATCGGAAAATATGACCGGGGTAATTTGGAAAAAAAATAATAATTTTTAAACGAACAAAACTTTAACGGCCTACTACAATAACCGTATATGCATAAATCAATCTTATCTTATGTATATATATATATACATATATATATATACATATATATATATACATATATATATATATATATATATATATATTTTGTACCCCGAGCTTAATCCGGAACGAGGCGTGTCCACAAGTGGCGGATAGTTGGAAGACCTACAAATATGTAGGTTAGCTGCGAATAAAATAGCAGTGAAATAAGCAATTGCGGACTGGCGGCTACTAGCGGAAAGTGTCAGGCAGACCATTCCAGTAACGACAGCGCAATAGGATACGAGGATTCAGAGAAACAACTTGAGGAACTGTTTGGTAAAACTCTGCAAAAAACCTGTTGACTATTCTACCCTTGGCGAGTTTTGGCCGCCATAAAACCCGTAACCGGCTAATTTATCATTAGCAAAACCCCCTGTTAGCGGAAGCAGCGCTACCAGTACTGACAATAGGTGGAGAACAGAGTTCGCTACAGCCATTGATCAGATAGTAAGCACGGTGCACATACTGCAGAAGCGGTTGTAACACTGCGATGAGGAAAGCAAAGGAAAACTACCTCATTATTCTTTTCCAAGACTACAACCATGAAAGTACAAAATAAAAAAATGGATATGCAATGTGAACCGGCTGGCAACCGGTGCCGAAGTTATGGCGAGACTTCTGGTGTGAAATATGCGACTGCGCGTACAGTAGAGTGGATAATCAGGCTACGTATGAGAAATATGCGTGTGGAAAAATGAAAACAAAACATTAACGAAAGTAAGACAAACAACGGAGAAATTAAAAATAGTAACGTGGAACGGGAGATGACAATGAAGATATGCGGAAAAGTAGAAAACATAAAACTAGAAATGAAAAGGAATGAAGTAGACGTATTAGGAATATCGGAAACTAGGTTGGAAAATAATAATGATATCTGGAGTAACGATTTCCGAATGCTGAGTTCAGGACACGAAAATGGAAGAAATGGAGTCGGCATTATCTTAAACAGGAAATGTGATAATAAGGTTAAAACGTACTTACAGGTTAATGACAGAATAATATTAACAAAGATAAATTCGACAATTACATCAATTATTCAAGTGCCCACGAGTAAATATGAAAATAAAGAGGTGGAAGAAATATATGAACAATTAGATGAGACTCTAAAATATGTAACCGCAAATAAAAACTTGATAATATCAGGCGATTGGAATACAGTAGTAGGAAAAGAAAAGGACGGAGAATGGGTTGGAAGATATGGTTTAGGTTTTCGAAAGAAAAAGAAGTGAAAAATATTAGAAAGAGTCAATGAAAAATAAGAACACTGAAAACAAGGAGACTTAAATGTATTGGACATATATATATATATTTTTTTTTTTGAAAACGTATATTTGTTTAAATTTATAAACAGAGTACGTGCACATGTATATAGTACAAAACCACGACTTATAATTAACATTTCTCAATTGTTCCGTCAAGCATTTGCTTGTCGACAGATTTACTTATATATAATTTACATCCTCTTAATATAATTATGTAACAATTTTTATAACTTGGAGATATTGAATTACACTCGCACTCACACTTGTTCCCACTTACACATCATTTGCTCACATTCATTTCCACATTTTCACTCACACTTATTATTTTTAATTTTCTTATTATGTAATTATTTTAATTAATTTTATATATATATATATATATATATATATATATACATATATACATATACATACTTTTTTTTCTTTTAGAAACAATGAATACTTAGTACAAATAATAGAAGGAACCATGGAAGGGCGGAAAGAAATACATAAAATAAATACAAGATGTAAAAGCAGAGAACTATGGAAGTATGAAGAAAATGGTTCTATCTAGAAACTTTTAATCATGGTTGTCCACCAATCTGTTAATAGATTAAGAAATTAAGAATTAATAAGAACATATACATATACATACATATATATATATATACATATATATATATATATATATATATATATATATATATATATATATATATGTTATTGTGCCGACAGTTCCCTGTCATAAACAATATTGATCGTGAAAAGGAAAGAATGAAGGGAAGAGGAGAGACGATTGTAGTGGAATAGGAATGGAAATGTATATTAATCAGACAATTCGAACGAATTGCCTAATTCGAGTCTTCAAGGAGAAAATTGTTCATTTATCTTTTCATTATTTTTTTCCTGGCAGTACATAATCTGAGAATAGCTCAGACCACTCAAGTAATTGGAAGTGCATCTAGGAAACCACTTCTTCCTTTTCAATCGTCTTCTAGGTCTGGCTGGAAAAATAATGATAAGTGAAAAAAATTAGTAAAATATTATTATCGAGGGTAATTCTTTGTACAAATAGAAAAAACGATTTATGCTATTCAGGGTAGTTAGACTAATCAAATTAAAGAAAATTAACTATCCGGATAATTCGATGCGGGGATCGACCGAAGAGCTACTCAAAACAATATTGATAGGCGCGGAAAAAAGCGTTCGTTGTATTGGCCGCGAAAGGAGACGTCATGGATTTCTAAAATTCGAAAATGAATGAAAGATTTTTCCATTTGGCGCTATATCTATGGATCGAAAAACTGAAAGATGTGTAACGCAAACCTTCGATAGCGCGAAGACCGCTCAAGAACAAGAAAATATAAGTACCGATTCTTATCGAAGTTTCGTTTAACGACGAATCGCGGAGCACGTAATGAGAATGAATGACGAATGTGTATTCCCCGAAACTTATACTTTACGGATGAGAGAAGGCAACGCTGCGCGATTCTACGAGATAATTACGATAGGAATACGTGTGATCTCGGCGGAACAATTTAAAACGGTGCGATCATTTTAACGCACCGATCAAAATAGAAATAAAAAAAAAAGAAGATCGTTTACCGATGACATCACCAGTCAGCTAGCACATCAAGAAACAAGAAGCTCAAAAAGTTTTTGATATCGCCGGTTAAAGGAAAATTCGTTATTCGAATTGCGCTCCGAATAGACATATTTCTATTAATTAGTTTTACCACGCTGATACGATACAAACATTTAAAAAAAATATCGCGAACAACATATATATATATAGGGTAACCTAGAGAAGACGGACGGTTATGTTTTTTAAATAGCGCAGTTGCTAAACGTGCTACGTAAGCGGTCATGATGCGAACGCGATTGCGAAGCGAAGCGATGCGGTGACGCGCGAATTCAAAACGATGAGCGCGACGCGGCGGATTTTGTCCTACGTACGCGCGAATCGCCTCGCACGATCGCAACCGTTCTTCAGTCTGTCATGGATGAACGTAAGCGAATGTTGTTTGAAAATTCGTTTCTTAAATATCAAATGCTAAAAAAGTGTGTACGACAGAGAAGTGAAACCAATATTATATACTTACAACGGCATATTTACGGGGAATTTAACCATTTGTATGAAGAATTACGCGCTTAACCATCGTTATTCAAGAAATATTAAGCCGACTGATCGCGTTCATTCGCGCGAGTGCGTTTGGTCACGTAGGACATTTTGTTTACTATACACAGTTTGTTATTTTCGCGCCGCGCCGAGTTCGCGTTAAAATCGCTCACGTAGGACGTCGTGTTAGACTGCAACAACGCAAACCGCGTGTACCGCGTTTAATGTACACGCGAGAGATTCGGTTTTATTCAATTTCAGTTATCACGGTATTCTATAACGCGAAGAAGTACGCGTTTTTCGTGGAATGTTATTTTCGACGTGAATCGATCGAGACGGTGTAAAGATGGTTTCGAAAATAATTCAAAAAATTCAAAGTTACAAGAGCAACGTTTACAAAACACTTCTACGAGATCTGGAAGTACCTCAAAAACTCGGATTTCTAAACAAAAATTCACGGAGATATGTTCGGAAAAGTCTTCGAAAATGTTGTAAAGACTGAATGAACGTATTGTTGCAAATGCCGGTCGTGTGAAAGATATTGTGTTCCACAAAACGACTGTAAGCTAACCTCTGGTTTTCCTAACGAAAATATTCTTCGAGTAAAAATGTAACCGAAATCGAAAAAAAAAGGTGTCCTATTAACAGAGTTATTATTCAATTCTCTTCACGTTGCTCTGCCAACGATGTGGCGAATAATCCATGTTTTGAGAATTTGGGTTACAAAGATTACACATTCCTTCTCGTTCAATATCAAAGGCAGGCGTTATTAAAAATGTTGACATTGAATATTCGGAAGAACAGTTATACGAAATGATCGAGTGTAATTTAATAATTAAATCTGTTAAAATATTAATTGGAGAGCTTTTATCAACGATGAAGTGAAACAGCTTCGAAGCAGCTTCGTTCTTGTGGTTTTTGAGGGGCAAATTATCCTTGCTTATGTATTTCTATCGAAAGTAAGATTCTGTTGTGAACCATTCGTTAAAAGAATTTGACAATGCAAACGACGTTTACATTATATGGTCGCATTGCACTTCAATGTGAATGCAAATCTAAATATGCCAGATGTGGAAGGTAACGATCATGGGGTTCATCAATGTCCCAACCAGTTCGAGACATGTATTTTTTTCAGAGGATCTCACAGTGCAACGGCAGTATCCTGTCCGGAAAGGATAAAGCAAACAGGCTCATAAACGAACTCATGGCCTTCCATAACACGAGTTTTCATTAAGCTTCTTTGGAACCGCCAAAAACGTATTCACAACAACATTCATTTTGAGTCCTATACATTTTAATAGTTATGTTTTGGCAGCTTTTAATTACTTAACTGGGTATTCCAGAGTTTTGTCTTATGCTAATGATTTCGTATTATATACGTCTCACCGGAATCTCCATGAATCCGTCAATAATATTCAATCATCTATCTATGTGCTTTGCATTACTTTTCAAAATATTAATCTTCTTTTATCTCCTTATAAATCCAATGTTTGTGTTTTTACACTTAGGTCATACAATTGTATCTGATATCTATAATCAGTCGTTTCCATTTGTTTTAAAAGTCAAATATTTGGGTTTACGCCTGGATTCCAGATTAACCTCCAAAGTTCCTCTTCTTGCCAAACGGATTTCTCGATATATTGTATATAAGCCTGCACTAATTCCCGTTTCTCCTTCTGTATATTTTAACTTTCCATGCGATATCAATTTAATTAATATCGACATTGACATTCGCACCTGTTAAGAATTAATTAAATCCACTTGAAATAGTCAATTCTCATTTCCATTTTATTACTGAAACAAAGTATCCCAAATATATTCAGATTTTCATCGATGAATCTAAGTTACGATGATGTAAGGAGAATGTAGATGCTGCGTTTTTTATTCCGAATTTATCTACTCAACTGTTTTTTTTTTTTTTTTTTTTTACCTCCCGAGACCTTCATATTTACGACGAAGCTTTTAGCGATTGATAAGGTATGTGAACATATTATAAAACTTCCTTGAAGTTTTTATGGATACCTAGTCATTGTGACATATCCATGAACGACAGAGTTGATATTTTAAATGTTACAAGAGTATTAAAAAAATCTTTGACGAATGATATAAAAATACTAACGAAAATTTAAAACTCCCAAGGAGAAATATAATAACGGAAAAAAACAAAATAATTAAAGAAGTTAAAGAATATTTTAACAAAACATGTAACTGCAATTAAGCAAAATAACGGTAATTTATGAAGATGCTCTTCTAGAAGTACTATACAAAAAAATTGAGTATGCTATCAAATCGCTATCAACTGGCCTTGCCGACGTACTACCAGAAATATTGAAATATAGTGCTGCTAGCTGCACCGCGATTCGAAATTTAACCAGTGCCTTATTAATAAAACGATATCCACGGCATGGAAAGAGGCAGAGGTTATCCTGATACATAAAAAAAAGGTAATACGCATCACTACATAGCTTACGCTGTATCAAATATATAAAGCATTTGCACGAATAATAAATCGTATAACAAATAATCGACTATCACCAACCGCGCGGACATGCAGGATTTAGATCAAAGTACAGCAGAATGGATGATTTGTTAACTATTAGAACATTAACATAAACACACGTCACTCTATATTAGGGGATTTGTAGACTATAAAAAAAGCATTTGTCTCGGTTGAAATATGGGCAGTGTCAAAGTCAATATGTAACTTTGAAGTCTATGAGTGATATGTAAATATTATTAGAACAATGTTGAAAGTCAAACTATGGAAACGAAAATACCTCTCAAAAGAGGCGTCCGGCAAGCTGACAATATCTCGCCAAAATTATTTATTGCGGCATATTCAGAAAACTAAACTGGAATTCCGAAAAACAAAACAATAAACGGAGGAAAAGTCAATCACCTAAGATTCGCAGATGACATCGTTATAATAAGTAAGAATCCAGAAGAGTTAGAATCTATCTATGTTGAATGAGCTTCACAGGATAATACTAAACGTCAAGTTGAAAGACAGAAAAACCATTATTTAAAATTGACCGACGCAGTGAAGCGAGTAGCAAACTTAAAATGGACGTGGGCCGAACACGTTGCGTATAGAGGCGATGGCAGATGAACAAAACATATTTTGCAATGGTGCCCATTGAATTAAAAAAGGAAAAGTAGCAGACTAACAACACAGCGGCAAGATGACGTTGTGAAAAATATTGGGATCAATTGGATCCAAGTAGTACAAATGAGGAATTATTTGGGGACGTTAATCTGGACGCACGCCGGACAACAAATAAAGATTCTTCCACGAAAGACTAAGGTCGAATATAGATCAGTTAAGCGAAATACGTGTAACAAATTAAGATCAGTAAAGAATTGAATACGGATAACAATGGAAGATCGAAACAACTGGAAGAAATTGAAGAAAGCCTAACAGCGATGGATTGACATACAGACTGAAATAATTTTATATCGTGAACTGATACAAACTTCTTAGCACGAAATTTCGCATCGCCTTCGTTAGTCTTATTATTATTATTCCTTTAAGTTTGTGCGTGAAAAAAAATTGTAATCTTCATTACTGTTAAATCATAATCCAAAATTCTAGATTAATATTTAACAATTTCATACAAAACGGGTAACTATATATAACATTTTTATTTACTTTTATTTTCAATTAAAGAAATATTCACGCATTGATTCGGTTATATAGACTTAGAAGAACTGCTAATAACAAGATATTTATGATGATCATTACTATTTACGAATAAACTAAATCCAGGTCAGCCTTACTTCGTGAATACTGAAACTAATCGTTTGGCACGTGCTTCTGTCGCAGTGAAAATCGTTTTACATCTGGATTTTAACAGTTTTGTTCGTTTATATATATATATATATATATTTAAATATATACAAGATCGGTCGACGATTTTTTAAATTTAATAATTTTAAACGAATAGGAAATTCCTCCACCATTATTGAGAATTAACAAAAATAAACTAAATCTTAACACACTGGCACAAAAAACACTCTCACGAACACCGCACATCGTTATATAATTACAGTAAATGACGGATGACGATAACTAATTTTCTTATTAAGCACCGTCTCCGTATCAGAGGTAGACGATTATTTACCTATACATATTTTGTTGTACAATGTAAGTAGCGTATAAAGCAATCATAATATGGCGTTAGCGTATAGACACACACACACACACACACACAAACGGGAGGATGTTTATAATTTATTATTTATAAATTGTCATCGTACCTGGGATTATTTTTCTTTCCTAACGTTATACCGGTCAACGATGTAGTTTCTAGTTTCGTACGTAAACGTTCCAAAAATTTAATCATCTGATCCATAACTTTATGTCCAGTTCCAGCGTGAGTTTTCATCTAAATCCAAAATATTGACGAAAGTTAAACGAGCTTTTAAAATACAAAATAATCATCATAAAAACAAATCGAACTTCGAATTCGAAAAATTACTTAAAGCAGTTTCTTTTTTGAAGTGAAACTTCTATTGGCGCGTTGTATATGGGGAGTTAACCGGTAAAACGAGCGAGCGAGCCGATTCGTATTCTTTCTCTTACGCGTGCGCGTACGGCTATCCGTTATTTCGTTCAAATTTTTGATGCATAAAGGATGTATTACCTGTAGATTACCTGTAGATTTATGTGCCATGTACTGCACCTAGGCCAAGGGCACGGGAAAGGAGAGTATGTAAGGTTAGTGAGAATCAGTGGAAAGTTGGAAGAATAAATTGGAAGTACAGATTGTTAAATTAGATTATATAAATTGGAGTATCTTGCGTGTAGGAAAGAATGTTTAGGAGCTTGAGCGGTTTGTTGAGGATAGAATATTGGGAGTTGAATTGCACACATTCAAGGAGAATGTATTCGACGGTAATGAGGACATTACAGGTTGAACAAAGAGGAGGAGGAAGATTTTGTAGGATATAACTGTGTGAGATATTAGTATGAGCTAGGCGCAGACGAGCAAGTACAACATCATCTCTTCTGTTTGCCGAGTGAGATGGAATCTGGAGGCATGTTGTGTCTTGAACTGATGGCAGTTTGTTGGTGAGTGGAAGTGCAGACCACTTGAGGTTCCATGATTTGCGCACTGAAGATTTTATGAAAGGCTGGAGATCTTTCATTGGTGTAGGCAGGAGCGGGAATGGTTGAAGCAATGAGCCTTCTCTTGCTGCACTATCCGCTTGATCATCTTGTATATCAACATGCGATGGAATCCATGTGAGAACTACATGTTTACTAGAAGTTATGATCAAATGACCAATTTCTTTAGCCAAGGGGTGTAATTTAGGATCATGAAGATCACTAAGGCATTGTAATGATACAAGAGAGTTCGTGCATATTAAGAACGACTGGTCAATGACAATGTTTGAAATATTCATTACCGCCATTTTGATGGCATATAATTCCGCCGATAGTATTGAGTAATGGGGTGGAATGGAGAAACGAACTATAGAGTCCTGGAAGGAAACGAAAGCGCCTCCTACTCCAGGTTTGTTTTTAGAGCCATCGGTGAAGTATAAGCTATGAGATGGGTACCGTGAAATCATTTCTAGGTAAGCTGCTTTTATTACATGTTTAGGAGTATGATTCTTTGAAAATTTGGTGAGACTGAGGTCTATTGGAATAACGCTGTATGTAGGTCAAGAAGGAGTTCTCCAGCTTCGCATATGATGCTGCAAACTGGAGTCATTGAGAACGCACCGATGGCCAGTCGGATTGCTATGTAATGGATTGTGTTAAGGGGTGAAAGTACCTTTTTTACTAGCGGAACTGTAGATTTCGACGCCATAGTCAATTTTAGGTTTTATAACAGCATGGTATATTTTTAACAGAGTTGAACGATCTGATCCAAATGTTGAGTGTGAGAGCATTTTGATAAAGTTAAGTCTGGAAGTGCATTCCGATTTAATATGCGCTACATGAGGTTTCCAAGTTAGCTTGTTATCAAAAATTATCCCAAGATATTTAACGACGTTTGATGATTTAATACGTATGCCATTCAAGTAAACATTAAGTCTATGTTGGTAGTTTCGTATTCGACAAAAGTGAACTGCGGAAGTTTTAGAAGGAGAAAACTCCATTTCATGTTTTAGGGGCCCAGAAGTCAGCTTATTTATAGCATCTTGTAAGGAATCTTCACCAAGACTGATATAAGGAACCGATATAAATATTGTAAGGTCATCGGCATAAGCAGCACATTTGACTGGTGGAGCAATCTCATTTACAATGTCATTAAAGGCTATATTAAATAATGTAGAACTTAAAACTGACCCTTGAGGAAGCCCTGTGGACAGGTTGACGATGACATCGTATCGTTTAATCTAACGCGAAATTGACGCTCAGTAATGAAATTCTGAATGAAGATAGCAAGACGTCCGCGAATATTCCAGTTTTGTAGATAAAACCTTATATACAGGAATCCGGTCGAAGACCTTTACCAAATCAAAGAAGACAGCTAAAACGTGGTGTTTATTAATGAAGGAACTTTATATATAATTCTTTAGGAACATGAGTTGGTCGACTGTAGATCAGGTCTGAATCTGCACTGAACGCTGGTTAACAACTGTCTAGACTCGAGAACCCAGAGGAGACGGTTGTTAACAATTCTTTCAAACAGTTAATAAATAACAGATGTTAATGAGATGAGGCGGTAATTATTAATCAGCATAGGATTTTTGTTAGGCTTCAAAATCGGTACAATATCAGCAATTTTCCAGATTTTTGGAAAAGAGTGAGATGTCCATATGCTATTGAATGCATTTAACAGAAGGTTGTTTGCAGTATTTGAGGCTCTTTGGAGCATCAAGATATGGACTCCATCTGGGCCTGGTGATGATGATTTCATGTTATGGATTGCGCGTTTAAGTTCACTAATTGTGATAAGACTATTATAGGGTTCATCGACAGAAGAAAAGTCGAAATTTAAATTACTACTGTGCTCTTTTCACTAGTGTAGGCGCGATGATCAGTAGCCTGAGTGATCAAAGAGCGTGCAAATGCGGAGGAGATTGAGTCTATGTCATGTATGTGTTATCTACAAGGATACCGGAAAGTGGTGTTGGGGGTGGTTTTCTATTGATATTATTAATTTTCTTCCAGACTATTGCAGTTGAAGTTTTAAGATTAACTGACTTTACGAAATCTTGCCAGCATTTACGTTTCGCTTATTTTAGAGTGAAACGTGTTTGGGTTCGTAACTTTTGGAAAGTGATGCGATTTTCCAGTGTATTCAGTTGTTTTAATGCTTTACGCCTTTTCCTTATTGCAGAAGTGCATTCAGCGGACCACCATGGAATCGCATTAACACGTTTCTTTACTTCGGGAGAATGAAGGTTAGCATGAGAAACAAGTTTATTTGTGAACATTTGCATGTAATTGTCCGATTCTGAGCTGTCTGTATTAATAGATCGGAGGACTGCGGCTATAGAATTATGGAATGCATTCCAATCAGTTCTGTGATAATTATACCTTTTCTGTTGTGGTGGAGATGGACAGTATAAGTTATTTGTTCGGAAAAGAATAATAGGGCGATGATCGCTGCCAGACAAATCAGAGTGTTGTCCGAAGAAATGAATTTCACCGGCAAGATCAGGAGAAAGTATAATTATGTCCAAGATAGACCAAGATTTTCATGAGAAATTGTAGTGGATTGGTTCAGATGTGCACATAAAGATTATAAGACGACATTGGGTCTTCTAAAATTCGGTCTTTTTTTGTTGTATTTATTAACCATTCCATGAGGGGGAGTGAGCATTGAAGTCTCCGCACAGCAAAAACGGTCGCGGGAGCGAAGATATGATGTTTACGAGGTCTTGACGATTGATTTCTTCATTAGGGGGTAAATAAATTGATGCTATGGTGAGTGGAGTGGAAAGAAATACTTTTGCGGCAACAATTTCTACGCTGGTCTGAATTTGGATTTGCTGGAAATGAATATTTGATTTTACCGCTAGAAGAACCCCGCCTGATGCACATTGAGCCGATAGTCGAGAGTGCGAAAGAATATTATAATTTTGGATACTGAAATTATTGTTTGGCTTCAAATGAGTTTCCTGTAGACATATGAAGGATGTATGGGCGGCGTAGATTTGAGAATAAAAATATTCGAGACATCTCCACGTCAAGTTAAGCAATAGCGGACTGTGCGTTCCTTTTATTTGTGAAATTTGTACGAAATCGTGAGTTTATTAAAGAAGTGTATCTTTTCATTGTACGTAATGTACACGTCGCGTTTAATATATATCTGTCCCCTCAATTCTGAACAGGCAGTCTGCAACCCCGATCATGTCTTTTTTGAATGCTCTGCTGTAGCGCCGTTGCGTTCAGAGCTTTACCTTATCTTGCTACGTTCTTCGAGTATTACACCTCCGTATAATGTATCGTCCCTCCTGTATCTGGATAATCTACAATTGTTCCCCCATATAGCGACGTTTCTAGAGAAGTCAGCATGCTTGATTAACATGTAGATAGTCCCCACAGTATCACGTTTGGTAAGCTGTAAAGGCACCCCCCATTTAAAAAAAATAAAATAAATTAAAATTTATGTTCTGTGATATTGCATTTTATATCGTCTTTAAGTTTCGCTTCTTCCCTGCTCCCCGAGGCACAGTCTTAATTATTTTTTTTTTGTTTCGATTTGCTCGAACGTGGGTTCGCAGATTTTTAAATTACAAATTTAACGAATTAATTCTTATTACGGGATATAATCCGTTTTGATCGAATGGAATTCACCCTTTTGATAAAAACTTGACGTTTACCGAGCGCATTAACGCTGTCGTTAGATCCGGATTATTGCTTTCAGAGATAGGAAGCTAATTACATACCAGTGGGTGTCGTCTACAAGGGTAAAAAACTGCAATACTGTAAACCCGAAGACGTTAAACCCGCATCATTAATCCGAAAACCCTGAATTAAAACCGTAAAAACTTTTCTTTTTAATTATTCGAACGACTAAAAGTAATGTAATTATTATTTACGCTCATTTTTAACACTTCTTTAGGTAAAATAATCGAGATAATTTAAATATTTCCACACCTAGCGAAAAAGCTGTAATTATTATTATTTTTCTTTAATCGTTGGCCTCTATAGGTATTTTTTTACTTCGCACAGTTTCGGTTCAACATCGAGTTGGGCTACGCGGATTTAACGTCTTGGGGTTTACGGTTTTTGGGTTTATGATGTTTGGATTAATAACGAGTTGTATGAGTTCAACGTTTTCGAAGTATATAGCTTTTGGATTTTTACAATTTCGTTTCAGTTTCGCGGCTACTTCAAAAAAAAAAAAGTTACTCAACGGAATAAGGTCCCCGTTTGCATGGAACTCGAGGTTGGTTGCAGGCCAATATAAGCCCCCCTGTTAAACTGGGCATTGCCGTTATAAAAACATAAAACCAAATTATACGTTCAATTTATCCGCTTTTTATAAGATAACTACTTTAATTTGATGTAAAACTATTATCTGCCCCGCCACAATCTCTATTCGTTCCTTCGAGTTTTGGTAGTGCCCCGTATCTAATTCTAATTTTTGAGAAATCGCGACTGGTACAAAATCGATTATTTAAGATGCGTCTTAAATGCGTCTCGTTATACCGGGATATCATGACGTTGTTTTCAAAACCACTGTATACCTAACGACGAACTAATAACGGCAATTGGCAACTACGATTCCGGGCTAGTTATACGGTTCGTATACGGCGCAGGTACAAACGTCGTCGTATTAAACATAATTTGTTACGACGCACGCTATTACTATATTCGTAACAAGTTCGACAATTGTTATTATTCGCAATTATGTAGTTATTAAGATCATTTAGAGTTAATCCTTGTGAGAATATATTAATTCGAAAGTTAAAAGAATTCAAACGACCAATATGTACACGTGTTTCATAGATTTCGAAAAGACCTTCGACAAAATACGACCTGTCGAATTATTTATAATGCACTGCAAAAAATCATAGAAGATTAATAAAAGAATTTATACTTACAACATGGAACACGATGTTGAAGAGGGTTGGACGCTGAAAGCTAAAATAATAAACACTATAGAAGCTTTCGAAATGTGGCATTACCGCCGAATACTGCGTATATCGTGGACAGAAAAGTAGAAAAATGAAGCTGTATTAGATATATTAAAAAAAGACGGAGTTGTTGGATACGATCGAACGAAGAAAAACGGCGTACTTGGGACACATATTAAGAAGCCCGCAGTGTGTATTGCCGCATGCAATAATTACGGGGGGAAATAGAAGGAAAAAGAAGAGTTGACAGAAGAAAGATTGCACGACTCGATAATATTCAAAAATGATCGCCTATGAAGATAGAAGATTTGTTCTACACGGCAAGCGAACCTTTTTTATCGAGAAATAGTGGCCACAGCTGCTACCAACGACTGATAACAGTCAAATCGTCAAAAAAGAACAAAAGGATAATTTTACCTTCCGATCAGGTTGTGTCTGAAAAAATCATCGCTATTTCTTTTGTTCAGATTATTTCTCACGAATATAAATTTGAGAGGTGAGTTCTAGCATACCTTCCGCATACTTGGTAAATACTGATAATGTCAGCAAGCAGTTTTAGAGTCATGCGTGAGTTGTAGTGATATTTGTGCAGACCTAACTCGTGCATTTCTGTTAGTGTGCCGGTTTATTTTAGAACCAACGTTTGTATTTATGTTACTTTTATGTTGTTACCTTTTATCGAACCCGTGCGCTGCTGCTTCATTTGTTTGTGATTTTATCAATTTTATTCGTTTTTTTTTTTTTATAATAATCGCCGTACTACGGAAGAAAATTTGTATAATTATGAAATGGGGGAGTAGCTGCAATTCCTTAATTATTGGAAGCAGATATGTTTTAGTGATATCATCTATGCGTGACGATAATAAGATTGACGAAAGTATTGAAAATCGACGAAAACCGAAAATAAGGTTTTATAATTCAACGAAAGGTGGTGTCGATCATCTTTCAAGTTCATATGATGCGGCAAGAAATACGAAACGTCGATGTATGGTTATGTTTTACGGCCTTAAATTCCTGTGTCATATATATATCGCCAAACGGAGAACAGAATGAATTAACCGCAGAATACTTATGAAACGTTTAGCAACACAATCGGTCATCATGAAAAGACAAACTCCAGAAGATCAACATATACCACAAACAATCAGACAATTCGCTTATCAGGTATAGTACATGGAAGACCACCACTACTGGCGTGCATTCCAGGTAAGCGAGGTAAGCGCCGCTTACCCAGAAAAATCACGAGAAAATATTTTTTTTTATCTTAACTTATAAAAGTATTAAAATAGGAAGCGATCACATTTCCGCTTATTGCTTCAACAATTGCACGGAACGCGTGGCGCTATATACAGTTGCTGGTTGACACACATATACAGTTAAAACAGAATGTTAGTATTATTAGGAAATGTTCTGTTTATCCAAATGCAACCGCGTCATGTTATTTGGTTACACATACACACAGAAGGATTTGTTCAATACGTGTTGCAAACGGTTCTGAAAAATGGAGAGGGGCGAGGTCCGTCAAACTGGTCGAACAGGGCAGCGATTAGAACATCGCTTATTACTTACTACCTCCCTTCTGCAGATAATTTACCAACACAAAGACATACTAGCAAACGTAAACGTGATGAAAACGTGCCTATGGTAAGCGACTGTAATATTGCTTTTCGCTGGATAGTTTAATAACTAATAACGCGGTTTTTGTGTATCTACTGCGTGTGCTCCGATCTTTTTTGAAAGCAAAATGCGTGTTCGGGAATTGATTGAAAAACCTTTTTCGCGATTTAGTTTTAATGAACAGTTAGAAATTAGAAAGCCAAAACCAGAATTACCTTCTTTAAAACCTGAACAAAAAAAAAGGTGGTACGACTTTTACAAGAAATTTCAATATATCGCAATATGAAAAAATTTTGTGGTTAACTAGTTGTGAAGATGGTGGAAAATTGTTTTGTTGGCCGTGTCTATTATTTGGTACTGAAAAATAAAAATTCGTGTGGAATGATCCTACTCAAGGGTACGATAACTTGAATAACTTGATCAATGCGGTTAAAAAACATGAACGTTCCCAGATTCATATTTTTTCCTCCATGAAGCTGAACAAATTATAGATTTACAATTAAACGATAACGTACGAATTGAAGTGATAAAACATAATGAAGTTGTACTACAAAATAGGAACATTTTAAAAAGATTAATCGATGCAGTATGTTATCTCAGTGTTCATGAGCTTGCTTTCCGTGGTCACTCTGAAAATACTGATTCGGATAATCGTGGGAATTATGTAGACCTTCTTCAATTACTTTCTAAATATGATATAATTCTAATGTTCTGTGGGACCTCAAATCGTATTCAGAATGATTTAATTTCTTCGGTACACGCTGTTGTTCAATGTTAAAAGTATCATCGAAGAATACGATTTAGCTAAGAAACTCGTGGCGCAAACATACGATAGAGCAGCGGTGATGGCAGGACAAGTAGGAGGTTTACGCACAAAACTCCAAAAATTGTATCCGAAAGCACTATTTGTCCATTGTTTTAGTCATTCGTTGAATTTAGTTTCATCACAACCCGCTTCAAATATAAAAGAATGTAGAATTTTTTTTCAGACATTATCTGGATTGGGTGCTTTTTTTAGCAAATCAACCAAACGCGCACATGCACTTAGTGAATTTACTAGTAAAAAAATGCCAAGAAACGCACCAACCAGATGGAATTTCTCTTCCAGATTGATAAGCACGGTTAAAGAATATCATCATTGTTTCACTGAATTTTTTCAAACTGTTATTGAAAATTCGGAACAGTAGGATACTGAAACGGTAATATCAGCCCAAGGATAAATAAAATTTTTCAGCGAAGTTCGAACTTTATTCTTCATCAAAATTTTTTCCAAAATATTTGCGCTAACTGATGTCTTATACGATATTTTGCAAAAAAAAAAACTAGATATTTTATGTTGTATGAAAAAAATTCAAGAAACTCAAATGGAAA
The DNA here is from genome assembly GCA_032883995.1 of Coronaproctus castanopsis. Lineage (NCBI taxonomy): Eukaryota > Metazoa > Arthropoda > Insecta > Hemiptera > Monophlebidae > Coronaproctus > Coronaproctus castanopsis. The sequence continues at coordinate 25,008,937 of CM065054.1, forward strand.
TCTAAAAATATAGGAACGACGCGATCTTCAAAAGCATATGGAATTATGCAAAGTCAAAAGAAAACGAAGAATTTGTTGTGAGAAATAGACGAAAACTGTCAGAACCAGAAGATGAAGAAACACACGCATGTGCACTGTTAAACGAAATCTTTGACAATGTTCTAACTCAGCTGAGTGAACGTTTTGGAAATCTTGATCAATTGAAATTTTTATCGCTTCTAAATACAAGTAAATACGAAGAGTATAAAAAAAAATTTCCAAACGAAATTTTTTCAAATTTAAAAGAATGCTATGGGGAGTTTTTCGACGATGTAAAGCTGAAAAATCAATTGCTCTCTGTGTATATGGATAGCGACCTTAATAAAATGAATCCGCATGAATTAGTGGAAGCAATGAAGGCGTCTGAGTTCGATGAGATCTTGTCCAAAGTTTATAAATTAGGTCAATTAATATTGACAATACCTAGTACAACTGCTAGTGTAGAGAGGTCGTTTTCAGCATTGAAACGAATAAAATCATACCAGAGATCGACACAGGGACAGGAACGATTAAGTGGCTTATCTTTGATATCCATTGAAAAACCGTTGTTAAATCAGCTCCAAAATGAACCTATTAGTACGTTTTACGATCTTGTTATAACCGACTTTATTAAATTAGATCGCCGAATGGATTTTGCATTTAAATAAGTATTAAATAGACGTATTATCACGTGTTTCTTGTAAATAAATTTTCGTTTGATGTAGTATTACACTTCATATGGTCATCGCTTACCCTCTAGAAAAACTCACAGCACGTCACTGACCACCACCAGATGGAAAAAGGGCCGAAACGTAAAACTAAATATTACTGTAAACATTGCCATAATTGGCTCTGTACGGAACAAATTATAAATTTGTGTCAAGAACAGGTGTGGAAAAAAAGGGCTAAAATTTTATATCTCTTTTAAATGGTTTTTAACGTTTTAGTACACACCTTATATAAAAAACGTACGGTTTTATTTAAATTAGGCAATACTAGATGATCAGAATGTATATATATATATATATATATATATATATATATATATATATATATATATATATATATATATATATATATATGCTTCATAGACTATGAAAAAGCGTTTGACACCATCAGACAACAATCACTAATGGGGATAGTCTTCGTGAGATTGGTCATTGATGAGAAAGATAGAAGAATAATAAAACATTTATACTGGAAACAAGAAGTCAAAGTTCGTATTGATGGAAGACTAGAGACTCCGAATATTCAAATCTTTAAAGGTGTACGACAAGGCTGTGTATTATCGCCACTTTTATTTAATCTTTATTTAGAAAAGATCTTTAAGATAACATTAACAGATGAGAATGCTGGTATTAAAGTAAATGGAAAAATAGTTTCAAACATAAGATATGCGAATGATTCGGCCATGCTGATTGGAAATTTGATGGACTTACAGCGGTTGATAAATAAACTAAACAAGATAGGACAGGAATTTGGAATGAATATTAATGTGTCCAAAACAAAATTTATGGTAGTCACCCGTTCACAAACTGCGGGCGAAGCACTATATGTAAATGGAAGAAATATTGAAAAAATAGAGAAATTCATATACTTGGGCTCAGTAATCGATTGTAGATTGAATGGTGATGAAGAAATCAGAGTCCGATGTGGAATAGCCAAAGATGTATTTAGAAGACTTAGTAACGTACTTGTGCAACCAAAGTTCCCCTTACCTATAGGTTAAAGGTCATCAATTACTATATATGGCCGGTATTACTATACGGCGTGGAGACATGGTCGATATAAAGAAGAGATCTGAAAAACGGCTAAAGGCAATAGAAATGTGGTTCCTGAGGCGTCTGCTGAGAATATCTTGGACAGAAAAAATAGCAAATGCGGAAGTCTTGAAAAGAGCAGCAGTTAGCAGAGAATTATGGAATATCATACGGATAAGAAAAATTTCATATTTCGGTCACATAATTCGTGGACAAGAATACCGCATATTACAAAAACTATATTACAGGGTAGAATAGAAGGAAAACGGCCAAGAGGCAGAAGAAAGTCCGAATGGATAATGAACATAAAAGATTGGACGGGAATAAAGGGAATTGGAGAGTTAATGAAAGCAGCAAGAAATAGAAAAACAGCCAACGCGTCAAGGACGTAAGGCACTAAAAGAAGAAGAATACTAGATATTTATTTAGTAGTATTATGATGTATATCAATTACGTTTGTTGTATGTACATTTTTTTTACTGATAAATATTTTTCGAAAATAGTGCGTTATAATTTTTTGAAATAGATAAAAAAAAAAAAACACAGAAATATAACTAATATTAAAAAAAAAATGAAAACAAAAATAATAATTTTTAGAAGCAGAAATAAACATTTTCAGTGTTGGGTCGAATTTGTGGAACTTTATAGTGTATCGAAAGGTTAATATCCTACATGTTATCATAATTTTACATGTTTATCGTAAACTTCGAAACGCGTTACTTGTTTTGTATTTCATTATTTTTTTCTTTAATTAATTTTTTAACATTTTAACTGTTACACGCGTCTTGTTGTTATAATTTTTTTTTGCTTCTTGTCATTAAGTTGTTTGTTATGTCTATTTCATTTGTTTATTGTTTTGCAGATTTTTTAAACTCTCCCCACCTTACTTGTACTAGCGTTTAACTATATAGCGTCGTTATTTTAATATTAATATACTGCGGTCGAGATGAGGCTCACGCCGCTACTTCCCTATCTGTAAATAATTGCGTGTGCACCAAATATTTCAAGACCCAAAACCAACTATATATATATATATATATATATATATATATATATATATATATATAGTGACGCAGATTTCAAAACAGCTAGAGAAGTAGCCATTATCTGACCCAATTCACTAACTTGTATATCCGAATTTGATGCAATCACTTCAATCGAATACAGAACGAATAAAACCTTTTGCCAGTTACGAAATGCTATATAACTAATTACCTTACAGCTATCCGCTCTTACCCTTTTTCCTCGGAGATCTTTTTTACACATTAGAAAGGAACGTATAGTTCTATCTCGTCTTCGCATTGGTCACACTGCATCGAATTCTGGCAAATAAAGCAAATCCACTGTTGTACTTTCTCTACGTTCAGACACCCTTATTACTTCGACACCTATTTCTCGAATGTCCACAATATTCACTTGAAAAGTTCAATTGCAATTCGTTACGAGAAGTTTTATTCGATGACCCAAGTACAGTATAAGCAGTTCTTGAATTTCTTCTCCGATATATAAATATGGGATCAACTTCGTCCCGATAATTATCTTCGGGCGCTTTTGACACCGTCGCAGCAGTACATGGTAACCGACAAAAAAAAAAAACAACAAAAAAAAAAAAAAACAAGGTTAACGCTTTTTCTTACAAGAACTAAATTCGTTATTTAGGAATCATTACGGATTTGTGGTTTAACATTTTAACCAGCCGCATCAACTGTATTAAAAATTCTATCTTTCTCTTGCCATTATTTACCTATAGGTTATGTCTGACCGCTCCGACAAAAAAGCCGCGGAAACACAATCGTATTAATGCATAAAAGAAGATCAATGGTCAGGAAAGAACCTAACTGAGAAAGAAATGAAACCTATTACATACAATTACACATGATGGACAAGGAAATATAGCTAATAGAAAATTTTTAAATCTTCAGTAGTTATATATATATATATATAATATATATATATTATATATATATATATATATTCATCTTCTTCTTGAGCCGTCTTCGTTATCGAAGGTTGGCGTCCACATACTTCACTGCTTCAAACTCTGCTTGTCGGTCCCTTGCTAAATGAAAAAAATTTCCGATTCCGGCAACCGCCATCCATTCTTGGATATTTGAAACCCATGACGTGCTTCTGCAGCCGACACAACGAACACCTTCAATTGTTCTCATCAATATTATTTGTAGTAGCTAGTATTTTGATCCTCGCATCAAATGACTATTAATTTTCTTTAATTTTACTAATCTGATTAATTTCCAATCTTTTTTCATTCGTTTCATAACTTATTTATTTGTTATTTTTGCTGTCCACGGTATTCCTAGTAATCAAAGCCAAGTCTCGAACGATACTAACATCTTATTTGTTCGGATTTTAATGTCCAACTTTCTGCCACGTACAAAATAGCATGGATAAAACATAGCGCTTAACTATTTTCCATCGTAAATGCATACTTAATTTTTAAAACGTTAAGCGCGCCATTTTAATTCTAGCCTGAGCTTATAATCCAGCGACTGAGTTACTTAAATCTATCCGGCCTGCTGTAATACTTTACTCTCCATTTTTAGCATTGTGCGTGATGTGTACTTTTTTCTATAAACAGGACTTTTGTTTCTGCCACATTAATTATCAAATTATATTCTTTGCAGGACAGATTTATACGGCGAAGTAATTGTTGTAGACCTTCTTTCCAATCTCCTTTATATTATAAATTAATTAATTTCTAATCCGAATTCCTTTTATATTTTGTAGGAGAAATTAATTTAAATTAACCTGTTTCAGCTGCCATTGCCACACGTCGCACTGAGACTGCATCACATTAAGCTGCATATTCTTAATCATTAATCTTTGCTTATCTTCCCTCAAATCTTGATTTTCCTGTAACAAATAGATAAATAAAAAATACAGAATGATCAATTTTAAAATTGATTTATACTTTTGCGGGAATGTATTATTAAATAAACATTTAGGTTACATAATTGCGCAATTAACTTATTTTGTTTACTAAAATCATGTACTTCCATCAGAGAATAAGTCATAACAATAATATATATATATATATATATATATATATACTGATGTTATCATTTCCAGTCTTCTTCTTCTCTGCAGAGGATTTCTTTCGATTTTCCCCTGCACAGTCAGCGTGAATAATCCTTCCACTCTGATTTTGTGTGCCACATATTGTCGTTTGCCCTTCTCATTGTGTCATCTACCTGGATCATCTTTTCCATTCGGGTTTTTTTTTTTGAGCACTTCTTTATTTGTTTTCTTCTTTTTCCACGAGTTTCACCACATGCGCCTGAGCGTCCACGTGTCAAGTGCGTTTAATCGTTTTATACATTACGTGTTTAAAGTTTGTATCTCTGAGGCATATTTCGCTACCGATGTGTTACATAGCTTTCATTAATTCGCTTTTGTGGGATATGTACGACCATGGACGTAACAGATGAAAAGATTAGACGTATACCCTCGCTTACTTCAACTTCCGATAAACATAATTTTCTAGTATTACAAACGAATTTGTTAGCGGTTCCATTCCACTTACTTCACACCTTCCATTCGGCGTTGAAATATATCACTACATTCTTTTTTTATTTTTTTTTATTTATTTTTTTTAATCGACCTTCTGTGGAGAAGGCAAAGATAATACACATTTTGAATAAATAAAATTCGAGGTCTTCGAAAAGCATATTCAATTTTGTTTCTCCTATAATACACTTTTGATTTACACGTAGCGGAAATAATGATGATGTTATTTAGATGCTGCGCCGAAGACAATAATGACGATATATTTACATCTTCACGGTTGATAGATGGTGCAGAAATCCTGGCTACATCTTTCTAATTCGCTTTGTTCTCTCTCTCTCTCCCTTCTTAATATACGCGTCATTACTCGAAATTTTACAATTATAATAAGATACAATGATTATATGTAACACGCGTTTGTACGCGTCTGTAAAAATACACGAATACAATATTGAGTATAGGAGTATTTATAATATTTATACAAACAAGGGTAGAATAGATTCGTATATATATATATATATATATATATATATATATATATATATATATATATATATATATATATATATATATATATATATATATATATATGTTTACACATCTTTTTACAGCGATATACATATATATATATATATATATATATACATTTATATTGTAATTTTATACAATAATAACAAAGATTTCATTCATTTCATTGTGTCGCTAGTACAATGACACGCTGTATAATTGCACGTTTGGATTATTCCCAACAATGGACTTACCACATTTTCACCGTTTATACACTTTTAATAGACGATTTCGCCGTTTATATTATCTCCAACTAAAATAATACATCTATGATACTACACATACACACACACGCACGCCGTCCAAATTATTCTCTTTAAATATGTATAATACTTTTTTTTTTTTAAATCAACAACAAACGTATATGTTTATAAGGTAAAACATATAATAAACTAAGAAAGTAAATATTGGATTTTGCCTCACCGCCATTAAAACAGTAATATGTGATATATACGTACAAATAATACTAGATTACATTAATACCACAAAAAAGTAATCGGATTACTGTAAAAAAAAAAAAAAAAAACGGGGGAAAAAAACAGTGAATTAACAAATAAATAGTGACGTATATATAAATTTCGAATTAAATAAAGTAGTTATAAAATGATCATTAAACAAATGAAAACGATGTAACGCCTTAAAATAAGATGATGAAACTAAGATTAAAAATGAATCATAAAAAATAATGTTTTAGTCTGCGATGCTTATATTTAGCGTGTACACTGGCTGTAGTTTAATCGCGTCTACCCGCTGACATTAACCAATTCGTTTGGATGTAGGGCGTATAATTAGTGGAAAAAAAATTCGAACGAGAAAAAGAATATAATTTTTGAAAAATGGCATGCACTCATCCTTGTAACAGATATTTGTAAATATTTGTAATGTAAAATCGTTATGAATAATCCTACAGCACACCGGTTCTGTGTGTATTAAATGTAAGTTATTAATATTATGGCACCAAGCGGGATAATATGTAATAATTGGGTTTTATAAATTCGTTTTTCAGATTCAGAAATGATTTCCTAAAAAAAGTGAGCGAATTTTATCAACCTTAACATTAATGTAATCGATGTGATCGGCAAATGTGTCAATCACTTATCTAGGATTATATCTGGATAACGAATATTCTTAGACAATGGCAACGGTTAGATTTGAATTCGTGCTTTCTTAAATCGACGTACTTTAGGCGAAATATCTTTTTAATTTAAATTTGTAAATGGGCGTACACCTTGCAGCGGTAGCTAAAACGAGTAACCGAATACATTTAGTTATAAAAATGTTCAAATTTTTATAACAGAAAATGTCAGTTTTGACAAAAAGGAGACGCAATTTTCTTTTACGAAAAGGAATTTTAGAATTTTTCGATCGAATTCTTTCCTTAAAATAATTATTTCGCGGACTAAAAAATATTTCCGCTAGATCCGATATTTTAAATAATCGAAACGATATCCCGTATATATAAAATTTTAATTATATTTACTAACGCATACACGCGGTAAAAAAATCAAATTTATAAATTTATAAAATTCAAACTGTCAGGTCAGTGCGATCGAGCTGAATTTTTCAACGTACATTTAAACGAGTATCGAGAAAAAGACGACCGAAAAAAAAAAAATCGAAATTTACAAAATTTTATGAAAATGTAAACCTAAAATTTTAAAATTCGTAATATCCAAACGGGCCGTTTTTAATTACTTAATAAATTACATTACCGAAACGTGAAAATACACTAATTGCTACATTTGTTGACGATACAGCCGCCTTATGTTCAAGCAGCTGTCCCAACGAAGCGAATGAAATATTGCAGATAATACGTAAATGTTGTTGCGAGAAATGGAACGTCGAAATTAATGAAACAAAATCAACGCTTGTGACATTTACAAGCAGGAAAATGATGACAGAAGATATTATTACGAACAGCATCCTACGGATTAAAAACGAAATGAAATACCTTGGATTATATCTGAAGAGCAAAATAATGTAGCGTAAGCATATTATAACTAAAAGACCGGAGAACTTAATAAAAAAAAAAAAAAGTAAGCCGAATGTATCGGTTATTAGGAAAAAAATCGGAACGTAGCTTAAATAACACTCTGTAAACAGGTACTCAATATGATCGTACGGATGTCAGTTGTGGGAATACAGTGTGAAGAGTAATATAAATATAATACAGACATTTCAGAATCTGAGAACACTTGCAGATGCCCGTTGATACATAAGCAACGAGACACTACACCGTGATTTACATGTACCACATGTGCAATAAGTCATTAAGAAAACAGCGAAGAAGCATACCGATAGGTTGGACCGACATACCAACTAGACAGCCAAGTGTCCTACTGGATAATCTGGAGGAGGTTCGCCGCCTACAACGGATAAAACCACTAGATTTACTCTAGTTAATTGCATGTAATGACGAAAAGTCGCTGTGTGATAATCAGCTACGCCATCAATAGATGGAGCTCTGAGTTATTAAATTGTAATTACTTGTGACATCTACTGATATCCTAGAAAAACTGGGCGTACATCATAGCAGGAAAGGAAAAACAAAATATGTACAAAATTTCATCCAAATCGTTTGAATCGTTTCCAAAATAGGCAATCATATATTATACATTACGCATATATATATTAAATTCTTGTATGTATACAAGAATTGCTCGCTTGTTTAATAATATTATATATATACTTGTAATTATACACTTATATATATAACGAACTGTAGCATTACTTCAACTCATCGGAAAAATTATTCATTCAATAACAAGTCAAATGCAATAATATGCCCGAAAACTGACTACATATAAAATATTATGTTACGTACAGTAATCTAGTGATTTAATACGGAGTAGGATAACTAATAAAATGAATAATTGAAAATATCTTATATTAAATATATAGTAACCTTTGATAATATTCCAAGTAGCGTTATTGAAATAACTGACTTTTCTTGGTACATAAAAAATATTATTGGAATGTACGAATATGTATACATTATATTAACATTGATGTTTTAAAAAAAGATATGTACGTGTACCGAATTTTTGTACAAATTGCATCAAGACTTTTAAATTAAAATAAACTTTTCAAATCATTTTATTTATATATATATATATATATATATATATAATTATTATTATTAAATTAAACTAAAGGTAATTAGATTCAACAATGAAACATAGCCATCTTTGAAGAGGAGATGAAGCGAAGGAGAAAGATTAAGAGATGTCCTAAGCGAGGAGTATGAGGGACAATCAACTAGAAAATGATAAATGGGGAGGATAACGTTACAACCGGAACACACTGGACCCAAAGTTTTATTAATAAAATACGCACGAGGGCGACGCATATGACCTAGGCCTAATCTGGTGATCACTATACCATCTCTATAGCTGGGAAGCGAAGTTATCCAAAGATTGATCGAATGTTTGATTTGTCGTAGTTTGTTGTTTTAGACGTTAGCTGCCACTTCTTCCGCCATAATTCAAAAAGCCCATTTATGATGCATTTCTTAAGGTCAGGCGCTGGAACTGGAACATCCGGAACCGGCAAGAACGTAGCAGCTTCACTGGCCGCTTTATCAGCTAGTTCATTTCAACGAACCCCAGCATGAGCTGAGATCCACAGGAATATTACTTTCTGACTCAACCTCGCCAGTATCAGTTTCATCACTTTTTTGGCTATGAGGTGCTGATCATGGTTGAAAACGTCGCAGAGAGCGCAGAGTGTTGGAAGAGAGTCGGAAGATATAGTTGAAAGTTTATCAACATAGGAACTCATTAAAGATTCCATAGCGAGATAAATCGCGTATAGTTCAGCTGAAATGACGGAGAACGTCTATAGTAACGAATGATGATTGTTCCATCTCGGACAACTGAGGAGCCAAAAAATCCATTGAACAGAGATGAGCCAATTGTAAAACATGATAGATTCATATGAACATGATGTAATTTCTTTATTGATTTTTTGATGGACATGTTTTCTCTCCATAGTCTATGGATTGCTAGATCCAGCCGAACCAGATTGTCTTTCCACGGAGGCAATATTGCGGTGTTATGAGTGGTTGAATGCGAATTTTTATGGAAGTTTTGCCATATTGCAACACACTGGATATACAGCTGATTAAATCTACGTCTACTGCACGGCTACATGTACTCGGTAACGGTGCGTCATCAGATATCCGTATTAAAATATCAACCTATCATAGAGTGACAGAAGTACAAATAGACATAGGTTTGAAGCAATCCGGCTAAAACGCCGTTATTGCAAAGTTCAATGTCAAGAAGGAAACGAGGAAAATAGACTCGGTAAAATCTGAACAAACGGAAATTGGTCACATATCCCGATTATATGGTGGACGTGCAATCAAATAACATTCAAACCGAGAATGGACAATGTAACGAATTGCTAAAGCGATGGAAAATTAAATATGACGCTGCCTGTGATGTTCATGGATGCAGAGGTCGAGTTTTTAACGGTACTTTGAATGATATTCACGAAATGTCACTACCAGCGTTAACACGAATACGTAATCTAAAGTGTTTTGTTGTTTTTTTTTGGGGGGGGAGGCCGTTCGTAATACACGATGGTGGCAAAATATATTAGTAAAATTAAATACAAGGGGAAATTATATGTAATAAATTGAAAAGAGCCCATCCATTTAAGTTTATGATTTTACAATAATGGTAATTTATGTTAATATTATTAATTGATCAGTATAATTGTAAATGTATTTTCGATAGTTTATTTAAGCTAAAATCATTAAATTTTATAAATTCCTTATTGACTAATTGGGTAACACAAGTATCACTAAAATCAGTACTACTATCAGGTAGGTTGCATATTTGATATTAAGCCAACGACCCCAGGAGAAATAAAACGTATATTCAAAAAATTAAATAATAAAAAAAGGCCGGGCTTCGATTTAATCGCCGGAAAATTATTATCAAAATTGCCGAACAAGGCGATACTATTTATTAATAATATTTTTAACGCGGCGTTTCGTCTGCAATATTTTTCTCTGGCATAGGAACTGGCGCAAATAGTAGTAATACACCTAAGTCGGATGAAGCACCGGACTTGATCATATCATACAGACCTATTTCCTTATTACCTATCTTGTCAAAAGTGTTTGAAAAAATCACATATTAAAGCGGTTAAATCCTATCCTAGAATCGGCGAACATAATTCCCCATCATCAGTTTGAATTCCGCAAGAAGCACTCGACTATCGAACAGGTTCATCGAATTGTACATACGATTACGAGAAAGCCTTGATGCCAAGCAAGTATGTGTGGTTGTGTTCCCAGACGTCAGGCAAGCCTTTGATAAGGTACGGTATCATGGGCTACTATATAAACGTAAAAATATTTTTCCTCATCGTACTTCCTCCTTAAATCGTACCTTGAGGATCGTACATGCCAAGTAAAATTCGAAGACGATTACTCCGCTATCTATAATGTTTTCGCTGGCGTGCCTCAGGGGATTGTTTTGGGTCCGGTGCTTTATCTGCTCTTCACAGCTGAATGAGAGCATTTTCGTGTTCAGTGAAATATTGTTATTTATTCCTGTCTGGTAATAGAGGAATGCTATTTTTTTAACTAATTTATTAGCAGACATCCAATTGTGTGCATACACAATGAAATACATATATATATATATATATATATATATATATATATATAAATAAATAAACGCACCGACATATATAAATATATAATAACCATACCTTTGAAAAAATATCATTTCTCACACAGGATACATATATCACAAGGAATTCTTGGCGAGATGTTAATGAGGCCGTTTTCGTGTCCAGTGAAATATTATTATTTATTCCTGTCTGGTAATAAAAAGAGGAACGCTATTTTTTGAACTAATTTATTTGTAGGGATCCAGTTGTGTCGGTACACAATGAAATACGCATATATATATATATATATATATATATATATATATATATATATATATATATATATATACACACACAGGCATCCACATATATAAATATGTAATAATATAATAAGAGCAGATGGATTTCAGGCGAGAATTCTTGAGGGAAGAGTAGAAGGAAGAAGAAGGCGTGGTCGCGTTTCTACAAGATGGTCAGACGTGGTACGAACGATAGTAGGAGGAAGTTTTGCAGAATGCGTCAGGATGATTCGCAACAGGGATTCATGGAGACATCGTGTACAGCAGATGGATCTTTCATAATCGGGATATATCCACGAGAGATTTCACAGAGTGAATAACCATGCCTTTAAGAAATACTATTTCTTATACAGGTGAAGTCGTTTGAAAGGAAATATACTCGCTGGGGGATCAATATTCAGCTTGTGCTGGTTGCTGGTTACATTCTTTAATGGAGTTATTTGAAATATGAATACTTTTTATTTGAATTATCGTTAAGTGCTAGAATACACTTGAAGGAAAATACAAATAAACCGAATTAACAACGATAAATGAATAAACAAAAACGTGTATATGAAAAAAATATAAAAAAAATATAATATGTAACTAAATATTTACTATCCGTGTATGGATACAAGTTATGAAAACGATGTTGAGATGTAACATCATCATCGCCAATGTTCGAGTCGCTGCTATTGAAATCTCGTCTAATTTGGAATTTGTATATTATCAGAATCGTCAATATCCTCTACAAATCCTGTAAATATGCTTCCAACTCATTTTAAGCGAGACGTTTCCAATCTTTACACTCTCCACAATTGTAATTTAGAGATTTCCTCGAATCGGAATAAATTTTAAAAATTACAATACTTATGTAAACCACTCACAAAAAAATCATCTAGACATACCACCGCTAAAACAGTAACTATCACCAACCTAACGTTAATCAGCACGGGTAGTTATAATCCGCAGCAAACGTGTTAATGTGATATTTTTCTTGGGCAGTACGTTATTATTAATTCAGTCGTTATTACGTTATAATATTTTAAACGCGTGTTGGTTCAAAGCGCTGTTGCCGAAACGATTAAATTATTAAAAAAAAAAAAAAAAATTGCATAATGCAACATATATCTACGTAGGCATACGTAAAACGGCACGCGTGGTGCCAAATATGAAGTCGCAGATTACGTAATATTCTATTAAATAAAACGCCGTTATTAGAAATCGACTTGGTCGTTCTATGCGTAATAGTTTTAATCGAAAATAGATCAGTCACGCCAATTTATGTCTAAAATGAGTCATACGGTGATACGATACCTTCTATACCCGGCCAACTGTAAGAAATATCATATCGATGAAAGCAACGTTATAACCAAAACAGATTCTTTCGACAGTCGCATAATCTCCGCAATATTCGTTGTAAGGCGTTTCAGTTTGAAATTATTAATTCCCAACAAAAATATCATGCAAAATGGAAAAAATACATTTATTACCCAGAAACACCATACACACAATATATATATATATATATATATATATATATATATATATATATATATATATATATATATATATATATAGGGTGACCCAGTGAAGACGTACGGTGGTGTTTTTTGAATAACTCAAAAACTACTAAACCAAAATTTTTGAATGAAATTTTATTTAAAAATAGGAAAAAGAGATATTAGCCTACAATCATTTTGTAGAACACAATAAAGCAATATCGTTCAGATGACCGCCATTTGCAACAGTACATTCATTCCAGTCTTTTTGCAAAATATTCGAACACTTTTTGGAACATAGGTCGCTGAATTTTTGAAATTTTTCAAAAATCTCAATTTTCAGGTTTCCCTGATCTCGTCGACGTGTTTCGTAAACGCGGCTCTTAAATTATCTCCACCTAAAAATCTAGATCGGTCAAATCTAGCGAGAGCAGCGGCCAAGCGAAATCCGTGAGACGCGACCATATGCAGTTACCAATCGTTTCTTTCAGTACTGCGAGAGTGATACGTCGCACCATCCTGTTGAAACCATATATATATATATATATATATATATATATATATATATATATATATATATATATATATATATATATAAGTATATGCACGATTTATTTAAAAATAGGATGTATGGCAGATGGTTTAAATGGTTAAATCAGTTAAAATTGAAAACTCGATAATAAATTATAATTTAGGCTTGACCCATATTTTTTTTTTTTAGTTTGTTCCCCAATCCGGATTTACCCGGTAGGGCTAGTTTATTGCTCAAAATCTAGGTGTTATTATATAGGACAGAGAACTAGTGTGCTTAAAGCAAAATAATTATAGAAGTGCACATAAGTAGTGTGTAGCTGAAAAGTAAGTAAAAGCATGTGTGTAATAGTCCCCCGTTTGTGTACTTAATCTAAGGGCAGTGACGGGGTGAAAAACGTAGTCCCATCGACTACCTGTGTGCATGAAGAAAGGAGTCTGTGGAATGCAGTAGTAATAAATAATAAAAATAAATATATAATATAGAAGAGAAAAAAAATAAAACTTCAGAAAGAAAGATAGCAAAATATATCTTGCCGATAACGAAATACACAATTTAAAAAATAAAAATCGTAGAAGAATATTAAAAAAAAAAACTTAAGAAAAATACATCTTTATAGGAAAAAATCTTTAGTAAAAGGTAATTTAGAAATGAATTATAAATATTGGCGAGAGGTGACCATGCCGCCAGGAGCGAAGGGGATATTGGATTCACGTTTGAATTTAGCTAATTGTCCTTGATTAATTTATAATTGTAAATTTAAAACACATGACTTTCTCTGCAAATTCAAGGAAGGCTACATGATTCCTTCTGTTCAAGATAAGCGAGTTTTTACATTTATCAATGCTGAAAGTGTCACGCAGTGAAGAGAAGACAGGGCACTCAAAGATAAAATGATGAATATCATTAACAGCATCCTTATAACACACGGTGCGCCTGTCAGCAGTGGCAAGCCTAAACCTGAACAAATAGGCTTGAAACCTACCATGCCCACAGAGCACCTGCGAGTTGTAAAAGTTAATTCGCATATTTTTGATGTTTAATCTTTGATAGACATCCGGCAGGAAAACATAAGTTGTCCTACCACTAGCATTTGTATCCCATCTTCTCTGCCAAGCATCAACAATCAAGGTATTGACATATTTCTTAAAAATTTTATTAGGAATATGTGTTGTGATGGTGTTGGTAAAATTTTTATCCAACAACCTTAATGACCCCATATGTGTAACTAAACCGATAAGCCTGTGTTCAGGTGATCATCGCTCAGCTAACTAAATATAAATCCAATGGCAGAACGCCACTAATGACACAAGCTGCCGATGTAGGTGCTGTTTTGTAAAGAGAAGAAATTGTAAGGAGAAATTTCCTTTGTTGTTTGTTAACTCTCTTGAATAATTTGGGACTGACACAGACAGCAGCCGCATAACCATACAGGGCCTGAATGAGACCCTTATACAGTATGAGCCGCTCCCTATAGGCCAATCCCCATGCATTGGGTTGGATTCAAGCAAGTATAGAGAAGAGATTGTCACATTTTTGTGTTATCATATTGCAGTGTGGAATAAATGTCACGTTTTCATCAATGATAACTCCTAGATATTTAAGAGTAGCTGTGTGTGTGATATTGTACACCCAGATAACAGAGTTAGGTCAGCAACATGGCCAACAATGCTTCGATCACCAAACACTGAATAGCAGCACTTGACGATTGAAAACACTAGATCAAGGTCACCAACAGTACCCTCTAGAAACCTGGAAAAAATTCCTATCTGTTTGAAAGGGTAGTTTTGTAAGTATCGAAAACTAGACACAAATCATCGGCATATGAGATTAACTCACATTTGTTATTTATCTTAAGACAGAACTCCTCGACACTGTGGTGAACTACTGAATAAAGCAGATTCCATCTGGTAGGGCCTAAGACTGACCCCTGAGGAACACCACAGGTAGCCACCCTTTGAGAGAGTGAGGTACCAAGCTCAAGAATTGCCACCCTATTTTTAAAGTAATTAATTATTATATTTATTGAATAAGGGTTGATCTTCTTATACTTCATAATATCAATGACGGCAGACCATCTACAATTGTCAAAGGCTCCTCTCACATCATAGGTGACAACGACTGCAGAGGCACCAGCCTTGATGGAAGTTTTAATTTTTTTAACAAGTTTGTAAACTGCACTCTCTGAAGATAGTCCAGTCCGAAAATCAAATTAATTTGTGTGAGCAGGTCCTTTTACTGGATACCTCGCTTAGTAATAACTTTAGGACAACATTTTCGAACACTTTGCCAATCGAATTTAGAAGTGAAATTGGACGGTAGCTGCTAGCTAAAGAAGGATCTTTGCCAGGTTTTGGAAGCAATTTAACATTAGCTAGCTTTCAGCACTGGGGAAAGATTTGAAATTCAATACCCTTTGTCAAAAGTGTACCATATAGCTGTGGGAATTTCTGATTTAAGTGTTTAAAAATTTTATTATTAATTCGGTCTGACGCAGCAGCCTTCTTATTACTGAGGGATTTAATGATGTTATCCAACTCATCTGATGTGACACCTAATACCATCAGTATGCATAAGCTACAGTAAATTTTAATATTTACCTGGAAGGCCCTCCACCTTCCCCGAGCCGGTGTTCCTCAACGCCGGGACAAGTCCCGTTAAGTTTATACCACCGACCCGTTCTTTCCAGAGACCGTCAAGACGGCTTCCAGCCCGATGTATTCGGTGGCGCGACTGAGGTATCGCGGCAGCCGTCACCGTCTAACTCTCTACCTACCGGCATGTTCCCCGGAGAAGAGAGCAGTTGCTGAACCATCCCATAAGTCTGGAATAATCAACTTTGCCCTATCCTTCACTGACATCTTGTAGGGTTTGCCCTAAGCACCACATTCGCCAACAAAGGTTTTCCAATGCACAAGCTTGGCTCTAGAAATTTCTTTTTTGTATATACTATTTAATTTCAATAATACATTGTACAAAATAAAAGATGTGAAAGAATTCTTACTTTTTGATTTCTTTTTGATAACAACATTAACTTTATCCCTAAGGCTTTGTAATTTAGAAAGGCTTGACCCATATTAATCAAATAGGAAACCGCACTCATTAATTATTACGGATTCAAGCACACACCTGACTTGGAAATACAATTGATGAGGCAAAGATAGTTTAATTTGTGTTTGTCATTAATTTATATAAAAAACTCGCCAATTTAAAATATTTAATGTAAACATTTTTTAATTATGTTGTTGATATATATTAACGCGGTATCTGTAAATATATCCACACGCACATACATGTATATTATATATATATATATATATATATATATATATATATATATATAATCATTATCACTAAGTGCCATCTCCATGTCGGAAGTAGGCGATTACTTATCTATACATATTTTGTTGTGCAGTGTAAGTAGCGTACAAAGCAATCATAATATGGCGTTAGCATAGACACACGCACACCCGGGAGAACTGTGGTAATCGCTTTTTTGTCACGACACAATGCAGCCCTGCGTGTTTTTCTAGTGCACTATATTGTTACTAGCGTGCAAATAGTGTTGTGCGTGGTGGTTTCATATTGCCTTCCGCGTTATAATATCAGGATTATTTATATTTTTATTTTCTGATCATAATTTTTGCGTCGTCGATCGTATTCGAACTCGGTATCTTCCGTAGAGGGAAGTCCGTGTGCTAGCTGCTAGGCTATCTGGACGACCATATATATATATATATATATATATATATATATATATATATATATATATATATATATATATATATATATACATGTATATGCACGATTTGTTTAATAACAGGATGTACTGCAGACGTATTAAAAGGTAAAATCAAATAAAACCGATAATCAATTATAACTCTTAAACTTTCGTGGTTGATATATACGTCATTGATTTTTTTTTCGGTGTAAACCGTGTTCGTATTTTTTCACGTAACGTTTCGAAAACACTTACAGTATCAAGAGTTTGATCATCATGAAAATTGTGTTTTCAAAATGTTACGTGAAATACATACGAACATGGTTTACACCGAAAAAATCATAGACGAAATTATGGCTTGATTAATATTAATCAAATAGCAAATTACGCTGATTAAATATTATGCTTATTCACACAACACACGCACATATTATATATACGTGCACGATTTATTTAACAATAGGGTGTACTGCAGACAGAAAAAGTTATTTGAAAGATTAGTACTAGACAGGATTGAAAAATCTGTCCATGCCAAACTGATTCCAGAACAAGCTTGCTTTAGAAAGGGAAAATCCTGTTTAAGCCAAATGGCAAAGAAGATTAATGGAGCGGTATTTGTCGATCTTTTTCAGTTGCACACGACATCGTTAACCGCACTCTTCTATTAAATAAAGTTTACAAGATGACAAAAGATTATACCTTGATAACCATACCCGGAAATCGACTAAATGGTAGAAAGTTCCATGTATCACACCAGGAGTCAAGCATTCGATGGAAATATCAATGAAATGGCCTACCACAAAGAAGTGTTTTGTCAGCTATTCTATTTAATACAGTCAAAAGTGAATAGCCAGTTGGTATTGAAACAAATCACTTTTGGGGTTTTCGAATGATTGACACTAACTTCGCACGTAGACACATACGAGAAGGTGCAAGATAAACTCCAAAAAATATGTTGCAAAAACTAGACAGCTATTACGTCGATAATACTTTAAATCCAAATTTAGAAAAAAAAACACAAGTCTGCGCATTCCATATCTAAAAAATTCTAAAGCTTAATTCGAACTAAATATACGGGTGATGCAACAATAAACTTCAACGCATCCTAAATATCTTGTAGTATTATTAGATCGCGCTTTGACATATAACAACCGGTGTGAGAACGTAAAAATGAAAATTACAACCTGCAACAATATTCTACGCAAGTTTAGTGACTTCGAAGGGGGTTCGAAATCAGAGGTACTTCAGTCATCGGCTTTTGGTACTTATTAGTAGAAGAATATGCATGTGCAAGCTGGAGAGACTGGAAAAAGGCAGATATAGCATTAAATGATACATGCAGAATAATTACCGGATGTCTCAGGCCAACAAATGTATAAACAACTTTACCTAGCACACGACCTTTCGTCCATAAGAAGTGAAATCGCTATGGAAATAGAAAAATTAAAAGCAACAAAAATGAAAAGCGCCACCCTCTGTTTGGTCACGAATCGCCGTCTCGAAGATTAAAATCACAACTATTAGCAGTAAACTGGAAGAGGTTCGACTGACTAAATAGAAGGAATCGATTACAACTGAAATAGAACTATCAGATGATATAAAAATAGAAGACAGAAATTAAACTGGGATCAATGCGAAACGTTGAATAGATCATGTAGCAATACTACGAGTAATCAGGTCAAATGGGGTTTGTCGGAGGACAGTAGCACAAGCCAATGTGGACCAAAAATAAGATCAAAACTATTTATTTCGATGCCCAACAATAAAAACTAATCCGAGTCCGATTTACGAACTGATAAAATTAACAGCAGCATTCATCACACTGATAGATATTTGCAGAGGAAAGATAATATTGCGTCGTGGAAACGAAAAACATTAGTTTAAAAGCAGATGAAATTCAAAATTGATAATAACACATAAGTTAGGTTTGCTCCATATCGCCCGTTAAATATGATGAGAGATATCGAAACAAAGTATTAGTTGAAATTCTCGGGCATGTGTCCAACGACAAGGGGGACTTCAACATCGAATATATAAAGAAATAAATTCATCGAACGATAATTAAACGTATATTCGTGCTGAAAAAAACATTAAATCATAATAATAATCCGCCGATAATCAGAAAAAAAATATCAAAAATAATAGTAGAAGACTCAAAAGCACTAGGATCATAAACTTTTCCAAGTTAGCTACTTCATGAGTCTGTTGCATCTGATTTTCAAGCATCGTATCCTTTTCACGCCATCTATTTGATGATATATACCTCACACGTTCTAAAATCGAAGCAAAGAGAAATTATATAATCATCATAATAAATTATACGGAGCAAATATCACAAATAATAGTAGAAGACTCAAGAGCACTAAGATCATAAACTTTTCCAAGTTAGCTACTTCATGAGTCTGTTGCATCTGATTTTCAAGCATCGTATCCTTTTCACGCCATCCATTTGATGATATATACCTCACACGTTCTAAAATCGAAGCAAAGAGAAATTATATAATCATCATAATAAATTATACGGAGCAAATATCAAAAATAATAGTAGAAGACTCAAAAGCACTAGGATCATGAACTTTTCCAAGTTAGCTACTTCATGTTGCATCTGATTTTCAAGCATCGTATCCTTTTCACGCCATCTATTTGATGATATATACCTCACACGTTCTAAAATCGAAGCAAAGAGAAATTATATAATCATCATAATAAATTATACGGAGCAAATATCGTCTACAATGTACGCGACCGTATTATTGCACACCACCCGGGGACGAATGGCTTGTACACTATTTCTTGCGAAATCTGTCACTTTATGTTCATCGAGGAATTTTATACCTAACCGGAGGAACGTACGAAATTAATAATCGAGACGGTATTTTAATAAATATCCGAGATATTTATAATACACGCTGGTAATTAGCGATAAATTTCGAAAATTTGAAAAGTTTCCATTAAACTTTTATTTAAAAATATATAAACGCTCGACCGGTCATTCTAAATTAACTTATTGTTACATATTCGATAAGACTAATCATCCCACGTGTTCATCTTATAATATTCAACCTACCCTATCCCATCTCCTTTATTGTCCTACCTACAACATTCTCCCCGTTTTAACGTTCAACCCTTTCAGTCGTACATTATGACATGTTGACATAAAACTATACATTACGTACAAGGTGTTTATTATACAATACTGCATCTTAGATAGATAATGTTCAATATATTTATATAAATATTATTAAAATTGACCCATTTCACGTATAAAAATGTTTCTCAGCATTAGCATTTCATCTCCGGTATAGTGGACATTGTGACTGAAAAGGTTATATACTTTCCACTGTTAACCTTAATAATCTCCTAACTTTCCTCAATCAGACAAATATACTACACTTATTTTGTAACAACTTCGTTAGATTAGTTTAATTTATAGTTAAACCATGCCCCTGTAGCAGCATATAGCACGTTATATAAATTTATATATATATATATATATATATATATATATATATATATATATATATATATATATTTAAAAAAAAAACGCTATTCTATTAAAATGAACATTTCGACTATATAACGAATTCCCCATTTTTTATTTCCTTTCGTAAAACATTTTCCCCTCTGCGTACGGTCGTTCACCCAGATCTATCGTTACTTGTGTATGTGCTAAGTTTGTTTCAGCAAATTTATAATAATTAAACGGTAGATGGTAGGTTGATATTTTTATAAATAGGGGACCAAAACGATGATGATAAATCCCGTGTAAAGGCCGGAAATGATAAAACGACTACGGTCGACCGCTTATAACAGACATGCATCACGAACACGAACACAAACACACATTAAGATTTGTGTTTATGCATATATATATATATATATATATATATATATATATATATTAATATGTATAATGTACATACATGAAAAAGATACACATTAAAGCGGCCCGACGATAACATCACCTATGTATTATAATGATCATGATTAAAGTGGACGATACAACATCAAAAAATACGATGAAACAAGGTTCAGTCGAGGAAACAGTGCGGGGATTGTTCGTGATCAACGAACCTTACGATGTTTGTTATAGAATAAACGTACACACATACATATATACCTCGTAATGAATGAACCCATCAAAGCCAAACATAAAAAAAAAAAAAATGGGTAAAGGTATAAAGTGAAATACGAAATGAAATGTAATTTAAAAAAAAAATAATAATAACGCAAAATTAAGGATACAACCACCATTTTCATCAGCGACTGGAATAAATAAATCCAGGTGTAATTTCTATTATACAATAATAATAATAATAATAATAATAATAATAATAATAATAATAATAATAAAAATGATAATAGTAATAATGATAGTATCGTATGAACACAGGTGATGTACGCTTATATAGCTCTCTCTCTCTCTATATATATATATATAAAAGCGTTATTCCAATAATATTTCCAGTTCTTTCAAAGTCAACGAAGAAGTTACGACAGATAGGTACGGTAGGCAGACATCCGTCTACTCGGTATAGTGGTGAATATCCTATTCAGAAACGCCTTTGTTAAAGTTAGGTTGTCGCGGATACCGTTCCGGTTGGGTGAAATTAAGAGGGA
Source organism: Coronaproctus castanopsis (assembly GCA_032883995.1). NCBI lineage: Eukaryota > Metazoa > Arthropoda > Insecta > Hemiptera > Monophlebidae > Coronaproctus > Coronaproctus castanopsis. Next base: position 25,031,085 of record CM065054.1, read on the forward strand.
ACGAGTGGCCAACTGTCGAATACTTTTTCCGGCAGCCAGTATTTGTACGTACGTACGTACATGATGACGATGATGGGGAATGAATAAAACAAAACAAAAAAATATTTATTATTTACATCGTAATAAGGCGATTTAGGTTGAAAATGATTTCTATTAAAGCAGACTAAATAAATAATGAGTTGTCGATTAATCATCGTTATTGTAAAGACTAGTCACGGAGTACACAACATTATGCTAGTCGCCTACTACCGATTTGTCGAAAACAGAAAATAAATATAAAATATCCGGTAAAACCGGTCTAGCAATTATATTCATTATATTCATTATTATTATTATTATTATTATTATTAATTATTATAATTTTAATGCTATACTACTCGAATGAAATATGAAAAATGACGAGTTCTTTAATAACACTATAAATTACGAAGGTATATACAGAGTTCAGATTGACGGAGACGATCAGAAATGTGACACGGATTTAAACTCGCTGATAGTCGACCATTACTAGAAAAAACCGCATTATTGCAAATTATGAAATGTTATGGCAAGGATCATCGAAATTAATGAAACTCGATACATCGTTTCCAGAGACACTACGTGTACATCCCCCTCGCCCCCGCTTTTATATATATATATATATATATATATATATATAGCAAACCCGTCTTAGGACTAATGACTACATGACGATGATGATGATATATATATATGCATCATCTGTCAGCTTTTCGGGTTGATATATTCCAATATGCAGATGATGATATAGCTTTCGTTCGCGGCACAAAAAAAAAACTTGGATTACTGTGAGTAACTAAGGGCTATCGAGCAAGTAAAGTTGCATGTCTAACGGACTACGCAAGTAGGAAGTCTGTATACTTCAAAAAAAGATCATTATATAATATGAGCGGTAACAGCACATGGGCGCGTTTACATATATATATATATATATAAAATGATCGGTAACCGCACGTGCCTTTCAATATTATATACAGATATATGTATATATATATATAACACATTTTATAAATTTTTACATATGTACTTTCTTATCCAATCATTTTTGTTATAAATTTTTCATAGGATAAAACCGCCATCCTAAAAATGACGTCATATAATCTGTGGTGCTACATGCGTTGTAATAGTTAAGATCGCGCCCCCGCTATATATATATATATATATATATATATATATATATATATATGTCAATATAATATATATAAATGTACGTATTATGGGCTAATATCTATAATCACATTTGAAAATTAATTTTAAAAAAAACTCTGCTATCACGGCACGCGCGTGTATATATAAATTTTTGAATGTGACGCTACCACAGCAATCGCTTGATATTACGCAATATTTATATGCATATATATATATATATATATATATATATATGTGTGTGACTAAAATGTTTTACTTAGAAAGTAATTTTTTTTATTATAGAATTTTTCATTGGATCGAAGCTAAATCGTCAAAATGACGACATACCGATGAGATTGGTCCATGCTAATACAAATGTATCTTATGTTTTTAATCAAATTTGAAAATTACTACTAACACTTAATTTGTCTGTATGTATAACTTATTGAATGTGTTATTAACCGAAAAATAGACAACAAAAAAGTAATTTCAATTGCTAAATTTTCATATGTAAAAAAATACCGCAAAGCTTTTCCGCTATAACGTCATTATTAAGTGGACGCAAAAACTAAAATATAAAATTCTTTGTAAATCTGCTAAGCGATTGTCCAATCGTCGAAATTTAATGATACCTTCGTCACCACCTCTCTATTAATAATATAAAATTAGACGCGAACTCGGAAACTTTTCATAAAACTATATACGATTTTAACGCTTGCATTTTTAATAGTTTACCGATAAAACACTGGGACGGGTTTGCTTTCAATTTATACAGACGGTTCCAAGTCGAATAATAAAGTTGGCGCTGCTTTCGCAAATCCTTCTTTATTAAACGTTATTCAGAAATTCGTTCTATTACGTTTTTCTTCGATTTCTACAGCCGATGTCTAAATATAGCTAAACGTTAAAATACGTTTATCAGTATCGTCCAGTGTTTCATTCAGTTCTTATTCTTACCGATTCGAAAAGCTTTTTAACCGAAATCTCCGCCATTTAATCCTGGTGCATCTTCTCTTATTTATATAACATCAAAGTTTTAGTTTCCTCGCTGTTAGAATCTGCTATTTCCGTTAGGTTTACCTAGATGAACATCCCGCCGTAAATACTGTTGCTGATACACAGAAACCAGATACACGTCGAATAGCGGTGCGCTAATTCCGTATACACATTTAACAGATCTCCGTATTCATATTTAACCGATATTTTGTACGATATTAAAAGATAAAAACGAAATAATAGCCGATAGGAATAAAATTACAAAATATTATGAAGAACTATATAAAGATGGTAAAATTATACAGAAGTTGATATGGTTCCAGTAGTTCTTAGCGACGAAATAACTGCCGGTAATTAAAAAATATGGAAAAAAGAAAAGCTTGCGAATGTAACCGCATTTATGCGGGACATAAATGATGCGAGCTAGATAAAAATCTGTGCAAAATTATTCGATAAAATATTTGAGTCAGAAAAATTTCCTAAAGAAATGGCTCTATATCTAGTATTATATTACTCCAAAAAAAAAAAAATTATAGTTTGATTTCTATTATGTGCAAGTTGTTTATGAAGGTCATATAAAGAACCTAACGGCAGCCGAAAAAACAATCTGAATTTAGAAGCGAGTTTTCGACTATTGATAATATTCATATAGTTAAATCGTAGAAAAAAGTGAGTGAATATAATTTGAAGTTATATATTGTTCCAATAAATTTCGGTAAAGCTTTCGACAGGACTAAACACAGCGCGTTGATTAGTCGTAAGAGAATTGTACTCATCAGCAGATTGCGATTTGGACATCGTTTGTTGCTTGACCGTCTATTCCGTTATGCATTAGAAAAAGTCCCTTCTGTCCCCCTCCATTTTGAACAGGCAGTCTGCAACCCCTATCATGTCTTTTTTGAATGCTCTGCTGTAGCGCCGTTACGTTCGGAGCTTTACCTTATCTCGTTATGTTCTTCGCGTATTACACCTCCGTATAATGTATCGTCCCTTCTACATCTGGATAATCTACAATTATTCCCCCATATAGCGACGTTTTTAGAGAAGTCAGCATGCTTGATTAAGATGTAGATAGTCCCCACAGTATCACGTTGGGTAAGCAAAGGCACCCCCATTTATAAAAACAAAAAAAAAAAACAAAAAAAAAACAGCGCGTTGTTCGATACTATGTACTAATTTAATTAAGGAAATATATATATATATATATATATATATATATATATATATATACTAAGTAGGGCTTACGTTTCATTAGAAGAAGATAGTCGAATATTTAAACAATCCAGTTCAGGCGATTCTAAGAAAAATTAAATTGGGGGAAGTGAAGGAATAAATATCAACGGACGATATTTATCTAATCTTAGATTTGCACACGGCATAATCTTATTTGCCGGATCTGCATACGAACTTTCAATGGCGTTAGAAGAATCACACAGTTTAATTGTAGAAATGTAAATTTAGATGTATAACGTCAACTTGTCACAGACTAAGCCACTTTTCTACGTGTAGTGGTCTTTTAAGTTGCTCAACTGCTAAACTGTCATCACGATGGATGGAGAGAATAGCGGTGTCGTCGGCAGACATAGATGCGGTTGTATTTTCGTTAACTGGGAAGTTGTACGTGTAGAGCTGATATAGTGGTTTGGGTCCAAGTAACACTAGCTTGCGACACAGTCGCGATTGTATCGAATGAATTCGTGAGCGAAACCCGTTAACATGGAAATATCTTTCTTTTACGTGCGATTTCATTAGCTGGTAATACTCGTGAAGTAATTTAAGTTTGAATTCGTACAATACGGCAACGTGCCAGACTTCATCTAACGCCTTCTCGATGTCGAGAAATACCGCTGAACAATACTTATTCTCCTCAAAACTTTTGTTTATTGATGTCGACGATTTTACGTATTTGTTCAACGGTACTACGATGATTCCTGAAGCCGAACTGATAGTTTGGTATCATTTTATTTACGTCAAGAATTGGTTTAATTCTCCTGAGAATTAGTTTGTCAAATACTTTAAAGGGAACTTTAAAAAATAAACAGATAAAAACATTTTTATGTAGATCAGAAAGCTTTTCGGCTGTCAAGCCATTATCAAGTGATCGTGAATAATGAAATATTAAACTATGTAGAATTTATTTACTTTTTTTTTTTTTAAAGTAAAAAATACTGATTTAGATATACGATTTACAAAAATTATCAAAATGAGAAAACAATATTTATAAAATAATCTCGTAGCAGAAGCGTGCGTAAGTTGGAGACTACATCTGCATTGAATAAAGCTGAGCTAATGAAATGTTATTACAAGGTTAAAAATCAAATTAAAAATAAACAAACAATAAAAAACAAAAATAAAAAAAAATTAAAAAACCGTCACAAGAGCATACCGAATAAATAATTTATAAAAAAAAAAAAAAACAACAGACATAATTAGCACATGTAATAATTATAATAATTAGGCGATACATTACTGTTGATTATGGTACACTTTAATAATGAGCATCTGTTTATAACATTATCACGCTTGGGCACTACTAAGATGTAAACCATGACCTAGTGGTTGAAATTTATAGCTGATCCGATTCGTACCGATAACATATAGATAGATAGATAATACGCATACACGCACACGTATATATAACATACATACACAGGTAAAATACGTACATACACAAATGAACATACATACATATATATCCAATTGCGATCATAATGTTAACACGTACATATAATGTATATATTATATAATATGAACACGTACATTAAAAAGTATATACATATATACCCGTTTGTCTATATTGTACGCATATATATATATATATATATATATATATATGTATGTATGTATAGTATATAAGGTTTACACATAACGATCCTGATACGTATGTTTTTAAATAATTGTCCGTTACTACGACATTTTCCTATGGCTTCCTTATGTGTACATTCTGAAGAATAGCCGAATACATCACAGATGAAATGTTCTTCGAATGTATAAAAAATAAACAGGTGACGTTGATATCGGAAAGATGCCGATGCCGGGACGATGATGCCGTTGCTGCTACGATACACTCTAGTAAACTGATAGATTATTAATAACGGCAACATTTTTCACAATTTCAGGACGTAACTAGCGGATTGTTCGAACGGATTGTTCACTTTTTCCTTTCTATACCTCTACCTATTTTTTTCGTCCGCCCAATCATTTTCTTACATCGTCCGCCTCCATATTATCATCACATTTTCGTTTGAAAGTGAAAGCATTTTTTGCGAATAATAATGATACTAATAATAAAAATAATGAAATGTGGCAGCAAGGGAAAAAATATATACATATATATATATATATATATATATATATATATATATATATATATATATATATATATATATATATATATATATATATATATATTAAAATTCAGCGTAATATAGGTGGAATTAAATATAAAGGAAGAGTCATTATTTACAAAAGCAGTAATAGAATCAATGTTTAATTATCGCTCGAGCATTAAACTAAATTCAGATAGGTTTAATAAAATCCCGGCTAAGCAACGGAAATTTTTGCTCGTTCGTTATTTATAGGGCTGCGTCCACTATGACCTTTAGCCTTTTTAAATGATCGGCTTTAATTTCCGATTTTAAAATGTTTAAAATATAAATAGCGATAGACTTAATCAAAACTAACGTATTAAAATCATTTATATCTAGTTTTGAGTTAAATTAAAATCTATTTCATAGCGAGACTACTTTCATTTAGGAAATTAACTTTTTTTTTTTTTTTTTTCTTCTTTTTATTTCCAATTTGTACCTAGCTTGATAAAGCTATCAACAAATGTTTGAAAAGAGACTCGTGTATGGGGAGCACGCCCATTGGTGTGTTCTACCCTATTTGTTTACACTATCTTGAATTTTGATCCTCTTGAGACGTCTTGTCACTGGTTTGTTCGGGATCGCTGCCGCTAGCTGATTGGGGTGTCCATACAGACGCATCATGTGATTTTTGAGTTCGTCTATTAATGACCTCGTCAATGGTATGAATCCCTAAATCTCGATGGATCAGTTCATTGGTAACGTACCAAGGCATACGGTATATCAATCTGAGGGCTTTGTTCTGGAACCGTTGGATGATCATCCGATTCGATGGTTTCGCGCATCCCCACAGCGGTGCAGCGTAGGTCCATATTGGTTTCAGCATGGTATTATTATATATTAACAGCTTGTTTCGTAGTGACAGCTGCGACTGATATCCTATAAGCCAGTATAGGTTTCTCAGCTTTAGGTCCAATTCCTTCCTCTTCTTCTGTATATGAATCTTCCAATTTAGAGTGGAATCCAAATGTACACCAAGGTATTTCGTCCCTTTGCTTCTCGGTACCAGTATATTATTTAACATTAATTGTTTATTATGAACCTTTCTATTGGAGAATGAGACGTGTGTACATTTTTCAGGATTTATTTGGAGGTCCCAATTTTGTGTCCATTTAAGTATGGTATTTAAGTTTGCCTGTAAAATGGCAACAGCCTTATTAGCATCTTCATCAGATGCAATTAACATCGTGTCATCTGCAAATGTTGCTACTTGTACATGTTCATCAGTTGGTAAGTCGGCAGTATAGATAGAATATAAGAGGGGCCCCAATACACTGCCCTGCGGCACACCAACGTGTATAGGGTATATTTCCGAATGCTCATCGTCATACTTGACATGAAACAGCCTGTCTGTCAGGTAAGATTGCAATAATTGATAATATTTTTCCGGCAAAATCTTTCTAATTTTATATAATAGACCTTTATGCCATATTTTGTCAAAGGCTTTAGAGATATCAATAAAAATTGCTTCATTATATTTTTTTAATTATGATACTGAAACCCGGAAAGGATGGCACTAAGCCTACATCCTATAGACCCATTTCACTACTTTCAACCCTTTGCAAACTACTAGAGAAATTGATACTAAATCGATTAAATAAAATTGTTGAGGAAAAAAAAGTAATTCCAGAACATCAATTTGGCTTCAGAAGTTCACATTCTACTGAACAGCAAGTACACAGAGTTGTGGAAACAATCGAAGAAGGAATTGAGGAAATTAACGCGCAATTATATTTGATTCATTGCACAAAAGACGGAGCAATAGTTTGCTCGGTAGAAGAACAAGTTTTAATTTAACAGCGTAGAAAATAGATTTAACCTCGTCGACCAGTTGGAGATAAATTTCTACTGCAGTCAAGTGGCTGTCTGGACACGGGAATTTCGGGTCGTATTTTAAACATTTTAATATAAGATCGTCAGATATTTGTTTATATTGCGGTTGAACAATTTCTATTTGAATGTGTCATTATCGAACATGTTCGTAGAATTAGCAGTTTCGGTGGCTCGCTTGTGAATGATCGAATAGTAATAAATAACTTTACAATAAATGGAAAATTAATACAAACCCGAACAAAACCGAAGCTATTTCCTTCACCCGTACGAGATCAGACCTACCTGACAATCTGGGGTGGTACAGCGAAATACATTAGAGCGGTACGATAAGGTTCGTTATCTTGGTGTGATCGTCGACAATATACTTTCACTAAAAACACATAAATAATATCGCAATCGAGACGAGTAATGCTTTCTGTTCCTTGTATACCCTTAATCGCGAGTCCTTCCTCAACATTAACGACAAGATAATCCCCTATAAAGCATTAATCCATCCAATATTTCGTTACGCTTGTTCTGTCTGGAGCTCGATATCGAAAAGCTCCTTTAATAAATTACAAGTTATTCAAAATAAATACCTCACATGTATTCTTAATGCACCTCGCTATGCCAGAATCGACAGCATGTACGAGGCTACTGACCTGTCCTATATTAGAGATTTTGTTCTAATAATTATCGACGGGTTGGAAAGCGTATTACGAACATTGTAAACGCAAAGAAAGGGATAATATGTAACACAGTACAAACCGGTCATATTACAATCGCAAATTCAAGATGCAATCAGAAATTTAAAAAATCCGAGAAATTATTGTATTTATGCAGAATTACTGAAGGTACTTTCAACCTGTGGAGTACAGATAATATGCACATGGAAAATTGGAATATGGCTAAAAGATTGTGGACAGACTATTATCATACCTATATATATATATATATATATATACAAGAAAGAATGAAGTAAACAATGTGAAACTACGGAATAATGCACTGGTATTACACGCAAGGAAAATCCGACTCCGCATAATTAATAGCAGTTTTAAATAATATATACACTGGCAAATATCAATAGAACAAGCTGGATTTGTTAGCGGCGAAAGAACCAAAGAGAACATTCTGCGTATACGACAATTAATTTAAACAAACATCGAATATGACAAACCGATGTATTTAAGTTTTATCGATTATCATAAGAAATTTTACTGCGTCAAATGGGATAAACTATCGGAAATACTAACCTTCGTGGGTGTCCCAAGACGCCTATCCTACTTAATAAACTATCTCTATGTACAAACAGAAGCCAGAATAAAGGCTTGATGGTGCCGTTTCAGAAAAATTTCGTTCGCAGAAAGCCGTAAGACAAAGCTGTATATTGTGCCCTTCATACTTTTATATATATATATATATATATATATATATATATATATATATATATATATATATATATATATATATAGCGAATATATAACGAGACACAATTTGGAAGGCTACAAAGGAGGAGTTAAAATAGGCGGATATCGAGTATGAAATCTAGGATACGTCGATGATGCTACATTCATCGCTGTGTCTAGAAATTAGATTTACTGAACGGAGTAGAAATGGAAAGTAAAAAAAACTGTGACTTTTAATTAATAAAAATAAGATAAAAATTATGGTAGATAAAAATTATGGTAGATAAAAATTATGGTAGATAAAAATTATGGTAGATAAAAATTATGGTAGATAAAAATTATGGTAGATAAAAATTATGGTAGATAAAAATTATGGTAGATAAAAACAACAATTCCCGCCGATATTATACGCATTATTTTTTGCAGATTCATTCCAGATCCGGCCACGTATATCTTCAGCGTAGCTCGTATATTGTTCCGTCCTCCACGCTATTAATATTCACCGTTTGTATCATTTTCCATCCAGAAGAGGTTTTAAAGTCTCGTTCGCGTATCAGTGTATAATAGTCAAAAAACGATCTTTAATGTTGAGAACAATATTTCGAAGACATACTCATATATACACGTATACACGCGCGGGGTAATTCCGTTCCGCTATTGATTCCAACTTTTTATCCGGTAGCCGAAGCTATCCGAATTTCGACTAATCGACCATCACCGGATGATGAAAAATAAGCCGTAATTATTCTATTTCCCTTAGTTCATCGCGACGAATCGGTTCCTTCTGCTTCGAATCCGTTCAGAATAACGACGACTAGTGCAGGGGCGTTCGCTCGTTAATTAACCGTACGAGATTAAATTCCGTTTTATATATATATATATATATATATATATATATATATATATATATATAATATATATATATAAATCTGCGTATAATTGTTCCGGTTTTACAGGCATAGCCGAACAACAGAAAAACGAAAAATAATTACACATAAATATGCTTACAGACATATAGAGTCACATACACACACACATATATATACATATATATATATATATACGATGCGTAAACGCACACAATCATAAATTCCATTGAAATTTAAATGCGCTTTTATACGCAATACCATAATCCCGAAATTAAGACGCGTCTTGCACAAAGCGAGTCAGTTAGTGGAACGTAACAAAGTTGTTAAAAGAAACGTATTTTCACTTTACCGCAACAGCGCTAAGAATATGCCAAACTATATAAATATATCCATGCAGTATTTTTGAACGGTCTGACTCTTGGCGTTTTTAATCGCGGTTAATATTAAATATCCCCGACATATATATATATATATATATATATATATATATATATATATATATATATATATATATATATATAAATAAATTATGTATATATAAAAGTAAAGTCGGTTAAAACGTTAAGTATGAATAAACATGACGTGGTTTTCACCGAAAATAAATGCGATTACATTAAAAACCGCGAAAGTTTTCACGCACACTTCTTTTGTACACCCACATGTACGTACATCTTCACATATATATACACACATATATATATATAAGTATATACATACATACCTAGGCATATTTATATATACATTTTAAGTTTTTACATATACACAAATATAACAGTAGTAGTAAAGTAAAAGTAAGTTGCCCTCAACTTGGAAAGTTCATAGGTAACATCGTCTAAGCTATCCTCATTAACCTGATAACCGATAAAGCACCGATAAAATAACGTCCTCTGACTAGTCAATACACGGTGATTTGCTATTCCCTTCCTCGACTTCTTTTAAATGTAAAAAATGTCAAAAACGCGTATATTTGACATTATATTAAAAAGTTATAATAATATTTAATAAATGTACCGGAACAAATGCCCTCTCCATTTATGAAAGTAAAAATTCTAACAATATAAACAGGTAAATAATAAATATACAAGATAAGCATAGTATTGATGGAAAAATCAGACAAAAATCACAAATGAAAAGCTGTAATTTAAAAAATAATAAATATAAGTTTAATTATATAACGAATATGTAATATCATTTATAAGTAATGGAAACGAAAGCAAACAAATTATAACGTTATTAGAATAATACATTATGTTTAATGCTTATACTTAGTATATCTAATACTTAGTTCCCTGTAATCGTAATTTCCTATTGCTGGAAGTAAATTATTACGGTGCACACTACAACTGAGAAAAATTTTTTGGAATAGTTTGAGGATATAGCCTTTTACATATGGTATCTGCAGAGCACTATGCATATATGAAATTTTAGTATATACGAGGACATTGAGGATACATCTAAGACATCGATTTTGAACTAATTGCAGTCTATTAAAACTAGCATTTGAGACGGAAGACCAAACTGGACAAGAATATGTTAAAATAAGCCTAATAATTGACTTGTAGATTATTAGTTTATTATTAATATTTAAGTGAGATTTACCTTTGAAAATGGGGTAAATTGAACAGATTGCTCTGTTTGTCTTCAATGATGTATTGTCAATATGCTTGGAAAAGGTTAGCCTCTTGTCTAAAATGACACCAAGATTCTGTATCAACGCCATTGACGCGAAGTCTGGTCGGTAAAAACGGTCTTCGACGAGTGAAGAAAATTGCTTTCATTTTGGAAGGATTAAAAGCAATTTGCCATTTAGAAAAATAACACGATCAACACCGGATTGTAACCTATTAGCACTAGGTCTGTAGGAGCTGCAGTACAACGCTGTGTCATCAGCGTATAAGGCAATCTCAATGTTATTTATACGCGGGAAATCGTGCATGAAAAATGTAAATAAGATTGATCCTAATACGCTACCTTGAGGTACGCCGGCAGAACAAGATTTGCTACTTGATTTCGAATTATTTATAATGGTATAAAATGATCGATTACTTAAGTAACTATTAATCAGTTTAATTAGATAATTGGAAAACCGGGTAACAATCATTTTATAGATAATACCGTCGTGCCAGGTTGTGTCGAAAGCTTTTGCCACATCAAATAACACCATCCCAGTATGTTTATTGAAGTTAAAAATTATCTGTGATAGAGTCAGCAACTCTTGCTATCTGTTGTGTTGTGGAATGCTTTGGTTGAAATCTAAATTGACTACTAGGTATTATATTATTAGAATTAGTGAAGTCACATAATCTTTTCAGAATAATTTTTTCAGCGATTTTGCTAAGATTGCTAAGCAAGCTGATTGGACGGATATTGTCTATCTAAGAGCAATCTTTATCGTGTTTTGATACTGGAATTATTTTAGCCACTTTCCAACTAGAATGGAAGTACCCAAATTTAAACATTGCATTAATCAAATTAGTTAACTGGACGATGGCTTTTTGAGGTAGCATTTTAATGACAGTAGATTGGATACCATCGTGACCTACCGCGTTTTTCTTCTTTGTTGATTTTACATATGTAAAAACTTCTTTGGGAGAAGTTAATTTAATATTAGTTGTTATCTGAGGTGATGCGATAAATCTGCTGACAACTTTATGTACTTTATTCTTCTGATAGCTTGAAGCTAAATGGATATTTCTGCTGTGAACCTCAAGGTAGCGTGCAGCAAGCAATTCTGCTTTATGGGTATTATTATATGCATATGTGTTAGTATGGGGATCATGAATTGGGGGAAGTGCTTCATGATGTTGTATATTGTTTACATATCTTCCAAAGGCTATTATTTTTAACAGAAAGGTTAGAAATTTTTCATTATTATGTTTATAGATATCGAACTAAAATCGAAAGTTGATTCAATAATTTCTTAATATTTTGTGAATCAGTACGTGAACGACTTTTAGTATAGAATCTTCTGATAATATTTCTGATTTTATTTATGGAAGTTATATATAAAGGGATCGAAGATATAGGGGAAACATTCTGCTTAATAGGAACAGAAAGGGCAATAGCTTCATGAATCAAGTTCGTCAGAGTGGTGAGACAGTGGTCAATGTCAGTATCAGAAATAGCTAGGTTTAAGTTTATATTATCAGAAATATGACGCTTAAATAAATTCCAGTTCGCATTTTTAAAATTAAATGTTTTACGTACTGGTTGTTGCAGTATGTTGCCAGTTTTGACGATTATAAATATTGGGTTATGATCGGAGGATAATCAGTTAACTGAAATCGGCAGCGTTGTATTGATATTTTTCACTAGAACTAAATCAATAATACTAGGTCGAGAGCCAGGTGGTGGGAAGTATGTAGGTTCTCGTGGTGCTAATATTTGTATATTATTTGGCAGAGAAGTACTAAGTAAGACGTTGCCAGCCTGATTATTATTAAAATTATTCCAAGACTTATGCTTAGAGTTTAAATCGACGATTAAAATAATTTTTTTACTTGTCTTCATCAAGGATAAAATGTCTTCCCTATACTTAGTCAATCGATTAGGTGGTTTATAAACAGCAAAAATAGTAGCAACTTCTACATTGCGATTTACATTATGAGTATTACCAGCAGTGGTTAAATAAATGTTTATGCCAACAGCCTGAATACTATGTAATGGGGGCGTTGGCACAATATCATACTTTAGTCGTTGATTAATCAACAATGCTACTCCACTATAACGCGTCCTATCTTTTCTACAAATATCAAAGCCAGGAAATTTAACTGTGAGGTTACTGTTCAGTTTAGTCTCGGATAAAGCAATGATATCGATACTATTGTAAATAGCAGATTCATGAAGCTCAGCTAATTTGTGTACTATAGAATTACAATTCCAGGCAACTAACTTAATCATATTCTTCTTCTTCATTCTTCAATCTTGAACTAAGATTGGTGGACAGTTATGTTATCTTTCAGAATTTTCTGGAAATCGCCATTTTCTTCATGTTTCCATAACATGATGCTTTTATATCTTTTTGTATCTGTTTAATATAATTCTGCCTCGGCCTTCCTCTTTTTCTTTTCCCTTCTAACGGTCCTTCAATTATCTGCGTTAAATACTGATTATGTCTGAGTACATGACCGATCCATTTATTTCTTCTTTCTTTTAGTTTCTTCATCAGATTTCTTTCTTCATTCATTAAATTAAAGACTTTTTCGTTGTTTATCTTATCTGCCCATTTTATCTTCTCCATTCTTCTCCAACACCAGATTTCCAATGCTTCTATTTTCTTTTGCATTGTATTATCAATCGTCCAACTTTCTGATCCATAAAGTAGTATACTCCATACAAATGTTTTAATAACATTTTTCTTTATATCTGTTTTGATAATTTTTGATGTCATTAGTCCTTTCTTTTTCATAAAGGCTCGCTTCGCCATTGCGATTCTTTCCTTTATATCTGGTCCACTTTTACCATCTTCTGTTATGAGACTGCCTAAATATTTTGGTTTTTTAACTTGCTCTATTATTTCTTCGTCTATTGTTATATTAACTTTTTTGTCGCATCTCATAACTCTGGTCTTATTTTTATTTATGTGCATATGATATAACTTTAAAATTTTATTCATTTCCTGCAAAGAATTATTTAAATCTTTCTCGCTTTCTGCAATCACAACTATATCATCTGCAAACATAAAGAGATTTACTTTCATTCCTTCCAACAGTTATTCCATTGTTATCTTCCTCCTTCCATTGTTTTATTGCTTGATCTAAATATGTATTGAAAAGAGTAGGTGACAGGCTACATCCCTGTCTTGCTCCCTTCCTTATTCTTGCTTCTCTTTCTGTGTCTTTTGTATTAAATTTCGCTATTTGTTTTCGATGTAGAGTATCTATAAGCTTTATTTCTCTTTCATTGATATTAAGTTTTTTCAATGCGTCTTTTAGCAGATTCCAATTACATTTGTCGAAAGCCTTTTCTAGGTCTACGAAAGCCAAATATATCGATTTGTCTATTTCTACTCTTTTTTCGATGATCAGTCTTAATCCTAAAATTGCTTCTCTTGTTCCTTTTCCCTTTCTAAAACCATATTGTTCTTCACTTAATTCTTTGTCTATTTTATTATTTATTCTATTGAGCAAGATTTTTGTTATGATTTTTGACGCGTGTGGAAGCAGATTTATCTTCACATTTTGTTGTACCGTTCTTTTTAGGAATTAGCATTATCTTGCTTATGTTAAAGTCTACAGGGAGCTCAGTTTTTTCATATATATCTTTTTTAAATCATACATCTTGTTCTTTGTATTTTCATCCAGTGATTTTAATAGTTCACTACTAATGTTGTCATATCCAGGAGCTTTTACTGTTTTCAGTTCTCTTAATGCTTTTTCGAATTCTGCTCTCATTATTGGTGCTCCTATATTATCTTTTGTTATATTTTCATTTAGGTACAACTTATCATTTTTATTTATTATGATTTGTTCTTCTTTATATAAGCTTTCTATGTATCTTTTCCATCTGTCCGCTATTTCTTTTTCATCTATCACTAGTTTTCCATTTTCATTTACTATTCCATTTATTTTTGTTCTTGATTTGCCAAATTGTGATCTTATCTCTTTATATGCGCTTTCTACCTTTTCGAATACTTCCACTTCTTTACATTTCTCTTCTAAGTATGCCTGTTTTGCCTTTTTTGTTTCTCTATTTATTTTTTGTTTCTATATTTTTGGTACATTAATTTTCCTTCTATTGTATTTACATTTTTATACTTTCTTCTTTTTCCCATTAAATCGATTACTTCATCTGTAATCCATGGTTTTCTATAGATTTTTTTTCTTTACCTAGCGCATTTTCCGCTGCTACTGTTATAGCTTTTTTTATTTGATTCCATTTTTCATCAATACTACCTGTATGCGTATCTTTATGTTTTCTTAAATATTCCATTATTTCTTTTTGATATGCAGTTTGTATATTATTCTTTTTCAGTTTTCTTATATTCCACCTTACTTGATCAAATTCTTTTTCTATCCGTTTTCTTATATTTCAGTTCTGTTTTCATGAACACCAGATTGTAATCGCTGTCTATGTCGGCGCCTGGATATGTTTTACACTGTTTTATCTGGTTTTTATATCTATTTCTGACCAAAATATAATCTATCTGGTATCTTCTTATATCCCCTGGCATTTTTGACCATCTTCGATGCAATTTTCTCATCGGTATGTAGCTTCTAATATTTTAGTTTTGATCATTTCTTCTGGTAGTATGACCAAAATAAATTCCAAATTCGTAGTCGTATTATAGATATCAGACTAGATTTTATATATACAGATATATGTAATTAAATACTTTTATCCGGAATAAAAAACAAAAAATATGCAAATAGATAATTAAATCTTTTTTTTTTGTCAAAGAACCATAAAAAAAAATTGTGACGAATAAAGTAATAAAAATGTGATTAATCTAACGTCTGCAGTGAGATAATTAGATATTCTCAGTGACAGTATCATTAAAGTTGGAGCGCTGAATTATTGGGTTATTTGATTACTAATACATATGTTTATTATTCAACTTTTAATCGATATTCCGAATTATTTAAAATCGTTTACTCTTGTTATTTGAACTATTTCTTTTTCAAGTTATTGGAAAAGCATCTCCGTACCATCTCTTTTTTAATCGTCTTGTCAGATTGTCAGGAAGAGTAAATAATAAAATTTAATCTATAACGTCGATTTAAATATCCTCGGGATCTGCAAGTTTCTTCCTTTAACCGTTCCCATTCCTATCTTTCGCTACTTATTCTCGAGCTGTTTATCATTACGTCAATTCTTTTAGTGGCCGATTTTTCTCTTACTACGCGAAATAAAAAATGAAAATAAAGTTTGTCAATAGTTTGGACTTCTCGGTGTTTTCTTTACGGCGTAGAAACGTGGACACTACGGAAATTTGATAGAAAAAAGATAATTGCGGTGGAAACGTATTATTGGAGGCGGATGTTAAAAATCCCGTGGACAGAAAATTACTCGATATTACGAGAAGTTGGCGCGAAAAACAAAAGATTGTCCTCGGTTGTAATTAGAAGAATATTGACGTAATTCGGCCATAGAGCAGATGGATTTCAGGCGAGAATTCTTGAGGGAACGGTAGAAAGAAAAAGAAGACGGGGGTCGTCGCGTTCCTACAAGACGGTCAGACATGGTACAGGCGGTAATAGGAGGAAGTTTTGCATAAAATTCGTCCGGATGACTCGCAACAGGGATTCATACAGCAGATGGATTTTTCATAATGACGATATCTTCACGAGAGATTTCACAGCGAGAGAGAGAGATGTGAAATATATCAGAAAATTCGAAGGATTATCCTTTAAACTAGCTACACGACCGGCTCGTTCTCACTTCCTGTTTCTAGCATAGCTTTTTAAGTCGGTATTATTTTTAACGCATTCTAATCATCTTTGATTACTTATGTGTCCTATTACAATTATCTAAGCTCACAGACTGAAAAAGGTCCTTAGAATTTGATGCGAGACATCGTGCTATTATTCAGCTTTATAATCGTGGATCTAGAATTAAGCGGGTTTCTCGTCATTGTGGTATTACTGGAAACAAGGTGATCGATAATAATATATCAAGTGTCCCTTGCGAGAACATTAAGTAGAATTGGATTGATATGTTACCGAAGATTAAACAATTTTAACTAATAGATTTTCAACAGTATTACACCGCCGAAAGTCGGAATAAAAGGGGAAAAATACTTCGCTTCGGTACATACAGTTTCCAGTAAGCCGTGGTTTCAATTATACCAGAACGTTTCGAGGGATTGTACATTAACTTTATTTCGACTACCGGGCATAATCTCTGCCCCTCACATCTTGCTAAATTAGGGCATAATTTCTGATGTGTGACACGTGCCATGTTGACGACTGTATTGCGTATCAAATTTGGGTTTGTCCGAAATTTCTGAAGCATAGAAATGAGCTGTTATTTAATATTTTATAAAAATAGCATGCATTATCTGCGAGTATTGAATTAATCGTCTATGACCCACTGTCTTCTGTTACAATTAGTTTATACAGAATTTATCACAAAACGTAGTTGCATTGAAATATTTAAAATACACTAACTAGATAAACGTTTAAACTGGTCAAATGGCGCAAGCGGGACCATAAAAAAAAGGAACAAAAAATGTGCTTTTAATTCTAATCGACCGCCATTTCCTTCAAAACCGAGTATTGATCATTCGATTTAACCGTATAACCAGCCACTACCTATAAATTATAAAATGCTGATTAACGTACGTAATTACTTAATTTTTTAACCCGCTATACATTTCTCGAATTATCGATACAATCCCCCCTTCGTTAAATAATGGTATAAAAGTATAATAATCGCGTTTTAGTCGAATGCTTCATCATAATCAAACACCCAAAAATTTGGTACCATTTTTCAATTATCCGATTTTGTAATTAATCAATTAATATTCCAGGCTGGCTTTAGAAACATCTTATGTAAATCGATGCTATTAAACAGCAAATAGAAAATATATTACAAAAGTTTTTCTTCAGACTCGACTTCTGCGTACGATATACTGTTCGGCGAGTAAGTTTTATTATTGAAGCCGATTCTATTATACCGTGCTCTCAAATATTGTAATTAGTAAATAGCACGCTGTCAGATAGGTGTATTTCCGCGTCTTCTTAGGTGAAAATTGAATTGCGTACTTTCGCAGGTGTCAATACCAATTTTACTTTTTGATATATATGTGCCAGCGATATGTTTGACATATTTTGCAAAAATCTCCAATATTCATACACGACACGACGATGACCGTGCAAATACAGCATACGGTAGGTCGACAGTTAAAGGAATGGATTTAACTAGGAAACAATGGAAGACACTCAATAAAATTTCGACCGGACAGGGAAGAGGCGGATATAATTAGCGACGAGAAAAATAGAAGATAGAAATATATTCAGGAGTATATAAATTAAACGGGGTAATCAATGTGAAAAAGTATGAAAAACAGGCAGACAATTAGCCATAAGATTTAAACGACATTTAATACGCAATAAATATTACATATGAATTACCTGAAGTATTCATATAACGACAACATAAAATTTGATATAGATATTTCACTAGCCAGACGTAATTTCACTTTTAGATTTATTTACGATAAATTTTATTTATAAAACAGATTTTGAAAAATAATTCTTCATCAAAATTGATATATATCTCCGAACCTGGGTCACAGGATTCCATTAAATGTTGAATATATATATTTATTGTGTACGCTTGAAAATGACGTAACTGTCGAAAAGCTTTGAAATAAATAACTGTTAATGACTAAAACTGTGTTATGATTTTGTTTGGTTTATAATTTATAAAATCACTACTCTCCCGTTATATTCGACATCGTAAAGAATTAAAACGCCAAATCGATAATATTCGCCGAAATTATAAAACTTTTAGACGCGGAAAGAAATTATATTAAAAAAATAGAAAAAATGGAAATAATTTAAAGAGATAAAAATAATTTATTCAATAAGAATTTATTTTAAGAAGTACGTATTATAAATTTCGTCAATTTTTATATAATTAGACAGGAAGTTTACATTTTCTGGCTATTTGGTGTAAATTATGTACAGAATTTCGTACAATATATGCTGATTGGTTGAATACGTTTTAAAAATCAAACATGTTTCTTCACTAATTCCTCTAATATTATATCTAAATTAAGTACTTTTTTTTACATTTTATTTCTTATCCTTTTATATTTGTTATAAATTGTATCATCATAATTTCCCATCTCCTATTCCGGAAGTTGGGTGGATTCTACATTTGTTTAGCTTCTTTTATCATCTCTGTAACCGATTATATTGTGTATATTCTACGCGTCTTCTTCCTCGTCGTGTGATATTTTCTCGCAAATTTTCCCTTGTAAAGCGTAAAAAGGTCTTCCCGCTCTCGGATTTTATCGCCGGTTCTTTTTCGATTCTTCAATTATATTTAGCAGGATAGGTTGACTTAATTTTTATTTATATTCAATACTTCCAAATTCGTTATTTTTTCCTTTCACGATATTCGGTGCATCCTTATCTAGAGCACTATCTTTCAAAGGCAGTGACTTTGTTTTCGTTGACTTCCGATAATTTTAGATCTTATACAAAGCGGCGAAGAATTTTCAACTTTAGTCGAAGGTTTAATTCTCTATAAGTACTCGTTCTAAAATTTCGTCTTCTTTTTATTTGTTCATCGTCTTTCCATGATTAAGCTTCCAAAATTATCGTACCCGCTTACTTATTCGATTTTTTCTACACATATATATATATATATATATATATATATATATATATATATATGTATGTATGTGTGCTCCGTTTTGTGTTTTTGTTATTCTCGTAATTTTTGTCTTTTTCATTCCTAACTTCTTACCTTCTAACGATAATTTATTAGTTTTCGCAGATTTTCCTTTGACTCGGCCAACTGATCATCCTATATTCGATATCCTTGTTCCATTTATATTAACTGCGAGTCTATTAATATTTCCGACTTGTTTCTTTCGCATATGCGTTGAACAGTCTTCGGTCATAGTGAGCATCCTTACCTTACTCCGCGTACTATATAACAATATTCTTTGGACTGGAATTCTTACGCGTTCTGCTTCCGGTAAATATTATTTAATTATAAATATACACGGTTTCGTCTAATTCGTATTTCATCTAAATTTCGATTACTTGTTTGTGTTATACTCTGTCAAATGATTTTTCATAATCTACAAAGCGGAGGTATACATTTCTATATCTATTGATCTTTGAGATTTTTTTTGTTATTATATCCACTTGATAATGTTTTAATCATCTTTAAAACTCCTAATCTTTTCATAATATAAACTTTAATGCGATTTTATAACTAATTGTTTCTTGTTTATTTTTTTAAATTCCAAACGCCTCATTTATTATCCGCCGCTGAAGAAGTCCTAACAAGACGATATTACGGAATCGACGTACAGACGGTAAAATTTTCCGCGATCATTCCGCGAGCATACTCGCGTCGGTTCGCTCGATTAATTCGTCTTATTCCGTATGAATCATTTTTTTTTTTTTCTTGTCATTAATTATGCTAATTTATTTGACGTACCAATCGTTAAATATTATATTATTACGAATAATATAATAAAAAATCGTTTTTCCACGCGATGGCGAATTAACTTACAGTTACACGCATTACGCGTGCTTTCATCGTAACTATCGAAAATAAAAACACACAAAACCAAAACCGATAATTAAAATACAATTTATTCGACAATTATTATTAATTGTTTATTTATCGGATTATCGTTAATATTATTCGCGTTAATTATTATTATTATTATAACAAATTTTTATAACGTTTCACGCTTGTTGCGTTCGGTTAACCGAATTGTTTCAAAATAAATTTACCGTTATGAAGTTAAACGATACAATGTGACCGGCGCGTGAAATCGAATTTCTAGATCCGCCGAAGTACAATGGAACACCGATTCGATGAAGTTTATAAAATACCCGGATATACTATGCCGGGAGATAATTTCAACGCACTCCTATCATCTGTAATACAGTTCCGACTTATCCGGATGTGGTTCAATGCTATTTTTTTTCTGTTTTTATATTATATAAAGCAGACTGAAGTTCGCGAATTGAATAAATACTCTAAATACGTTTGCCGGTATTGTCAGCTACGAAAAATCGATCGTTTATTCGCTTTTACATATTTATACGGAGACCACGAGTATTTTTTCCCTTTATTTCGACTTTCGGCGATGTAGTACTAATACCAGAACAATTCGAGGGATTATGTATCAACTTTATTTAGACTGCTCTCGCATCTTGCTAAATTGGCCATAATTTCTGATTGTGCCATGTTGACAACTGTATCGAGCATCAAATTTGGATTTGTCCGAAGTTTCTAAAACATAGAGATGAGACGTTGTCTAGTGCTTTAGAAAAATATTACCCGTGAGTATTGAATTGATTGTTTCCGATCCACTGTCTTCTGTCTCCGTCAGTTTATATAATTTTATCAAACGTAGCGGCATTGAGATTTAAAATACATTAACCGGATAAAACTGGCCAAATGGCGCAAGCTGGGCCAAAAAACAAAAAAAAACAATATTTACAAGAGGTTCACGCAGGCGCAATGAATTATCTGCTCGATAGAAAATCTACGCCATTCGTAGATAACGATCAGTCTTCTTCTTCTTATCGTATCGGTCGTGTTACATGCCTCCCCCACACCAAAAAAAAAATAAAAATAAAATCACGATCTGAACTGCCTCGTCCGAGATTCCATTTATTCTGGTCATATCTTCCATCCTGCATTTTATTGCGTACCATGCCATATTCACATCTGTCGTCATCTTTAATTTTCCATCGTTTCGTGTTCTTTGCCGTTCTTCCTGTCGTGGTTCTTACAAGCAGATATCAAAAAATAAGACGAATATCGATGTAATGCGGCGGAACCGAAATAAAATTTCCCGAGCGATGGTTACCTACATCACACAAACGCGGCGCTAAACGACTATCTTGATATATATATATAAAAAAAACAACATTAAAATATTTGAAAGACATACTTGAAAGACTGTCCATTGCCGTACCAGATAATTCTCTAGAAGTTCGACTACTTAAGATATTGGACGTAGGTATATTTTTTAATATTTCACACTTCATCCTTGTAGTCGATAAATAAGACGCGAATAAATTAATTAATATTAACACCGAATAATCTGATTAATTCCATTTCTAATAGGATTACTTTTTTTTGGGGGTGGTAATTTTTTTTTTAGCTACAGGTAAAATTAATTAATTCGTTATAATCATCATCGTCGTCGTCGTCGTCGCAATAATCTAATTATGGAGATTATAATAATTATTAATCATTATAAATAAATTATTAATTAAAATATATCACTTTTAGTAACAGCGTATAATAGAGAAATTAGACGAATTCCTAGGAATAATAAATTTTTGCGGAGAAACTTTTCATATTTACTTTTTTTTCCTCCCCCAATCGGATTTGTGTTCTTCATAGCTATAATCGTAATTAACGATTTAATCGTATAAGAATAAATTCGCGGTAAACGAAATACACGATTATATACAATACATACACACGTGATCTAGATTTTCGAATAGCGCAGTTGTTAACACTGCTACAAACCGCCTGCTCCACGTTACACGAGAGATTCGGTTTCTGTCCAGTTTCAGTTGTTGTCCTATAACGAGAAGGAGCGCGCGTCGCGCTTGGAACGGTTATTTTCAGCGTCGATCGGGACAGTGCAAAGAGAGTTTCGAAAAAAAAAAAATCAAAATTACGAGGTGTAAACCTGTACCATATCGCAATTCTAAGGTGGGTAGAAAAGTTTCGAGAAACAGCTCAACGGATAAAAAAAATGTTCCAGACAAAAAAAAAATCGATTCGTACCGTCACGAATGGATCGAGTTCTATCATTCGTAGTGTCATTCTTTAAACCTGTCGCGAGAAACTGCTGGAAGACTTGACATCCTTACACAAACTGGTAATAACTCAAGAATTAAAAAGTACCGACCATGCAAAAACGTTTTTTACTGAAAAAACTAGAAGACGAATCGATTTAAACGACGAAGCTCATTTTCAGCTATCCGGCGGAGTCGTAAACAAATAGAACTGCCGCTGCTGGTAATTCAATCGAATAGAAACCGAGTAACCGTCTGGGCTGAAGTGCCGAATAGTGGGGGTCTTATTTTTTCACTGGTACTGTCGTAACGCGCTATATCGAGTTTCGTCGTCGTCTTCTGGGTCGTACATGATTTGAACAAGATGTTGCGACTGTTCGACAGAAACGCTTGCCGTACACACGAAGTGTTTGGTAATCATTGTCCGGTCGAACTTGACCGCCTCGCTCGCCAGACTCGACCGCTTCCGTTTTTTGTTTTTTTTTTTTTTTGCGGGGATACCTTAAGAGCCGCGTTTAACGTCAACGAGATAGACCTGAAAACCGGATTTTCTGAAGAAATTTCAAAAAATTCAGCTACGCTCGAAAAAGTTGTAAAAGGATTGATCGAATGTATCGTTGCAAATGGCGAACATTTGAACGATATTGTATTTCACAAATGATTTCAAGCTAATCTCTCGTTTTTCTATTTGTAAATAAAATTTCATTCGAAAATTTCGGTCGAGTAGTTTTTGAGTTATTGAAAAAATAAAACCGTTCATTTTATCTGGGTCTGCCTATATATATTTTTTTAATTTTTTTATATTTATTGAAACACTTAATCGTTTTTTAAACATCGAGCGGCGTACTATACTATTTTTGTTTATCTATAGCAATTTCGATGTTTCGGTCTATATTATAATTTGTAACGTGTTCGTTTATAAATGTACTCAGTAAAGACGGAAATGATATAGATACACAACAGATAATGTACACGGTTGAATTAATACATAGATACATATAGATAACTGTGTGTACACGGTTGAATTAATACAGAGATACACGTTGATAGATAAGATAGAAACAAACGAACCGAGTGAACACGAATGATAATAAACGAAATGTGTGTTATAAAAAGACGGCGGATGCTCCAGAAATTATATTTCGAAAACCAAAAAGAAATTAAAAAAAAAGACCAGATTTACATAATAATATATACACGCGCGTATATTTATATTTTATGGCAAGTCACCACGCGCAATATGAGCGCATGATATGCTACAAAAACACGCGGAGCTCTGCATCGTGACAAGAAAGCAATTGCAATCAGTTCTCCCGTGTGTGTGTGTGTGTGCAGCTATCTACTCTAACGCCACTTGTGTACGCTAAACTGTAAAAAAAAAAAACAATATATATATATATAGGTAAATAGTCGTCTACCTCCGATACGGAGACGGCATTTAATGATGATGACGTAATAAGCTCTCGATAGTGTTACTGCCCTCGTAGTAAAATTTCCGCCATGCGCTGTTGTTGTCTCGTATTTTTTTGGATAGATACCAACGGTTAGAAAAACATCGCTATATCGCAGTACATTCGTATTCAACGTCCCCATGTTCAATATGATAAAAGTAATTTTAACGCTAAGGAATTTTTTTATTTTCTCGTTGACGGTGAAATGTCCGAATTTTGAAAAATATTTATATAAATACAATGGAAAACTTATCTACAATTCACCTTTAATAAGCAGCATATAAAATTTATAATTTTATGTCAAAGTTTTATCATGTACGTAAGTTACGAATATACATATATACATATATATATATATATATATATATAAGCAATGCACCATAAAAACAAACGCAATAGAAATGCCATCAATCTAAAGTAGTACCATTAAACTAGGCGAACTGAATTATCGGGTTATTTGATTACTATATAGTATTAAAGTTTATTATCCGAATTATTTAAAATCATTTACACTTTCTTATTTGAACTGTTTCTTTTTCAATTTATCCGAAGAACATCTATGCGACATTTATTCTTTTTTAATCGTCTCGTAGGATTGTCAGGGTGAGTAAAAAAATCCATTCTGAGAACATGTGAGTTAATATTAAATTGCAACTTATCGAAAAACTTTTTATACCGGTTTATATCAACCTAATTAACACACCGCAATTATATTTAGGTCACTATGAAGGGTTAAGTTAGATTTCGGTGCAGACGTCCTACGAAGTATTCTCAGTATATTGCTTTAGCTCCGTACGATTCCGTATTTCCACATATTGAAGCTACTAGTTAAATAAATTTTGCTTTTTTAAGTTTAAAGCAGATTTCCTATATAGAAGATCATAATCGTGCTTGCGAAATCATAGTTGTCCTTGTTTGAGCTACATGAAAAGCCGCTATGTTAGCCTCAATACGCGTATCGAAATATCTTACACAGTTTATTTGCTGAATTTCATCGCCGCGAATACAAATTATGTCCATAAATTAAAACGAAAAAATTGGCAGATCGCTCGAAAGTGTCTTTCGTGGATATCGGATGGAAAACAAAAGATATCGATGACTTTAATCGCGACTAATCGCCTAATTTAAAAAATTTATATACGTAGTCATTATATACGACAGCACAGTCACAACGATCTAAGGCTATTCTTAACAAAAATCTTAAACGGCATTCTTATGACTTCTCATTTCCCTTCAGCATGGAAAACTGCTAAAATTATCATCGTACCCAAACCGGGAAAAAATATTTCCGATGTAAATAATATCCGACCCATTAGCTTACTAAGTACTCTTAGCAAAGTTCTCGAAAAAGTAATTTTAATTAGATTACAGGATTTTGCAACTAAAAATAATATTCTTATAGACCGGCAGTTTGGTTTTAGGCCTGGTCATTCAACTGTACACCAAGTTGCTAGAATTGCTGACTATATCACTGATAACTTTTAAATAAATATACAGAACTATTATTATTTGATTTGGAAAAAGCTTTTGATTCGGCGTGATGGAATTATTTATAAATTATTACAATTATCCGTTGATTTTGATAAAATTAATTAAGTCATATTTAAGTAATCGAAAATTTTATGTAACTCACCTCACTCATAATTCCTCTATTAGAATGTACACCTCTGGGGTTCCACAAGGTATCGTTTTAGGGCCCTACCTCTTTTTAATTCTAATCAATGACCTACCTAAATTATCATTAGTTAATACTGCACTTTACGCGGATGATCTAGCACTTTATTGTTCTTCTTATCGAGTCCATTAGTAACCGTCTACAAAAAGCTGCGTCCTCAATTTTTAAGTATTATAAACGCTGGAGACTAAAAATTAACACTGATAAAACAGAAGCCATAATATTTACCAAGAGAGACATGGCTCACTACCTGCCGAAATCATTATCAATGGTAACACAATTCCTTGCAAGGAAGAAGTACGTTATCTAGGAGTCATTATGGATCGCCGTTTAACGTTTAATAACCATATTAATTACATAATTGACAAAACTCATAAAGCTATTGATTTCTCCCATATTTTACCGTCGGTCACACCTTACTACCCTAAACAAAAAAACTGATATATACATCCATTATTCGTCCAAAATTATGCCTGTCCTGTTTGGTTTTCAGTTTCAAATAGTACTATCAAAAAATTACAGTTGGTTCAAAATATCTGCTGCAGAATTTCCTTAAACGCCACTAGATACCACAGAATTAAAGACATGCATTATAGATTGCACCTCCCTTACATTTCGAATTATATCTGTAATATTTTGGCAAAATTTTACGCAAACTGTCAGGCGCATACTAACAAACTGATCACAGTGGTGGGAGACTATGGCGCTGCTCCGCATATACTCGTTATAAACATCGTCGTATTAAAGATAGATTACTCTTAAGATACTTTTAATCTATAATCAAATACTTTCCTACTAACTATTACTTAATACTTTATTTTTTCTAGTTTTAATCTTTTATCTTTTCTTTTGTGCAGGTTTTTTCCACTTTTCTCCTGTGTTATTAACTTTTAGCTATTTATTATTATAGATTAAGTAACTATTTATTAATGCTGTCGAGGTTGTTATATATGTACTCCACTGTATAAATTTTTATATTATGTAAAATCAAATGAAAAATATATTATATTATTATTATATTCATTTTTTGATTCATCTGTGCGGTTTTTTTTTTCACTTATGCGTATAAATCAAATTTCTGAAAACGTTCCAGACATCTAATTAAATTTGATCTACATTTTTCATTTTCAAATTATTAATTCATTATTTGATAGATTTCGACTGGGCCTGTTTTTATTCCATATGCGAGAGATAAATACCTTTGCGAGTTGTTACAATTTGAATTAATTTTGCCCGACTCTTCATCTACTTTCAACGTAGTGATAATTTTTAACATATTTAATCGGTGAAATTGGATAATATATATATATATATATATATATTCCGCAGACACGCTTGTTTACTTCGACTTTATAATTAAAAGAAAAGTCTTATATTAGATTCTGATGGTAGAGAGAACACGGTTGATGTATCAATTTTTGTAAAAATATCAGGTTTATTTTTTTTCATATTTCCATATGTTCCATATGGCTTCTATGTACGTTTTCTGTTTTTACAAACGGTATTTTACGTACGTTATAACATGTTG
The DNA here is from genome assembly GCA_032883995.1 of Coronaproctus castanopsis. Classification (NCBI taxonomy): domain Eukaryota; kingdom Metazoa; phylum Arthropoda; class Insecta; order Hemiptera; family Monophlebidae; genus Coronaproctus; species Coronaproctus castanopsis. Next base: position 25,058,799 of record CM065054.1, read on the forward strand.
TCTATGCGGGTGTGGCTCAAGGTTCACTGCTTGGACCACCCGCGTTGTATTTAATTTACACACGACTTGTAGCCACATTTGCCGATGGTACTTCTTTCTCACGATATCGATCTAAATACAGCGAGTAACACTTCAAACAGCACTCACCAGCATTCAAAACTTGTTTAACAAATAGAACAGAAGTATCTTCTCCCGTTAGAATCAACAATGCAAAAGTACCTCCATCGGAGCAGGCGTGAAATGGGCTTACACTTGGATAGCCGACTATTAAGAGGAAAGAACCACGTATCGAGAAACTATTCCGGTTAATGGGCAGAAATAGCTAACGACAACAAACGTCTTATCTATACTGCAATCTTAAGGCTTTGACACATACGGGATGCAGCTGCGGGTATGTGCCAAGCTGACAAATGTAAGAACTATACAGACCGCCCAGAATAAAATAATTCGGCTGATAACAAATGCGTCTCGGTATGTAGCAAACCAGATCTATTCACCATAATCTAAACATCCCTTATGTATGCGCGAGGTCATTAAGCAATATGCACAGAGTCACGCTGCGAGGCTTGGAAAATTATCCAAATATACTTGCATCAGCGCTGTTGATAAGACGTAGTAAACTCCCTGGACCTAGTGTCCTGGTTACCGGGTTATGTATATACCCTTCCTATTGAGCTCTCTCCTAAATGCTGCTAAATAATCTTGAAGGTCAGCTTGCAATAAATATTATAAATAAATAAAAATGTTTAGCTCTGCGTTCAATAGGTCTCTTCACTGATTTACTCTGATTTCGGTTTCGATTTTTAACTTTCGATCTATTAATAACTGTCTGTAAATTAGTAAACGATTATTTCGCAATGACCTAAATTCCTTAATGTCTCGGCCATTAGTCGCGAACCGAGAATCCATATGCTGTTATTTATTACGTTCAGACTTCTCTGCGATCGCGATCTGTTTGTCCTGTATATAATATTTATATGCCGATTTCCACGCTCGTATACCGTATCTTATAATTCGGGCGGGATCATTCGACTAATGCAAACTATACCATCCTCATTATCTCGCGTGTCCTACATAATTTCTTAATCGTATCGATATGATCGATTTCAGTTGGTTTTCCGCTTTAACTCGATCTATCGTTTTATACCTAGATATTTAGGTTCAGTTACCAGTTCTATTACGTTATAAATTGCAGCATCTATTCTTTACCATCCAGTATTACTTATATACATTACTATAACAACGAAGCGGATATAGGAGGAAATAATATCTGTTTAGTGTATTGCGTTTTGTTAAAAAAAAAAAAAAAAAAAAACTAGTCGTTTGGTAGGTTTTTATTTATTTATTTATTTTTTATTTTTTTTTTTGCTTAAGACAAACCGGATTTGGAAAAGAAATCTGAAAAATTAGGAGATTGTTAAACGAAATGAAAATTATTTCGAAGTAGGGCGTGTATGAAAAAGAGTAAATGAGTTTACAAGAGGAAATAATAGGACGAAGTATGATATTGAGGAAACAGATAGATTCCGATAAATATAACACGAACGTGGGGTGTGGCAGCCTAAGAACGGAGAAACTGGCCCGCGAAATATAATCAACAAAGTGGCGGGCGATACAATCGACCGTACAAATAGTACATCTTCGGATAGAATGAAAAATCTGTAGAAATACAAAGAACCAAATGAAGGAGTCGATACGACTGAGGATGTAAATATGACGAAGTTGACGATAATCCAGCATCTGTAAGTATATATATGTACAAATATATATATATATATATATATATATATATATGTGTGTGTATACATAATTATAATATTTAGAACGAGATTGTACGTTGATGGCCTACTTAGTAAACGTGCAACAATATATAGGGAACTATGTTAATAGCGCCTCCCCGAGATACTAAATAATTTTCCCCATTCGCAATCGTCGATCGATATTAACAAATAATAATGATAGTGATATTTTTTTATTTTCTCGATTTTTTTTAATAATAATAATAATAATATATTAATAATTGTAGTGATAACGGTGATGGATAAAAAGCAAATGTTATATACACGGTAAAGCCGGTCAAGATGATCATTTTCACCAACCTCTTAATCCGTTGATACCGGAAGTGGAAGGGGTCATCCCAAAATAAAATACAGAAATCGACCAGGTTTTTAACGATATAATTTCCTTTTCCTTATAACTAATGGTTAAAAGATGAGAACGATAATGACGGTTGATTAAACGATAATAATAATCATGATGATGACGATGATGACGACGATTGTTGTTATTACTTTATCGTTATTTAATTATTATCACTGTTATTGCTTTATCGTTATAGTATAATTATTATTACTATTACAACTATTATTATTATTATTAAATTCTCATCATTATTCTTATTGCTCGTTATAGCTTTTACGAGTACCAGATTATATATATATATATATATATATATATATAAAAATTACGTTAACATCCGACCAATAACGATCACCTGCCGTCAAGCTTTTACGTAGAACATATTGCACCCGGTTAAAATGAGTGTAAATAAGTAGGGAAATGAGACAATACAGCCGTTAACAAAAAAGGTCGACTATCTCACTCGGTTCACGTGCAAAGTTTATTAAGATAGAAAGAGTCGAAGATAATTAGATGAAAAGGAGCAAAGAAGACGTAGTCTGAAGCGAAACATTGATAAGGCTTCTTGACGACATACATGTTGACTATTTAATTCACATCAGAACTTTAATAACGCTCTGATCGTATTGGACACACGTATTATATATATATATATATATATATATATATATATATATATATATGCGTGTGTATATATGAAGTAATTTATCTGTAACCACTCGCCCAAATAACGATACGTATCGTCACGATATTATAAAGAAGCGATTAACGTCTATTAAGGAACACGAACACCGCTGCGTGAAAAGGTTTTACGCCTCATTTCCAGAATTCTCGTTTTTTTTTCGTTTTTTTTTTTTTATTAAGGTTTATAAACGGATCAATTAAAAAAAAAAAAACATGGATACACAAACAAGTGATACCGAGGAACCATTTGTGTCTGCGAAGAGGTGATGTTGCGGAATATATTCATAATACCATTCGAGTATTAACTTAATGGAAATAAACTAATAATTTTTTTTTAACAATGTATAGAATGTAGTGTTTTTTTTTTTAAAAATAAAAAAATAAACAAAAGGAGTTACTCGAAATATGAATTAATTAGAGATGATTACACCGTTTAGAATTTATTATGAAGTTGGTTAGGAGGAGGTTGTTTACATGCGGTACATTATTCTTCAGCCGATTGCACCGATATTGAGCAAATTTCTGGCAGATAACCACGATACTGTTAATGGTGAACAGCGGGTGGTGGTTGGGCACTCGGTAGATAGGAATTCATACTTAAACGATGATGAAAAATTATTATGATTTGGAAATCATCGTAAAGAATTAAAATACGAAATAAATAATATTAACCGAAATTCTAAAATTTTGAATACAGAAAAACATTAAAAAAAAAAAAAAAATACTAGAAAAAATGAAAATAATAAAAGAGAAAGCGTTAAAAATAATTTATTAAATTCGATGATAAATTTTGATGAAGAATTAATATGTTATAAATTTCATTTTTACATTGAGCAACTATTTTTAATTATTTTTTTTTTTATTTTATTGTGTTTTTATTTATATCGTCGAACGTTTTTATTTATTTTTATTTTATTTCCTATCGGCGTTATTGTTTATGTATAAAAATTTTATATCTCCGATTGTTGATTTTGTTGTTTACCTCATACGCTATCAGATTATTTTACAAATACTGTTTTATCACATCGATGATTTTTTTTTGAAATTGTATAAAGTAATTGTTTACACTTTATATTTTTATAAATTGAAGACATTTTTATATTTACTCGATAATGGCTTAACAGTTGAAAAGGTTTAAAAAATTTTTAGCAATACTTTTTTGTTGATTTTTATCTAATAAATTTTGTATACGAAATTGTTCGGCGAACGTAACTCTTTCAGTCGCGCATCGAATTTCGACGCAAAATTATAATTTTTTATTCAGGATATCTAGTCTAAATAATTTTCTCACTATGCTAAATATTTATAAAATTGCGACACAACTAACACATATATATATATATATATTAATCAATCGGTGTATCAGTCCTTTGATTGATTCCGCCTCTATCATCCGAGTTCACCATTTTTCCCGCTCTGCTGTAAGAAGATTTCGAACAGATAAAGACTATGAAGTTATATATGCTGGAGAAGATAGACACGAACACGGAGTGGGGATAATAATTCATACTCGACTTAGTTAGAAAATCAGCACGATAATCCTAAAATCAGACAGGGTCATTTTTGTTCGAATAGAAAACAAACCTAAGCCAATTGTGATAATACAAACATATGCGTCAACAGAAAGCAGCGTGGAGGAAACTGATCGGCTCTACAAGGATCTGGAAGAAGTTAAAAGATGCACGAAAAATAGATGTTGTATTTGTAATGGGTGATTTTAATGCGAAAGTAGGATGGGATCATGGTAGCCAAGCAGCTGGGAAGCATGCTCTTGGAAAACAAAATGAAAGGGCCCACATGCTCGTGGAATTTGCGGAAAGACATGATCTCATGATATGTAATACTCGGTTCGAACAACAAAAAAGAAAATTATACACACGTGGGTTAGCCATGGAGATCGGGTTAGAAATCAGATAGATTATATACTTATAAATAAAAGATATAAAAACGCGGTCAAGAATTGCCATACATATCCCGGTGCTGACTGCAATACCGATCACAAATGCAAAATAGTTTTAAAGAACCAGAAAGAACGATACCAACAACTCGATATTAGAAAAATAAAATTAAGAAAAGTACGGGAAACATTTCAAAATGAGTAGGAAAAACAAAGTAACACGGAGCAGAATTAGGACCAAAGCATTGAAACGATGCGGCAAACACGGAAGCGAAAGGTTAAAACAGCAGCAGAAAATACGATCCCACTCAAAGGGAAGAAAATTCACAAAGTGTGGATGAACCAAGACATATTGGATATGATGGAGAAAAGAAGAAAAGTAAACCGAACTAGTACTGAATACACGATAATAAACGAAGATATCAAGAAAATGTGCACGAAGGTAAAAAGTGAATGGTACGCTGAGAAATGTCAATAAATTGAAGAACTTGAAAAGAAACACAATGACCGAGAAATGCATACCAAAATAAAATAAACGATGGACACACACAAAAAAAGAATAAGTGGGATAGCATGTATGCGGCGAGCAGATGGGAAGTATAGTGTCAATGATAAAGAAAAAGAAGATATTTGGATAAAATACATAGATGAACTGTACAGGAACGATACACGGCCTGTTCAAATTAAAACTTCAACTGCAGAAAAATCACCACGAATTGAAATGTAGAAACGCTGTTACAAGAGCCAGAAACCATAAGGCTGCGAGGGAAGATCTTATTCCTGTAAATTTAATCAAACACATAACACCGACGTATGAAAAAGAGATTTTGCAGATACTGAACAAAATATATGATGAAGGAACGCTGTCCGAGGACTTCAAAGTGATAAACCTCGTGCCATTACCAAAGAAAAATAATGCGCCAAAATGCTCAGAATATAGGACCATCGTGCTAATGAGTCATGTGCTTAAATTGTTACTGTCAATCATTAATGCCAGAATTGGAAGAAAGTTAGATGATAATCTAAGTGAAACCCAGTACGGATTCGTAGCAAAAAAAGGAACGAGAGATGCAATAGCCCTTCTGAAAGTAATCATTCAACGGACATTAAATGCTAATAGGGAACTCATTGTGTGCTTCACTGATTATGAAAGAGCATTTGATCGTCGATAAATTGATGAAAATCCTAAAGAAATACAATATCGATACCTAAAAATTATCAATAATCTCTACTGGAGTCGAAGCGCTAATATAAATATCGGAACGGAGTACTCAAAGAATAAATGCGACATATACAAAAAGGAGTCAGGCAAGGCTGTCCTCTCTCGCCAAGGCTGTTCAACATATATGCAGACGAAATGATTAAAGAAGCGCGAATTGGAAAAATGGGATTGAAGATCAATGAGGAACGAATAAATGAAATTAGTTACGCAGACGATAAGGTAATGAAACAGAAACTAGCGCTGGCTTAAGATGAAAATCAATGTAGGTAAAACAAAAGTGATGAAATTTACAACGAATGACGACAAGAAGGTTATAATCAAAATTGGAACACATGTAATTGAAAATGTAAATGAATTCAGATATCTACGCTGATAAATAACGATGGTCGAGACACACAAGGAAATAAAGACACGAATTGGTATGGCGAAAAAGGCCTTCAATAACCTAAGTAAAGTTCTTGGAAATCGAACGATGAACCTCACTCTACGAAAGCGGATAATGAAATGTTATGTATGGTCCGTTTTGAAATACGCCTGTGAAACGTGGACTATGAGCGCGAAGTGCGAAGAGAAACTTGCTGCTTTTGAGATGTGGTGTTACCGAAGAGCGCTCCGGATTTCATGGAAAGATTAACCAATGTGGCAGTTTTATCAAAAATAGTAGAAAAACGGAAAAACATGGTAGATGATGTTAAGAACGGAAAAAGGAAATACATAGCACATAAAATCCGCGAAGGTAGAGTCTTTCTGCTGGCAGTACAAGGAAAAATACAGGGAAAGCCAGCAAGAGGAAGAAAGTGGATGGAGTTGATGACGGCAAATCCACCGGATGACTCACCAAGCAGAACCCTGACGGATCATCATTAAGTGGATGGAGTTGATGACGGCAAATCCACCGGATGACTTACCAAGTAGAACCCTGACGGATCATCATTAAAGATGCTAGGAATCGCAGCATATGAGAAATGATGTACGCAATCTCCTGTAAAGGGGAATACGATGATGATGATGATTGGTATTATATTTGTTATTATCTTTAATTATTGTTATTCTTTAGGTAAGAACGGGATATTCATCGCATTTTGTTTCGTGCTGCATATATCGAATCGATTTTTTCATCACTCGCTAGTATAAGTCCTTTATATATTTCGCTCTGTTTCATTAACAAGCAGCGTGTAGTAACCTCTTTTGGATGGAACGAATCACCAGAAATAATAATAGTCATACACCGTAGAATCTAGTCCGTGAACCGCCTAATCGTTTATTTTGCTGGAGTTCAATCTGATGCTGTTGCTTCTTGGTATAATATTTTTACCTAGTGATAGATAATTATGATGATCAGTTCTATTGATAAATGAAATGTGGGTGCATTTATCAGGATTCACTTCCATGTTTCCAGGATTCAGCCCACTGTAGAATAGCATCCGAGCTTTCCTGTTTATCATCTCAGTCGGTTGTTATTTTTGTACTCGCATTGATTGTAAAAAATTCTAGCTCGGAAGGTTATATTATACACAATTCGTGTGTATCGACATCATTAGAGATACACCATTCATTCACCTACTACATCCGCCTTTACGGACTAACAGTACGAATTTTCCCATATTCATCCATCGGGTTTCGCTGAAGTAGATCAAAACTAAATTGTTAAATATTTCTCGATTACACGTGAAATTAAATGATAAAGCTTTTTAATATTTTTTATCGTAAGATTTTTAACCGTTGCTTTAATTATAAACACATAAACATACACAGTACATCCAATTTACACAACAGTTTAAATAAATAATCACATCGAACAAACTATAAACGAATATAAAGAATGTACAAAAAAATCTACAATCCAAATTTAACAGACTTTGCGGTTTTGCCACAGTTTCAGAAGACGATCTCAAATCGGCTGACGCAATATATCTGGCTACGTTCACTGCCCTCATTGGAAACCACGCGAATCTTCTAATATGGATTAAAATTAAGTTTATAGGCATGTCTTAAAAAGTTGCCATTTTCGATACACATATTACATTTGCATAGAAACGAGTAGTAGAGACGAAAAAAAAAATTAAAAAATCGCCAATTTACTAAATATACTTATATTAAAAGCGCTGCAAAGTACGATTTTTTTTTTTTTTTTAAATTAAAATTATACTTCTTCCAAACTTTAATATTTAATATAAAAAAACGTTAATGATAATATTCTACGATTGGAATTAAATGTTATACCGATCGGAGCGCTAGTATCGATGGTGAAATGAATATTTTTTTATTTTTAAAATTAATTGCAAACAAATTTCATAACGAATTACATCGAAAATTCATATAATTAATTACGAAAATTTTAAAATAATTTAAACATAATTTTTTAGCAGATATTAAGCCGATAAAAACAGATACAAGATTTTGATGTTGCGCAACGGGCCGAGAAGTGACGTTAAGCTAAAAAATTATGTTCGAGTTATTTTAAAAAAATTTTTGTAAGTAATTATAATAATTTTTAATCTAATTCGTTATAAAGTTTGTTTGTAATTAATTTTAAAAATTAAAAATATTCAATTCGTCATCGATACTCGCGCTCCAATCGGTAACAACCAATCGTAGAATACTAAACGTTTGTTTATTTTAAACATTAAAGTTTGGAAGAAGTATAATTTTTTTTCTTTTTTTTTTAAATCATACTTTAATTACGTGCAGCGATTTTAATAAGCGTATATTTAATCATTTTAAATTAAATATCCGATAAATATCCGATTTTTTGTTTCGATGTGTCGCTGTTTTTAGTAGTTCAGTTGTTTTTATTTATTTATTTATTTATTTTGTTTTAAATCAATTTCGGAGAAAAATTTGTTGATCAGTAGTCGTTTTTATGCAAATGTGATTTATGTTCCAAAAAATCACGATTTTTGTGGACATGTGCATAAATTCAATTTAACCCGAAAACTCGAATCTCGAGTAGTAGTCACGCAGTTTTTTCATCAAACGAATTGTCAGATAAAACAACTAAGAGACGTATTCATTAACCTTTATATGCGTGATCTAATCGCTTCCACGAAGTTTGTGTAAAATGCCTAGGAATGTACCTGGATAAAGGACTTGGCAAAAACATATTAATATAAAGCGAAAGATTCAATTATAGGTTACGACACTCAATTCAAATATTTCTAAAATTGAAAGTTTCCAATCAAATATACGTATCAATGCACCTTGATATATTAGAAATGATTACATATATATATATATATATATATATATATATATATATATATATATATATATATATATATATATATATATATATATATATCAGAGAGACCTGAAAATAGAAACTGTGGAAGATGTAATAAGAATATACAGTGAAACATATAAACATACACACAGCGTCTAAGATCGCACCCGAATCCGCTAGCAACGGGCTTAATTAATGATTCAACAGACGTATAGATTAAAATGGAAAATACCATTACACATAATGTAACAATTAAGGTTCTCATTGGAGAACACCTTACTACTAAATGAATAGATACATATATACTCCGTCATGCAAATGTCGTATTACCTAAAAAAAAAATAAACTACAGAACAAATAAAATCTTTTTTGATTCATAGAATGTTATCATCCCTATAACTAATCACCTTACAGCTATCCAGGTAGTTCTATCTCGTCTCCGTACTGGTCACACTGCGCATCGGATCGTGGTTATATTATAAATGAAACAGATCCACCACATTCTGGGCGCTCGCTGAGTCACGTTTAACACTTCGACACTTATTTCTCGTATGTCCGCAATATTCCGTATACCGACCTAAAAAATTTAATCGCAATATTCATTACGAGACGTTTTATCCGATGACCCAATTAGCAATTCTTCAATTTTTCCTCCATACATAGGAGATCAACAACTCCATTATAACACCACCCGATCTAACAGCAGCACAATATTCCGATGAATATTTCCCCCTATTTAATTATTTGACTAATAATTTTAATTATTCGTTACTATTGTCATCGTTATTGTGTTCAGTATTTTGGAATACAATCGATGATGTATGTAAAGCATTCCCGTTTATTATATAAGTATTGCTCTTGGTAACGGATTAATTATAGATTTATACGAATTTTGTTATAAATGGAAAATAAAAATTATTGATCCGAAACCGTAATATTCGCAAGACGCAAACCAGCAGTAAAACGAGACAGAAAAACAGTATCGCATTGACCGGTATAACATTAGATATCTCGTCGTTAATAATAAGCCTGACTTTTACGAGGCGTACAAACGAATGCGCATTTTTAGAGCACGCATCAAAAATTGTACTATTTCCAATATTTAACAAAAAACAATCGCCTATATGCTATTAATATACGAAAGAATTAAACGGACCTAAAATTTTATATATTATTATTATTTTATTATTTTTATAGCGCTAGGCTATTACTGCACTTGGTGATTTAACAGAGTTTTAGATGTAGTAGATGAGGTTAGAAGTGGAAAGTAATTGTATAATTGACGGAATAGTTGAAAGACTGTTGTAGTGTGGAAATCAGATAAGGTTACGCGGATGAATATCAATAGGGGTAGCGTAGGGCAGTATAGCAAAATATGAGAAATAAGAGAGAAGTTTGGGAGAGTAAACAAAAGAGACAAAAGAAAAAAAAGTGTTGGTGCATTAGAGTAGATGGCCATGAGAGAGTGATACCAAGAGCCTGCTGAGCGCTATACAGTTGGAACGGGATAAAGTGGCCCAGAAGCCAACATTGGGTTTAATAGCAAGAAGGAAATTACGGCGGTACGAGTTCCACTTCTGTTGCCAGTTGCGATGAAGTATTTGAGGGCTGTGTTTATTATTGGAAATGGCGGAACTTTATAGATTAAAACGAAACCTAGCCACAGCTTCGTTTCCGCAATTCTCGTATGAACTGGCATAAGACGGATATCTATATGTTGTGATAGTAAAGAAGGACTTGTATGCGATTAATAAGCGTATTTTTTAATTTGGTATCCTTGAGTACAGCGGCGATAGTGTCCGTTATAAATTAATATTTTAGCGTCACTAGGATTTAGGAGTAAATATACCGTATAATTCCGCATCATACGTAGAGCACGAATTGTGCAGTCGTATGGGGTAGTATAAATCGTTAATGGAGAATCAGCATGCTGTCGGACTATCAATAGAACGGGATAGGGATTTGTTTGGGGAACATACTATAGAACGGGCTGCAACCGCTTCGTTTCCCATAATTCACTTATGACCTGGAACTCATAAGACGGATACTGGATCTGTATGTTGTGATAATCTTGTAAAGAAACGGTTATACGCGATTAACAAAAGAGGACTTTTTTTTTCACGTTGTATTCTCGAGGGCTGATACAGTTACGAGAGAGCCCGTTACAATTAATGTTTTTTTTTGGCGTCACTAGGGTATTGGGAGTAAATTTCTATTATATGTCCTGTTTCGGTCTAACGCCAGCTTTCGAGTTATATAAATAAATTTCGGCCATTACAAAATCACCGTCTCGGAATTGTACCGAACAGAAGCGGGTATAAGCGCGTTAAAATTAAAAAATTATCCTTACGTACGAGGAATTTTTACGATAAATGCCGTAAGTCTAGCGACAAAAATGTCGAGCAATCGACGATCGGTGATTTATCCAATTGCTACGACAAAAACTACGTATACTCGTAAAATATATGTTTTACTTAGAACAATAAAATTTAACTTTTACATAAATTCGAATAATTTATCGATATTCACCGATATATTTTTTTTTAACTTTCCTACAATATTGTTTATTTAATTATTTATTAAATTATTAATTAAATGTTTTCGATTCAGATTTGTTGTAGAATTTTCTCTATAAAATAACAGTTAACTAAGTATTCATTATTTTTTTTTTTCAGTTCGCCTATATTTAACTTATGATTAAATTTATCGATTAGGATATTCGTAATTTTCGGAACGATACAACGAACAAAAACGCGAAGTTAAAATCATTAATTTTTTGTTTGTTTGTTTTATTTTTTTTTAAATGAAAAATCGCAAAGCTTTTGGTCCGTTAGGCCATTATCAAGCGAATATTTAAAAATAAAAATATAAAATAAAAAATATTAATAAAAAATCAGCAAAATGAAGAATGGTATCTGTAATCACATTCACCATCGGATTATACTGCTTTTTCACTTTGCTGATTTTTGCGAATTATAATCTAAATTAATTATTTATTTTATATTTATATATATATATATATATATATAATATATATATATGTATTATTCTAACTCACTGGTTGCCGAGTATGAGCGCCTTTTCTAATGATATCTGTTTCTGTTAAATAATGTAATATCTGAATCTTATGCGTGATATTAATTCAATTTTATAATTAGATTTATAACTGCAGTGTGCACATTCATTAGGCGCTTTGTTCCTCCTTTTGCGCGACTTCTGGCAATGTGAACACATCTGCTAATCTTGCTGCGTCATCGATGATGAATTTTCTCCATTTAGTTCTATTCAACGCCCATTCTTCCCAAGTCTTATTTTTCTTTGGATTAATACCGTTATTTTTGATAGAATTTGATAGCACATCTTTAAATCTTAATTTTGGTTTTCCGCAATATCGTTCACCAGTGTGTATTATTATAATAATCGTTTCGGTATGCGATTGTTATCCATTCTGATAACACGGTCAACCCATCTTAGCCGAGCTTTGGTTAAATATTGTTCTAGTTTATTACAATTTGTCATTTTCAAATTTCTTTCATTCGAGATCTTATCTTTCCACGTTACTCTTAAGATTTGTCTGCAGTTTTCTAATTTGATTGCTTCCGATTGGCCATGTCTCATAACTATACAACAAAGTTGGCAATACCACTGCTCTATAAACATTTAGTTTCGTATTAATATGTTAATTTTCATTCCTAAATACACGTTGCGCCAGCTTGCTGTAGGCGATCGTAGCATTGTTTATTCGATATTTGATCATCTAGTTCCATTATTATCGCTAATTATACTTCCAAGGTATTCGAAGCTTTTGACAATTTTTAACTTCGCCCCCGTTTATATGAAAATTTTCTTCCGTGCCGTTCAATATCATTATTTCTGTTTTATTTGCGTTTATACTTAATCCGTAATCCCGATACGTATCATGCAGACAAATTCTGCAGAAGTTTCACCGACTATAACACAATCATCAGCCTATTGTAAATTTTGAAGTACAAACATTTCTGTCCTGCTGCTCGTATTAAATATATATATATATATATTTTATATTCACTCGTCAATGGCGGAACAGTCGAGAAGCTTTACGATTTTTCAGAAAGAAAACATTTTTAGTGACTTTAACTTGTTTTTTTTTTTTCGTTATCAAAACGAAATATTATTTACTTACCAAACGCAAATGGCGAAGTTCTTCTTTCAAGGAATCATACAACTGCTTGTAAGATTTTTCTTCCAACGTTACCTGTTAAAAACAAATATACGAACGTATAAATTTAAATTATCATCGCGAAATTCAGCGTCGCGATGTCCGCTATACGATACGTGAAATTTTAATGATAACGAAATTTTTCATCTTCCAGTTAATGTGGAGAATGTTTGTTAATTTTAAAAATATTTATACAAATACCTCGACAATTATCCGCAGTATACCTCAGAAGCGGTCGTATAAAATTTATAATTATGCGTGTCAAAATTTTACAACGTACAACTGAAAGAGTTAAAACTGACTTAATTAATTACGATTCAAAATTAAACCGTATGGGAATGTATGAACAATTTATTAACTCAATTATTTTACAAATACTGTCGCGCGTATCCAGTTGTACATACAGAAGAATTTGCCAAGTTTAAACATTCGGAAATCCATCATTGGCGTTGTGTTATTGCGTAGAAGAGACTTCATTATATATATAAATGTCATTAATATTACCAAATTTTATAACTTAAAAGACCACAAAAATTTTCGGTTATTAAGTTATTTTTAAGTGAATAAAAATAATAAAATTTAGTGGTTTTTAACTACATTTATATTGTTTATAATTCAAATTACTATACATTCTAGACCATTTCACTATATATATATATATATATATATATATATATCACGATATGACTTGATCTGGATGAAAGCTTTAACCATTTTTGATAGAATCGAAGCCGTTTATAACGAGGAAAGAACAACGTCAATGAGAAAATATTCACGTTCTAAACAAAAATCGAATTAAAAAAATAAACAAAAATCGAAATAATATGCTCATTCTTCCAAGAATCGCGGTTAAGATCATATGTCATCATCGTCGTATTATTCGTTGCCAAACGTTGCGACTAGTCATTGCACATTTATTTTTACGTACAAAATGGGCTACTAAAATTCAAAACACTAATTATATGCAACGCAGATGCGCGCGCATATGATGGTATACGGAGTGGGGTGCCACTGCCTTCTACGTGATAATTAAGAATTACGTAATGATAAAAAACTTTCTATGTCGCGTGTTAGTTTCAAACACTTCACCGTCGAGTTGACAATGCAGCATTGCAGCAACTATGATACATAATATATAAAATAGTTGCTCGAGGTGTATTTTATATCTTTATTTACTTACAGAGGTATAAATACAAGTTATTGTGATCATTACTATAACGACAATAATATATACATTACATGTTCACAATAGGTTTTTTACTATTTAAAACGTTTAAAGAGTCATCGGATGGCTATTTAGATTTCCAAAAGTAGTTTTTTTATCGTGAATGTTCTAACCGCGATTTGACAAATATTCGTGATTCACTAAATATGTTACTAGCGTATTCAGATACACGAAACAAGTCTCCGTTTTGTACGTATAAAAATAATTTACCAATGAATTTAAAAATAAATATTTTATTTTATAAAATAATTCTTTCGTACACACATACGCACACAGACATATATATATATAATATATATAATATATATATATATATATATTATATATATGTATATATATATATATATATATATATATACACTATACGTACATGATATTTACACATCCAAGAACAATGTTGATGAATAACTAGGCGTATATATGTATTATGTATGTATGTGTTATAATGTATAGAATATATTTACATTATTTATTTATATATATATATATATATATATATATATATATATATATATATATATATATATATATATATATATAGGGAGAGAGTGAGTAGGGAAGGGCGGTGGAGAGAAATATAAATATATATGTTATATATGGTCATAACTAATAATCAAAAGATATTTAAGTTTTCAAATAATAAAATGGAAATTATTGAAGTCGTTTAAATGAGAAAATTAGAACGTCTTTCAAATATTACAACGGAAATTGTTTGAGTCGTTAAAATGAGAAAATTGAACATTTGAGTTACATGATGAGAAATATAAATTTAAGTTAGAGTTTTGATATTTTTAAAACAATCATAATAATGATAGTGAATAATAATAATGATAATAAATAATAATAATGATAATAAATAATAATAATAATGATGATGATAATTATAACTAAGAAATTTGTACACCACTGACGTCATTAGTACAACTCACCTGTAGGTGTGTTTCTTGACAAAAATATCAGGTTAATGAACGTTTTTGATAGTAAGACAACTCATAATATACGTAGTACGTGTGTGTGTGTGTGTGCGGCGCGCGTATAATTATATTTTGAAGATTTGTTGCTGTAACTCACGGAAGTTTTACTCTTTAAAGCAAATTGCTATTTCCTTTACTATTTATTTATTCCTTTACTATATGATTGTTAAAATATAATCGATTAATATTTAAATAAATTAACTGGGAAATTTCTATAAATGAAAATTTACTTACATCCGATATTTTCATTTAATAACATTCTTAAAAGTAAATTATCCTGTATACGTATAGTTCAATTAGATTCGTACGCTATATAGACACACCTACAGTATTTACAAAACCGTGTATGCACGTGTATAAATTTGCACCCGTTTACGATTAGTTTGTCGGAATAATTTGTTTAATTTACTAACTTGTATAAACGACCAACATTCCTCACGGACTAACGATTCACACGATTACTCAATGCACTCTCAGAATAATTACGTACCGTCGATAATTTACCGTTTTCGTCGTATTTATCGACCTAACGATTTAACAGATTATCTAGCAATCGATTGATGAAACTTTGTGTGCCTTAAATCGAAGTCTATCAGGGAACTAAGTGCTATCATCAGCGTAGCCTAAAATTATACAAGTCATTTATACAGATTAAGAATAGATACGAGCCAAGAACGCTACCTTACAGTAATCCCGAGAATTGTGCGTTACTTTCATCACTGTATTTATTGTTTATTTTGACGAAATTTTTCTCTCAGAAGGAGTTTACACGATCAATTAGATCAAAAGCTTTGCATAAATCGAAATAAACGGAAATCATAATAAGTAAGAAATTCTATTCAGGTGGCTTTAATATTCCACTTTCGCGCAAGCAAGTGTTAATATAGTTCTTAATCACTGACAACCGACATATATATATTTTTTTTTAATAATATACGTGAATAATTTAAAATTTCGAAATTTCGAAATTTTTCAGGATATACTGTGAAATATGAAGAATTAAGTTATATACAAGATGAATAAATCGAAACTCGTTTAACGCGTGAAAGATTGTTAAAATCTCAATATTCGTTTTCGACATATCCATCTATCCATTTTGTATACTCTAACCATTATGACCTGCGTAAATTCCGATTCTGAGCAGTAGCGACTGCTGTTGCTATCGTAACAAAAATTGATTCCGCAAGCCGTCAGTCCAGACTTGTCCTCTTCCTCTTGTATCATCAGAGGTGCTTTAGGTAATATTTTTCCGGATTTTCTCTCGTGAACAATTTCTAAATCCGTCCTTAGAGCGATCTGTGTAATTCTACGGGTTCGTCTACTTCTGTCCGTATTGCGATATTCGTTCTTTCGTGATGTAGCTATTTGAAAATCATCCGCAAATGTCGGGGCTCTTTACATTTACTCTATTAAACATATTTGCTCGGCAATATTATAAAAAGTTGAATATATCGGAGAGTAGTAGTAGTGATTTCATTAATTAATAATAAACCGAACAAAATATAACACAATCTCACTAAAAGTTTTTAATCGCGAAGCTTTCCGACAGTTACGCCATTTTCAAGCACGCACCAAAATTATTACATCTTTTTTTAACATATGAATTACCAGAAGTGTCTATATATATAATGACGACTTAAAATTTGATATACACACTCCACTAGCCAGACGCAAATAGTGATTTTAACCGTTTTTTTCTTTCTTGTTTAATACTTAATTTATCGTATATCATTACACCAAGGTATTTTATATATTTCCAATGATTAAACATACCATTATTAAGTCCAATATTATTTATATATATATATATATATATATATATATAAACTAGATTTTGAAATGTGGCTATATCGCAAAATTCTTACAGTAAAATGGACTTACAAGATAAGAAACTGTGAAATATCAAGTCGTTTAAATAATATTAAAAGTCAAACATCGAAAACTAAAATATTTTGGACATATAAAAAATGCGCCACCCGAAACGGTATAATACTACATCTTCTTATATGAGGATCGTGTGGAAGAGACCGCTGGGAAGAAACAGAACATTAGCTCAGTGGTATAACGCGAATAGAACTGTTCCGGAATGCATCAGATATCAGATAGACAAAGAATTATCAAGTTAAAAATGTTAGCCGGCGTTCGGTAACGGACATGGCATCATCATGATGATGCTGATAATAAATATATGTGTATACACACACACACACACACATATATATATATATCAAAGGAGATAGTGGCACCCCACTCCATATAACGTCATATGCGCGCATCTGCTTTATATATAATTAATGCCTTGAATAATAGTCAATTTTGTACGTAAAAATAACGTATAATGGCTAGTCACGATGATGATGTGAGATACACACACACACACACATATATATATATGTAATTTACATCGATTTCTCTTGAAAGGGTAATAACGTCTCGGAAACTTATATGATCGATGGATATCGATAATGGAAGATATTACGTGAAAATCCATTATCGAACAGTTCCGTCAATTTATCCGATTAAATGGAAATTTTATCCGCGTGTTAATTGAATTGTTCGTTCGGCTTTTAATAATTAATAATCAAAAAATTACGCTAATCACCGGGGCGATTTAACCTTTTTGATTGGACACAAATGACGATGCAACAGTTATGTTTGATGTTTATCCTTTCTCTTTATCGAAGAAACGAATGAATTAAGCCGTTCGTTTAGCCGCAGTGTTACAACGACCTACATTCTCGTAGATGATCTTTACTTTCACAATTTAAAGTGTTTCGATGCTTTGCATTTTTTTAACAAAACAAAAAAAAATAATAATAAAAAAAAATAAAGAAACACCGATAAGGCTATCGCAATCGTCGTCCGAGAAGCGCTTAAATTTAAATTTATATATAAATTAACTAAAACTTTATATCGTTAGGACTTATTAAAGTTTATTTGACAAAGCCTTTCTCGTGTGGAAAATATTCCAAGAGATAATCTTCACTAATTTGACGAGTTCAATTTTGAAAAACATTATTTCTTATAACGCCAAATATTATACTAGGCAACAAAATTATACTTTTTCCCCCCCGACAACATTAGCCGCTTGCAATTTTTCTCGCTAATTTTAGAAAATTCAGATCTGGCCTCAGAAAAGTGCTAAGTTCGTTATTTAAATTGTTCTTTCCTACTTGCGTCCCATAAATCGTTATTAAGACATTTCATGACGTAACAATAATTTTAAACCATAAAATATCGAATTAAATCACATACAAATACAAATACAAATAAGTATATTTATGATAATTTGTACAGTTACAGAAAAGACGAGTAAATAAAAATGCGCATACCGAGCAGCGTTAACGCTTTTACTACGCGTCTTAAAGTTAGCGTACAACGAGGTCATACATTAGTTTATAAATTATGCTATATATTTTTACAGGGAAAAATACAACTAAAAAAAATAGCCGAAAGATAAAGAAATTAATTATGGTTTAGATATTAAAATAGTATGTATTAATATAACTAAATAAATAAGGAAATAAAGAGAGAGAAATAATGATACATTAATTTAAAAACGAGACTAATTTATAACGACCTGCATAGTTAGACAACCTGGTAGCGAATGTTTAATCCTTTTGCGTTTATATTTTTTATATTTCCGGGTCAGTGAGTCGTGAGTATAATTTCCAATACGTTGTACGGAACTGGCTAGTCAGGCATTTGCTATAGAATCTGTTAGCTTTTTCCTGTACAAGGTCAAAGATAGACTAGTTTAAAGCTGTATGCACGTCTGTTATCTTAGTATGGAGCATTGAGTATGATACGCAGGCATTTATTTTGAACAGTTTGCAATTTATTAACGGTGGACTTACTAACACCAGACCAAATTGGGCAGGAATATAATAATATCGGCAATATGTACGCTTTGTATATTATTAGCTTGTTTTTAACACTGACTTTAGAGCGTTTGTTAAATATATTAGCTCTAGGACGAGTATAGTATTTAGCAAAAATGAGTATTAAAAAATACCAACGTAAAAATTTTCTTACTAATTTTTTTTTTTTTTTTGTACGTCTATATAGTTCTTTTTCCTTTTACGAGGTGTGGTATGTTCTTCGTGCAAAAACCAGCACTAATCACTCATCGTGGAAAGATGCCACTTATCCTGTGGTAACGTTCTTCGATTAAACGAATGTCTTGGTGGAACCGTTCCCGCTGTTCATCGCTCACATCTAAAGAATTCTTAGGAAAAAAAAAATCTCAAAGTGGGAATAGAGGAAGTGAATTTTTAAAGAGATTCTGCAAGGTAAACTCTCGAAATTTTACAATGTTTCACCAAGTCCTTGTAGTTGTCCTCCGTTTTATATTTTCCCACATATCCGTTTACCGCAGACGCAAATGATTCCCACGCCGAGAGTTCGTTAGGTGTGAAAACTACGGTTCATACATCCGTATCCGCATAATAAGAAAACTTCTCTTGAAAAAATGCGACGTGCTAGAAAATGTATAATACCATTTTTTTGGAATCAGTGTAAAAAATACAGTTTGAAACACCGATTTATACGTACGTTACCGAAACACTATTGACCTGTATTATTTCAGTAAAAGTGTAACATTTGTACGTGTGTATAGGTAAATAAGTCCGTAATTTCTTATACTGTAGTGTTTTATTATCTTTACTTAATTTCTCAATACTCGTAGTTTACGATATAAACAAATTTTTATGGGAAATATAAGCATTCTTTACGAATGCCGACTAAAATATTTTAGTGTCGAGAAAAATCCGCACTCTCTATTTATTAATGATATCCCTAAGGATAAAAATCTGCAGATGGCTTTGTACGCGGATTTTTTTTTTTTTTTTTTTTTTTTTAACGCTTAAAGATGCGTGCAATCTGTTCGGTTGAACAATAGGCAGCACTGATCTGTTTAAAAAGCTATAACGGGACACTTCCCAACGGTCGTATCCCTTAATTTATCTTAGTATTATTATACAATATAATATAATATATGATATATAATATATATAAACTAGTTTATCGCTACGGTCGATTTCCCAATTCGATCTGACTGCGTCTCTTCAGTCGTTGGAATTGCACGCCGTTACGTAGAACATTGACTGCTAGTGGATTGATGTGGGTTTGAAGTCGATGCAAGTATCTTTCAGCGCAGCTTTTGACTACCTTTTTAACAGACGGTATACGAAGATCCTTGTGTATGTCGTCATTGCGGACATACCATGGCGCTGACACGATATTCCGCAATACTTGAGATTGAAATTTTTGTACTATGTTTAAATTAGAGTTGCTCGTTGTACCCCAAATCTGGATACCATATGACCAGATTGGCTTCAAGACTGTTTTATATAGTAATACTTTATTTTCATACGACAGTGTTGAATATTTGCCCATCAGCCAATAAATATTTCGGTATGTAATGCTGAGCTGTTTACGTTTAGCAATAACATGATTTTTCCAGGTAAGCCGTTTATCAAGGTGTAATCCAAGATATTTTACGTTACACGATTCGGAAATTGTTTGCCCATTTAACTTAATCGGTAAATTTTTGCTTTTATTTAAAGTAAATAAAACTTGCTTGCATTTGGATTCGTTAATATTGAATTTCCACAGTCTAAACCACTTTTCTACGTGTAGTAGATGGTTTTGAAGTTGTTCGGCCGCTAAATTATTATCACGATGAGTCGAGAGAATAGCGGTGTCATCGGCAAACATAGCTGCGTCTGTATTTTCGTTAACTGGAAAGTCGTATGTATAGAGCTGGTACAGTGTTGGTCCGAGTACACTGCCTTGAGGTACTCCCGATTGTATCGAATGAATTCGTGAGTAATTCCCGTTAACATTAACATGGAAATATCTTTCTGTTAGATATGACTTCATTAGCTGGTAGTACTCGTGAGGTAATTTAAGTTTTAATTTGTACAATAGGCCAACGTGCCAGACTTTATCAAAGGCCTTTTCGATGTCGAGAAATACCGCTGAACAATACTTCTTTTCTTCGAAACTTTTGTTTATGATGTCGACTATTCTATGTACTTGCTCAATGGTGCTATGGTGATTCCTGAATCCGAACTGATAGTCTGGTATCACTTTATTTTCTTCAAGAATTGGTTTGATTCTCCGGAGAATTAGTTTTTCCAATACTTTGGAGAGAACCGGTAACAGGCTAATTGGCCTGTAAGAGGACACTTCATTTTGAGGTTTACCCGGTTTTGGAATCAATTTTATTGAAGCAAATTTCCACTGCACCGGAAAATATCCCGTACGAAGGATTGCGTTAAAAATGAGTGTTATTAAAGTAACAGCTTTCCTCGGTAATTTTTTTAGAATTTTTGCAGTTATCAAATCGTGTCCGGCAGCTTTCTTTATATCAAGTTGTTTTAATTGTGCATTTATTTCCATAGGCGATGTTAATTTAATGGGGAGTGACATCTGCAATGGTGTTTCTAGATATTCCATTAATTTCTTTTCATGAATAGAATTTTCATTTTTGTGTGGTTCAAAAATTCCTGCTAGGTATTCGGCAAAGACATCCGCTTTTTCTTGTTCAGTTCGTGCCCATTCTTTGTTTTTCATTCTTATAGGGGGACACTGATAGGTGTGATCTGATTTTATATTTTTTATAGCCCTCCACAGGCTGTAATCAGTTGTTTTAGTCGGAGTTAGATTTTCTATATACTCTCGAAATGTTTCGTTTTTTAGTTCTAGAAGGTTTTTTTTTAATTGTCTAGCTGCTCTATTTAGAATAGTTTTATTAACGGGATTTCTATCGATCTGCCAAATTCTTCTCAATTTTCTTTTCTCCGAGATCATCTTCTTTATTACTTTCGGATGTTTTCTTGTAATCATTTTATCTTCATTTACAGGCGTGGCTAAGTATGCAGACTTCTGAATACACTTAGTAAGGTTTTCTACAGCTATTTCTATATCTGTTCGTGTTTTCAACGGCACTTTCAAGTTTATTCCGCTTTCTACAAACGCGGATGATACAACTATCTATATAAGACTACATATATAGAATTTGAGAAATTAAAATCGTACTTCTTTATTATTATTATTATTTCATAATACGGACGCCGGCTGCACCAGCGGGCCATATGCACCCACTGACCTACTGTATCTGATTTAAATGAATCCAGGAACAGGAAAACATTGCGAATGTGGCCGGAAGATTCGGATAACAGTTCTTGGTAAGGAAAGAGGAAGGTTGTGCTGAATTCTAAATGTTGTGAGAGCATGACAAGATGTTAGTATGTGTGGTATAAGCAGTTGTGACACTTGGCAAATGGGACAAAGTGGTCTGTTCCTCGAAGAAGATAGGAATGGGTGTAAGATTTGGGATAAGTCTGGTAAGGATAACATTTTTCTTTCGTGTTCTGAAAGGAAATGGCAACTGAGTTAGTGGATTAGGTTTGTTCGAAAGGAGATGGTTTTGTTGATTAGACTTCCACACCCGACACTTGGTTATGAGAAATTTCAGAAAAACTTTTACGTCGCTACAGAGAAAGAAGCGAGCGGAAATGTGTGGAAGCAAGGACGCATCCCTGCTAACAGATGTGGCTAGGAAATGAAAATTATGGGAAACTTGAGATCTAGTAAGGAGGTCGTGGACAAGCAGTATACGTTGTAAAAGTGCATTGTCCGTATAAAGGTTGTGGAGAGACATTAAAACATAAAGTGAATCAGAAAGCATAAGGAGTTTACAAGAAGATTGCACTGTAGACAAGAACTCTAGACACTTGAAAATAGCGCAAGATTCAGCTGAAAATATGGAGCAGGACTTAGGAAGCCGAAAGCGATGAGTGAAAACCAAGACCCACACGTACACCAGATTAAGAGGCATATAGCTTAGGAGTGTACATGGGGTGGGCGTGAATATTTGGAGAGATAGGTTAGTTTCAGGTTGATATGGAGTGGTTTTAAAAGCTAAAGTTGGGGGTTGATATATATTAGAAGAAGCGGGGGATTAAGAATAAATTTGTTAAATTGAGGAAATGATGATAAGAACTTACTTTTGATGCTGATTGCATAATTAGGGATATTTGTGGATGTTTGATTGTGGCTTGGAATATTGTGCAAAATATCATTAAATAAGAGGTTCGGGGAGATAAGTGTGGAGGTGAGGAAGTTACCTGTCAAGATTTGCCTTCGAAAGATCGTATTTCGATAAATGGAAAATCGATAAAAAATTACAATAAAACGCGGGGTCGATATTATTAAAAAAAAAAAATCGCACTCTCTTAACACGTCCATAGAATTCAGATCAAATATGTCGGTGTCATTCCAAAGGTCTTTTACCTTTTCTAAACATATAGAACATGTCGTTAATTCGATCCACTTTATTTAAATTATATCCTAACTTTAATAAGAAACGCCACTCATCAATGCCGCAGATAAGTCGACTAGTTATAGAAGTATCTTAAGACCGGATGTACGCGTTTGCTGTAGAGTCTTAGGCAAATCTAACGCGTATCTAAGCTGCCACCTATACAAAACAAATGCTGTAAAATAGTGTCCGACCGAAACAAGATTTTCAGCCGAAACCGAATCTTCGGCCTCGGTGTTAGTTTCGGCCGAAACCGAAACCGGAACCGAAACCGAAACTTATTTAGACATATTAAACTTTCTATTGTATATTAAAATCTGATGTATTTTATAAACTCGTGTAAAATACAATAAAAAGTAATAGTTGCAATATTTAACAAAGATAGTTATTATTTATGTTATATTCACAATTTGACATTAAATAATAAATTGAAATTAGATTTAATATTCGTAATTAAAAAGTCTTATATTGTACGCTAAGAAAAGTAATTTTTCTACGTTTTCACCAAGCAGGTTACTCCGACGATCTGCGTATATTTGTCCAGCGGCACTAAACAACTGCTCTCTGGGAACACTAGTAGGTGGAGCAGAAAGATACTTTAAAACGGCTTTTCTCAGGGTAGGATATGGACTACTGTTCCAATAACAATATATGTCAGCATTGCGTTGCAATAATGGCTCCGACAGATAGATTGAATTATTTTTTCCAAAACAGATTTTTGATCTTTAGATATGGTTGCCTGCATCTGTTTAGAAATATTATCGTGTATATCCTAAAGGCTCTCTATTTCTTGCTGTAGGTTGGAGGCTGACAATACCAATTCTGTAGAAACTGAGGGAACATTTTCTCCACCGCCAGAAAGTATAGGATCCTCTACGTCGTCGATATCCTCCGTCAAAAAAGATATTATTTCTCTCATTGCAGCATCCACTTCATTGGAATTGAGATATTTCGATTTAAATCTCGGTTCCAGCATTGTCGCAGCCATCAATGAAGGATGCCTTTTTATAAAAGAAAATTTGGTATTCAATGACTCGTACAATGATTTTTTCATATTTGTCAGCATCTCATCTTCCTTTTCGGATCGAACTTGTAGCTTGCGCTTTAATAATGATATCAAAGGTATTACTATTGATATGCATGCGCCATCAAATGATAAATCAAGTGTAGCCTCATAGAAAAATTTCAAACAGGCTGTGAGGTTCGTTAAAACATTCCATTCATTACATAAAAGAGTATCAATTTTACCATAAGTATATTGGTAATTAAACACAAGTTATAACCGGAAGTTAGCCAAACGACGCGCGACAATTAATGAGTCATAATTACACTAAGTTTCGGCGCGGCCGAAGTTTCGGCTAATATTTGGCCGAAACCGAAACTGTTGCCGAAACTCGATTTTTTGGCCGAAACTAGCCGAAACCGAAACCGAAACCGAACCTTCGGTCGGTCTTTACTGTAAAATCATTCTTAATAGCTTCGTTTTACAGCTACGATAGATCGAATGCACAGAGAATTGAAATGACCATATATATATATATATATTATATATATATATATATATATATATATATATATATATATATATATACATTAAGTAAATACATCGGCAACACGTAGAAATTTTTCAGTGATCGTACTCCAAGCGTTTATCCTCCTACTATAAATAACATACGTGACTAGACGCGTATTAGTCCCGGATTAAAATATAAGAGATGTATGAAAGAATTAAACATACATTATAACGATGCGTCGCCTGGAATTCCCGTTAGTTTAAAGTTTATTGTTTAATTGTTTTTTAAGTTTATTCGAATTATGGCTATTTTCAAATTTCTATTTTATTACTATAATGATATTATCTTACATTTAATTTTGTAACATTTCCCTTAGTTATAATTATTTCATAACTATGGGAAATGTAACGAAATTAAACATATTATTCTTAATTATTCGAGGAAGAAGAAGAAGAAGAAATTTATTCGCATAAATAAAAGATATAAACTATTTCGCAATATAAATTATCGGTACCGTAGGCCTTAATGTAAAATTCTTATAAATACAATAATAAAAGATAGATTTTCATTTTATATGTATAGATTAAATATTAATTTATGCCGGGAAAAAACAAAGAACAAATCCAACTATAGAAAAAGAAGAAAGGAGAGGAAACACACGTTCGGTTATAATATCGATATGAAATTATTTTATACTTTAACGTAATATTATTGTTGACTCTTTTACGACGGAAAGTTACGTTTCATACGCTTATATTTTTTATATCTCAGAGCTAATGATTCGTAATTATAGATATTGCTTTGACAGGGAGAGACACTTTCAGATTTAAGAAAAAATTTACTCGCGAGTATGTTCACTATGAAGTCCAACGCATTAATTGTATGTTTGTGTACTTGGGCTTAATATGATTCGGCAGCTGTCATTCTGTATTGTATTTTTTGATATGTAGTTTTAGGTACGTAGTTTTCTTGACACGAAGTAGTGAAGAATGTTCGCTTTATTGATATACACAGAACGAAAAGTTTTGCGCGAAACGACTAATCAACTTTTCGAAGAAGCCACAATGTAAAGAACGACCGATAAGAAAATTCTTTATCGAGTGTAAATTAAATATCGAAGAGTAAAGATGATTCGAGAATGCAGAATCGAGAGAGCCAAACGATTTCCAAGAGAATTTAGCGTAGGAACGATGAGAAAAATAATTCAAAATGAGCGATTAAACTCGAATTTATCGCAGACTTTTATAAATGGCGCGAATAATACGTTCGATATTTTTCGGAAAATTGAAAAATACAAATCTAAAGTAATTTAAATAAACTTCGTTCGTGTAAGTATAGCGTTACAAATAGCTGATGCCAGCTGAGAAGATAGATCGAATCAAAAATTCTTTCAATATTACAGACTCGAAATATCCTAGTTTTTGTCGAATACAGTAAACCAAAAAAAAACATTTGTGCCTCGGATGCGCCGGGAAGAAGTGATAAAGACATTTTAAATAAATTCGATACAGATTTTTTTTTTATTTTTACTCGTGTATACATATATGAACACAAACACATATATATATATATATATATATATATATATATATATATATAATAACCTTTATTTAGCATAACTAAATTAACAATTTATAAATATCTAAAATTTATTTCTAAAACTAATTTCGAATGTAGTCATACTAGGCCCCTTTCGAGCGAAGGTCTCTCCCAATTTTTCCCAGTTGCGTTTGTTGCGTGCCAACCTATACAGAGCGCTTCTGGAACCCAGGAATTTTCTGAAGTCGTCATCCCAACGTGTAAACGGTCGCGACTTTTTTCTCTTGCGGTACGCCACGAACCATTCCGTTACTTTCTTCGTCAACCGCTGATCTCTGGATCTTATGACATGTCCTTCTCACTTCCACTTCAGCGCGCGGATTGAAGTTATGACATCCCTGTTATCACCCATTTGTTCTTTAATAGTTTTTAATTTTACTCTATCTAGTTTCTTGATTTGTAATTATGATCTTTTTAAACTGTTTTGTCAGGTTCTTAGAATATTTTCATTTTCCTGTCTTTGCGTCATCGACCATGTTTGGTAACCGTAAGTTAAGGGGGACACACACACATATATACGTATATATATATAAGATAGATAGATGAATAAACCTACCTATGCGTATAATGACGGGTGTTGGTAGCGCGGTACATGCGAACGGGATATATATATATGTATGTGTGTGTGTTTATAGGTGTATATATATATAATGTAGAAGAATGTCGTGGATGAAAAATTTGTAAAATTGGACATGACGGTCAACCAACGAACCAGTCCATTCGACAAAAAACAGGACCAATTTCGCACTCATTGCAGCCAACCTTCGTTAATGGAGATGGCACTATGAAGAAGAAGAAAAATATGTATACGTATATATATGTATCTCTCTCTCTCTCTCTATATATATATATATATATATATATATCCGTCTGTAATTTATGCTCGCTCGCTCGTTTTGCGGGCTAACTTCCCATATAAACCGCGCTAATAGAGGTTTCACTTCAATAACTAACCAGAATAATCGTACAAACCTATACTTTAAAATTGTTTAAAAAATTTGCAAAATGCGAAATGTCTATATCCGGTTCGACATATTCTTCATCCGTAATATTAAATTTTTCACGAAAACCGTTCGAAAATTCTACTTAAAAAACTTACCTAGATGGTTAATAGTACGAATCCGCTTCTGTGCGTATTTTTTATCTTCTACTTTATGATTATGCGCAGCGAATACTAGAACGTTAGACAATTTTGGATTAATCGTTTTTAAAGATATCGAGTTGAAGAAATATCCATCGAAAAATAACGGCAGGAGTTTTCCGCTAGTGATATACTTGAAGAAATAAAGAGCAAAAGTGCGTCCAAGATTTCCTCCTTGAAACCTTTCAGTTAGTCTATGAAATTTTAACCGGAAATTAATAATTTTCTACAGGGTGTTTTAGATGACTTTAGAGGAATGTGTTTATATAAATATTATTAAAATCGAACGATTTAATGGTCAACCGGCGGAATATATATAATCGTGTTAGTATTAAAATTTTGATATAGTGAGGAGGACATGCTGACTGAAAGAGGTTAAATGATTTTGAGAAATGACGCGAATTTAAACGACAAAACTTTCGTACGCAAGACAGGTCGTTTAAAGTTTTCGATTTATCAAAAACCTGTTTAAATCGAAATTGAACGAAAAAGTCGATTTTTCCAATCTACACTATTATCCGTTTACCAATCGTTTGAAATCAGGACATGCTGACTGAAAGAGGTTAAATGATTTTGAGAAATGACGCGAATTTAAACGACAAAACTTTCGTACGCAAGACAGGTCGTTTAAAGTTTTCGATTTATCAAAAACCTGTTTAAATCGAAATTGAACGAAAAAGTCGATTTTTCCAATCTACACTATTATCCGTTTACAAATCGTTTGAAATCGTATTTAAGAATAAACATAATAACGTAATCAGAATAGGAGAGACTTTTATAGGTGAACATCGACAGACGAACGTTAAATGCGGAGAGCCAGAAGGTTAGGTTAGGTTAAGTATAAAAAAGAAGAAGGCGTATATAAGGTCGTGGCGTTATCAATGAGACGGGATATTCGTACGATTCGATATTTTTATTTAAGCCGCAGTCAGATAAAAGGCCGCACCTCCTAAACAAGAAATTATCCAGATAACTAAAACACATATCTGTAAATTCAGCTACGAAGTCGCGTGCTAAATGATTATGTGTTCAGGTGATCAGAATCAAAATTAGTACGATAAGCAACATACTAAACGAACAACCGTTAATGGATAAATAAAATCATACATATATACATATATATATATATATATATATACATATACCATCATCATCACCATCGGTGGCTCGATTCGAGCATCGTGACCGTAAAATGAACGTGTAGTCCGATCTGCTGTCCGGTCCATCATTTCTCGTACTGACGCGATGGATTCTTTTAATTCTGTCTTTTCCGACGACCTTCTACCATAACCGTCATAATCATTTTTTCCAATCCATCCTGTCGTATGAGATGTACCGCAGTTTGTAATCTCTGATCCACCTTAATTTCTTGAAGTATTAACAAGTTAGTTTTTTCCGCAGTCCATGGTATCCTTAGCATTCGCCTCCAGCAGTGCATTTGAAACACATTAATTTACAAACACATTAATTTACACCATCTTTCAATTCTCGTAAGACATTTCTCATTATACGCTCGCTATAAATATTGAACAATATCAGGCTTAATATGCAGCCCCGTCGTACATCTTTTCCTGCTTTGAATTCATCCGACAGTTTATCACCTCTCTACCATTGCTAGATGTACACAACGATTTAATAAGATCAATTAGATGATCCGGGACACCGAGGTCGTTTAATATTTGCCATCCAATTGGTCGAATGTTTTACTATAATCAGTGAAGCAGAAATATGCTGTGACGTTGGATTCTCTACATTTTTCGATTATTTGTTTTAAGTTCGTTATTTGTATTCGTGTACCTTTTCCAAGAATGAACCCCGCCCGCTCTAAGTTATGTATACTAAGAATAAACATAGACGCATGAAGCGTAATAATTATTAGCTCGCTTAAACTTAACTATTTTAACCTTTTCTCTTTTTTTTTAAGTTGAAGTTTTTTATATAATTTTTTCCTGCGGTTATATATATATATATATATATATATATATATATATATATATATATATATATATATATGTAATATTAATAGATTTAAAATTTAAAAAAGAAAATAAGAACAACGTTAATTCGAAAGTTGTAGATTGTATTGAACAAAGATAGCAGCGGTACTACATATGTGTGTATATTATATATCTAAAATGTATATGTATATAATGTATATTATATATTTTACATATGACGATGAGGAAAATGTAATTAAGTAAATCAAAGTGAAAGGAAACTAGGAGTGAATTTTAAAACACAGAAATAACTGACGGGAAGAAAAGATTCTAAATAAAGTTTAGTTTTAATTACAATTATCGTAGGATACACAACACGTGGTGAAAACGTGCGAGTTTAAACGTGTGAGTTTTCGTATAAATATAGTCCACATCTCAAACAGTAAAGAATAGCCAACGATACGCGACAAGCTTTAGATGTACATAAAAAGGTGTGTGTGTGTAATCATACGTTGTAATCGGCTCAACTTCTAACTGGAAAAAAGTCCGTACAGAATGAATGGATAGAACTGAAATCAACAGAAAGAAAATGTTTCGCGTGAGATTTATCGCGCTTAAACTATAGTTTACATGTAATATCACACTATTCGTGTATATAAACTAAGTAACGTTCTAACGTTACTTGAATAATAGAGAAAAATCAATAAATTCGTCGCGAGATCAACAGTTCTCACAATTTATATATTATTAGATTAGATTTCTTTAAAAATGTAGAATTGTAGTGATTTTTTTATTAAAATCACCAACAAAAAAAAAAAAAAAAAAAAGCTTTTCGTATATTAGGCCATTATCATCAAGCGAACATTTAAAAATAAAAAATATATATTTATGTTTTAATATTCACTCGATAATCGCTTAACCGGCGAAAAGCTTTCGTGATTTTCCATAAAATATTTTTATTGAATTTTAACTTGCTTTTTGTTATTAATTTTTAAAACGTATTAAATTAAAAGCACGTCAAGAATAATATACAATTCTTATAATATTTATATTACCACTAGCTAAATATAATAAACCATCAAAAATTTTTATATACGAAAATAAGTTAACGGCTATGTAGTCCGTTTATATATATATAAATTTGACTAGTACTGATTTTTATTTTACTTTCTGTTTTTTTTTATCCTTTTTCCTTTTATATTTTTTGTAAATTGTGTATATACATTTTTATATCTTATTTCTTTATACCAGCTATCATAATGGCTTAAATTGTGTGTCTTTTTATACAAAAAAAATCGTGATTTTTACTACCTCTACATTGTTTGCTTATTATTTAAAAGTACGCTGTTCAAATTAGTTTTCGCTATTTTTATATTACTATTATCGGCACCTTTATTACAAGAGATTGTGTGTGTGTGTGTGTATGGCTATTATTAACGACAATCCTTCCTTATACCTATCAACATTTCGCGAGGTTAGTAAAATAAAACCAACCTATTTTATTTATTTTTTTTTTTTTTATCCTCTTAAGATTAAACGTAGTAAAGATTATTTTTCATACGCGCAATGTGATCGAGATAATTTTTTTTTCTTTGGCTTTGGCTTGTATATCATGAAAAGTAGCTAACTTCCAATATCGACTATTTCGAAGATCTAAACATTTTTAAGGTGAATGTATTGGCTAAGAAATTCTAAAATCGCTCCTCTATTAACTCGTGCCAGTATATAGTTATTATGGATGCCCGTTGTGGAGATGCAGTGCGAAAAGTAATATAAAAATAATACAGACACTTCAGAATAAAACTCTACACTTACAGATGTCCCTTCATAAAACATCCTGATAGGTTAGATAGACATACCAACTGGACGGTAATTATCCTACCGGACAATCAGTAGAAGGTTCGCCAGCTACAACGTTTGAGACCACTAGATTTACTCTAGTTAATGACACGTAATGACGAAAAGCCACTATGTGAACAGTAATTAGCTACATCATAAACGGATGGGACTATAAGTGATTAAACTGTGATTACTTATGATAACATTAACCTAGACAAGGCGTAGACACCGTAACAGGAAAGGAAAAAAAATTATAAACAGACCGATATTACCAATTATATCCGGATTTTGGAAAGCAACAATTTTTACCGTTTTCTAGCCAAGCGGATAATAATCAAATAACGTACGGCAACTCGGCAATGGCTCGTAACGTAAGATTTTTGATAAATGTGGAGGAAATTCTATTATGTGATTACAAAAAAAAAAAAAAAAAAACAGTTGAAATCACTAAAATTTATTTTATTAAGCAAAACTTTTCGGCGACTACACCATTATCAAGCTATATATAAATAAAATTAAATATATAAAAACGTAAAATATTAATTTAAATCTAAGTTTACAATTTTTACATAATAAATGAATTATAAATACTTAAAACTATCTGACAGCGACTGCGGTAAAACAAACAAATATCAGTAATATAAAATTTACAGAACAGTTATTTTCGAGCTACTGTTCTGTAAATTTTATATTACTGATATTTGATTGTGTTGTTTACCACAGTCGCTGTCAGATAGTTTTAAGTATTTATAATTCATTTATTATGTAAAAATTCTAAACTTAGATTTAAATTAATATTTTATGTTTTTATATATTTAATTTTATTTACATATATAGCTTGATAATGGCGTAGTTTTTGCTTAATAAAATAAAGTTTAGTGATTTCAACTGTTTTTTGTAATCAAGTATAATAAAAAATCACTACATTCCACAATCAAAACTTCATAAATTCTATTATGATCAAAAAAAAGTGTTTGACTTTCATAGTTATTTAATATGCTCGGGGATTTCTGCATATTATCTGGAACATTCTCTAAATGTAAGTACTTCTTTACTTCTTAACCGTAGTCTGAATTCTATTAATCCGATAATTCAAAGCCAAGTTCAGATTTTACCGACGTACTTTACCGTACTAATCATTGTTGCACGACTAATGACTAGACATATCCTAAGATAATGTGTGAAGCAAATTTGAATAAGACCGCCCGGTTAACGCGCTTGTAGTCATACTGTGTGAGTCTATTTCTATTTCGCAGATTAATTAAGGATAAAAATGAGATTATAATTTAGAAGAGAGACAATTCGTAGATGCAGTCGTTGCGATAACAACGTTTTTAGTAACCGTTAAATCCATTACACTATGCTTACGAGCAAAATTCCCAGGAAAGAATGTTGGTTCCCGCGGGGAAAATATACAAAAATAATCATACGGAGTAACTTCGTACACAAGATATTCCCAGCTGCGTTATAGAACTACGACTCGCTGTTATAACTAACATCTCCGATTAAGAGTACACTATCATGAACTCCATAATATTTCGAATATCAGCTGATTAGATATTTGAACTGATATGAACAGCGAACTAATTTAAGGACTATTTCCATGACTACCCCAATAATTATTATTAATGTTATTATTATTATGGTAATTTAATTTTGAGTTTCGAAATTAATTCATCGTTTGCGGGTGAATTAACAGTGTAAACCTTCGTGAGCTTCAATTGTGACCTGAAGTATAACTGAGAAATTTAACATCGAGTAGCCCGTCCAGCTTGGTTTCAGATAGTGCAATCGTATCAGTATGATCTGAGCGAATAAAGCGATGAAGCTAGCCGCATTTAATGACTAAGGAATCGCAATTCCCGACAACTCTAATCGTATACCACTACATTTATACAAATTAAGGTAATTCCAATGCCGATTCAATTATAACTTGCAACATTGAAAATACATCCTTTTTCCTAAGAGCCTCTTAATTATGATTTTGATATTAGAATTAATTAGAACGTAAAATCTTCTTCAACATTTGATGGATTATTATCGCCGTCTGGATTCTCCTGCTGCTATAAAATCAAAAGCTTTACATAACTTTCTTCTTGCTATCAAACCCAATATCGACTTTTGCGAAACCACCTGTTAACTTATCCCGTTCCAACTATATTCAACTCGACACGCTTCGCCTCGGCCACGTATCGCATTATCATTTACTCCAACGTGCTCATCCTTTTGCGTTTTGTCCCTATTCTCAAAACGCTCTTTTATTGACCGGTTTTTACTACACTCCGTCCTTAACGATATTCGCATACCATATCGAAACAACTATGAAGTATCTTCTGTGAAAGATCAAACTATAGGTGTATTTATTTCTAATAAAATCAACTTGCCAACATAACTTTTGTCTAATCTACATTATACGCCGACGATCTAGAATTATACTGTTCTTCATACAAAGTACAATTCATAATCGATTTCAAAAAAAAAAAAAAAAAAATGCGGTAAAAACTATTTCTAAATATTACAGAAGATTTGGAAATTGCGATTAAATGCGTATAAATCCGAAGCAATTATTTTCACTAAAAGACATCGCCCTCTGCTTGAAATAAATATTAATTCCAAACTAATCCCGTGATCGACAAAAGTTCGTTATTTAGGACTTGGCAGATGATTAACATTTAATCAAGATATTAAATATGCGATGGACAAAGAAATGCGTTTTTTTAAATATTTAATAAAAAATCAGGCCTTACCGGATTAAATGAAATAATTACCATATATATATATATATATATATATATATATATATATATATATATATATATATATATATATATATATATACAAAAAGCTTCAAATAGTCCAAAATTATTGTTTGTAAAATTATATTAAATGCTACCCGTAATACAGAAATTTCATATTTACACCACCAAACGAAGTATCGATCGATTTATTAAGAAAATTTCCCAAAAGTTTCTTCGATCGTCGTTCTAATAAATTAATATCAATTATAACTACGATACGGCACATCTCCGTGCACGATACGTAGAATTAAAGCGTAGATTTGATCTTAGCCAACAAGCCGAGAAGGCTTAGAATTGGACATACTGTATTAACCCATAATTATATAATAGAAAAAAAATCAACCGATACTACTGCCGGACGAGAGCCTCTAACAGTCGAAAAAAAACAAACTGAGAAACACCATCCTTATAAGCAATATTTCAATTCACACGGCACTCTCTGATAATCCGATGGAACTTGAAAAAACCATTCAGTTTATAAAAGTAACACATATATATATCCCCGTTCGTTTAATTAAAATAACTTCGGTGCCTCTAACCTAAGTTGTGGTACACGGCACCTGAAAAAAAAGCATAGATTTTTATAAAAATTATTTATTTCGAATATATTATTATTTTATTACGTGTGATTTATTAATAAGTATCATATTTTTATCGCCAGTTTCTTTTTCTCTCGTCTTAGCAGGGTTTTTTTCTTATTTTGCCGTTTTTTTCCTGCATTTTCGATCAGATTTATACCAAATATTAAAAAATTAACGTATCGTTAAGTTAAAATAACCATTTTCGAACGTTTAAAAGCGACGCTTGTCCAATAATTCGGCGAAATTATTGGAATGAAATAGTCCTTCTCGTTTCTATCATACACTTTCTTTCCTCCTACAACCTCATTTACCACACGTAACCGTTACATCCGTACCGTAATAGCTTAAATAAATAATAAATAATTCTGTCATAACGATTGCAGATCGATATATATATATATATACTTTTAACGTTAACGATGACATTAACTATCTTTACTTATAATCGTAATCGGCGGATATGTCCGATAAATCGAACGATGAACATCGGTTCTGCGTTGAACTTAAGATTTTACACGTGTATTTAAATTATTTAAAAATATTTACGATCTAGTATCAATTTTTCATTCGGACGCTGTGATCGTTTTAGCAAGTCTTAAAATTGTTCGCTATATAATTTACGAGTTAAATTTTAATTTAAATTGTAAGAATTCCTTTACTAAATAAAATTAATACAATAATTTTAGTTTTGTGTTTTTTTTAAATCTTTTCTAAATAATTTGTAACCGGGCAAAAAAAAATTGGCTATTCAACAGAAGACTTCAACGAGTAAGTCTCACCACTGTCAGTCATCCTACTTGTTACCGGACTAAGTCCACGATCGTCGTCGTCGTCGTCCTTCGCCTCCTTATAAATATGGCATATAGTTTGCACGCGGTAGAATAACTTTCGAGTTTTTTTCACCATATTAAAAATAGATTTAGGAACGATTCGGATATAAATTTCTCCAGTTCAGCTGCTGTCTAGACACGGTAATTTCGGAGAGTACTTTAAGCGTTTCGCGACAAAACCATCCGACTCTTGTCCGTTTTGTATTATTGTAGTTCTGATATAGCGACGTACGAATGAACAGTTTCTTTTTCAAATGTTAGTATACCGCCGATATAGACGAAATAAGTAAATTTTCAATTTCGATAGTACATAATTTATACGTAATTAACAATTCGAATAGAATTAAATTCGGACGTGTTTTTTTTTGTTCTTTTAAATTTATTTCTTTTTATTATTATTATTATTATTATTATTATTACTATTATTGGGCTAGTTTATCCACATCTATATATTTTGAACCGTCAATAATATGCGTTATAGATAAATAATTTTAAGACGCTGAGACTAGACTTTTTTCTACCGGCGATTTATAAACGATGAACGAATAAATTTACGTTTCGAGTGAATTGCCGGGAATTTTTAAAGATATTCACGGTAGTTGATAATTTGTTACCGCCTGTCCCAATAATATATATAATTATTTTCATCGGTAAAAAGTAAAAAAAAGAAAAAAAATTGTTAAAATCTCATTAAATTTTTACGTATCAAAACAGCACAAAGCTTTTCGACTATTAAGCCATTATCAAGCGGATATAAAGAAAATAAAATACAGCCAGCAACCCCAGTAAAACGGACACCCGTAGGACAGAAAGAAATGTCCGTTATACATGGGGTATCCGCTACAGAGGGGTTTAAAAATATATATATATATATATATATATATATATTGTAAGTCGGTGTAGAGTGAAAGCATAAATAAAATTGAAAAGAAAATTTTACTCGAAAAATAAATCATAATATATACATCGAATTTTAAACTTATATTTATGCATTTTATATAGTCGCACATCGAAAATCATTAGCAATCTCAGATCTTCCCGCGTCTAGCTGAAATTATTACTTCATAAGTTCGACCAATCCCTACGCTCTTTCACTGCCACCTTTGTTACCTTCCCAAGCATCTTCCCTCGGACCCTGCTAGCATAACATAAAAAAATGCATTCTTCTCGTAATTTACGCCCGAAATATTTTCTCTTTTTCCTTGTTACATCTTCGACGATTGTCAATTACAATATCACAATTATGTTTATGGACAAATTTCGTCGGCTCCTGATGATTTTTTAGTGAGCGAAACTAGTCGACTGTATCGTATAAATTTTATTATTTACTTTTGTTTATACAGGAATAGTCAAAAACAAAAAAAAAAAAAAAAAAAAAAAAAAAAAAAAAAAAAAAACAGAGCAGTAAAACTATGCAACCGAAATATAAAAACAATCGCATCATCGATTTACCCTACAGTCATATTATTAAAACAAACCACGGCCATACTTGGAGTTCTGGGAAAACACATTTCAGTTTATATCGGATTAGGCAAAATTAGAATAATAAAAAAAAAAAATAATAATTAAAAAACCGAACACGAGTGTAGAAAATTCTTATGGCGAGCAGCTGAGTCAGCAATTTACTTAATTATAATTCTATACATCCAGACCCTCTACAAAAAAACAAAAAAAAAAATAGAGCAGTAAAACTATGCAACCGAAAAATATAAAAACAATCGCATCATCGATTTACCCTACAGTCATATTATTAAAACAAACCACGGCCATACTTGGAGTTCTGGGAAAACACATTTTGGTTTATATCGGATTAGGCAAAATTAGAATAATAAAAAAAAATAAATAATTAAAAAACCGAACACGAGTGTAGAAAATTCTTATGGCGAGCAGCCGAGTCAGCAATTTACTTAATTATAATTCTATACATCCAGACCCTCTACAAAAAAAAAAAAAAATAGGATGACATAATTGAAGAGAGCAAATCTTGAAAATCGCAGTTGTTTTTCGAGTACTGAAATAATGTTCAACGAACTATTTTAAAGTTATCTACGCATCTACCGTTCCACCGGTGCGAATGCGATTGAGTAGTATCCACTCCCTTCGTGAGACATCAAGAATTTCGACCATTTCATTTGATATAACTATCAGTCTGCGTATTTGTCCAGGTTTGTCGACGTTTCCTTTCAGGCGTTAGACATACGAGTTTTCTTCTCGATTTGAGGTTAGTTCGAACCGCTAGAAAAAATAACATGTACTACCTACTTACCAACACCTACGCACCGGAAATCATTTATCCTACTCAGACTATCGCGAACTGAAATCGAAAATTTGTTAAAGCTACAAACTTGAATGTAATACATGATTTTATAACTAATAGACGTAAATGATTCGAGAAATCGAGCGTTCTCAAAAAAAAAAAAATATCATTTAAAAAGAATGGAATCATCAGATCGATCGTTTTAATGGCCAAGGAAAACAACCAGTTTAGATAAGGTGCATCGCGTCAACTACACCAACAGCCCTCAATGAAGGGTAGACGGAAAGAATGAAGTGGTAAGGGCCGAATAATAATACAATTAAAATTTTTCT
The DNA here is from genome assembly GCA_032883995.1 of Coronaproctus castanopsis. NCBI lineage: Eukaryota > Metazoa > Arthropoda > Insecta > Hemiptera > Monophlebidae > Coronaproctus > Coronaproctus castanopsis. The sequence goes on from CM065054.1 coordinate 25,097,518, forward strand.
TCTTCTTTAGCTTATTCCTCGGTGTCTTTTTAAGTTCGAATGTCGACATCTCGTGCCATCTTCTCACGTCTGCTTTCGACGAAAATTGAGACCCTTACCAAGCCTTCTGTGGAAAATGTCTCCATATTGTACGAAATGGAAAAAATGATACCTTTACGGGTGTTTGTGTACACGTCCAATTTCCTTTTCCGGATTATAATGAGCAGCTCAGATTGGTTCGACATGCTGTTTAGCACGGCTTTATTTTATTTTATTTTATTTTATTTTATTTATTTTTTTCGGCTAGTTTAAGCGTGGACCGTTCGGGGGCTATATAGTTATATTATTGGCCTTAATAAAATTATAAAACGTACGCGCATCTAAAGAGGCAGGATAGGCAATAAGTTCTTCAAGTTGTATTGGCAGCGTATTTCTCGTCGTTAGAAATTCAGAAATAAAGCTATCTCTAGTTTTGTATTCGGTGCAGCAGGTCTACATCCGATATTCGATGCTATCTTCGATATTACATACCTTACAAACTCCACTTCTAGATTACTAGCTGTACAGACCACTTCTTAGTCTGACAAACATATTCAACAACACATCAAAAATATAAATACAGATACTTTCAACCTAAAACACATAATCAACAGTCTTATCTTCAAGAACAATAAACTTGTTCTTCTACCGACACCAACTCGTTCAAGAATAGCCGGGGATGAAAACATCGATTAGTTAAAACGTCTACTACAAATATAAAAACAATAAAATCAAAGCACATTACCGATTTACATACAGTCCTTTCACAAACGAAAGGGAGACCCAATGTGCACATACACGCTTGTATCAAATTAAGACGAGATTAGGAAATTGGAAAACAGCAGACCAGAAAGAGAGAAAAACCGAAAAAACCCTTGCTAAACTGCGCACAGGATACTATAAAATACAATGTAAACTATGATAAAAACAATACTCGAAGATGACCCGAACAAAGTTAAAAATCTTTTACAGTATCTTACAGACACTTGCTAGCTAATTTTGTAATTAACGTACAATAGCTAGTCACGACGTTCGGCAACGAATAACACGACGATGATATATATATATATATATATATATATATATATATATATATATATATATATATATATTAGACCGGTTTTCATCTTTTGGCCAATTTAATCTAGTTTTAAATATTTAGACATCTATACTAGCATTCTTTATAAAATGATACAAGTACATACATTCTTTTGAATAATATTCAAAGGTAAATATCTTAATGTCCGCAATACTTTTTCCAAAAGTAATCTTCTTTCTGGTTCGAATTTGACACACTACCATATAATATGATCTATTGACTCTTATAGGTCGCAATAATCGCAATAATTCCTAAACGCCATAGGTGTAATGACGTTCGATGATGTTCAAAACGTAATCTGCATATCGTTTTTATGTAGTCCCTCTTATATTCTTGTCCACACACCGTAGATTGCTATCGCCAGTACATTTTACTAATATATAAGCTTTACCATTCTGTTCTGTTTCACCTGTATATATTTGTTCCCATTGTTTATACAACCGATCTTTGACAACTGTAATATAATTTTCCCAGTCTTTATCCGTCTATTATTATTCTAATCACTTCTAGCGAGGGCATCAACTGTCTCGTTTCCATAAAGACCAACACGTGCCATGAAACCTAATCACCCTGATGTTTAGCTTTTCTAAGTGTACTTACTAATTCTATAATTTTCATTTCCACGTTATTAACATTTTCTGGATTAATGGTTTGTAATTTACTTACTGCTTGAAGAGAGTCTGGCGCTATTAAAATATTTTAATTTCTACTTTTTTTTTTATGAACGCCATCGTTATTTCGTACAATTCTACTGTATACGAAGATCCGGCGTATTTCAACTAGTGAACTTTCCATACCTCTTTATTTTATTTATGTAATAAAAAACTGAAGTGTACCCTCCTACTGACTTATCTACAAAACCGTCTGTGTTGATTATTTCGAAATTTGCTTAATTATTTAATCGAACTGCGTGTTTCATTTAAATTTTTATCATTCCGTACGTGAATATTATTTTGCCGAATTTCAACGTATAGCGGAATCCAAAGTTCTTTCCGTTCCATTTGGAGTATCGCCGATTTTTCCAAAATTGCATATTATCTTTAACTGCGAGGAATTACGAAAGGTTAATCAATAAAAGAAAGAAAGGTTTTTACGTATCCAGTATTTATGGTTCATTTGATTATTCGATGTTTTAATTTGTTTCGTAATTATACGATATTTTCGTTCTTTAATTTTCGAGAAAAATTTGTCAGTTACGTATTGTATTCTTAATGGTATAGGCGGATCAAATGTTTCTACCAACATACACTGACAAAAAGAGCTCTTATGTATATTCGAAGCAATGATCACCTTTTAGATATAATGTCTGCAATAACGAAAAATTGATATACGATTTCACTATTTATCGACATAAAGTTAGTATTAATTTATGTATTTGATAATAAAGCAATTAAAGGAAGTTATATCACGTTAGATAATTCAGTATTTTTATAATTGACACCTAACAGGTCGTTAGACTCGTAGATTATATCATCATACTAATACAGACCCGCTACAAGGCACCGTACTAGGTCCTTTATTATTTATAGCATACACTCATGGATTAGAGAAAGTACCGAGATACATCAAATTAGTACAATATGCCGATTATTTGGTAATATATGACTCCGCGGTAAACCTAATCAAAAGTGTAAAAGAAGCTACACGCTTAATCTGTCCCGGTCCATCTTATCTAAGTGAGGCGCACATACAATTTCAGACATGATGATATATAGAGCTTAAATAAGTTCCCAGATAGATTTAGTCCCATTTAACAACTTGAATAAAAGGAATCCGTACAACATCATATGCGCTCGTACATGTGCGTCGCATATAACTAGTGCCTTAAATGTTAGCTCATTTTGTGCGTAAAAATAAACGTACGATGGCTAGTCACGGCGTTCGCAACGAACAATATGACGATGATGATATATAGATGGATGGTGTAAGTTACATGCTAGCAACACAATACGAAGAAGGGACAACATTTAACTTTTAAATTTCGCGCGTTTCTTTTCAGTCGGCGAAAAATCTCGTAATAATAATAATAATAATAATAATAATAATAATAAAATGTTCTAATTAAAAATTTACCTCGTTAAAAGCGTCGATTGCTGAAATGTGACTGATCGAACTCGTCGATGAATATTCGCCGCGATACGTAACTCCGTTATCGGCGGACGGACGATAGGATTTTAAACAAGCGACGATGTTGGCCGTACTAGGTTTAGGAATAGGTCGGCTAATGCTGGAACACGAATAGAACTGTTCTTCGTTCTCTGGCGTTCGATCGAAATCGTTAGCGTTCTTTTCGCGATAATTTTTTTCCGGAAACGGAGACGAAGTGTAAAAATTTGCATCTTTTTCGATAACAAGGACGTCGTTATCGTCAGTTACATTTCGATAACGATCAGCGGCCGTCGTAAAATTATACGTACGCGTCGAAGAAGACGAATAACAATTAATCGAAGATAGCTGCTGATCGGTCGTACTACAATAACCGCTGCTACTGTTATCCGTCTTATCGTTATATTTATTATCGTTATCGTTTTTATTATTGTTATCTTTGTAAATATCCTTATTATTTTCGTTAAGGATATCGTTATCGTCGCGTCGACAGTAATGTCGGACGATCGATTTAGCGAACTCGCTATTGAAATCGTTCAAAGAATTTTCCCATCGATTATTATTATTATTATTATAAATCGTAATGCAATTTTTCCCATTAGCATCGTTGCTATTACTAATACCGCTAGTGCTACCACTGCTATTATTACTGCACAGACTATTATTATCATTATCATCATCATCATCATTATTATTATTATTATTATTATTATTATTAGTATTATGATTATTATTCATATTATTATTAGTAATAGTAGTAGTGGTGGTAGTAATTGTTGTCATAGTCGATGTGATACCGTTTCTTTGATGATGACGATGATGTTGTTGTTGTTGTTGTTGTTGTCGTTGACGATGGAAATAATCGTTAATGACGACCGTATCCTCGAGCAGATAATCGGTTTCCATCCTAGACGTAAATACTATATCCATATATAAAAATAAAAAAACCCAACTATTGTCCGGATGACTATATCGTAGTATATCAGAAAACTGTAAATAAATAAGAGAGAAAAAATAAATAAATAAAATAAATTCGATAAAATGAAAAAAAAAAAAAAAAAAAACAAGAGAATCAACATATGAAAATATGTGTAATAATAATAATAATAATTTGTATAAAAATCGAATCGAGTTTAAGGGAAATCGATAATATATCGTCGTACTAGACTTTTTAAGAAAGAAAAAATACAAAAAGAGCTAAAAAAACTCCGAATGTTAAAAAGTAAATTTTACAGTTTAGAAAAATCCGGATAACCGAAGATGACCGAAAATTATCGACGTCATATCCGTCAAATTACGTTATTATCAACTGCTCCTACTATAAACCGAAAGTAAATAATGAAAGTATTATTTGCGGTATTTGTTTATTATTATTATTATTATTATTATTATTATTAAACATCAGTATAAACGAACCGATGAATTCTTAAACAGCACCCTGTACAAACACATAAACATATATACACAACTACAATAGTCTGTGTACTATAAACGGATTTGTTCGGAAAAATTAGGTAATGTAACGAATTTTGAAGATGAAAAAGAAAGAATTAATTAATTATATATATATATATATATATATATATATATATATATTTCCATATTAGGTGCTATCAATGCTATATCGTCAGCAAACCGTAAGTTTGTAACTTTGAGTCCTCCGATAGAAACGCCAATCCTCTAAAACTTTTCTCATAAAAAAAAAAAAATGCAACGATTGTTGAAGAAATTAGAAGATATAAGTAAATGCTATGGTCTACAAATAAATAATGGAAAAACTAAGTTAATGGTAATTGATCGGAAGAATACAATAAAGGAAAAACATAAAACCATTCCTGGTTATGAAACGGTAGAAAATTTCGTTTATTTGGGATCCTTGTTGGAAAGTAAAGGGGGATCTGAAGGTGAGATCGAGAGAAGAATTCAACTAGCACGGAGTGCGATGGTTAAACTAACACGGATATGGAAAGATTCCTCTGTTACGAAAAATACAAAAATTCAACTTGTACGCACTCTGGTTTTTTCAATATTTCTATATGGTTCAGAAACGTGGACGATCAGAAAGTCCGAACAAACTCGCGAAATAGTTTCGAAATATGGTGCTGGAGGCGGCTCCTTCGAGTTTCGTGGATGGAAAAGCGTACTAATACGTCTATTTCGGAAGAAATTCGTCCAACACGCAGATTAACAACGGAAGTTCTCGCACGTATTATGAGATTTTTTGGTCACATCATACGAAAACATGACGGAATCGAAAGAACAATAGTTATCGGAAGAATAAATGGTGTGCGGCCAAAAGGCAGAGTACCAATTAAATGGACAGATACAGTGACTGCTGCAGCTCGGATGTCATTTTCAAAATGCGTTCATGATGCCGAAAATCGTCCAGGATGGAGGCAGAAAATAATGAAACTGTTACCTTGATCACGATACTCCTACGTGGAGTTACGACTAAATGATGATGATATATATATTTATTTATTTATACGCATGAAAACGTTCAGAAAAATAATAGGTCCAACTGAAAATAATTAACAATATGGAATGAATCTCTCCCTCTATATATATATATATATATATATATATATATATATATATATATATATATATATATAATGCAACGCCACTAACACACCGTCTAATAGTACATATCCAAATTAGGGTGACATCACATACAATGGTTATTATTATGGTTTATTATTAAATTGTTGAAATTAAAACTTTATATATATATATATATATATATATATATATATATATATATATATATATATATATATATATATATATATATGTTACCGACATTTACGAACTCTCCAGATGGGATGCCACGTGGTTGGGGCACGACCGTTAATTAAAAAATGAACAAAACAAAATAAAACGCAGTTTCAATTTTTATTAGAATTTGAAAATAATAAAAAATAAAAAAAAAACTAATAGATTACGGATTTTCGAACGCGCACGATTTTCAAATAACGTTTATTAAAACTAAAACTTATACTAACTTTAATTTAAAAACTAATACTAACTTTAATTTAAAAACTAACTTGAATTAATTTGAACTAACTAACTAACAATTAGACTGAACATATCCTTTTATACTAAAAAATATGCATATATACACCCACATATACATATATGAATGACTACTTAGAATTTTCTAGATTTTTCTGGAAAGATTCGTTTATTATTATTGTATATATTTATGGAACTTCTAGAAAAATCTTTGCACATTTACATATGTGTGAGTGTATTTTTTGATTGGTTTAACATAATTTTTAATATCCAATCATAAACGTGATTTTACCGGCTCCACCTGAAGCATCTCACGTGTAGTAATTATCTTGTCATTTAATATATGATATTTGTGTGAGTGTGTGTGTGTTTCTATTATTAATACGTCGATATATATATATATATATATATATATATATATATATATATATATATACGTATGTATATATCACTATAAAAATTATTTTATTAACGCAAAGCTTTTCGACAATAACATCATTTTCAAGCATATACAAAAACCGTTACATAATTTGATATGTAAGGTTTTTTGTGTATGCTTGAAAATGACGTTATTGTCGAGAAGCTTTACGTTTAATGAAATAATTTTTATAGTGATTAGTTTCTTTTGTTAATTATTAATATTAATCTATACTAATATATAAAGTTGCAGTGTCTGTGCAGTGGCCGCCTTACGGAGGGGCAAGAGCTTAGAAAAATATAAAATACGTACCCAGAAAGTTTTGTAAGCATTAATAATAGTTGAAACAGAAGAGAATATTTGAAAGAACTCGCATTATCATTAATAAAACCTCATCGTGAAGAGCCCGCAAAACAGTCTACATTACAAAAAGTACTGTTAGAAAATATTCGTTACATTTTGTCCGCTAATGACATTGAAAATCCAGCAGATTGTGCGACACAAAGGAAAAAAATGACCTGTGGTTGGGCCATTTAGCATTCGAATCTTGCCCAGGTCATGTGACCAGTGCGTTTTTTTTTGCTACTGTTATTAGTTGTTTCTTCGTTGTTCGTGATCGTTTCGCTAATGACATTGAAAATCCAGCAGATTGTGCGACACAAAGGAAAAAAATGACCTGTGGTTGGGCCATTTAGCATTCGAATCTTGCCCAGGTCATGTGACCAGTGCGTTTTTTTTTTTTGCTACTGTTATTAGTTGTTTCCTCGTTGTTCGTGATCGTTTATAGTTTGTTTTGCCTGTCGAATTGTGTACATTTTATTCATTTTTATTATGAATTTTTAATTTTTTTCATGGTGGGGAGATGTTTGAGCACACCCCAGATTCAAATCCTGGGTGCGCCACTGTGTCTGTGATTTGCGGATATTTTCATTATAATCACTGCATTGGACTATTTTTATCGCACATAAACAGAAAATCTATTTTTTAAAACTTTGACTGTCTGTCCCGATTTAACTAAGAAACTATTAAAGTAATGATGATAAAATTCGCACAGCTTATTAGCCCCTATATTATCGGATTCGTTCTAAACTTTATTTCACATTGATATCGCAAATAGGACAGAAATTACAATAATTAAAAATTTTAAAATATCCCTGTCTCTTTCTTTTAACAGTTTTATACATTAAATGTGTATTGTGTATATATATATATATATATATATATATATATATATATATATATACGTTTCTATACTGATATATAAAACTGTAGTGTCTGCCTGTGATTTGCGAATATTTCCATTATAATCACTGCGTTTGGACTTTAAATTATTGAAATTTCTGTACTATTTTTAATATCAATGCGTAGCAAAGCTTAAAAAATAATTACACAGTCGAAGCCGTCGGTAACTTTTCTAGTATAATATAAAGAGGTACCGATATATCCCGGGAGCAAGCTATACGATCAATACATATCACCAGTTCTATGGAGTCATTTGCAAAAAACAAAAGGAGGTTGATCGGTAGATGCATGATAGAATGGTGTCGCTGGATTAAAAATTACAAAGAATCTTTATGTTATAATTGAATTGAAGTGATGTAAAATAAAGATTAGTTAGAAAAAACTTATGAAAACTTATATACAATTGTTGAGTTATACAGGTTACTCCTAACTACATACATTTATAAAATAAGCTTCATCATCAAGCTGTAATAATTTTGTAATTTTCTGTATTTGTATGCAAAATTGTAATTATTTAGCGTGCAGCTGTGCAGTTATACGTTATATAATGTTAGAAAGTAATAAAATAAAATAACACGTGAGTTACTTTCGTAATAATGTCTAAAGTTTACTAATACTTTGAGACTTTTAAGTGTAATATTACTTTAGACACTACATATATATATATATATATATATATATATATATATATATATTATATATATATATATAAAAGTCACCCAGGTGGTGTGGACGACCAGGGAGCCCAAAACCTCGCAAGTATTATAGATAGTACCTGACATAATTCTTCTACATAAAAAAGGTAAAAAAGAAAAGATAGAAAATTATAGATCAATAAGCCTTATACTAACAATACAAAAAATGTTCTCTACCGTAATATGGTCGAGACTACGGCTAGAACCATACCAGCCTCGTGAGCAGGCGGGTTTCCGTAGCTCGTATTCAACAATAGATCACTTACAAGTATAGAGTATAATATACCGTTACTTTGAATGTTTATAGACTATACTAAGGCCTTTGACTCGGTAAAGCAATCATATGTATGTCAAGCACTACAGAATCAAGAATGTCAAAAAAAGCTAATAAGGTAATGAAAATGTATAACAACGTTGAGAATAGTAACAGATGTGGATGGAGAATATTTCCCGTTAGCACGAGGAGTACGCCAAGGAGATCCGTTATCTCCAATTTTGTTCAACTGCGTCTTGGAGGAGGTTTTTAAAACGCTAGATTGGTCGGACATGGGCATTAATTTAAATGGAGAATTATCGAACAATTTACGCTTTGCCGACGATGTGGTGCTAATTGCATCCTCCTTCAACCAATTGGAGTAAATGTTTCTCTCTCTGCAGCTAGAGGGAAATAAATCGGGATTAAAAATAAATAACGAAAAAACTAAAATTTTATATCAAGAAAAAACGGGCTTTATACAAATTTGGAAATAGCAATATAGAACAAGTCACCGAACTTACATATATTTAGGTCAACTAATTTCACTTAAAATCAAATTAACAGCCGAAATAGAGTGGCAATAACATGGAAAAGTACTGGATGATGAAATCAATTTTTAAGAGCAATATTCCGCTCAATCTAAAAAGCGTGGCGTTCAACAACTGCCTGCCACCATCCTTAACTTACGGCTCCCAAACATGGTCGATGACGCAAAGAGAGGAATATATTCTAAGAACCTGCCGAAACAATTTAGAAAGATCAATATTACACATCAAGAAACTAGATAGAGTAAAATTAAAAACTATTAAAGAACAAATGTGCGGTAACAGGGATGTCATAACTTCAATCCGCGCGTTGAAATGGAAGTGGGGAGGACATGCCATAAAATACAGAGATCAGCGGTGGACGAAAAAAGTAACGGAATGGTTCGTGGCGTACCACAAGAGGAAAAAGTCGCGACCGTTTACACGTTGGGATGACGACTTCAAAAAATTCCTGACATCCAGATGCGCTCTGTATAGGTTGTGGGAAAAATTGGGGGAGACCTTCGCTCGAAAGGGCCTAGTATGACTGCATAAGAAATTAATTTTAGAAATTGATTTTAGAAATTGATTTTAGCTGGAACTTATAAATTGTTAATTTAGTTATGCTAAATAAAGGTTATTATTATTATATACAAACAATGTTAAAAAAAAAAAGAGTAATATATGATACGCGGGTTACTTTTGTAAATGAAATTTTCTAACATTTTGACCTTCTCAAGTTTACGTCATATATTCTTGCATAATCTCAGCGAAATGTTGCGATATTACATAAACGTACGTATGCAACGCTAATTAAAAAAAAACCATGCGTGTATATATACATACACAACATTACAAGTCACGAACTATTATATATGTATACATTCAAAGCCTAAATAATATTTACACATAATTGTTCGCGCAATAATGATTACTTCGTACGCAACTATTAAAAGCCTCGAATAATTAATACATTCCTGTAAGCGCAATCGAACCGATAATCTACTGTAAATAACGTTTGCCCTTTTTTTAATCGGTACAAGATTTCGTTATGCAAACTCAGATTTTTAGTAGAAAAAAAAATTAGATAATATTTTTCAATTATTAATATAAAAGGTTACTCCAATGCCCGTATACATACTCGCCTCACTCATTCTATATAAGATAGACTTAGAAATAAGAAAACGAATATTACGTTGCCCGGTTTGGTCCGTGTTGCTTTATTCAACGGAAACCTGGGCAATAAATGCGGATTGTCGAAGAAAAATTAACTCCGTTGAAATGTGGGCATATCGACGCATGCTGAGAATTCCGTGGACAGATAAGGTGACTCTAGCCGAGAAGTGCTGAGTAGGTGCAATGTGAACAAGTTGCAATTAATGGATGACATAAAAAGAAGAAAAATTAAACATATCGCTCGTAAAATTCAAGAAGAAGGATTTTTCAACCTAGCAGCACGGGGTAAAATTTCAAGAAAGGCACGTAGAGGAAGAAAAAAATGGAATTACCACAAATACAGGAATTAAGTATAAAATGAATCAACCAGATACCGATGTACATAGAGTTCGTGATGTGCAACCTCCCGAACGGGAGATGCTACTTTTACGATGATGATGATATTGATATATATATATATATATATATATATATATATATATATATATATATATATATATATATATATATATATAGTAAGTTTTTCTTGCGAGAGGAGAGGTCAACTGCATTCAAATCAAATTGACAGATAACCAAATTAATAGTTGCAAGAAAACAATGATATCTGTCCTGTATACACATCATACAAACGGTAACACTTACTTCGGCCGATATCCCTTCATGTGCCAACCTACCTCACCTGATCGACCTCGGCTGTCACCATTTTCGTGTAATTACGATAATGCAAACTATTCGTAAGTTCCCATTTTAAAATATCTTGACCGAAATTGAATTTTTCTTTTGTTTTACATCGTTATAAATTTTTCTCTGACAATTCTACATATATATTCGCTTATAATACTCGCAATTACGAATTATTTAAATTTATTATTACTCTTCTCGCAAACTTTGTCAAACTGGTTTTATAAGTATCCTGGGAATAAAAATTAAGCGAAATTAAAAATCGATGCGAAGAAAGCGTAATGTCGATTTTTGAAAATGGACTTTTAACCGATAAAATTTAGTTTCTATACACCTCAACATAAAACACTAACGGTTTAAAATTAAGTCGGTAAAACTATTTGAGAACCAAGTTACAAATGGAAGATTGTTTATTGGTTCTCAAATTTCTTTTCGGTACAAACGAAACAACGACTGATACGAAAGAAATACGAAAGAAATACGAACGACGCGCAAATTTTTATAGACCAAAATTCGAAATAATGCACCTCGTAATATGCAAGAAAATTAAACCGAATAAATTATTAATACAACCTGTCGACGCATCGATTTTGAGGCAGATTATCCTTGCTATTACTGATTCGCAACTCCCGGATGCAGTATATCCGAAGAACGGTCGTAATATTATGCATACACTTACGGCACTATACGGATGACTGATTTCTGACTAGAAATTATTTCAAATTTAGAGATCGTCCATCTTATTTCGTTCTTAAATTTTCCACAAATCGATTTAATGTAGTCGTAATAATAAAATAACAGAGTAGAAATGACGAATATTACGAAATATGTTATACTACATTATAATAATTAAGTTATTATTTTTAAGCAATTAATTTTAATTTATCGCGCATCTCGTTTATTTCAAACGTACGTTATTTTACACGTAAATTTAATATAAAAAGCAATATAAATAACATTTGAATTTTTTTATTCTTATCATATTTTTTTCATAGAAAATTATTCAGATCGATCGTTGAAAATTGTCGGGACTAATGTTATTTAAAAATATCAATTCGATCGAACGATACCAACGGCGCCGGAAGTTATTTAGGATTAACATTCGATCGAAGATCAACGTAGGGACCACCGCACGTCTTAAATACGCGGAAAAAGGCTGACGCTTCTACTAGTTGTATCCGTTAATAGGGCGCAAATCGCAACTTCGTCTTTCAAAGTCCTCCTATACAACACAGTAAGTGCTCCTATCTGGAAATATGGTCTCGAGGTGTACGGTTCGACGTCCAAAACCAACCTAAATAACATACAATCGTTTCAGTCGAAGGTTTTAATGACAAATGCACCTTTTTATGTTCGTAACGACATCATTCATCACGACCTCGGAATACCGACCGTTGCAACGAATCACAGACGGCGATACAAGAAAATGCATACGGCACTCGGTGAAAATCCAAATCCGCTATTATCACGAATACAACACATCTTCTAGATAACCCTGTCAGACGTCTTCAAAAAAAGGTCAATGCCGTAATGCACTTACGTCATCATAAAATGGAGGATGAATAAATATAAATCGCTAAAACAAAACAACGTTATCCATTGATGTTGTTTATTGGATATTAGTCTCTTTTGTTTTTCTTCTCGCAGTTGCGTTTATAATCTTCATATAGATTGGTACACACACACAAATATATATATATATATATATATATATATATATATATATATAATAAACGAAAAAGTTTTTAATTTTTTCTACTACGTTGTCGAAAACGAATGATCAAATACCATTGACGAAAATTCGTATGCAACATACGAAGGATATTAATGAAAGTAGCTGCGCGCAACATTAATTTCAAATTCAGAATTGTAGACAAATCGTCACGATTTTATTTCAGCTTCGTGTGCACATTTTTTAGACACGGCGTAAGTTCATTATTGTCTTAAAATAGACTAGAACAAGCTTTATGCTTGTCCCGTATGGTCTTGTACTAGCGCCGTTCTAACTTAGCAAAGTTACAACGAACTATAAAATATGTGCTGCAGAACAATTCTGAATCTTCCAGTCTATGTAAAGATCGAACAATAAAAAGGCATCGAAGTTACACCATATATACGCGATGTTGTCAAATATTAAAAAAAAAAAATCTAACAAAAAATTTAACTTCGAACAATACTAACGGCCGAGACAGTCGAGTAGACTGTTATATGAACGGATATCACCCCCGGAATTAAAACGGACGAATGGAATTTACAGCTTTCGAGTTTGAAGCAATAAATTGTTGCCTTTAGAATTTATTGCAGTAGCGATCTGTAAGACCGACAATGCCTGGTACATGTAAGATCGACACTGTTTGCTTCATTCGGAAAAAACATTATAGGACCGTGTGGTTTCATCTTAATACTTGAGTAAATAGCGGACAAATAAATCCTTATGATGATAAACAGAAGGTTTCAAATAAAAAATAATGTATATAAGAAATAACGCAACTAAACATACGATATTTTCACAACCGCTTAAAAATGATTATCTCGGATTATATCTGAACAGCAATGATGACGTGCGTGCCGGAACCATATTAAAACTAAAAGAACAGAACTTACTGGTAAAAGTAAGGCGAATGTATTGGCTATTAGGAAGAAAATCGAAACTTACCCCTAAATAACAAGGTGCTGCTCTTATGGTCATATAGATGCCAGGGGGGGTTGCAGTGCGAAAAGTAATGTAAAAATAACACAGATATTTCACAATAAAACCCCGAGAATACTTGCAGATATAGGACGTAAGCAATGAGACAATACACCGTGATCTAAATGTACCGTATAAGAAAATAGCAAAGAAGGACGCTGATAGGTTGGATAGACATACCAACTGGACGGCAATTATCATCCTACTGGATAATCTGAAGGAGTTTCGCCAGCTACAACGGACGAAACCGCTAGACTTACTCTATAGTTAATGGCGAGCAATGCATAAGCCGCTATATGAAGACTAATTAGCTGTACCATCAATGTGATGAACTTGAATTTTCTTCGACAACATCTACCGATGATCTGGACTAGGTGTAGACCATAGCCGGGAAAAAAATCCACAATCATTAAGAATCAAGCAACAAAACTGATTATTTCAAGTTAAGAACACACACTACACAAACTAAAAATAACGCAAAATTTTGTGGTAGCAGAATGATAACCAACTAACCCTAGTTACTTTAATTTTTAACCTTGAAACTGTTTCGTGACCGATCTCACTAAAGGAAAAAATTCCAGAACAGCGTTAGTTCCATGCGACCAGCACATACAAAAATGAAATGTAGCATTTCATAGTAAGAAAAATTGTTTCTATTTTTTCCGCGGGGTTAAAGTAATCCCGCTCATGCTGGCTAGGCCCATATATAATAAATAAAAGATAGGAGACGATTAATGTTTTCTCAGTAATTATGATATCCGCAAAGATATCTGGTTGAAGTTTGTCAATGATGTTATCCAAGCGTAGACATTAGGCGACTTAATATAAATGTAACCGAATACAATAAAAATATAACTGTCTTGTATAAGAAGTTTTAATCGTCTACTTATATCATCCGTACCAATTTATGTCTATTACAAAAATACGTTCATTATACGACAGTCATATCATTGGTTACTGTTAATATATACACACACTAACACACACACACACACATATATATATATATATATATATCACAAATAATAACAGAAAACGTACATTGTAGATTGGGCGAAGAATTTCAATGATTAAAGAGGCGTTTAAATAAAAAAGACACGTAATGACGCAGAACACGCTGTCTATAGAATTACGAAAACAACGTATCGTCACAAGATGTATATTTGGGCAGTAGCGCTGTACGCGACAGAAACACGGACTTTGAACAAACGTATATGCGAAAAATTTCGTGAGTTGATAAAATTTCCAATGATGAAGTTTTTAACAGAATACAAGAGGAAAAGTCACCCTTGAAAACACTTAGAAAAACAAGATTGAAATGGATAGACCACGTATTAAGAACATTATAGTCTATTGAAAGATATTACAAAAGGAACAATACCAACACGCAGATTGGAAGGAAAATTAAGACAAACATGATGGACACCATAAAAAAAGAAGCAGATATCGAGAATTAGATTGAACTGAAAAGCCTAACAGCAGAATGGAAAAAATGGTGAACCAAGATTTATATATATATATATATATATATATATATATATATATATATATATATATAATATATATATAAACACACACATATTACACACAAAATTATAAATATAAGTATTCTCAGGAAGAGAAAATACGATATTTTTTACAACGTTCATTAATGGTATTTTAAAAGTTTCCTTTAAGTACGGACAATACAAAATAACTTATTATAATTCTTAAAGTATTTATAAGATATTTCTAGGAGTAAGCTGAAAAATATATCGCTATCGTGAATAAATAAACACGAAGCATCTCAAAGGTTATTCAAATATTATTTTCAGCCCTAGCTAATTCAAATATTATTTCTAAAGCAGGATTATATATATATATATATATATAGTAGTTCCGATATTGACGCGTATTCCGTGTTGCTCTATTCATTTAAGAGGGCATTTAAAACGAAGATCAGTTTGTAGTAGTAAGTGTTTCATGATATATGATATTATTACTAACATATCTTGTTACTCGTCATAATCGCGCGATATGTCTAACTTGTGTAATGAATGCGACGGTGAATTACCCACTAACGGTCAGTACATCAAATGTAGAGGGGTTGCAAACAGTGTTATCATTTTGACTGTACAACAATATCGCAGTAAACGTATAACATGCGATCAAAAAAGATGCGTGGCGATGCCAGAATTGTCGTAAGGAAAAAAAAAACATACAAAAGCAGATAACGTTGTATGAAGATAAAGAAAATGAGTCGATATTAAAAGAAATATTATCTAGGGTCGCGCAGATGCAAATAGACATAAAAAATAAAAAAATTGAAAATAATGAATTGAAAAATAAAATAGATAAATTAATTAAGAATAACCAAGAGGCCAAAATAACCGAATTAAATATTAGAGTAAACGAGTTGGAACAGTACAGTAGAAGAGATCAAATAGAAATAAGTGGAATCGAGGAGCGTGAAAATGAGAATCTACAAAATATTATTATACAAGTATCAGAAAAAATTGGCGTAGAAGTAAAAGAAGAAGACATACAAATTATACTACACAGAATGAGGAAGATAAAAAAAGACGGAAAACCGAGGACAATAATAGCGAAATTACAAAGAAACTGGAAGAAATAATTAGCAAGAGGAAGCCGATTGGATCACATGAAAACAGAAACAGGATATATATAAACGAAACGACGTCACCATTGTATAAAGATTTATTGTGGAAGGCAAAAAATCGAGCCAGGGAAATGGGATATCGTTATGTGTAGTTTAAAAGGGGTAAACTATTTATAAGGAAACCTATATACAATCGGAAGAAGATATTGAGAAGTACATTAGTTAACATACATAATGAATAAAACAAAAATCTTATATATTAAGATAAAATTTATACGTATAAATATACGTGTTAAATACATGTATATAAGAATAAAGTATATGTGTGTGTGTGTGTATATGAATGTGAATGTAAAATGTGGAAAGAGAAAAAACATAAATAATATAACATGTTTTTTAAATTTTAAGATAAAATTTATATATATTAATATAATTGTTAAATATTTGTGTATAAGAATTAGGTATATGTGTGTGTATGTAAGTGTAAAATATGGAAAGAGAATATAAAAAATAACCAAAAATTACTGATACGGAAACTAAACTTATTGTAGTGTATGTGAATGTAAGATCATTGAGGATGAAATGGAATGAGATAATGATACAGTGTAAAATAAAAAGATATACTAATATTAGGAGAAATTAATGTAAATAAGTACAAAATGTCCTTATACAACATCGAGGGCTATGACAAATATCACAATTTAGAGGAGATAGGTACTAAACATGGGCTAGTGATCTATATTAGATGAGATGGAAATATAAAAACAAATGTGTTAAATTATAACACGAGGACGGCGGAAAATATTCTAATGAAATTAAGTGTAAACGAAGTTAAACTATATGTACGGTCTATCTATAGACAACCAACGTACGATACAAAGGAATATATAAATGAAATTATCGAGTTAGATAAAAAATTTCTACGAAAAAAAAAAACTGTAGTGTATATAGGTGATATAAATATTGACACTGCAAAAAATGATTTAAGAGCATTATCAAACTACACCGCTAGAAATGGGATATATGAGCGGAATGAAAGGATACACTAGGGAAGAATGGAAGGGCGACTGTTACACACAAACCCAGATAGACTATATTTATACTAAACAGCTAAATAAATCGATTAAAATGAAGCATAAAAATCTTAACACTAAAATAGCCGATCATAATATGATAAAATGTGCATCAAGGGGTATATAAAAACAAACAGATCTAACGTGTAGATACTATTACAACGAAAGACAAATTAGAACTGAATGGTATAAATATCAATAGTGACACAGACTACCAAAATGCTGACGAAGTATACGAAGAGATAAAAACAAAATTGGATAAACAAAGAGATAATTGATATGATAAACCAACGTGACCGATTATACAAAAAATGTAAAAAAAAAAAAAATAATACATTACTATGGAAAAAGTACAAAGCGCTGAGAAATAATGTAAACAAAATGATTAAGACGAAAAAGTTTAACAGAGAAAAATTCAGAATATCTGGAGGTGATATTAGAAAAACTAGGATAAATGTTAGGAAATTAATAGGTAAAGAAACCACTCTTGGGGTTGATGAAACAATAGAAAAATATTTCTGTAAAAAGAATGGTATACATAATGTAATAAAATTATTTAGCGAGGAATTTGAGCATAATATAGAAAGAATAGAACACAAGTGTAACATACTAAAATTAAAGTCAAATGAATGCTCGTAATAATAGTAGAAAAAGTAGGAAACATTATTGACAAATTAGTAGCTGAAAAATCTTGTGGTAATGATAATATAAGAATTAAGGATATGAAATTTGTGAAGGATAAAATATCGAAGAAAATAACAAACTTAATAAATAAAACGTTAGAAAATGGAATGATACCGCAAGGATTGAAAACATCGCTAATAAGACCGATATATAAAAAAAAGGAAAACATAACGAAGTCACAATAGACCTAATAAACAATGTTACAGCAAAAATAATGCAAAAGTATGTAGGATCATACTTAGTAAAATACAGGAAAATGATGTTATTGATAGAAATCATTATGGGTTTCAGAAAAACAAATCAACATCGCGAGCACTTGGCGACTTTGCTGAAGAGATAAGGACAAATCTGGAAATGCGAAATAAAGTGATAGTGACGTTCATTGACTTAACAAAGGCTTTAGTGAACCACGATAAATTGTTAATAAAATTCAATAACATAGGTGTAACGAGTAAAGTCTGGAATTGGTTTAAAAATTATCTGAGTGATAGAAAGAGTAGTAAGTATATCCGGAGTAAAAGGAATTGAATTTAAAATGAGAAATAGTGTACCGCAAGGGAGCAACTTAGCCCCGATCTTATTTAATATATATGTAAATGGTCTGCAAAAATATTTAAATTATAGTAAAATATATGCTTTTGCCGATGACATAGCGATAATAACGACAAATATAAATATAAAAATAGCCGTTGAAAATATGCAGAAAGACTTAATACAAATTAGCATATGGGCCCACGACAATAACCTGATAATAAATACTAGAAAAACAAAATGTATGTTCTTCAAATCTATGATGGATATAGAAAGATACAAGCCTATATTACAGATGCACTCGAATGATTGTGTCCATTAAATGAAACAGGAGAACAAGTGCAGTAAGAAAGATTGCGAACAAATAGAAATGGTACGAGAACACAGATACTTGGGTGTAATTATTGACGAAAACTTAAAATGGAATAAACACATAAGTTCTGTGGAAAAAAAATTCGAGCAACATTGCCAGCATTGTATACATTACAAAACTACGTTAGCAAAGAAACATTAAAAACAGTATATTACGCGCTGATAGATTCACGATTAAGATATGGTGTTCAGGCATGGGGTTTAGCTAAGAAGTGTTATACTCTACTTATCGATCGTTTACAGAGAAAATCCTTACAGCTAATTACAAGAGATAATGATAGTGAATTTTTGAAGGAGGAAAACATGCTGGATATAAAAGGATTGTGCTTAATGGTTAAAATGTTTAGATTATATTAGAAATCGGAAACCTGTAAAAGTTAGGGAAAGAAAAGAAATAACATATGATTGATAATACCGAAATCGAAGCATGGAAATCAGACAGATGTGTACATATTGCCGCGTATGATGAACGTGATACCAGAAGAAATATTGAACGAAAGGGTGGAGTGGAAACTAAAACGTGAACTAAAAAAATGGTTACAAAATAAGGAAAATGTGGATAAAATACTATAAGAATAATGAAATTATGACAAATATAGTATGATACAATGCGGATGCCAGGGTTCTACTACCGATTGGAAAATTAAAAATTTGGTGTAAATGGGAGCCTATATGTGGATGATTATAGTGGAAATATATTGTTTGCAAATTGAAAGGTAGTATAAATTAAAACTACTCTAATAGATGTATAAATGTATTCTATGTGTGTGTGTGCGTGTGTGTATGTGTGTGTGAGCGTGGTACTGATCAGTACTTAAGCTCACTTTGGCAGTTAAGTTAGAGAGTATGTGAGAGTGTAAATGAGTTATAATTATATAAATAAACGGCAATTAAAGAAATCAATATAATAAATGTAATCAAAATAAAAATTTATATTAAGCGTAAATGTATAATATTAAATCATAAGAAATGTAATTACCCGTCGACAAGCGAAAGCTTGACGGGATAAGTAGTATTAAAATAATTGTATTTTGTCGTATGAGTGCTGTTGTGTTGTGTGTATATGTGAGGCGTGTTTATGAGTGTATATATCATTATAAAATTTATCACAAATATACGTTTTTTTAATATATATATATATATATATATATATATATATATATATATATATATATATATATATATATATATATATATATATATATATATATAGAGAGAGAGAGAGAGAGAGAGAGAGAGAGAGAGAGAGAGAAAGACTAACAAAATATAAAAAGTAACCGAACTCACATATCTAGATATTTGTACCAACCACATTCATGTAAGAACAAATCAGTAGCTGAAATGCACCGTTGAGTAACCGCAAAAAACAGATAATGACAAGATTATTTAGAAAAGTCAATACCGAACATTAAGAAACCACAGAAAATTAAGTTAAAAGCTATTCAAAAAAAAATACGAGTGGAAACAGAGATGTCGTAGCGTCCATCCGCACGTTAAAATGAAAATACATGTTGGGACGACGATTTCAAGAAATTTACGTAAAACAGAAGAGCCCCGCATATAATAGCCCATCATAAACATAATTGGAAACAATTGAAGAGAGATCTTTGCTCGGTAGGCCTAGTATAATGATTAAAAAAAAAATAGAATTTTAACATCAATAATAATAATAATAATAAACAGCTTACATTGACTATAAAAAAGCGTATGATTTAGTTGCTCATAGTTGGTTAATTCAAGCGCAACAATTATGCAAGGTTGACAGCAGAATAATTAAAATACTGCAGAGTATCATGGTAAAGTGGAAAACTACTTTAATTGCTAAAACTAAAGAGAATAATTATACTGAGATAAATGTTAAAATTACAATATATCAGGGCGATAGTTTAAGTCCACTGTGGTTTTGTTTAGCATTAAATCCTTAGCATACTTAATTCTACGAAGTATGGTTATAATATAAGAAACGGAAAAACAGTAAATTACAATTTAACACATTTATGTTATACGGATGATATTAAATTATACTCGGGTACAAAAAACGGTATTAATAATTTATTGAAATTAACAGAGAATTTTTCAAGAGACATTAAAATGAAATTTTGCATAGAAAAGTGTAGAATACAAAATGTATGCAAAGGAAAGATAGTAAAACAAGAAAGATTCGCAACAACGAAACAAGAATATATAAGATCAATGAATGAGACAGATTTATACAAATATCTTGGAATAGTATAAACGAGTTGATCAGAAAACTATGAAGCAGCAATTAAGTACCAGATATATAAACGGAATAAAGAAACTGACAAAAACACAATTAAATAGTAGGGCGTTATTTCAAGCTATCGATATACATACGCTGTCCCAATTCTAACGTATTCGTTCGGTGTGATACAATGGAGTAAAACTGTTATTGAAAAAATCAATATCACAACGTGCAAATGTTTAACGAATGCGAAGATACATCATCCGAAAGCGTCAATTGAAAGACTGTAGATCAAAAGGAACGAAGGAGGAAGAGGACTTATTGGAGAATTTACGAAATAATCAAATACATAAAATGAGAAAATACTTTATCGATAGAAGTAACGACTTAGCATTATACTCCATTAAATTTAAGTAGTGAAACTTTCATTAATAATAGACTAGACTTAAAAGAAACATGGAAAGCTAAAGTACTACATGGAAAGTTTCCACAAGAACAACAAAATAAAAACGTGGATTCTTATCTATCAAATAAATGGCTGATACGTGGAGAATTATTCTTGGAAACAGAAGGATTTTTGGTGGCGATTCAGGATCAGGCGATAACAACCAGAAATTATAGGAAATATATCATTAAGGAATCAAATATCTCCGATAAATGTCGAAAAAGCAAGTGAAACAATTAAACATATTTTAAGTGGGTGTGAACAATTAACATCGAGATTTTATGTTAAAAGACACGATGATGTGGCAGCTATCGTACATCCAGAAATAGAAATGAAATATGGATTAATTAAAGATAGTCATATTATGAATGTACGCCAAAAAAAATCTTACAACACGAACAATATAACTATATCGACTGATAAAACAATAGAACATAACTGATATCGTTTTAATAGATAAGATAAATTACATTAATAGATATAGCTCTGTACCAGATAGTCTAAATTTTGATAAAGTGTACACGGAAAAAGTAAATAAATATGAAAAACTTACAGAGCAAATGAAACGAATGATGAAACTCGATGTTGTAAATATTGTACCGTTGATGAAACAATGGAATAATATCGAGCAGTTTAATAGCATAAAGAACCTACGACTATCACCACATATACGATCGAACAAATTCAAAAATCAGTATTATCGAACACTGTTTCCGATATGAGAGCCTTCTTGAACCATCAAGATGAAAGAAGTTTGTAATGCTTGCTAATTAAAAGCCGCATTACAAAACTCAAACCAGCGTGGCTGTGAAGATTGCGGATAATAATAAGAGCAATAACAAAATATCCATATATATATATATATATATATATATATATATATATATATATATATATATATATATATATATATATATAATAATATTAAAATGTAGATAAGTAGTTATATTAAATAAAGGTTATTCTATTTATTTATTTAATTATTTATTTATTTATATATTAAAACATAAATGAAGTAAATTCTTTAATAAAAAATATTTTGTTCAACTGAAGTGAACAATCACTGCTCCATAACTACTTCAAGTAATTACACTTGGTACAAGTGTGTGCAATATATATATATATATACATTTTTTTTATTTATTACCATATTCGTATTTCTACTCATATAGGCAGGAATGGGGTATGTGTATATACATATACACGCTCACATATATTATATATATATATATATATACATTTTTTCACTTTATTTATTACTATATTCGTCTTTCTATCCATACAGTCAGGAATGGAGATATATACACACACACACATATATATATATATGAATACGACGATGCAGGTTTATTTTTAAAATAATAATTTGAAAGTAAAATTTAACATTGTTAATTAGTACGTGTATTTTTATATATATATATACATATATATACACGCATATTATGTATGTATGCTTACGATGTTCAATGTTGCAACGTCGAATGAGTTCTCATTTAATATCGAAAATTATTTCTTTCTTTTTAACAAATAACGATATCTAACTACATAGCAAATTTATGGGTTATAAGAAAAATAAAATCGGAAGTAAACATCAAACAATCAAATTGAAGCTTTTATACATATACACGTACCAAACACACAAGCGCGTATAAATATATTGTATATATATATATATATATATATATATATATATATATATATATATATATATGTACATATGTATGAGAATATAAATATAGCAATATACCACATATTATAATTTATAACAGTAAATTAACTTTATTGGGTCATAGACACTATGCTATACACATTTACTTCCTTCGTTCGTAATTCGAAATGTTTCCTATTTGTTTCTTTCTTTTGAATATCGGCCGATTATCGTGGTCGATAATAACCGGATACTCTTGTCCGTTAAATTCACCGAAAACTCCCGTCAATGAACCGGGGGAATTTTCTATATATATATATATATATATATATATGTATATATTTTTATATTTTTTTATTCGATTCGAAACGAAATACCTTCATACGCATCCTTTATTTTGTATTTTTTCCACCTGTTTAAATTTCGACCAAATCACCGGTTGTGGTAACACAACTCTTTCAGCTGACGAACCTATTACCGACATGTTCTTTCCTCATTACACACGAGTTCGAGGATGTTCAAGAATTACCTTTTTCGCGTCCCGCTTGAAAACAACGTTGGAAAAAATCAAGTACATAGACGTGTACCAAAAAAAATGGCGATTTTTGAAACACAATCATATTTGCATGAAAATGATTACTAACCAAAACATTTTCCTCCGAAATTGATTTTAAATAAATAAATAATAAACAACTAAACGACTAAAAACAGCGATACTTCAAAACAAAACAAAAAAAAAACGGTTATTTATCGGATATTCAATTTAAAATGATTAAATATGCACTTATTAAAAGCACCGCGCATAATTAGAAATTTTTAATAAATTATACTTTTTTCAAACAAACATATATTTACGAAATAAAACATAATAAACTAAGTGAATAATTGGAGTGACTCGCCTCATCGCCATTAGAACAGTAATATATTACGCGTATTAATAATACTAGCATTACATTAAGAAACCAGTGGCGTAGCCAGGGGGAGTTTTGGGGGTCTGAACCCCCCCCGTTGGAATCAATCTGATAATAAGAAAATATATACTCGTTGTTTAAATGCCGTTTTGCATTTGTTAAACCTATTTTGTGTTTTTTTTTTATTTTCATTTATTTTATTTAAATTTCGTCATTTTCGAAGTAAATAAATAGTTTTCTAATATAGGAGGTACTAGAAGAATTTTGTAGAAAAACGCGAAGAATAGATTTTAAATTTACAATTTAGTTAAGTTATGTATTATTTCTTCGAAAAATATAAAATCATTATTTATCGTTTATTTTTTCGCGGAATTTATTGTAACCATCTCCCTCTGTCCTCAATAATATACTATTAGTGTATTCCAGTGACGTTAAATATTTCTGCCGTCTATTGCTTCTAATAGAATTACAATAAAAATAACTTTCGCGAGTTGGATTGCTTAGGGGTTTAACCTACTTGAGTTTTGGTTATTTACTTTATAATTTAGTTTTGTTTGAACCCCCCTCTTCAACCAAGTCTGCCTACGCCACTATAAGAAGCATACCGAGAAGTAATGGGATTACGGTAGAAAATCTACGAATCAAAAAACGAATATTCAAGTTAAATATAAAGTACGAATTGAATTGATAAAGTGATCATTAAATAAATGAGAACGATCTAATACATTAAAATAAGATAAAATTAAGATTAAATATTATGCAGAATGAAACGCGACAAATTTGGTTTCAGTCTGCGATGCTTATATTTAGTGTACTTTTACTGTGGTTGCCTGGAATCGTATCCACCGATGACATTAACCACATCGGATGTAGGGTACAATTAATAAAAAAAATTAATGTTTAAAATTAACAATTAATTCTACAATCGCTATCGAATGTTACCGATTATAATAAATTGAATAATTAATTTTTAAAATTAATTGCAAACAATTTTTTTAGATTGTAAATTATTAGCTTAATATCTGCTATAAAATTATGTTTAAATTATTTTAACATTTTCATAATTAACTTATAATAATTTTCAATCTAATTCGTTATAAAATCTATTAGAAATTAATTTAAAAAAAAAAAAACATATTCAATTCATCATCTAGTAGTAGAATATTAGCGTTAACTTTTGTTTATTTTAAATATTAAAGTTTGGTTAGAAGTATTAAAAATCAGAAAAATATCGTACTTTAATTATTAACAAGTATACCTATTTAGTCTAATTTTAAATTGAATATCCGATAAATAACGTTTTTTTTTTTTTTTGTTGTTTTAATTTTATCGATTAAGTAAATTGGAAAACACGGTTTCAAAAATTAAATTTTTTGCGAAAACTTTCGAGTTTCGTTGAAAAATTTTTTCGTCGTCAGTTGTTAAATACGTGTACCGAAAAGTGACAAATTTTGAAGAAGTGTGTATAGTATCAATTTTAGCCATATCAATGTTTCCTCGATCTGATTTACTGATCAGCATTGACATAGTAATATTACAAAAAAAAAAAAAAAAAAATTAGATGACGAATACTAGGCCACTTTTTATAAGCTCCCAACATGTTTCTATCCTTAATCGTATAATTGTTTACTTTTAAACACAACTCCCGAAAAGGACAGCAACTTTTTATTTCTGCAATCTTCGATCTAAACTAAACAAACAGTACAAAAACAGTGAAAAGAGGAAAAAAGTATGTCTTAACACGATCTGAACAAAAATTTAAGAAAAGCTGAAGATGGAGATATATATATGCGTCAATATAAAACTGTTATAATATAGGCATAATAATATGGACAAAAGTATCGGCTCAAAAAATAATTCAAACAGCTCGAAATAAATCATTCAAATAAAAATTATTCTCCTTCGCGACTAATACCTATATAACATTTATTTAGGACAAGAAATAACTACAGACAGAGGAGAAAATATGCACAGAGAGAGGGAGATACGAAGGAGAATATCTCTCGCATGGGCTGCATTTGGGAGGTTGTCCAACATATTTCGAAACAAAGATATACCGAATGAAGTGCAAACTTTACACCTAATGTGTCTTACCGGTGTTAACACACGGAGAGCAGAAACGTGGAGCTTCACAAAGGGAATAATTATGAAAATCAGGAAAACGCAAACAGCTCGCGAAAGGATAATATTAAACTCGTCAAGTTAAAAGACAGAAAAACCATTACTAAAATTGACCGACGCGGTGGAGCGAATATCAAAATTAAAATGGACGCGAGCTGGACACGTGGCGCGTACACATGATGGCAGGTGCACAAAACATATCCTGCAATGGTGCCCATTGCATTCAAAAAGGAAAAGGTGCAGACCAAGACGACATTGCCAAACATGCAGGGATCATTTGGATCCGGGTTACACAAAACCGAAATCGTTGGAAACGTCTGGTGCCTACACCCAGCAGTGGGTTGAAATGGGCATAACGTGATATATATATATATATAAAATTCTCCTACTGTAACAGTCATTATCAAGTGAACATAAAAAAAATAAATAAACTATAAAATACAAGAGAAACAGTATAAGAAATATAAAAACAATTCGATAGCGGTGAATGTGATTTTAGTAACTAATCCTTTATTTTTTAAAAATCACTAAATTTCACATTTTTCAACATATATATGTACGTGTTTGTATGTGTGTGTGTGTGACTTCAATGTTCAAATTACGTCGGTGTCACGTGCAAAAAAATTACGTCATTTTTAGCTAATTTCGATATTAAGTATGAACTTCATTTAAATTATTTAAAAATAATACTTCACATTTTTTGGATGCGTATTTTTTTTTTCGAGTATTCTTTTAAATTAGAATATTGTTTATTAGCACATTATTCGTTTTAGTATTTAGAACAGTCAGAATTAATAGCTAATTTAATAATCCACTTATTCGTATTTGTCACGTTATCCTACCTATTTCGCGTATATTCCGGTAAAAAGCCTACGAGGAAAAATGAAATCGAATAATTAGTCGGATTTAGATCTAACGAATTTGTAACTTTTTCTGAAAAATCGAATTAGTCATTTATTATTATTCGATTACGCCCATCTCTAATATATATATTTATATTTATATATATATATATATACATGTTACATATATTTATTATCGATAGATATATTTTATTATAAAAACAAACTAACCAAAACAAAATGTAAAATAACAAAAAACAAATCGTACCCGGTTAGACAAATGTACGATCGATTTAATAATTACGCGAGAAAAAAAGCACTACACGAAAATAAAACAATATTTTACATTGGCGAATTAATAATTAGTAATAACTACGAAAATAATAAAATAATATTAATAAAATTATTCGTTAATTAATAATTTACTACGATTAAAAACGATTAAAACTTTTATCTACTGCACAAACGCGAACAAACAAACCTTCCACAGGAAACCGATACATAACTAGAAATAGAAACGGTTTGTTTTAACGGGCATCGTCATATATAATAGTCGCGCTACACGTGGTAATTCCCACTTCGTAGTTTAACCAGACGGGAATCTTCAACTGGTAGCGCCATCTACATTTCGGTCTACTAACTATCGCGGAACACTAGCGAAAATCTCCAACGACGGGCGTCATATTAATCTTATTTCGATATTTAAAAAATCGGAAAGGTTGTAATTAAACGAGTACTTATCGTACGGACACCGTTGTATGATGATGGGCAATATCGTTATATATAAAATTAGAAACTATGCGAGAAATTCGACGACGATTTCAGTTACGAGGTCCGCCGTATGGTGTGTGTGAAATTTTAACGCTGACAATTTTTTTATTTATTTTCTGGTTGACTTGAAACGTTTCGATTTTAAAAATATTTGTATAATTGAAAATTATCTACAGTTCACCTAAAAAGCGGTATTGTATAATAAACGCTCGCAAAAAATTTAGTGCAAAAAACATCTGTGCCACGAAGCGCAGGGAAAAAGTAAAACTTAAAGAAACGAAATTCCTTACAGAGTTCGTTTTTTTTAAGAAAGATAAATAAATGACAATACTATACACGCTTTAGGTAAATACAGGAGTTAATGCGTAAACAGCTTCCATGCAGTTTGTACAACGAACTAGTTTTATTCGCCGGTGTGAATTTACCGAGACAGTTGAACTGGTGTGATTTGTACAGTTGTCCAGTAAGCAAGGAAATACAGCGAATACTAAGGGCATTACGAAGGTTAAGGAAGCTTAAAATGAAACAGAGGATCAGAAAATAGGTATAAGGAAGGATAGGGGGTCATTTCGAGGCGGCACCTCGGATAAAGATCTTGACGAAAAGGCAGAGATTTGATACTGAGCAAGTAGCAGTGTAAGTTTTTTAATCTAGATGAGAGTGAACAATCATGTGATCTTGCAGACTTTTAGTATGCAGTTCCTTAATCTGCCCATCCGTATCCTCTTGTCTCATTACTCTGTCACTACTGAAATTGTCTGCCTGAGGCTTTTCATCGGTAGCCACTCTTGGTCCGTGACTACTTATTCGACCGACATCTTATTCGCAGCTAGCCTATATTCGCCTTCTATGGACACACGCCCTGTTTCAGCTACAGCTCCGGTTCGGGAAATGTAAAGTACTTCGGTGGGAATTATATATTATATATATATATATATATATATATATATATATATATATATATATATATATATATATATATATATATATTGAAGGATTTAGCTTAGGCCCGTATGATCAGGACCTATGACTGCAGAATTCGAAAAATTAAAAACAAATAAAATTTGATTTTTTTTGCTTTCTGTTACTACTTGAAAATGTTAATATTTCGAGAATATAATGTTTAAAAAACATGTCTGTATCGCACTTTTGCTGAGTAACCTTTTAAATATATATATCTTTATGGCTATTACAGCATAAGGATACTTGTGGCTAATTTACATGTATGTTAGTAGGCCACTTTCTCTGGCAAAAGCCTAATCCTAAATATTCAAGAGATATACCAATTACAATTACTTGACTATGTCTTCAAGAATAATCCTTACAATATGTTGCCTATCACGGAATACTTCACGAGATCAAATCGAGAAGGGATGGTACAAATACCGAAGTTCAATAAGTATCACTCCAGAATTCAAGCTATCTATAAAGGTGCTGTAATTTATAACACGTTGAACATGTATGTAAAAACCGACTTAAAAAATGTTAAGAAACGTCGCAAGCATTTAATGAGGTACACAAAAAATAAAATAGAACCTCCTTGGTTTTTAGCGTTAGGGTTTTTCTATAAATTTATGTGTATGTATATTTTGAGTAAGGCGGTGTGGTGTGTGTGTATGCATTTGAAAATGCCAGGGTTAGCTTAATATTATATGCATGTACACCTGTATCCTAAATTAAGATTACATTTATGCAACATTTATATTTATTATTTTTATCAACAATCGCATAATTATTTTATAAGCTAGTTTAACTTATTTTTCGTAATAAACAGCGTATATTTAAGAAAATAATTCTAATTCTATTGTTTATGCCGCTACTCGCGCATTATCGCGCATTTGCAGCATGTTATTGTAAACTGTTATATATAAGGAAGTAAAAGCTTGATTTGATTTGATTTGATTTGATTTGATTTGATTTGATTTGATTTGATTTGATTTGATTTGATTTGATTGAGGATTGTTTGATAGGATTTTATCTATCGGGCCCTGTATGTTGTGTGTTAACCTGTACTGTGTAAGTGTTTGGCAGTTGTGAATTAAGTGCATGATTGTTGCTTCGGTTAAATGCCCACATAGAGGGCAGTTTGTTGATTGATGGCTTTTGGTATACAGGTAATTGTAGGATATGGGTCTATGTGAGCCACTCGTAGATGGTTTAGGGTACTATACTCTTTTCTGCTTGTGCCATCTGGAGACCACCAAGTTTCAATGGTTGATTTTATGCTTCTCGGGAAATTTATTTATGAGGTCCAGTCGTCGGTCCATTCCTGTTTACTATTGTACATGAATATGTGTGCTAATGTTGGCGATAGTGGTGATTTGTTAACCTAAAAAGAACTAATTTACATTTTTTATAATAAACATTTAGTTGTTTTACGCAATTCGAGACAAATCTTGAAAATGAACACGTGCGACTAATTCCGAAAGGTCAGTGTCATCGGTGTTTTGAAAAATCGTTAAATGTAAAGAAAATAATTGCGCTAATCAAAATAAATGAGCCCGTTTAAGTTGGGGTAATTTTTAATCGGTATTCGTAAAATTTTGAATTTCCAGTAATGAAATACGGATGTACTGGCAAAAATGTCAAAATAAATGAAACCGCTATAGACTATACCGCTCCGGGAAAATTTAAAATAGTGCGTTCGTATAAATAGATACCTGGAAAGCTATTATTTATTCCAACTTGTCCCGAATGATGTCATCGATGAACATCGGAATCTAGGGAGGAGAAAAATGTCACGGAGAGCTGATATGCATCGCTGGTACAAACAAGACATTTACAGAGTTAGCATAGATGTCCAAGGACGAAGACGGAACATTTACGTTGATTGCCAAACTTCGGTCGGAGATGGCATCAAAAGAAGAAGAAGATTCGTAATTTTTTTCTGCGTAAACCATGTTTCTACATATTAATTATCTTGGCTTCAGTAAGAGTAATATTATTTACCCGTTCCAGTCGTCTGGTAAACATTGTGAATGGATATCAACCGTGAAAGTTTAAAAGTGTATTTAAGAAGAATATTCGTGAAATGCGCGATACGCGAAATTTTTGTACGAGATCAAAAATAAAGCGCACCTCGCCACATCCTTCTCATACCGATCAGATAGTTGGTTCAGCTTTGGGGATCAATCCTTTTTCTCATATACATATTCGACTTTTCAGTATATATGAATGTGGACGTGGCGATATCTTACGATGATACAGCATTATTTGCGAGGGACAATGATCCGGTAGAGACGTAAGGAAAATTACAGTGCATTTTGAACGACTTGGAAATGTGGACACGACGATGAAAGGTTAAAATTAACTCGTCCGAATCAAGTACATGTTACATTTACAACTAAGTGGAACACATATCCACCTGTTGATCTTAACGGTCCGATTCTACAGGAAAATAAAGCCCGATAGCCGGATATGTAGCTTGATCGTCGCATGACCTGGAAGGAACAGATTACTATCAAAGTTAAAAAAATAAAACTCGGAACTGCCGAACATGCACTGTCCGAATTACCTCGAAAATCAAAATTACCGCTATACAGGGTAGTTATTAAGCAGGTATGAACATATGGCACATCACTCTGGGGGGGCGCATCGATATGAAATATCAGAATGATTCAGCGATCCCAATCAAAAGTACTATGGATAATAGACAGGTGTATCCTGGTGTATACGAAACGATAATTTGCATCGGGATGTAAAAGTACCAAATGTGCGCGAAATAGTTCCTGATAGCAGTAAAGGTTACTCCCACCATAACCAGCTGGCGGTTGATTTATTAGATCGTGTCGATGAACCTCGCAGATTAAACTATTGCACACGCCTTTACATCTTCCCCGCCGGTTTGAATGATTTGAAAATAAATTCGGAGTATCATTGTTGAAAGACATCTCGCATCTTGTTACGACCGACATTCCAATTACTTATTTGCTACATCAGCCGGATTGTAAATTTAATATGTATTTAAAAAAAAAAAAACTTTCGCTATAAACATAAAAACACACTTAAATAACACACAAAGGAATAGAGTAGTTTAGTATTAATGGTAATAATGTATTTAATAACGTAACATATTTCACACACACAATGGTAGTACACACACACTCGCATGAAAAGGGAAAAGAAGTCCATAATGGGACAAAAGGGATTAAAAAAAAATCTAACCACGTTTCGTTCATTTCTTTTCCGTCTGTAAAGTATTTTCCTCGATTATTTCCTATTACGGGTATTATTATTTATGTTCTTTTTACTACTTCTTAGCATTATTTTCGTTTTGATTTTGTCGTTAATCCAGGTTTTTAGATTTCCTCATATATTTAGCTCTCACTCGTTTAAAACATTGGGTTGCACAGCAAAACTAGATGACGTAATCGCTGCGAAAATGTAGCATAAATCGACTAGAAGTTTAATCATCCAGTTTACTTTGACATACGCACTGAAAATAACGTTAGACGTTACTACCATCGCTTTTACAAAGGCGAGTAATAGTCGTCGGGGTTGCCTAATAGTCGTCGGGTTTGCCTAATAGTCGTCGGGGTTGCCTAGTAGTCGTCAGGGTTGCCTAATGGGAGCTAGAGCACTGACTTTTATACGGAAGGTACCGAGTTCGAATACGATCGACGACGCAAAATTATCGTCGAAAAATAAAAATATAAATAATCTTAATGGCAAACCACCACGTGCGCAATACAGTATGCGCGCTAGTAACAATATAGCGCATTACAGAAACACTGGGGGCTGCATTTTAACGTGACAACAAAAAGCGATTATAATCGGTTCTCCCGGGTGTACGTGTCGTATTTACGCTAACGTCGTATTACGATTGCCTCGTACGCTACTTACATCGTACAACAAAATAATTCGTTATCAGTTTTAGAAAACAATCATTTACATCGGTCTGAAACTCACCTGTACGTAAGAACAAGAAGAACTTTATTCATCAATAATAAACATATTTACAACATGAAAAATATATATACATGTATATATATATTTCTTTTTTCCATGTTGTAAATATGTTTATTATCGATGAATAACATACAGGCAAGTTTCGCAATGCTTATATTATTTTAAACAGGAAATATTTCGCATATACAATCACGAATACAAATGTAGAAATTTCGCAAAATAAAAATGTGTTTGTTATTATTAAAACTGAAATCTACTGAACTACAAAATCGTCCCATATATATATATATATATATATATATATTCGCCCGAATAATTCTCTTGTATATTCAACATCGTATAACTTCCAGGTTATTTGCTAAATACCAGAACGATTTATTTGTAAATATCGTTGTGTTTTTTTTTTTTTATAATTTCACAACAATTGCCGTTATTACAAGGTTCATCAACCTCGGTTTTTGTAAATCGTAACTTACTCCAAATTGAAGTCGGCTTATTCCGCCATTAATGAAAAATACGATTAACAAAACTCACCAACAAAATAGCTGAGGAATTAATAGTTAAGAACAATGCTGATAGATAACTTACTTCTTCAGTGGAATATCAATGGTTTGCAAAATAATTTAACACAACTCCAACAGCTAATTGTAAAGAAAAAACCTACCATTATCTGTTTAACTCACCTTCAACCAGCTCAGTCTATGTCTTTAAAATACTACAATTATTTGCGTTATGACCATAAGTCGGGGTTACATGCGGTCGGTGGAGTAGCAACTTTTATTCATGAATCAATACTAACAACAAACGAGCTCCAAATAAATACGTTAATACAGAACGTTACTGTCAATATTCAATTTTGTAAATCAATCCCTTTCCATCAACTTACTGTCTGTAACATATAGTTGGCCCCCCTGACTCTAAACCATCATTCCAGAAAATAAATCAACTACTATCTTAGTTGCCTAAACCGTTTATCCTACTTGGGAATATGAATGCACACAGTCCATTATGAGAATCTAATAAAACTAACAGGAAAGGGAAAATATTTAAAAAGTTGCTCCATGCAAATTTATTCATATCATTACTAAATAATAAACAACCGACTAGACTCAACTCCTTTAACGGCACTCTATCGGCCATTGATTTAACATTATCAACGAAGTCTATTCAAAATTTCAACGGTCAACCTATCCTGATTTATGTCACAGTGATCACTATCCAATTTGCTTACAGATGGATAACATAAACGGGAAAATCATAATTAATAAACCACAGCAGCGTTGGATTATTAGAAAAGCTAATTGGGATAAATACACCGTGAGCTATGTAATTTACCCTTCAATTTCAATCTCGCTAACATCGATACAGCGGTTAATAACTTTAACAGCCATATAATTGAAGCGGCAGAGAAATCTGTTCCCAAGACGTCCCCATTTATATCAATGCGCAATGTCCCCTGGTGGTGTCACGAAGTAAAAGTGGCTATCCAAACCCGAAATATTGCTTTGAAAAAATTTCGAGCTACAAGACAGAACGCAGATTTAGCTAACTTTCGCCTCTGTAGAACACGCACACTTCAATTATCAGACAAAATAAACGGAACAGCTGGGCGGAATTCATTTCCGAAACCGATTCAAACTCTGACATCCCACAGATGTGGCAAAAAATAAGTATCTTAAATAGAACCAGAAACCCCATCCATTATATCATTGAAAGAATCTGCAGGCCTCATGCAAGATCCAGAAGAGGTAGCAAATATTTTTGGTAAATTTTTTGCTGATGTATCATCAAACAAAAATTGCAACAAATATTTTCTCTCTTATAAAACAAAAGAGGAGCACCGATCCATCATCATATAGACCAATCAATCTTACCTGCGCTACAGGTAAGCTGATGGAAAAACTTATGACATGTCGTTTATTGTGGTATTTAGAATGAAATGAATTTATCCCTGAAAATCAGACAGGTTTCCGGAAATATGGGAGTTCACTCACGCAACTGTATAATCTACAACAAGAAATATTGAGGGCTCTCCGACAAAAACATTATCTTATATCAATATTTTTTTATATACAGAAAGCATACGATACAACATGGCGATACAAAGTAATTCAATTGCTCCTGAAGGGCTTGAAGGGTGGTCGATTAGTTCAATTTACTAGAAACTTCCCTTCAAACCGTACGATTAAAGTCCGAGTAGGAAATAAACATTCCCAAGATTTTATTATAGAAAATGAGATGCCGCAAGGCAGTGTATTAAGTGTGTACTGTTTCATAATCTTAATAAATACGGTTGTAGATTATATTCCATGGCCAATTTCAACCAGACTACTTGCTGACGATGTCAACATAACTTTACTAACAGACGATGCTCTTTACGCTCAAAATCTGTTATAGAAGTGCATAAATAATTTACAGGAGTGGAGACTACTGGTTTAGAGTTCTCCCCTCAAAAGACCAAGTACGTGGTATTCACAAAAAAGAAAAAAAAACGAAGCCAAGTTATATTAAATCTAACCATCGGTAATTCGATCTTACAATGTACAATGAATTATAAATTTCTTGGATTACATTTAGATCCCAAAATGACTTGGCGTAATCACATAATTGCACTTAGATAAAAGTCTCAGCCACTACTAAATATAATGAAAACGATGAGTAATAAGACTTTTGATTCAAGAAGTTCAACCTTACTTCGGATTTACAATGCCGTTATCCGCTCAAGACTCGATTATGGTTCATTTATATATTCGTCTGCCAGCAAACGGCTATTAAATATACCGGTTATAATACGAAATACTGAACATAGAATTATGCTGAAGGCATTCCCAACCTCATCAACAGCTAGCCTTCGGTATCTCAGCGGTATTCCGCCTCTCTGCTACCGAAGGAATATTCTTGCTATTAAGTACGCAATGAAGGTAGCTAGTAATCAGCAGCACCCAAATCGCATTCACCTACAAAAACAGCTAATACAGTTTCATATTCAAAACCCATTAAAAATGCTACGCAGTACCTCGTGTAGCGTACCTGTAGGATACCTCCTTGAAGCCAATTTAGCCCGAGTATCTGTTGGAACCTGTTTTCAACAGACGTTAAAATGAAACCGAATATGGAAATCCATAGGAAGCTTTTGATTGTTTTGCAACAGCAGCCCAACGCAGTCGTTTGCTTCACCGACACATCTAAACCATTACAATATGTTGGAGATGCCTTTTTATTCGGAAGCAAGATCTACTCTTTCAGTCTACCGATCATGTCATCAGTCCTAGCGGCTGAGATGATATCCTTGCTCCAGTGTTTGCTACGAATTACAGATTTGCCTGCTGGCCAGTATGTAATACTGACTAACTCAGCTTTGGCATCATAGTGCATTGAAGCGAGAAATATTACTGTGGAAATGATGGACCCAATATTGCACAGCGTTCTAGAATTAAGTGAACGTAACACCGGCATCACTTTCGTCTGGATTCCAAGTCATCGAGGGACAATAGGCCACGATGAGGTACACGTGCGGCACAAAGACTTACCCAAACTTATTTACCGATAATGCTAGGAGAAGACAACGCAAAATATTATACTCAGAAAATTCTAGACGCGTGGAATCAGTCCTTCCATATCCGGCTAAGTATACTTGGAAATATAAAGAACGATTTAGCAATTTGGTCTTCGAAAATTGGTCAGATCTGTTCATCGAGGTTGGTAACAGCTGTCAACAGAATATATATTGGTCACACGCTGAGTACGCACTCGTATCTACTGATGTCCAAACACCACCAACATGTGAAGTTTGTTGTTTACCACTAACGGTCTATCATATTGTTGTAATCTGCCATAAATATACTAAATATCGTTGCAAATCAGCTGAAAACCTACTCGTATAAAAAAAAACCACTCCAGATGAAAAAGAAAACAAAAAAGCAGGTGTCCGTGCCTCATTACACGGCTTAAGAATATATATATATATATATATGACGATTTTATAATTTGGCAGAGTTCGGTTTTAACAATAAACACATTTTTCTTTTTTAACCTAGCCCATTGAGAAATTTCAACATTTGTATTCGTGATTATATACGTGAAATATTTCCCGTTTAAAATATAATAATATAAGCATTGCGAAACTCGCCTGTAGGTAAGAATATATTCATCAATAATAAAACATGAGAGTGTTATCGCGCTATCGGAGAGATAACAGGTGGTTTACTGGAGTTGTGTTATCGCGCTTAAATGTAATTCGTCTCTTATCTACGAACTGATAGCGAACAACATTACAGGGCGGCCAGGGGCAGTCAAGCCCCTCCACTCTGGCAAAAAGTAGCACAACACGAAAAAAAGAGGTCGAACATCAGATATTTTATCTCCGGAGGAAAACATAAAAAAAAAATAATAAAAAATTCAATTAGAAATAGAAATCGACTTAAATTGTTGGAAAAACTTAATGATGAAGAATCCAATTCAGAAACCGGAATCTCAAATATACAGGATAAAAAACCGATTCCTATACAACCTCCTCCTATTATGCTTAGATTGGACATAAATGAACTTAATAAATTGATTGAAACGAAATTAAAACGAGAACACTATTCTTATAAAATTACACGTGGCGATGTAGTTAAAGTAAATACTACAAAGATCATACATTGATAACGCTATTAAAAGAGAACAACCTGATTGGATATACATTTTCGCAAAGAAGTAAAATCCCATACCGTGTTGTAGTGAAGGGTATTCATTCAACGATAAATAAAGAAGAAATTAAAAAATACTTAGCTAAGTGAAATAATTAACATACGAAGTCGAACCAATACAATTTGTCGATATAGAACGTAAAGAAAATAATAGGTATATATTCGAAATTGAACACTTATGTAATCTTAAGGTAACCATTGAACCTCCTTATAAAAAGAAGGAAATTGGACAATGCATGAGATGTCAACAGTCTGGACATACCAAAAATAACTGTTTCAGACCGCCTAGGTGCGTCAGATGTGGAGATAGCCATTTGACGGCAAATTGTACTAAACCAAAATCAACGGATAAAAAAAATTTGACATGTGCTCTATGTATGGAGCAGGGTCATCCGGCAAACTATAAAGGATGCAAAATATATACAGAAATATTCAAACGTAAATTTTCAACAATGACAAGGGCTAAGCATACTGAAACAGATAGTGCAACCCAAAATACCAACGAAAAAGAAGAAGCGCAGAATGATAAGAAAGGGGATAACGAACATATAGTAGAATGTATGGAAACACGCGTACCTATGCAGAGGCTTGTAATCAGAGTACGTTCTCAATGAAAAGAATTGAAGCGATGTTAGAAAAACCAAAAAGAATAATTGTAGAAAAACTAATGTCACAAATGAGCTCCCTAATGGAGATGCTAACAAAAATAATAAACAAAATATTATTAGTATACAAAAAACACGTTTAACACAATATAAAATTGACATTTGGAATGCCAATGGAATGGAATTACATAAACAGGAGGTGGAAACGCTGGTTCGGGCGAATAATCTCGATATCCTACTCATTTCAGAAATTCATTTTACTGAAAAAAGTTATTATAGGGTTAAAGAGTACTGCTGCTACAATACGCAACATCCGTCAGGTGCTGCCCGTGGAGGTACAGCAATTAGAAAAACTATTAAACACTATGAAATGGAAAAATTATCCACTCCTGAAATCCAAGCTACTTCAGTAGTAATCAATGATACATATGGGCCGATCACCATATCTACAACGTACTGTCCTCCAAATCAAAAAATAAATAAAAAAATATTAGAAAAGTACTTTTCGCTGTTAGGAAATAGATGGATAGCTGCAGAAGACTGGAATTCGAAACATTATGCCTGGGGATCTAGATTGATTTCACCGCGTGATAAAACACTTTATTAAATTATAGAGGAAAAAAAAGTATACTATTCTCGCACCAACAGAGCCTACACATTGGCATATAAGAAAATTACCGAATATCATAGATTTCCTAATAGCTAAAGGAATCTAACGTCAATATGTAGAGACAAAAAATAAGCCCGGATTGTGACGGAGATCATTCGCCTGTTATAACTGCAATTAGCTCGACGGTAGTTAAGAAAGAAAAGCACTTTTAACAAACAAGAAAACAGATTGGAGGTCATTTGAAGAATGGCTTCAAACAAACTTTGATACTCAACAGAAGTTAAAAACAGAGGATGATATTGATGAAGTCGCTCAATACCTTACAAGTATGATACAAAAACCGGCGTGGCTGTTAACACCCCCGAACAAATAAACATGGAAAAATCAAAGGGAATTCAATCGGATGTCCTGTTATTAATTAAGGAAAAAAGAAGACTCAGAAGAGTATGGATGAAAAGCAGAAACTATCAGCATAAGACCGCATTAAAAATAAGGTATAAAAAAAATTAAAAGAAAAGCTATGTGAAAATAAAAATAAAGCCAGTACAGCAATATTTGGAAAATCTTTCAGCTAATAAACAGGACGACTATACGCTATGGAAAGCAACTAAATATCTTAAACGCGTGCCAAAGATAAACCGACCAATACGAAATGAGGAAGGATACTGGGCAAAAAATAATAAAGAAAAAAAGTATTTACGCCTGACGATATCGTACTGCCTAATATTCGAAAACTTATTAATAATTCACTAGAAGAACCGTTTCAAATGACATTCCCGATAAAGCCTATAACTTCACCGAAAGTAAGAAAGACAATTAAAGAAATGCCCTTAAAAAAGTTTTTGGATATGACCTTAATGCGGAGATCCTACAGCACGTTCTTCGAAAAAAAGGTTATTGCATTCACAACTACATTATATAATGCAACATTTAGGTTATCAAAGTTTCCAACTCAATGGAAAATAGCTCAGGTTATTATGATTAATAAACCAGGCAAACCGGAGCAAACTTGGTAACATCATATAGACCGATCAGTTTGCTTCCAGTATTGTCAAAAATCTGGGAAAAAATTTTGCTTCTGAGGCTCAAATCGATAATACAAGAAAAGGGTATAATACCCAATCACCAGTTCGAATTCAGAGAAAGGCACTCAACGGTGGTGCAGTTACACAGCTGATACAATTATAAATGCTTTGGAAGACAAAGAATTTTGCAATGCGACATTCCTAGATATTCAACGGGCCTTCGACAGAGTGTTGCACGAAGGAATATTATTTAAAATTAAAAAATTTTTACCATACCAATATTATCTGAAGAGTTATTTAGGAAACCGAATGATTATGGTTAAACAAGATGAGGAATTGTCCGATGTTCACACGATCGACGCAAGAGTCTCGCCCCTCCCAAAGGTAGTATATATTCAATTTTTACAGCTGATTTACTAGTCGAGGAAGATACAACGCTTTTGTACGTTCGCTGATGACACGGCAATTTTAGCGAGCGATAAAGATAGTATAGTAAATATATAAATTACAAAAACACCTGAACGATATAGAAAATTGAATGGCCGATTGGAAAGTAAACGTAAATAAATCTACAAATATCAACTGTACTCTAAAACGTTCGAACTGCCCTCTGGTGATGCTTTCTAACAAGGTCGTACCTTAAAAAAATGTAGTTAAATATGTAGGACTACATTTTGATAAAACTTTAACGTGGAAAAATCATATAAAAATTAAACGTAAAGAAATGGATCTTAAATACAAAAAAATGTACCGGATAATGAGGAGCTCCAGTAAGCTAACATTAGATAATAAAATATTACTATATAATTAAATAATAAAACCAACTTGGGGATGTACGACGCTGTAATATGGGGCACGGCTAGCTTTTCTAATCGTAATATAATACAAAGATTTCCGAATAAAGTTCTCAGAGTAGTAACCAACGCGCCTTGGTACGCAACAAATAAATATATTCACTCACATTGCGAAATAGAATACGCGGATAAAATTATTAACACACTAAAATCCAGACATCATATAAACGTCGAAACAATATGTCTTCTTGATAACAGTCGAACAAGACGAAGATTGTTGAGAAAACATGTTTTAGATGACATATTAGATTAGTAAGCAGGATGGGCCATCCATCTTGAACAAGTTATTATATAAATAAATAATACCTAAATGAATTGTGGCTTCTCTGGCCGTAGTAATTAAGAACATAATACAAAAAATTAAAAAAAAAAATAAAATAAACATATTTACAACATGGTAAATCGGGCCTAGAATTTGTCAGGCTGCAAAATTCAGAGGTATTAAAAAATTGTAAAAGCAACTTAAATTTGACAGGTGAAAAAAAAAACGGCGTTAAAAATTCAAAATTACACGAGTGTTTCGCCGATCGTGTAGACAAATTTTATCGCTTTCTCTCTCTTGCTATGACTACTCGGAAAAACAAAACAACTAAAATTCATAATATCAGAAAAAGGAAAAAATTTAAAAAATGTATAACAACCTGTTGTCCTTTTTGGCGAAATTAAATTATTTACGTATTCTCCGTTCTATTTGTAAAAATATAACGCTTAATTATTTTTTATAATAAAAATTTAAAAAAAAACGTATCTATGTTTAATCACACTATTATGAGGTGACCACCTAAAAATCCGATTTATGTTTTTTTTTATAAAAGTCAGTTTTTTAATTTAGGCGATTTATTGTATTTTTATAAACATATTTTAAAAAGGGCGGCATCTTCGGTCGGACCTAGGACGGCATCGAATTTTAATTCACCACTACCGGGTGGAGAAATTCGTCCGTTTTACGAAACATTTACGATTTTCGTTATATTCATGGCTACACAATTGGCCGCCCTAAATCTAAACAAATATCGATTCAATTTCTCTTTTTGTAAACGCTCGTCGAATTTAACGCATTATCGTACAATTCGTCGAATTTATAAATTTGGAAATTAGTTTATTATTTTAGGAAATTAGTTTAAAATGTACATTAACCGAGAGAAGAAAATTATCGTCCGTAGACGCGGGTTATTTCACAGAAGTTGTTCATTTTCTACAGACAAGCAATCAGGAATCATAGATCTAAGTCACCGTATAATCCGTTAATAATGTCTAACCGAAAAACTACAATATTAGAAAAAGCAAACGATATGAAGAATAATGTTGAACAAAAGGGATGTATAACTTCAGATAAAAGACTGTACTACAGTCGACAACGTAATGTTTAACCTTAAATTATAGATAAATTTCTATATATATCCCCGTTAATTTATTCAAAAGGGTGTACACAGGCGTTTACTACTAAAAGAGAATTCTTATTACGTTAGAATATTTAAATAGGTATTTCAAAAATTGCCCTCGGACTTGTTATTTAAATTATTTTGTTTAAATTGATACACACACGCGCGCGCGCAAAATGTCTTATCACGTATACTAATGACAAACCAGGCTCGAACAACTGCAGTTCGAATCTTATTAGAAACAAAAAAAAAAAAAAAAAAGTAGATAGCCACCTCAGTTGCGTCATCTAATTGGTCGATAAATGAGTAACAGCTCGCTGGGAAGTAAAAAAAAAAAAACAAATCTGAATACAATGGTAAATCACTTCGCGTTAGATTAGGATAGATATCTTAATAGGTTCGTTATCTATATTTTGTGTTTGCCAGAATCGTTTATGTGACATATATCTGCGAACTTTAAACTTGGTAAAATCTTTGATAAGTAGTATTTTTTCCCAGTTCATTCAGTCGCTTATTATTAAGTAAGGTTTTTGATTATTTTTAATACCTCAATAGTTAGCGAACGGTCATGACGCCGTGCGACCACATTCAGCAAGAGACAAAATCGCTCGAATAAAAATGCTTCGTACCGACGCTGATTTCGATCAAATATGTCGAATATAAGATCGGAAATGACGGCTATACGAGGATAAAATAATAATCATCTAAACTAAGAACGAAATGTGAAACATCCGTTATATCGGAAAAATAAGACGACAAACAAACTCATGCTGGAAATATCATATTCGGAAGAAAAGTAACGAACTAAGATCCAGGTTCAACAAGATATATTAGCTTTTAGGAAGGAAATCTGAGCTTTCCCCGAGTTCTAAGTTAAAATACTATATAACACCATGCTCAAATCGGCGTAGGCATGGACTACAATTATGGGGGAACAACTTGCAGCCGTATTTGTAGATAGACGTGAATTCAGAAAAGTGGTTATTGATATAATGACAAGAACGCGTTAACGATAGAAGGAGAAACAAAAGATTTAAATGTCCTAATATTTAACTAAAGCTACCACTAAAACTAAAAACCTATATTTTTAGCAAAAGCTGTCTGCTTAACCTTGTTCAATACCAATCATTCTGAGAAGCGTTTTTATTTATTGCGTATAAATTTCCCCATTTTATCCTCCCACATTAAAAACTCTCTACTTCATCTTTCCCCACCCTTTAAAAAAAAAAAAAAACTCTTTATATTATACGTCCACCTATCAGCCGTTAATCTCGTTGCATGTCCAGTATCCTACACCACTTTTTACTTTTATATTCGTTAACAAAGTGTAACACACTCCTTAATCGTCTTGTAAATAAAGTATTTACTATTTTTATAATTCACCATCTATGCGAAAGTTAACGAGTTTCGATCCTCTTTCATTTCTTAGGTTATAATTATAAGATTCTTATCCGGTATTTCTAATTAATTGTCCGACCAATCTGTCTATTAAAAATAGACGTCTCAAATTGGAAGATGTACACGATGGTTAAGTTGTTTTCAGGAAAAAATTGAACATGGAACCTATTTTAGCAAGCTCGACCCAACTAACCTTACACAGAAGTGGCCGCGAAGATATTACGCGAAAAGCAACTTAAAAACGTTAGAAACGTATATATAAAATATAAAATTTAATATCATTTTTTTTTCTTTCAACAATTTTTGCGGTTTAATTATGTAAAACGTGAAATGTAGTGATTTTTATTAAAATAAACAACAAAAAAGAAGTTAAAATAACTAAAAGGATTTTCTTGGTGAAAAATCACAAAGCTTTTCGGCTCTTAGGCCACAAAAATCAGCAAAATGAAGAACAGTATTAATAAAACATACTGTGTCCATTTTGATGGTTTTTTTTTTTGTGAATTGTAATCTTAAATTAGTATTTTTTCATTTTATTTTTCATAAAGAAAGATTTTAATTTATTCTTTGTTGTTTATTTGAATTAAGTTGTATACTTTTATTCGATTATTTATTTTTTAGTGTTCGCATTGTGATTGGCATAAGCTGTTATGTAAACCGTATATAAATGAATAAATGAATGAATGAATGAATGAATGAATATATATATATATATATATATATATATATATATATATATATATATATATATATATATATATATATATGTATAATATATATATATATATATATATATATATATATATATATATATATATATATATAATAAAACTTCTTTGAATCACCACTATCTGTTATCCGTCGATACAAAAGAAGTTTCATTGAACCAACAACAGTGAAAATTACAAACATTAAGAACGCAATTTTTAATGTTGCCAGTGCATGGCTCGACCTTACAATGCTAAACCTACCGAAAGTATGGAATAAACTATGGCCTAAATCGGCGCTACCCACTAGCCAAACAATGGGAACGGTTAGCGTTGATGAAATTGTGAAGCAAAAATGACGGTCTGCTCAACAATGACGCGCT
Source organism: Coronaproctus castanopsis (assembly GCA_032883995.1). Classification (NCBI taxonomy): domain Eukaryota; kingdom Metazoa; phylum Arthropoda; class Insecta; order Hemiptera; family Monophlebidae; genus Coronaproctus; species Coronaproctus castanopsis. The sequence continues at coordinate 25,142,200 of CM065054.1, forward strand.
TACAACTAAAGAAGTAACGGTTAACAAGGTGAAGGTATTGAAATTTCGCCTGATAAAGATATTGTATATAACATTAAGCAGTAATTGTGAAATTGACGACGATGAACAATCAAAATGCAACCAAAACTCAGCAATCAGCTGAAACAATGTTAACGAAGTACATCGATTGGTTTGAAATACAAGACGAGGCAAACTTTAAACAGATGGTACTTCTAGAAAAAAAAAAAAAAAAAAAAATATGCCATAGAGGAAGCTCGAACTGCGAAGAAACGTAAGAAAATTACCGATTATTCTAAGATGTAAACAATTTTACGATTATACAGTTTTCCTACGTAATTGTACTATATTACTAAAATTTCTAAATAAGAATACGGCACTCTAAATATTATCCAAATAAACACATGATTTTCTTTAATTTCTTTCAAAAATGATTTACAATCTGGTATAGTTCTATATATGTAATTTCTGTTATCCGTCACAGCCCCGATCCCGGGGGTGACGGATAGAAGAAGTTTTACTGTGGACAAAACAATGGAAAATAAGACTAAATGAGGAGAAATCTGTGCATATGAATTTTAAAAAACGGAAAAGTCCAATATTATCCAATTATAATTAATTCGAAGACTGTACCTCGTAAAAATAACACAAAATATCTAGGTATGCATTTGAACGCAAAATTAAATTCGTCAATTCGTACTAATAATAATAAATAAAAAAAAAAAAATAGAATAAAGTTGAAAATTCTGCAGACGAATCGGCTTCTCGGAAGACAAAGTGTATTACTATAGGGTTGTGCTAAATTAACATTAAAAAAAAAAAAAAAGTGCACACGTTCTAAAACAAAGTTCTCTGAATTATCACTAATGCCGGACAATAAGCAAAAAACAACGATATCCATCGAGATCTCCACTGATCGGAAGTCTCATTGGTGATAAAGTAGCTAGCGAGAAAGACTGCATCATACAAATTCAGAGGCGAAGCAGCTTTCAATAGAGCAGGACGAATTAAGACGGTAAGAACCAAACCCCTTATGAATTGAGCAAATAATAACACGTATAGAATATGGGAAATTCTATTGCGAACGCCTGACGTATATATAAATAGAATTACTTTAAAGTATTACTGAATGTTCAAATATTGAACAGATTGTACTAACAAACCAACGCTACTTAAGTAGTTTTTGTTTTAATAATAATATTTATTTATAACCCGAAGATAATGTAACTGATGAAATTTTTCAAATATAATTAATAATTTCGCTAGGTTTTCTTTTTTTATTATTATTATTTTTTAAAGTCCTTTTACCACTCTAATACATTTCTTCCAAAATGTCAGAAGTCGAAAAAATAATTCTATCATCTGGAAAACTTTCTAGAAAACGAAATTTCATAAGTAGTTTTCCGGACAATCTTCCACAACGAAAAATCAGTCGAAATATCATATAAGTCGACGAAAATATCGTTTATCGTCGAAGTTAAATATATAAAAACGAAATAACTCGACAATTGCAGAAAATTTCGATAATAAAAAATGATTCTTCATACAACACTTATACCCCCCCCCCCGGTAATAACTTTACGGTGGTCTCGTCTATTTCAAATTCAGCGCGTACAAACAACTTCAAACTATACAAAATAAATGCCTAAAGTCGAAATACGAAAGAATCTCATTTACGCGCGAAATTAATAACTTACCCTATTATCTTTACATGTTAAACCTATCCGCTAAATTTTTCTCTCGGTGTTCATATCGCAGTAATTCATACGTTAGGCCTATTTTACGACGCGTGGCGACTAAGAACTACGTATACGAAGTGTATAATAAAACGTCAATCTATTATATAAACTTCCGATCGATCAATTTTAGTAATTGTATATAGTATAAATTTCGCTCTATATTAGAATCACCTTGTGTCGTAATCATCGTATCCCCTGTAAATGATAAATTATTTTTTTAAATTGGTTTTACCATTTTTAGCGGTACTTTTTTTTTTCGCCTATTAAAATTTGCGTTATATATTTTAATGTAAAATAACGATGATAAACATTATATAAAGTAATCGGTACACAGTTATCGTTATCTGTATTATTGTATATTACCGTTTGATTTGTTGTTTATTAAATAAATAGTATAATTTCTAAATTCATTATTCTGTTTTTTTTTTTGTTTTTTTTTTAGTTCTTTAAATTAAAAAAAGAAAAACAAAATAAACATTTTACTATGCAAATACGCCGTTGTTTCGTTTTGACTATAATAGAAATAAATATTTTAAAAAAAAACTCCAATTAACTGAGATAAATAAATTCCGACTACTTTCTTTTTTCTTAGACAAACAATAAATAACAATAATAATAATAATAATAATAATAATAATAATAATAATAATAATAATAATATTTCAGGCGCAGACTGCGAATTCGTATCTCCAATTTATATTACCGCATTCGTACAATTTTTTCAATAAAAGAACATCTTTCTTTCCGGAGAACTACGCTCTTTATCCGGGCTACATTCAATAATGTTATCACTGAAACTTTTCGTACACACATCCTTATTTATATAGATGGATCGAAGTAACTGGAGCAGCTGTTTTCATCCCATCTCTTACTAGTAGCAAGCCATACAAATTATCTGATCTTTGTTCCGCATTGACCGCTGTGTGTAGCAGTATTTCTATTATTATTCTTAACTGATACGAAGCATCCGGGTAATTATGTCATTATCACCGACTCGAAAAACATTTCGAAGGCTATTGAAAACAAAAGGAAGGCGTCAGGATTCATTGATTTCATTCATCGTATTGAAACTTAATCATCTGGAAAACTCGAGTATATTTATGTCCTTCTTATGGATACCGAGGATAACGAGGAATCCCCGACAATGAAATTGTCGATTAGCTAAACGTAGGTCTCCTACTAGTGGTGTGGTATTCTCTTCAATTTCAGCATATCATACATTTTATACAGTCGAAACGTAACAAACTCCGAGAACAGACATATGCGGAGTGTATACAGCAGTCGTCTCTTACTAGGTACTATTGTAACCGTCTCTTCGTAGATTACCGTGGTTATACTTTTTTAAAAACATTAACCGGAAAGGAATTATACTTATCAGCCGATTACGATTCGGGCATATTACTTGTTGCCGGACCGCCTTATGCAGCTTACAGAAACTTATTACTGCCCCCCTCTAGATGCTGGACGTGTAATTTGCAATCCTGATCACGTGTTCTTTTCTAATGTCGTTCTTTAATAACATTACGCTCTGAACTGTACCTTAAACTACCGAGTCTTGTAATGGTCCTTTGTATAACGTCCCTTGTTAATCTCGAGAATTTACATATATTTTTCGGACATAGCGATAAGTTGTCTGAATTTATAGAAATACGAGTTAGTAAATGCAGTATATCACGTTGGGTAAGCTGTAAGGACATCCCCATCAAAAATAATAATAATAATAATAATAATGACGTACGTTTTTCGATTCGTAAATGAATTTTTTAATGCAATCATTATTAATAATTGACAACGTTAATCGTGAAGAAGTCTCGTTTAATACGGAATGCTCACGAAACCATCATTTCGTTACGACGTGCGAGACGTCCTTTTAATTTTCGTTCTTTTTTCGCCTTCATTTTAGCTAGCTTTTTCTTTTTCCCCACCCCAATCGGTAATGACACTTTATAATCGGAATTGCCAGATTTTTTTTTCTTTTTCCAACGCAGTTTACCGGATTTTTTAGCCACAGTCGACGTATCAATCACAATACCGTCTTTATTCGATTCCTAAAACCAGATTAAAAGAAAAAATACAAAAAATTATCACAATTATCGATTTAGGTTTATTATTTCGAACGGTGCGGAACGTGGTGATTTTTAAAATATAAACAATCGAAAAAAGGAAAAATAATAAGTTAAAATCGAATCCATTATATAGCGGATGCGAAAAAATAACATATAAAGAAAACAAAAATAAAATAAAACATATAAAAAAAAAAAACTTAATTTAGATGTACAATATTACAAAAAATTTCATAGCGAAATTATATATACAATAATCTGATTGTGAATGCGGCGATAAATTTTGACGAATAAAATATGGACATTAAATAAAATGAATTATTGCCATTCAAATAAATGTAGACAAAATTAAAAATTCATTGATAATAATCGCTAATAATTCGAATCGTTATACTAAAACAAAAAAAAAAAAAAAAAAAAAAAATCGTCGTACATCAGATCAGCTGTACATCCATGTCGAAAAGCATTGGTTATATCCCTCTCCTCTCTACAGCTAATTGCCGTCGAGACAATAAAAATACCATAATATTAGAAATCCAACACAATCTACATACACTACATAAGGAAGGAAGGGAAATCCACTTTCTGTGGATCCCAAGGCACATTGGGATGCACGGTAGTGATAAAGTAGACCTTGAAGCTCGATCTATGGTACTTTCACCAGTACCAGAACACTCACCACCTCCATCAACATTAGTACACGTACTCATGAATAACAGTAAACAGGAATGGACCACCGACTGGACCTCACAAACAACCTTCCTTAGGAGCATAAACCATAAAACCTTGGTGGCCTCCAGATGGCACAAGCAGAAAAGAATATGATAAAACCGTCTACGTGTGGGTCATACAGCCATATCACACTATTATCTTTATACGCCCTCCATCAACAAACTTATGCGGACATTTAACAGAACCAACAATCACATAATCTACAACTGCCAAACACTCATACCACACAGGCTAAAACACAAAATATAGGGCTCGATACACAAAATACTCTCAAACAACCCTCAATCAATAGGCAGTATTCTGGCTTTTGCAAGAGAAAGCGGACTCTTAGCATGCATATAAACTAGACACACGTATCATTATGCTGTAATAGTAACTGTAAAAATTCGTCTCAAATTTTTGAACTCAACAGTACATGAACCATACCGACAAAATAGATCGGCATGATAAAGCCACTAAACCGATATTGATGAACAAAAAAAAAAAAAAAAAAATTAAAATGTAATTAAAATCGCTAAATTTTTATATAAAAAGAGTACAAAGCTTTTCGGCTATTAAGTCATTATCGAGTAGACGTAAAAAAAAATATACATTACAAAATATACAATTTATAAAAGAAATATAAAATAAAATAAAAATACTCGAGATGTACAATAATAGAGAAAATAACGAAGCGAGAAAACGGTTATTTGTGAAATTAATGTAATAGTAATTACGGTAAATAACGCAATCAACAAATCAGCATTATAAAATTTATTTAAAATTTACACATAAAAACGATTACACTAACAATAAAATAAAAACTTTCTAATATATAAAAAAAAAATCAATTGAAAATTAGTTAAATCACTAATATTTATTTTCTTATAGAAAACACGAAGCTTTTCGGCATTTACGCCATTATCAAGTGAAACATTTTGAAAAAATCATAATTTTAAAAATATAATTACTTAAAAATATTTGATTGTGATTGTGAAAATATACTCCAAAAATGCTGTTCTGCTTCTGTTCTGTCTATTTTTTGAATTGTTGAAATTTAACATCAATATATATATTTGTTTATTAATTTCAGTTTTTTTATATTAATTTTTTCTTCAATATTATTTTCCGGATTCTGTAAAAGTTGTATACTGGTGGAATTTTAAATTCTTCATTTACTGTTGCGATGTATGATGTCCAAAAGTAAAATATAAAGTATAAAAATATACGAACACAATATTTTTTTTAAAAAAACGCCATTTTACAATTAAAATGAAAATAAATATTAAAAATTCTGATAATCCCAGAAGCAGAACAGCATTTTTGGAGTATATTTTCACAATCACCATCAAATATTTTTAAGTAATTATATTTTTAAAATTATGATTTTTTAAAAATGTTTCACTTGATAATGGCGTAAATGCCGAAAAGCTTTGTGTTTTCTATAAGAAAAAAAAATAATAAAAAAATCACTACATTCCACATTATATAAAAAACTAATATAAAAAGTTGAATAAATGTATAATTATACTTCTTAAAAATGTTACTACTGAATTTAACGAATTATTTTCAAAACCTTTCTTTTATTATTTTCATTTTTTCGAATTGTTTCCTTTTTTAATAAGATTTTTATCTATGTAAAATTTTATAATTTCGGTTAATTTTGTCGAATAATTAATTTTCATTATAAATTTAACCAATTTTTTAATATTAGACGGAAAGTTTTTATTTCTCCGGCTATTCTTTTGTTTACGTATAAATTTTATGATTTATTGATCGCGTTGTTTATTCGACTAAGGGATTATTTTATAAATAACTGTTTTTTTTTCGCTTTGCTATTTTTTTATCATATTATAGATCTAAATTTAAAATATTTTTTACATCTAATTTATTTTTTTCTTTATATATTTTTTATAAATTGTACACATTTTTATATTTTCGAACTGTCGATAATGTCGAAAAGCTTTTCGTCGTATTTTCATATAGATAAATAATTTACCGATTTGAACTAATTTTGGTTGTTGCTGTTGTTTATTTAGGTTCGTTATGCATTCGACTTTTTGTACATAATTTGTTGCCTCGCCGTCTTTTCCGTATGCAGCTTAGATAAAGTCCCTTCTGTCTCCTCCATTCTGAATAGTGTGCAATCCCGATCATGTTTTTTTTTTTTTTTTTTTTTTAATAATCTACAGTGAAGCCGATAAAATGTTTCTCAACTGTTCGTATATATATTCTACCCCCGTGTCTCGCTTCACGCAGCACTCACTAAGACGTGTATCAATCGTTGCGGTTTTTACCTTACCAATTCATCTACGTTATCGCACTTAAATAACAAATATAGCTATCAATAAACTGTACGTACGCGTGGTGTTTCGCGTTGTATACATTTATGTTCGAGTGAATAAGCGTGTATTTAATATTACGGAAGATGACATTATGAAAGGGGTTTAGAAGTAAAATTAATACATTCGGGAATTTTGAAGAAAAAACGAAGAATAAAACCGCTACTACCAATTGGACAGACGGAAGGAAGAAAAGACGACGCACTGTTGAAATATAGTGGAATAAAAGCAAAGACACAACCATCATGAAGAGCATTTCACACCATTGTGACAAATTCTACATTAATTAAATCATGTTATTCTTCTAGTATCCGTAATGATTTGAAATATAATTATAGCAATAATCCAAAGTGTAATTTTACCTCAACATCCATAACATCAGACACCGGTTTCTTTTCCAGGCACGTATTTAAATATAGAACGCGTTTATCTTTCACGCCGTCTATAATATTCAAAACAATATCTTCATCTGGTCGGAAATTTTCAATATCAAATTCATTAGCAAACCCAGACACTATATCGGCGCTGATCTGAGAATTATCGCGATTTTCCGGTGGTAATGTATAATATCTTATTTTTCCCCTTGGAAAAAAAAAAAACAATAAATAGTAATTAAACGCTTAATAATAATAATAATAACGATATTAATTACCAAAAATTCATCCGGTGGTTATAGTAGAGAAATATAATATGATCAAATTTCAAACGTGTTTTATGTAAATACCTGTTCCAGTCGGTAATTAAAGTTTTGGCTGCTTTAAATGTATCCGCTATTCCTTTTTTCTTTAACAAACCCAATCTTTTAGCCATTAAAAATAAAAATTCTTGCGGCGTATTATAATCTCCTACGCGATACATTTCTTTCATCTGTTTAGATAATAATTCAAATTCAAATTTCGATTTCACATTATTAAGGCACATTTCCGATGTTACATACGACGAAATAATAGTAAGAGTAATTAGAAACGTAGATCAAATCGTAATAATGACAAAAAACACAATCTTTTATTCACTCACGTTACGTCACGCACACAATTCGTATACATACACACTTGAAAATTCCATCTACGAAAACACAATATTATCATACGACGAGTGTGATAAATACGATAAAACTAGAATGCATTATCGAACAAAAACATGCAAAAATTATGAATAAGGCTTATTGTATAAAGACAACAATAACGCTGACTATATAAGAAATGTTCGAGCGTACGTTTGAGATACAAGTTATTAGACTTAACAATGTAATAAAGACGGACAGAATTTCTCTGATGTAATAAAATAAATCGTGAAAGCTGAATAATGTTGAACAATTTTCTACGACGTCTTTTTCAATTCATTACATCGATTTTTAAATTCATCTAATATTCGATCGAACCAGCGTACAAAGTCTGTCTTTTTATTCGTGATTTATTTATACAGAGAATTTGCGACCTCCTGATCTTGTTCTGCTACTATCGAATGAGATTTTTACTAACTTCGTTCAGCACGCAACTGTAATCTATACAACTGAATAAGTGGCATTTGATTTTGGACGAAATATTCTCAGTATCGCACACGTTGAAGAACTTTTACGGACTCAGTATGATGTTTTTAACCACGCTACCCGCGTTGGAGTATCCCATATGACAGCGGGATTGATAAGAACGAGTAGTATAGACACGTCTTATGTGAACTGAAGAACTCGAAATAATAAATAATCTTCTTCTTCTTCTTCGTCGATCACTCGATCCGGGATGAACCCATCTGGCTGAACAATCCTGCGCCATTTGTCCTCGACCAATCTTATCCACTGACATAATGGTATTCCGTCCAGTTGCTTTATTTGATCAATGTATCTTAACGGTGTTCTGCCACATTTTTGCCTTGTATAATCTGCTATTCAAGACCATTATTCCTGAAAATATATCCTACATAACTAACAATCCTTCGCTGTACCATGTCTTTCAACCGTATTTCCAAGCTCCTGCAATATTGAGATGTTACATCGCTTTGCCATCCATGGTATTCTCATCATTCGCCTCCAGCAATACATTTTAAACGCATCTATGCTGCGAATTTCCAACATTCCGAAGCATAGAGGAAGATTGACATCACTAATGTATTCACTATACGTATTTTCGTCAGCACAGTTACGTCATGACTCTTCCAAATTCTAGATAATCTAGACATGTCTTTGCAATTGCAATCCGCCTTTTAATTTCTTCAGCGCATCCTCCTCTGTTGGTAATAATCGTCCCGGGATATATATATTCGTCTACCATATCGCCCATATGTTGTACATGATTATGTTTATTTTGTTTACCGATAATCATAATTTTACTTTTACTTTTATTTATTTCAAGTCCGATTTCATTATGACTTTTATTTTATCTAGAAATTTTAACATTTCATCTTCTGATGCGGCAATTAAGGTGGTATCATCTGCGTATCTTAGATTATTTATTCGTTTTCCTCCAAAGTCTTCAGAGGCTTTTCTAATTATATCCATTCGCTATATTATATTAAAGAGGATTGGACTTAATATACAACCTTGGCGAACACCCTTTCCTACTGTGAAGCTTCCTGTTAAACTATTAGCTATTCTAACTTTACCGGCACTGCAGTCATATAACGATTTAATTAGTCGTACTAAGTGTTGCGGCGTTCCCATTTCTACAAGTATTTTCCACATTTTTTGCCATTTTACACAGTCGAACGCCTTTTTATAGTCAACAAAACGCAGCACGATCTTAACGTTAAATTCTCTACACTTTTCTATTATCTGTCTAATATTTAAAATCTGCTCCCGAGTTCTTCTTCCTGGCATACCGCCTGTTCAAGTGAAATCTGAGGTATTAAGTATGTTTTAATTCTTTGCAGTATACAATATACTTTTGCTTGCGTGATATATCAGCGCTACTGTAATTACTACAAATGTCTCGTGGTCCTTTCTTGTGGATTGGTATGTAGATTAATACTTATACAATAATAATAATAAATTACATAAATCGAACTATTAAATAAATAATCAAATATGTTTAAACAAAATAATCAACATATTTTTTTTTTTTCGATAAAATATGTTATTTTAATAATGCACCGCGAAAAATGTATATGCGAAATAATGAGCGTTTTAATTTTTACTATTTTTACAATATGACGAAAATTATAAAATCAGTTTAAAAAATAACGAAAATTACTAAAAATAATTAAGCTTTACGACGCGTACGTAATTATCAAATATGTAAAACAAAATGGACAAATGTGCCAGCGATACTTTCACAAGTGATATAAGACTTGACGATTTTGAAACTAGTTTGATACGTTTAATTATGACGTTGAAAAATGTTACACGCCTGAAAAGAATTTTTCGTAACTACATAGATATATTTTTTGCCGGGTGATTATTTACAAAATATATCATAAAAAATGTTGATCTATGCAACATTTTAAACAAGCGAAGGACCGTATTCGCAAGTATATTTGAACGCATTACACGCAGAAATATATAGACATATTCGTTGTATTGATGAACTTGCGTTTAATACGAACACTATTAACTTCTTTTTTTTTTTTTTGTTTTTATTATTATATTTTTATTACTATGCTAATAATATTTTAAGAAAATGAATCAAAATAAATCATCTTTATATAGGAAATAGTTAAAATACAAGCCGATCGAAGTTTCCTTAAATAAGTATTATTCGCCAAATTGAATTAATTTATTTTTGGAATATTATTTACAAATTATTCCATTTTATTTTAGTTTATTTATTTATAAAAACGGAATTTTATTTATGATATTGCAGGCGTTTATTATTTTCGTCTTGTTCGGTTCAAATACTTGTTTCTGTTGACCGTATGCGGTTGTGTTAAATTAAGTATCGCTTCAGTTTAACATTAATTCTTATTAAGTTCTAGTCGACGATTTAAATTCAAAAAGATACGGTTTCATCAATTGCAGTATAGTAATAATGCTAAAAGTTTTCGTATCTGTATTCCAGTAAACATATACGATAACGCTGGCAATTATTACCATATACTATAGCTTTGAAATTATTTCGTCACGACGTCAACAAAATCTTAAAAATATACCCCAATATTTCTCGTCAATAAATATACTTAACTGCTCTTTAGAAGCACGATCTAATATAACCTGTGCAGCAGCTAATGGATCTTGCAAACGATCCGTTCGTAAAACATTTTTTAAAGCTAACACCGACTTATTCTGAAGTTCTGGAGTTTCCGTTACTATCCCAGGGCTATCTAATATTTTAATCGATGAACTAATTTGTATGGTTTGCATACTCCTGCAACAACATTTAAATACTTATTTTAGTAGTTGCGTCGATGAAATTACACGTCTTGCGTGTCAAAATACACAATTTAAAAAAAAAAAATAATAATAATAATAATTTTAAACGTTACTACAAAATCTAGATCAACCACGTATATAATGAAAAAAAAAGTTTAAAATTTATTCGAAACAACAGTTAGGTATTCGGACGAGATAAACTTTTTTTTTAAAGCGAAGCAGTTTTATAAATTGTACACACGCTAATAGACCGAACAGTTTATTAAGAACTAAATGAATTGTAATTAATTAGTATTTACAATAATAAAGATGAGGCGGTATTTTACTAAATTTAAAGTTTCGGACATTGCTAAAAAAAAAAAAAAAAAAAACGATCTATCAACAAAAAGAAGTTACAACTTACTCGTTGACCAAACTGCGCAGAAAATATTTTTTAACCAAAAATAAAAATAAATAAGTAAATAAAAACTTTTTTAATTTAGAAGAAAACATGCGAATAATCGTGCCTGTAGTTAATGTGCATAACGTCCATTGTATATTTGTAGAAGATTTTGTAGGGGAGATTGCTATCCAATGGACAATCGGTAGTACACGGTACAGCAAAAGATCATTACGTGAAGGCTACATAATCCAATGACTAGTCCCTATATTAGTATCTCATATATTTTAATAATTTACGTAATTTTCATTCCTATGTCAAGTTTAACGGCTTAGTTCTCCTCATCTTTGGCGAGTTATCCAATAAGCCAATTGCAGACCAGTTAGCACGACTACGTAACCGCTCCTGGTGTTTGTCATATTTTTAATTACGTCAATACTCCATGCCTAGGTCGTCGTTTATTTGTTCCTTACACACCATGGAGTACTGACGATTAACCTAAAAGTAATACTTTATTATATTTGTATTTTCATAATTAATATCGTTTTTTTTTTTTGTTTGTTTTTTTTACTGCAAGCCCATAATTCGCATCCATACCTCCATACTGCAGCGAGTATTTGTTTATATAATAGTAGTTTTGTTCTTTAAGGTAATTTGAGATTGAACTTGCGTTAATGTTGTATATCAACGGATTTTTTTCTCTCAGAATGTACAATAAAACGTGTTCTCACAGCATGGAGAAAAGATCTCTCAATCGATAAAATCGATTTTTTTGATGACGCAGTAATTTTCACAAAATTTTAAATAAAATGACGAAAATAAATCAGAAATCCACATTATATATAAACATAAATGAAATAAAAATTATAACACGTGAAAATGAAAATATACCTAAAAACTGGACAGATATGAAATTGTCAAAACATTTTAATATCTAGGTATCCGAATAAAGTAGGATCGAATGAAGAGAAGACGATTCGCGATACGATACCTATGAAGACACTACAGCGTATCTGGCCTGACAAGGATATCACATTGTATAGAAAAAGTCGACTTGAAACACGGGTAGTAAATTCGACGGATTGGCAACATATACTTTCAACGCACCTCGATCTTAGCCAACAGACCGAAAAGCAACTGCGTATAATGTTGGGAATAACATGAACGAACGATTCAATCATTAAACGGTAAACGGCTTTTCATAAGAGATACACGAAAAAATACGTCAATTTTTGTGTCACGTAACGCGTGTACGGAATTCGAACACGACACTTGTACTGAGAAGAATAAACGAACATAAAAGAGATAACTCATTAGACCATAGAAGCTTCCGATAACTGTGGATGACTTTTATTACAAGATATGGTTGGTTAAGACTGAACAATATACGACTTCAACAATATATACATATACATATATATATATACACACATATATATTCAGTTGTTGTTAATCTGTAAATTGTTTTGTAGCACCTCCTATTCTTCTCTATTTCCCGATAACCATTTCAGTTCCGTGTAATTGTTACATTCCAGATCTTCTATAATCTGCGCCATATATTCATAGCGAGGTCTTCCTCTGGGTGTTTTTCCGTATACCATTCCTTCCAATATGGTTTTCACGAGAGTATCGTGCCTCAAAATATGTCCACCCAATTGATTCCGTCTCCTGATAATTAATTTTTAAAATGTTTTCGCTCTATTTAGTACTTCTTTATTAGTGATTTCATCTGTCCACCTGATCTTCATCATTCTTCTCAGACACCACACTTCAAAAGCATTTAAGTTTTGCTTATTACCGGTAGATAGAGTCCACGTTTCGCAACTATATAGCGTAACGCTTAAAAAAAAAACACTCTAGGAACGTTTTATTTTTTTCTATTGATGTTAATTTCGAGGTCAGTATCGACTTCTTCTTGGTAAACGCTGTTTTCCCTGGGCTATTCTCGCGTTTAAATCCTTAGTGCTTCTTCCGTCTTGAGTTATAGTACTCCTCAGATACGAAAACTCCTTAATCTCTTCTAGTTTTAATTCACTGAGGTTGTATTGTTTCCGGTTTTTACTGCATGCCATAATATTGGTCTTTTTTACATTTAATGTAATTTTATAATTGCTTTCCATTATGTTATCCATTTTCTTTAAAGATTCTTCCAGTTCTTTTCACTTTCTGTCAGCATTGCAATATCATCAGGTGATGAAATAATATATATATATATATATATATAAGACTGAAGTAGATATGAAAAACAAATAAACCCTAAACATCATTATCGACGACGACACCTACAAGTAACGTTGCAGGTGACTATTAAAATGCGAAGGCTATATTTGTATCGAACGAATTGCCATTTTTCACTAATGTATACGATGTTGTACGTATTTTGCACAAATTACAATTGAATGGCTACCAATATATAAAATTAGATCAGCTAAAATAATCATACTAATTAAATAAAATATGAAACTACCTTGTAATGCCAGGTTCGGCCCCTACTTTGCACGATTTGGATCTTTTCAAGCTATTTATTACGCTACTTTTCCCTACATTCGGCATACCTAGAACAAAATGTTAGATAACAGTGTCAATTATTGACTATAAGAGGAAAAATTCAAAATGACGTAATATAACGGTCGGAGGGATTGATTACGACCGAAGAAAAAGATATACGTATAATATATTTTAACCAATTAAAAAAAAACACCTTCAAAATAGATCCTTACGTATTTTATTCAATGCGCTAGGATCTTTAGACGTTCGTAATCGTTAGATTATTGAACTTACTTCGGAACAAGCTGAAAAGTATGACAATAAATCGGAAGCTATAATAGCGACTCATTATACACAAAACTGTAAATGTAATTTTTTTTTTACTATTTTCATAATCGTATATCAATAGGCGTTACATACGCGCATGTGTGTGGTATAAATGTGTGTATGTGTGTGTGAGCATAGTATATAAATGTGTATTGTATAAGTAATTGGCACTCGCACAATTATGCGCATAGTCGATATTAATAAACTTAATAATTTCATACATAACTGTAAATTCAAGAAGAGATAAAATTGTTTAATAATTTCGACGTGGTTTTTTTTTCGTTGTACCGGTATAAAATACCACAACCAACGGTACTAAAAATTAAGACGAGGAAAGGAAGTAGAAGGATAGGAAACAATAAAGGCAAGGCAGAATTAAGTATTAGACCAACGACTCCAATGAGTCGACTAGCCTAGGAGGATTGAGGATAAGATTAAATCACGTTGAATCAGGTTTGTTATATTTAATAGAAAGGCCGTCGCGGCACCATTTTCTTCTTTTCAATCATCTCTGGGGATTGTCCGGCAATGTGATCGTATACATTCCGCTTATGTTTGGATTTGCGCTATTTTGTAATTTATCGAAAAATCTCTTGTACTGTTCAGCGTAAGTTTCTTGAATGGATGGTATGAGAAGGTCATTATGAAGCGTTAAATTTGAAACATATCTCGGCGCGGACGTGATTTAGTATTTTCGACTGTTGTTGCTGTGTCTCCGTAATAGAATGCTTTTACATGTGGTACCATATAGCTCGATTCCAATGCATCTCTTGACATTCAAGTTAAGACTTGATTTTTTTTCCCAGCAACGGGTGCAACATTCTGGCACGAGTAGTTACATATTTCCTTGTTTGCGCCACGTGGTAACGCAACGTCAGCCTCCTATTCATGAACAAACCCAAGTAACGTACTGAGTCTGTCTGCGGAATTTCAGTGTCATCGATTTTTAACTTTGAACACGTTACTTGCCGATTGGTAAATGTGATGTGTTGGCATTTTACTGGGTTAAACGATATGCGCCAACGCTGTGCCCACTTAGTCAGCTTATGTGGTTTTGAACCGGTGCGTTTGTATAATCGGGATTTGGATTAAACGCGAGGATGGCAATATCGTCGGCAAAAGTGGCCACAATTGTTAAGTTTGAAGTGGGTAAGTCGCTGGTGTAGATGGAGTACAATAGCGGTCCAAGTAAGCTACCCTGCGGTACCGAAGATAAAATTTTTCGCTCTTCCGAGAAGGAATCATTAATTCTAACGACAAATGTCCTTTCGACTAAGTATGATTTAAAGAATGCATATAAATCCGGATGCACGCATTTTCGAAGTCTGTAGAGCAATCCTGGATGCCAAACTCTGTCGAACGCCTACGCGACGTCAAGGAAGACAGCCGAGCACACCTCTCCTTTCTCCAAAGTTGACGAGACTGCGTCGACCAATCGGTGACACTGTTGCACAGTGGAATGATCAGCGCGGAAGCCAAACTGACGGTCTGGTATTATTTTGCCACCGGTATTGATCGTTATTGCAGCGTATATTTAAAATTAATTTTTCCAGTATTTTAGAAAGCGAAGAAAGTAAACTGATCGGACGATAGGACGAAACGGATGTTTTTGATTTGCCTGGTTTAGGTAGCATGATTACAACGGATTTTTTCCATACTTTAGGGAAGTGATACGTAATTATGGCGTTGAAAATATAACAGAGTAGAATAGCCGCTTTCTGGCGGTAAATGTGAAATGATTTCACCAGTAAGCTTGTCAAGTTCAGGTGCCTTTCGTAGTAGTATTTTTTTGGTATACTTCTACACGTCTTAAATATTAGTTTACAACTAGTATTTACATCTTATGATTTACTTAATCATAAATGAACGAATATTTGTTACGTTTACCTACGACACCAACGGTGATGTTGGTATTAATGCCTTTATTTCTACGATAATTAGCCAGAATCTTCATTAAAAATTCACTGCCAACGCAACATGAAACGGCCATCAACTTATCCAAATATTTCTTATTCTTTTTCATCATATTTTTACGACCCAAACGTCTGGTTTGTTGCTGGACGTTGGCTTTAAAAGGAACAGTCGGCCAACTAGCTCTCATGTAAGTTAGCCAACTTTCTAATACATCCCTAGGTACTAAGTCCGCCTTATTTATAACTACAACTAACCGTTTCCCGGGATATTTTAAAACAGTTTGTTCGACAATTTTACATCGCGTGCCTAACGGATCTCTAGCATCGACGACTTCCAGAATTACATCGGCAACAGCTATTACCTACGATGAAATTAAACGCAAAAACCGAATAATAATTTTAATAACATTCTAATCAATAACACATCGTTGTGTATGCAAACGTGGTTAGTCTTATAAACGCATAAAAATTCTTCTGATAAATTACACGTTATAGTAAACAGTAGAAAAAAATAATCCATATAATTCTATCATTCGAATAAGCTGAACGTTATTTAGATATTGTTTTGTATTTTCAAAATTATGAAATCTAATTAAACGTCAGGATAAACTTTCAGTTTAACAGCTGAAAACAAATTATATCATTATGAATCAAATAATAATATATTTTATCGTGTAAAAAGAAAAATAAAGATATTTTTTATTGGGTTTCCACATTATTTACCGATATAAGGAAAGCAACAACTGTATTAACGAAATAATATCTTTAAAAATTATTATCGACGTCAATCCAACAAAAGGAAGTTTACATACTAATATAAAAACACCACATTAGTTTATATAAAATCAAGCTTGCAAACCATTTAGTACGCAGAAGAAAAAAGTCATCTAAATCAAAATAACTTATGGATGGGAAATAAACGTACGAACAAAACTTCCGCCATTAATTCATGCAACTACTAAATGTAAACATAAATTCGAATTAGTGGCATCTTATTTCTTTAGTGCGAAAGAAAAGACCGCTCTTATAGTTCCATGGGCATAATATCATAATTTCGTTAGAACAGTTAAGACTACGCTGAAAACTGTCAATCAAATACACTCTTAAAACGTTTAACAATAATTTAAGTAAGGCGTGACTGAGAAAATTATACTGGTTCGTCCGTAAAACTTTTCAACACTACCTACTATTATAAGAGAAGATTTACTTAGTTCGAATTTAAACATTTAACGATACATCGTCGGTGATTTTAAATACGTTTTTTTTGTTGTTTAATTGATAAAAATCGCTACATTCCACGCTGTTCAAATTATAATGCATAAACGCTATGTTATCGAAGCACGCAGAATTTAATAAATTGTTTCCTAAAATGATCTAAATAAACAATGTTTCTCTTTAACGATCCTTAAATCACCAAAGGGAAATCGAAAATAAATATAATTAAGAACAAACGTTTGAAAACTAAATCGAATTCCGACGGGGTTTTTTTCGTCGCCCTGTAAATTTAGAATAAGTAAATTCGAAAAACTGGTAATATATAATATATCACGGCTTTAAAAAACCTGTCATTTTATAAATTCCAACCTAGAATAAAACCTATTAACATTTTACAAGTGATAGACGGATTAAGTCGTGTCCTTGAAAATGAAACAAACAGAAAAATCCGCTCGTCGAAATATATTACATACGTGTGGAAAAATTACCGATCGTTTGAAATATATTACCTTTCTGAATTCCTTCGCTAATGATAAACTTTCAAGTTTTTCTAATTTTTTCAACTCCGGATCTTCGTCAGTTTGAGTGCTAGAAATACTATCGTATACTTTGTTTCTTTCGTTAACATCAACTATCAATTCCTTTAATTTATCTTCCGCATTGTCCGTATTCATTTCGTTCATTAATTTCAAGTTTTCCAAACGTTGTTCAGTTTCTTGAATTTTCGCTTGATTCAATTCTTCGATAGCTTGTTCTTTAAAGGGACATAAATTTGGAGCAACAACTAAATCAGTTTTAACCCCTTTTTCGGAAACAGAAAAAAAAATAATTAAAACGCGTGAATACCGTTTTTTTTTTTTTAATGTATTAACAACAAATAAAAGTATAGACGTAACGATCATTATATATATATATATATATTATAAACTGATAAATCGAAATTTACAGTAAGATCTAGTTTTTCAAAATTTTTTCTCGAAAAATATTGTTTTACTCCTAGGCATCTTTATCGAAATATGGTTTTTGGAAAAAACGTTTTTTTTTTTTTTTAATCTCTTGCAGAATCTAGAACACTCTCGACAAATTATTAAGATTTACATGGGTAAAATTTTCCCACGCTTTTCGTATAATTTCGCTCACTGTTATATGAATCACTACGTAATATTCGATTAATAAATTAAATACGCCCTCGTTGAATTTTGTATTTTTATGTCATTGAATTAACGCCCTTAAAGGTAACCAAATTTCAAATATTTCATAACGAATTAGTTAAGCTCGTATAGCGTAGCGTACTAATTTATTTTTTTTTTCGAAAATTTTACATATAAAATATTTCTTTTGAAATAATTTCGATTATTTTTGTCTCGCTTACTCTTATTCTTAATGAATATTAAAGAACCGAAATAATAAATAAGTACAAAACATTAAGATTATCTTATTACGATAAAAAACAAATGCGTTCGATTTTCTATCTTAGTTATTCTTACAACTAATTTTTTTTGTGTGTGTTTTTTTTTAATGTTATTCACATTATTAATTTACTCAATATCTATTTTTTTTCACCACTGAAAATAAGATTAAACATTTAAAATTGAATATTACTTTTATTTTAAAATATATGTTCTGCACGGATTAAAAATAAATAAAAAGTGTATTTCGAATTAACTACAACATAAAAGTACAAAAGTAAAAAAAAATTTGCGCATCCTGAAAACAGTTTTCTTACTGCGTATACCACGAGTGTAATGTAACCATATACAATAATATAATAAAATGGATTACAGGAAAAATCACAACCAAAACCTGTACCCGGATTATTACGTTATTATCGTAACTAGCTAGACATCATTTAAACAAAATACCTTTTCGTTTCTTTCTCGCTTCCCGGCGCTTCTTTCTATTGTGTTCACGAACTTTTTTATCAATTTTGTATTTTGTACGGCAGGACAACCTTTTACTTTTCACTTCTGTAAAATTACATTTTCAAATGTATACTTTTACAAAAAAAAAAATTGAATACCCTCTTTTTAATATTACATTAATAAATTTGATTATACTATCAACTGTACTTGTCAGAATATAATTATCGTGTGTATAGATTTTTCAAATGTATATTTACAATATAACAGAAAAAAAAAACATTTTACCAATCGGTTTTCCTGAGATACTTCATTTTCTTGTTTTATTTCCTCCGTTATAAATTATGTTTATGCAGATAGCATTAGTTTATTCGTTTCATTATTATATTAATAAAATTTATAGTACTACGAGTACGGTTCATAAATTTGAACCAGTTTTTAAAATCGTCGCCTACCTTATAACGTATATTTCAACATAATTTACAGAGAAATAAAAATACAGTTTTAAAATAATAATTACGTAGCGCCCCAAAATGACTCACCGTGCAACAGAATTAATATAAAGACGCGTAGTACATAAAAAAAAGACTTATAACGTAAATGACAGTAAAAAGAAATATTAAAAATAATTTTATAATAAAACAAAAGAATAACACGTTACTCATAAATAGTTACAATCTGCACAACATATTAATGTAATGTAAATTTAGTTAAAACCGGTGATAATTAAGAATAATGATTTAAAACGATAATTTATGTTGAATCATCAATGTGCCCGACATTTTTTTATGTTCATCGCATTATATTGTATTGTAAAATGTGACTAATTACAATTCACGTATAGCGATTTATTTTTTAAATCATTCAGAAATACGTACTTAATTTCGGATGTGCCATTATTAAATTAAATTCTCGCCGAGCAACTTAAAATACAAAACGACAATAATTTCACTAAAATCACTAAAACTAAATGATTTTATCGGTTATCGGCATTGTCACCATCGACTAATGCGATGTAGCATGCTTCACTTCTATTTCGATAATTGTACTTAACAACATATCGAAAAAAAAAATGTTGTAAATTATTTTGCACTATTATTTATGGAAAATTAAATACATAAAATACTATTGATAATTAGTTTTGAAATAAATATTAAAATTTTAAATTAATATTTTTAATAAAACATATCTGGAAAATATTTATACTTCACCTAACACATACGCGTTGTGCAAATTAATGTTACAAAGTAATTGATGTAATTGTGACAAAACTATATAGATTTTTGTCATCTCAAAAAAACATTCAGCAATTTACCTACTGACGCCTACTTTTTAAATCGCCTACTTATTAAACTGTATTAAATATAATATTAATAAAATGCACTATTTACAAACAAAAAAAAATAGTAGTCATGTAAACAGGAGCTAACTAATAATTTTGCACTCTACGGGCAAATGTTCAATAATGAAAATCAGGTAATAATTATTATTTTGAATACCTAAATGAAACAAACAGCATCATAAATCAAATAACGAAATAAGATCAATATTTGATGTTTTTATATCCTTACTAGCAAAACAAGTTAGTACAAATTAGTAAATCTCCATGAAGTATAAAATCGTGTAATTCATAAGCGGCCCCTACACGATGCAGTAATACTGATGTAACTTCATCAGTATTTATGTACCCTTACACGATCAGTATCTCCCATCTTCACTCATCAGTAATTTCATGTGTTTTTTACCTAAGTACTAAGTAGTCTTTTCTCCGTGCGTTGGTGTATCATTTAAAATGAAAAATAAGAGAAAAGCTTGTATAGTTGTATAGGAAAGATGGGAAAAACCGAATATTTTAAAAAACCGAATAACGGATAACTAGATGATGCAAAAAACCGGATGATTATTCAGATAATTTTCATCTGATACTAAGTACTATCTGTTCTCTTCTGTTTCTTTGTACACTACAGTGTTGTCTGTTTTATAAAACGTGTATTATTTCCAGTTGTGTATATTTTCACTTGTTTTTTTGTTGTTTTTTTTGTTGTATTTGATTATTAAAATTTTTATTTAAGGTATTTTTTATGACAATAATGATTGTTTTTGCGGAGTTTAAAAATTACGTAGGGTAAATTAAATATATACTAAATATGAAGCGATTTGTAAAGTATTTTTGTACACCTTTTCGCATTATATGTTAATAAAAGTACGAAAGCTTTTTTATTAATTCTCTATACATTTATTAAATACTGTGAATTTAATTAGAATGATTTTATTTTTAATTCATAATCTCATTATAAATTTAATAATAAATCATCTGAATCATATTTAAACACCATTTCAAGAAGACTGGGATCATTTGAAACTAATAAAATAGTAACAAAAGCTACATATCTTGATCCTAGATTTTAAAAAATTGCATTTGGATTAAACGAAAATGCTAATAATGCAGAAAAATGGGTAATGGAAGAGACCAAGTGTTTATTTACTCCAGGCAATATAAATGTAGAAAATGAACAAAAAAAATCTGAAGATACTAATAGTTCTACTATTACAAATCTTTTGGTGCCCGCTAGCATCTCAACATTGGCAATTAGACAATATATTGAAATGCCTTATGTAAATGGAACAGAACATCCGTTACAATTCTGGTCTAAATATAAACAATCATTACCAGAATTGTATGAATTGCCTATGAAATATCTCAGTGTACCAGCTACATCAGTTTCATCTGAACGAATTTTTTCTAAAGCTGGACAAATTACTAATTTAAGAAGAAACAGGCTTCAGCCGGATAAGCTAGATGAAATTCTGTTTTTACATAATTCATTGTAAATTATTTTGCCTTTTTATAAGTATAATTTTTATTTTATATAATTGTAGTATCTTAAAGTATATAAATTATGTTTAGTTTTGTAAATATGTATTACAAAATAAGTATCTATATTATTATATGTTGACTTATGTAAATATGTATTTTAAAATGTATATAAACTGTTTAATTTTGTAAATGTTTTAAAATTAAAAAATTTAATTTTCATTTGATATTTTTAATATCTTTAGTAATTGTTAATCGTTATTTATTCAGTTTTTAAAAGCATGCGTGGAAAATACACTAAAAATATCACACGGATTTCGAAGTATCTTTGTACATTTTTTTGTCATATGTTAATAAAAAAAAAACACTTTTAAAAATGAATTTTCTATATATTGGTTAATACAGCGAACTTAATTTGAATGATTTTATTTTTAATTCGTAAACTAACTTTGCTACTTAAATAATTAATCATCCGAATCAAATCATTCGAATACATACGTATTTAATAATTGCGCAAAATTATATATAGGTATACAATTAACTTCATGAGAATTTTGACACAATTCTAAATCTATAACAACATACAATAACCTAAAAACTAAAAAAATAAGACGAAGTAGATATAGAAATCAGTAATGTGAAATGTGTACGCTCATTTTAAATAATTTCATTCGATACTACGTTATTCATTCATTTTTTATTTATAAACATCGGATACTGATTACAGATAGTTTTATTACTCGGTATTGGATAGTTATTCATCGTTATTCATTATCTGTTGATAACCATCGGATACTGGTTACAGATAGTTTTTTCAAAAACTGGATACAGATAGTTTTTTCAAAAACCGAATAATCGGTTATTTTTCATTCAGATGATCCCATCACTGTATAATACTCAATACTCAATTTCGAAACGTACCGTTCGTCGCAAGAGATGGATGAAAGATTGGCTTAAAAAACGAGAAAATTATTCTCATATGAATTTGTTACGAGAAATACAATTAAGCGATAGTGAAGATTACAGGAACTATTTTCGGATGACCGATGTAGTATTTAAAAAATTAGTTAAGATGGTACAGCCTTTTTTACAAAAAATAAATACTAATATGAGAAACTGTATTTCGGTGGAGGAAAAATTAGCTGTTACGCTGAGATATCTAGCAACAGGTAGAAATTTTGAAGATTTAAAGTTTTCAGTCATTATGTCACCAACATCTATCTATTAGTGCATCAGTTTTAGATACTTGTGATGCCTTAGCATATGTTTTGCAAAGTTACATAAAGGTACATAATACTTGTATAAAAGGATTATACAGTTTTTGTTTAATTTGGTGTTTTTAAGCTATTTTTACGAAGTGTATTTATTTTAATTATTTTATATATTCGTTTATTATTAGCGTTTTATTTTCCTTGAAATAGAATTTGTATAACATGAATAAAGTATTTCTATACATTTCTTGTTTAATTGAGTGGTTTTTAGACTGTTTTTACGTAGTGTATTTATATCAGTTATTTTATATATTCGTTTATTATTAACGTTTTATTTTAAGACATCCAAGCTTCCAATAGAAAGCAGTCTTATTGTACAAGGCGATCGGGATAAAACTTTGGAGTTCAGCTAGCAACTCGAGTATCGATGTCATACGGTCAACCGAAGATAGCATATTGCGTTCAATCGTCGGTGCGCAATGATGATATACGAAAGGATTTGGAAATACCATCAATCAAAGAAGTGATCAGCAGTCATAAGGAACGATACATGCAACGGCTAGACAAACACATTAATCACCTGGCCCATAATCTGATTGTAAATCGGTCCAGATTCGTACGCTTAAAAAGGCGTAATATTATTAACTAGCATATCCCATAACACTGCGCCTAGAGCTTGCGTACCATTTGGAAAATAGTCCAGTCATAAGATAAGGAGCTGTGCCGTTGGGACACGCTCCATTAAATACATTTATTTTTAAAAGTTATCCTCGCCGCTTATTGCCTCAAATAGGCAGATTGCGAGCATAAAAAAAAATTTCCTTGAACTAAAATTAAATAGGTTAATTTTATTTTATCCTCAGATGATTTTGAACCTACAAAAAAAGTTGTATTATTTCTTGTATTACGATTATACTTAAAATACAAATTTATACATCTTACTTTTCATTAATCTACAGAACAAAATCATGAATGTACAAAAAAGCTTTATTGATTTATTATTCCTTAAATTACGATTATAATTAAAAATCAAATTTATACATCTTGGTTTTCATTAATCTTTACAGAATTACGATGCAACGTCCCCAATTGTGCTTCAAATAAAATATCATTAATTGCTTTTTCAGCATATATTTTTTGTTGTGGTTGCAATGAATCTAGCTTTTTTGTCCAAACTACATCTAATTCAAAATTTTCACTTCCATTATTATTATATTTTTCTAAATCATTGCTCTGTGATAAATAATTACAGGCTAATGATAAAAGTTCATTTTGTTTAGCTAAATACGATTGCTTTTTTCTTCTCTTCCTAGGCATCTCAGGCATCTGATTTACTGATGATAAAGAAATTGCAGGTGTATTTTGTATCTTCGTATCAATCATTTCAGTGTGAACAATTTCAACTAGTTCTTCCAAATCTTGTGATACAGCAAATGGCTAAAAATATAAAAATTATTATCTTATTAAATGAGCAAAAATTGTATATACATACACATAATGTAGATGTTTTAAAATTCATTTAGAAATTATATTTTGATACTAACATTTTTGTGAGGTAATGTTCTTTTAAAAATAACAATGAAAAATATGAAGTTATTAAGGAAATGTTTTTAACGCTTAGTAAATGAAAACATGTTTATTTCAGCTTCCTCAATCACAAACGGAATGTCATGAAGTAGCTTAAGACTTTGAAAAAAAGTATCAATTTTGGAACTGTCTTGGCGCTTTAGATGGAAAGCATATTGCTATAAAAAAACCCACCTAATTCAGTATCGGTGTATTTTAATTACGAAGGATTTTATAGTATCGTCTTATTAGCATTAGTTAATGCCAAGAGGGAATTTCTGATGGTTGATGTTGGTATTAATGGATGAATATCAGATGGAGGTGCTCTGTTCTATTCCAAATTTGGTGAGCTTATTCAAACAAAGAAACTCAATTTACCTGATCCAGCCATATTACTTAATTCATCAGATAATTATCCCTTTTTCTTCATTGGTGATGAAGCACTTGCATTATCTAAATACTTAATGAAGCCATATAATCAAAAAAATTGTAATGACGAACAACGGATATTTAATGCAATTTTATCCAGAACACGATCTGTAGTTGAAAATGCTTTTGGTATTTTATCTAGCAGATTCGGCGTGTTTCAAAAACCAATAGCACTTCAACCAGAAAAAGCTGCACGGGTGACAATTGCTTTTTACTATTTGCATAACTTTTTACTAAGAGAAACAGACCAAAATTACACCTCAACATTCACCAATGAATTCACCAATGAAAGTTTGGAGAAGTCAAATTTATCATATTTGAAAAGTACATTAAGCAGACATCTATCTGAAGACGCAAATGTTATAAGAAATAGTTTATGTAAATATTATAGTAAAATTTTGAAATAAATAAATGTATATTTTAATAAAAAATTTCATTTCAAACTACAAATTCTTATATTTTTTGCTGTTCCTATATTGTGTCAAAATAAATCAATTACTAACCTCCGGAGGACTAATTGATGATAACAGAGGAACCGGCACTTCTGTCTTCGATAAAAATTTTAATTCATTGTAAATGCATGAAGATGGTTCATACACATCTTCTAAACCAGATCCGCTTCTCTTCGAGTTTATAATTTTTTTTACCTGAATGAATGAATTTGAATATGTAATCACTAACAAACGATACCTAAATGAGCTTACCAGATCATCAAAATATGAAATTACATGTATAATTGTGAAATTACAAAAAAAAACATCTTACAATGTAATAAAAATTATTAGTAATAAAATTATACACAGTTTATTTTACCTCCTTCCGGTAATTCGATCGTAAAGTATTTATTTTCTTCCGAACATCGTCTACAGTAGCATTGGGCTGAATTTTTTTATAAATTAATAATAATCTTTCAAGCGCAATGTTGCGTCTATTTTTGATCATATAATTTGTATTTGATGAATCCCACACAATTCAGGCAATGTTTCATACATATTAATAAATTCTCTCAATAGAGCATTTTCATCTTCTGTTATTTCACTTGTTTCGTTATCATAATCGTTTATATTCTGCAACATTTATGTAATAAGTAATTATTTCATATTGAACCGATTCAAAATTTCATGTACAACAAAATGTGTATAAGATCAATGTCTAAACTTATTTTTGGTGAAAACCACGTTCTGATTATTAATATTAATAATCAGAACGTGGTTTTAATTCCCAGATTATATTGGTTTACATTATGTTATTTAATTGATATATTTATTAAAACTTTCGTGGTTGTTTTCCATTCGTCGAAACTTATTTTCGGTGAAAACCATGGTTTTTAATAATCAGAACGTGGTTTTCACCGAAAATAAGTTTATATGTATGGAAAACAACCACGAAAGTTTTAATAAATATATCAATTAAATAACATAATGTAAATCAATATAATCTGGGAATTAAAATGTTATACTAATTTTATCATATTCTGAACTTAGAGAAATAAAAATGTACTTACCATTATTATTAATTTTGTATTCAAGTTAACAATAATATTCTTCTAACACAAAATGATCACTGGAATACTAAAAATCAAATTTACTTAATATTATAAATTACTTATTAAAATTAGTAAATAAAGTTTTAGTGATTTAAATTGATGTTTGTAATTAAAGTAATAAAAAATTACTACATTCCAACAATCTAAACTTTAAACAAAATATAGCACAATTTATTACACATTACATATATATATATATATATATATTAAAAATATACTTTCTACATTTAGTATATTGCATTACCTATCAAACATTACAATTAAAACCATTTTTATAACAATCATAATCTATTAATTTTAATTAATAATTATAAAAATTCTAATTATTTCAATATGTCCATATCTTCTTCAAACTATTTCAAACATCCCGAACTATAAATGAAAGATATTTTATTACACATACTTTTTTTATACACACTGTTTCATACAAACGTAATAATTTTTGTTTAGATGGAGCAAGACCAAATCATTAATAGAAATAATTCCATAACCGATAAAAATAAACCTGTAAGTTTAAACTTTTACCTACGATCTATCTACATATACATATTAATATTATACATATATGTATATATATATATATATGCATTTAAAAAAAAATAATATAATTGAGATGTAATAAAAATATACCTTCGTTTTCTTTTTTTACCTTTTTGACAATGTTATATATATATATATATATATATATATATATATATGCGCTTTAAAATGTCGCTATATTTAATTATAAAAGATTTTTAAAATATAAATGTTATCTATAATCATATAACACGGTTTTTAGAAACACAAAACACAGAAGAAATGGGATAAAAAACAATCGTTTCATCATCATAACAAAAACAACCGGTACCAATACAACCAACATGTAAGTGTTATTATTTATTTACGTCTATATATTGACGAATAATTTTTATAAATTTTAAAATTTGCAACACACACACACATATTTATATATATATTTACATGACATTCATCTATTCTGTACTTTCTGATTTTTTTTACAGACACCACGTAATGATTACCATAAAAACAATTATTCAAACAACAAAATTAATGTAAGTATACACTCTATACAATATTATTTCTAATTTTAAAGTTTATTTCTATTTTTCATAAGCACACAAATAAAACTATATTAGCCTTTAAATTAAACAACCACACTAATGCAAAATATTACATTAAAATGATTTTCTTTCAGAACGCTCGTAACATTCAAACTACAATCCAACGTTTAGAGCAGGTATTATTTTACTTTTTACGTATTTTTTACCCAATATTAATATGTAATCATTCAGTTAACTATAACAATATTACAGTAATAAATACATACTTAAAATATATACCTAAGAAAACATATACAATATCTAATCATACAAAACTCGTTATTAATGAACACAACAGTATATTATCAACATTTTTTTTATTTTTTAAACTCGTTATTAATCAATAAAACAATCTATTATATTCACACATTTTAAATGACATATTAATATAACTGTAATGTTACTTCAATCATATTACATTCAACATTATTTGATTTCTTTTAATGTATACTTTTACAGGAAACTAAATGTCAAAAAAAAGAAATAAATCAATTAATAAAAACAAATAACGATCTACAAAAGGTACGTTTAGTATAATAATCATAACAAACGTGTTTACTATCTTACGTCACATACAATTAATAAACTAATTACATGTTTGTATTTGTAGGAAAATACAAATATAATACTTGTATTGAAAAAAACAAATCAGGTAAATAACTATATACTATATCTATCTATATACACCTACACACACACACACACACATATATATATATAATTTATATTTATTCATTATATCGTTAGCTATTTTAAATAGGAAAAAATAACAGCATTAGAAATGAAAGAGTCAATAAGCACTGTGAGTACTTAATATTTTTTTGCACTACTAATTCATTATATACATTATTTTCATACATATTACACTTTTTTTTAACTATTTACAATTTCGTTTATACAACTTTTATTGCAGGAAGCAACAAACGAAATAAACAAATCTGTCAGAAAAAGAATCGGTAATTTTTTTAAAAATTATACACACAAAAACAAAACATAATTATATATATATATATAAATAAATATATATATATGTAATGATAATGCATATATAATTGTTTTAGATCATATCTAATATGAATTACATTCAGACAATGTTTATGAGTAAGCAAATAGAGTTATGCTTATCGGTAAGTATATCTATGTTATAACTATTTTACATAAAATATTTGTATACAACATTAATCAAAACATATATACTTTACAATATAAATTTATTTATACATATATGTTTTTATATGTTTCAGGAGAAGAAACAGCTATAATATATAAGTTTAAGTATTTACGAACATTATTTTAAATAAGTATTTACGAGTATGTATGTATATATTATTTTAAATTTTAATTATTTTTTTTTATATTTAATTATATAAATTTATATTTTATAAATTAAACGTTTATTCATTATAAAATGATTATCGTTATTTATTTTTTAATTACATAATTATTATACTAAATACATTAACAACATTCATCAAATACACTTCAGGTTTAGCAATAAAGCTAATCTTATTTTTTATCAACCTTTTATTTTGCTTATTTAAAACACATATATTCTATTTTCATTACCTCGGCACATTCTGTAACATTTTCTACAATATCTATAACAAACTTATCAAATATATATTCATAGCACATTTTCACTCTTGTTTTTCAGGCGCATTTTTCTTTAATTTCTCAATAGGCCCTGGATTGCGAAGCTACATACCTTCACGTGGTGCAACCTGATAATTCTCTAATATACAGAGAAGCGAAACTGTAGCAACTGTATTTACACCTTATATAACATATCATACATTACATCTCTTCTATTATATTCACTGCAGCATAGAAATTCAAAATTAAATTCATATAATATACACCGTTATACATTTGTTTAAATTATGGCTGATAAAAATCACTGTTTTTAAATTTGAAACATTCATCTTTCAATCCGACATCAATTGAATCATTAATTCAACAAAGTTACACATTTTTCGACCGTTATAACGGAGGTTTTTCGTTTGAAAAGTTTTTCGATCCTATCTGTAGGGGAAAAGTTATTAAGCTTGTTAGAGAAAACGTGAAATTTGCTTATAGTAATGTAGAACTAAGTGGAAAAAAGTGAATTTCGTAGCCCAACTTTGAGCCCATCTGACGTGCCCATTATACTATATGAGCGAAAACGGTTATCACCGTTGAAAAGCCGTTAGTCGACTTAGTAAAAGCCGCAAAAGTCCGACAGTGGTCATAACACTTTACACGTTTTTTCGACCCACTTAGGTGCCCATTTACAGCTATACCGGTCAATGAGTTTTCGGCGATTTTATGGGCTAAAATTGTAGCGACCGTTATACCGTACATTTTTCGTTTGAAAAGTTTTTCGATCCCATCTGTAGGGGAAAAGTTATTAATCCTGTTAGAGAAAACGTGAAATTTGCTTATAGTAAAGGGGGAATAAAGAAGTTTATATTATTTTAAACACGAAACAAACATTGCATTAAAAAACAAAGTAGGGAAATACTGAGGAATGATGAAAATACTGAAGAATTGCCTTTACACGATCAATAATACTGTCAGTACACTAATAACCACGCCCAAATACTGACCACGCCTTAGTACTGATTAGCGTGGATCAAAAAATCCGGATAACATCAGTATTTTACATTACACGATACGTAATATTGACAGTATTTATAAATACTGACAGTATTATTGATCGTGTACGGGCCGCCATAGATCTGTCGCATATTCTTCAAATAGATTTTAATGTAACGCTAATCAGAAAATAGAAAATAATTTTCCTGCTTGCGCTGCAAATAAATCGTATGATAGTGATTTCAGTCTTTGTTGAAGTACAAGAGTCGAATGTTTAGAAAGTGAAATATTAAAAATATATATTAGAAAATAGCAAATTAAATATTATCGTGATCAGTGATATGATGGAGCAAGTGTAACGACATCGACAACGAGTATTAGTTACACTGGCTTACAAAAAGTATAAAATCTATACGGCTAAAAGTGTATTACATACTTTGCGCAGTTCACAACTTAAATTTAGTGTTGGGGGGTGATGCAATTCTAAAGTTTTAATGAAATTCTTCAAAACCTATATCTATTTTTTGGTGTTTATATAAAGCTTCACGAAATACTGCTTAATATGATGTTCAAAAATGCTCTAAAATATTCTGTATTAATGAAATTGTGTAATACAAGATGGTTATCCATCCAGACATGATGCTATCAATGCTTGTTCGAACAGGTTTTAGATAAGTAATAAAAGCATTATTAAACATAACTTTGATAATTAAAGAAAAAGAGATAAAAATTGATGGAAACATAAATAAATTTCATTATTTTTGTAAGTCATTATGATAAATTTAAAACAATTAACGAAGAATATTAATTTACTCTTATGGAGTTATTAAGAACAGCACCACTTGAAAATTTTTTAAGATTAAGAAACAATTTTGAAGGCGTAATTTAAGATTCAGTTTTAGGTGAAAGTTGCGAAACATACACAGAATTTTAAGAAAAATGGCTAAAACCAACGAAAACGTTCTTCGATGAATTATCAGATCATAATTAGTAGTGCAAAACGTTTATTTAAAATACAGGTTTTCAATTGTCATGACATAATTATTGCACAATTAAGCAATAATTGCTTTGAAGGAATGAGATCAATAAGTTAAAGTTTGCGCTGTTTTTCCGGTTAATTTCCAAAAGATGAAAGATAAGTTCATTGAAACATCACAAGAGCTAATGTATTATTAACTAATTTTATTTTGATAAATCAGCTCTCGTCACTTCGAAAGTTAATTTACAAAATAAACATGTTCGTTAGTAACCGTTTTAAATACATAATGAAAAATCACTCATTATTTTTGAGTAACATTGCTGACGTTCTGGAAAACTGTTTTTAATATTACCTGCAAAAGGCAAAAGAATCGTTTTCTAAACTAAAAATGAAACCTCTCGTAACTAAATTTTGGTGTCGTGCATGGAAGTTTAATGAACAAAACCACCTCCTTTTAATCAAATCTAATCCACTATCCCAACTGCCATTTCCCTTCAAAACAAGAAAGAAAAATGTTATCCTTACAAGACTCCGTATATCCCACTCAAACCTTACCCATTCCTATCTTCTTCATGGCACAGACCCGCCACTCTGTCCCTTTTGCCAAATGTCTCAACTGCTCATACCCCACATACTAACATCCTGTCATGCTCTCACAACATTAAGAATCCAGCACAGCCTTCCTCCTTCTTTACCTCAACTTTTATCTGAATCTACTGACCATATTCATAATGTGTTCCTGTTCCTGGATTCACTGAGCCTCTTAAATCAGATCTAGGACCACAGTAGGCCTGTGGGCGCATATGGCCCGTTAGTGCAGCCGGCGCCCGTATAATAATAATAATAAACTAAAAATAATCAAACATTATTTGTATAGTACGATTTCGCAACTATATTATCGATTGAATTTGATGAACTGAGTTCGAAAAATATAAAATGTTCACGATACTCCGTAATAATTTCGATGAAAATCATGTCAATTTTTTACTTCACGATGTTTCGAAAATATTTATCTTCAATTATTTCTTATGTAAAAGTTGTAGACAGGAATAAAATTAGTTTTTACTTCCATCAATATAATCTATACAAAAACCTTTAAAAACCGTCATAATCATTTACCTCATAAAGTTTTACAAACTACATTTATTTATAAATTTAATAAATACAGGAAATTGTTCTAATAGAATAATTTCACCAGGATTAAGTGAGTAATCGATATTATACAATTTTCTCAGATGGTTATATTTACCACATGTGTATATTATGGACATCGTCTATTTCATTAGTTACACAATTATGATATATTTTCCGTCATTGATGATTTGTAACTTATTAAAATAATATCCGATAGAACCACGATCAGTATCTGTGTCATGTAAAAATTTACTTTAAACTTCTTGTTTTGAAAACGATTAATTACGTCCGGAAAAAATTATTAATTTAGTTTGTGCATCGTATCCTGTTTTGAATTAATTAAAAATTTGTAAATCAAGTTGTTTAAGATGTTCTTTACTTGCAATACCATCATGTTCTCGTTTCATTTCAAAAATAAGTGATATTTTTTTAATATATACATCAATAATTAATACTCGTGCAATAGTTTCTAATTGCAATATTCGAAGCAGTTATGTATGAGAATGTTAAATCAATCAACAATGTTCGCAAATTAAAATTTACTTAATGAGTTAATTGTTTAGTTAAACGGTTATAGTAGATGCCGGCACGTATAAGATCTGTACCAGTCTTTTGTATAGTATTATCTTCGAATTATAATTTAGTCCCGATAATTTACAACCGAGTAATTTAAAAACATAATATTTATTAAACTTATAATTTACGAATTGAATATGCTTATTATATTTCAGTTGATTATCTATAATAAAACCGAAATATTTAAAACGATCGGTGGATCTAACAAGTTCAATATTATTATATGGTTTGGATTATGGCCAGTTACAATCATAATTTGATATTTACTGATCTCAAATTTGAGGTTAAAGAGTTCGTTATTAAGTTTAACAATTACTTCATTACATCTATTTTGTATGAATGTTGAAAGATTTAATTTAGAACATAATATATCTAAATTGTACACTAAAAGTAAGTCGTCAGCGTAGCTATACAATTTTATACATATTTCTTATGTTAGTGCGAACATTAGAATATAAAATATTCCACAAAACCGGACCAACCACAGAGTGTTGTGGAATACCAAAGTTAGATAAAAAGTGTATTTACTAAATAAATATATGTTACAAAAATAACCATATTAATATAACGCATTCCGAACACAGTTCTTACTATACGTATACTAGTTTAAAAAGTAATTTTGCTCACTTAACTAAAATAAGAATACAGGAAAAAAACAACAATAAAACAAAACTATACATATATATATATATATATATATATATATATATATATATATATATATATATATATATATATAAATCTATAAATATTTAACGTTAATAGGATAAACAATATTTTTTACTTGTATTATACACAAAAAATACATTTTGAACAAATGATAATGTGTCAGCTGTACATCGTAAAAGTGTGTATTTAATTCTTTCGTGTTCTTTATAGCGTTCATATTTTAGCTGCAAACTTGTACGTGTGTGATCCCCTATGTTGTTTATAAATGAATACTGACATTTGCAAAAAGATATTTTAAACTTCGATATTATCATTTTGAGAAATTTACTTTACTCTTCCGAGGTTTAAGTAATCGTGTACTAAATAAATTACGTTAAAATTAAAAAATGTTATCACTCGACGATCACAATTATTAAATGCGCCTTCAATATTAAACGAAACAATAGATAAATTGTTGCGTTGTTTATTATGTAAATAAGTTATCTGTTATATCACAGCAATAGCTAATGTTTTCTTCTAAAGCTATATTGATATGCGTCAAGTACGCGTGTATTATTAATTTCATCGTTTAAAAATTTTATAATAATCTTTTCATAAAGTTTGCTAAGCGAATTTAATAAACATATCGGTCTATATCCGTTTACTTTATTTTTATTTGGTTTATTCAACATGATAATACTTGCGCATTTCCAAATGTATGGGCACATCAATGAGTTGTAAGAATTTGTTGTACAAACGATAAAGTTGTAACGTAAAAAAATATGATTTTAATCATCGTATTAGTTATACCATCTGATGATGGCGCTTTTCTATTGTTAAGTTTCATTACGATATTTTTAAGCTCTTGATACGTCGCATTAAAATGAAAACGCTTACTTTTATCTGTGATTTTTGACAATGAAATACAAACAGGTTTATATAATATGTATACACGAATCGTGTTATAAAAAACGTTTTACCAAAAACTATGCATTTGCAATTTTGCATATTACTACGCAACAATTGTAGTGTATTTGGCAACACTGTAGAATGTCCGTCATTGTACAATATGTCTGTTAATAGTTTGTAATAAAAATATAAATGTTTTATTTCTCTTTTTACAGTTTATTATTATAAAGAGTAAGTTTTTCCTAGATTAGAGGTTTCTCTAGGGATACAACAAGTGGCGACGAGGATGTTGAATTTTCGAACATTAATGTGAAAATTATAAAAATTAGTAATACAAAGTTACAACAAAAACAAATGGCAAACAGGGAAGAATTGCACTTTCCAAGAGGAAATATTGGTAACATACATGAATTTAATCCGGAAAAAAATGATTTTGAAGTATGGATCGAAATTTTTGAAATGTATTGCCAGATAAATAATATTACAGAAACAAATAAAAAAGCCGTATTTTTAACATTGATTGGTACAAAAATGTATACCATTGTTAGAGCAATGGTGATACCAAAGAAACCTCAAGAAATTGATTTAGAAACGCTTATGAATAAAATTAAAAATCATCTTAAGCCTCAACCAACGATAACAGCAGAACGTAGTAAATTTCATTCCCGTATACAATTGGAAAATGAAACAATTGCAGACTTTATAGTAGAATTACAAAAGATAAGTCAAACTTGTGATTTTAAACAGATGCTAGAAGAAGCATTACGTGACCAAATTGTTCATGGAATTCGAGACGAAGCATTAAAAAAGAAGCTCAAGAAGTAGAACTGGATTATAAACAAACGTTGGAAATTATAAATGCTTGGGAAGGAACAAGAATAAGTTTGGAAATGGATAAGAAACTAAATTATCAGAAAGTAAATTACATTCGAGGTAAACAGGTTTTAAACGCAAGAAATGAAGTAAGTACAAAATGCAGTTGTTGTGGTTACACTAATCATGTATTTAAAAATTGTAGATACAAAAAATAGTGGTCAAAATAAATCGTATAAATATGAAAATAAATTGCGTCACACAAATAAAAATAGTGTTAATATAATTGAAAATGATGAAGATATGTTTTTAAATACACTTTTTAAAGTAGATCAAGACGATAATAATATAACCAAACCTATGTTTTTAAAAGTTGAAATAAATGGAATTAATTTTAAAATGGAAATAGATAATGGTGCTGCAATTTCAGCTATAAATGGAAAAACTTACTCTTTATAATAATAAACTGTAAAAAGAGAAAATTTATATTATTACAAACTATTAACAGACATATTGTACAATGACGGACATTCTACAGTGTTGTCAAATACACTACAACAACGATAATGAGGTTTCCGTGATAAATCAGTTCTGAATCCATTTGAAGCTTATTACGAAGATAACAAAAAAAATTCCAACCTTTTTAATTTAGTCCGTATCGAGCAGTTTTAAAAGGCTATCGGCAGTGTTTTATTTATTTTTTATTTTTTTTTTTTAATTCCCAGTTAGTCAGCAATAAGAAGATATGCTCCATTAATTTACAATATAATTTCGGTTAGGTTGTGATCGTTTTAAAGTTCCATAACAAAAAAAAAAAAAAACTTCAATATATATAGCCGTAAAAACATTTGCGAAAAATACAAGGAACATCGTCGACTTAATATAATTACAGGCATAACTATACTTAATACAGAAGTTTGAACTAACGAATTTGAGGATGTAGCCGGAAAATTACGTTGTTAATTAGAAAAAAAACATGACCGTCGTACCTTGAATTAGAGCACCGCCGAATGAAAACTGCTGCAGCAAAGTTCTTACATTAAAAAAACTGAGTAGTCGTGTAATTACGTCATTAATTCGAATTAGTGGATAGCAGAATATGCCGACAGCATATGGATATAACGATTTTGTAGTGCTTTTAATAAGGGGCAGCTGGTTACTTATCATTTTTCGTTTCATTTATCATATGATATGTTATTTCTGTTTTTTTTTTTTTTTTTTTGTTAACAGATGTAAACCAAAACGTAGAGCTAATTTATAAATGTTTATCAATGTGACATCAAAAATTATAAATGACGAGTATTAAATAAGGTTTAGAAATATTGTCTAATCTAAGCTTGTTTTTACGCCCTTGCGACTAATTCTTAGTTTGTTGCATTTTATATCGTCTTGAAAATAACTTTCGTGTTAACTTACAATAAATAAAACCATATCTATACTTGCTAAACAATGTTAATACTATAAGGGAACAACCTGAATATATTAATTGTATCATAAAACAAAAGTAATCGTAATTGACCGTAAATGCATAAATGCGAAATAATCCAGATTGATTGGTGAGGCTCACGGTACAATAATTTGCGTACTTAGGCGCCCAAAATTGGACAACTCGGATTCAGCAGAAATACATAGACAAATCCGGTTAAATCGTTTTGCAATGAGTCAACTATGGAATACCTGTCAAAGCAAAATACTAAAATGGCGCTAGTGCATGGTATTTTATATATGGTTCGGTGATAAATATTAATCACCAGCGTCGAATACGAGTATTTCCAATATGGTGCTGACGGAGATTACTGTGAATACC
This sequence comes from Coronaproctus castanopsis, assembly GCA_032883995.1. Lineage (NCBI taxonomy): Eukaryota > Metazoa > Arthropoda > Insecta > Hemiptera > Monophlebidae > Coronaproctus > Coronaproctus castanopsis. Next base: position 25,179,642 of record CM065054.1, read on the forward strand.
TTAGATAGCTAAAAGAACGAATCATTCTGATCTATGCGAATTACATCGGAAACACCGATTATTAATAGCAGAATACGAACGGATTATGAAGTTGACGACCAACGACAAGGAGGTTAAACGTAGTTGTCTAAACTACTGGACTAAATTTGAAACAGGTGATCAGGCTGGTACATAATCGATGACGTGGTGTGCAGTAGTTCACAGATTCGTGGAAACCACCACACATTGGATACCTAGACAAATAAGATTAGATATTCAGTTTTTCCTGGAATTTTCGAAGTTTTACAATGGTTCTAAATTGATACTTAATAAAACTCAACAATGTACATAAAAAGAAAAATAACATACTACAGACTAAATTTAAAATGTTGCAAACCATTATATATAGAATTAAAATGTTCACTCTCGTAAGAATCGTAATAAACGCAATTTATAACCTTAAAATATAAAAATACTTTTTTCCACCCCTAAATATTTCAGTTTGTAGCTTATTCTCTATCTGAAAATTATTATCAGGGTGCACATATCGTGTATAGGAGGAAATCCTATTTTATCACTGTCATCGCAAAGTAACCCATCGTTATCTATAAAACGATATCCTTCCTCCGGTAGGGATTATGATAAATACAATTCAGTACTCTAATATTTAAAAAAATCTTTTATTTTCTTATTAAAAAGTGATTAAAATATCCCCCTTATCGTTATCAAGGAATATTTCAGAAATTTAAGTACTCCAGCAAGGATAAAAAAAACAAACTATATGCGCGTGCGTGTGTAAAATAAGGTAATCCATTTTGTATTTAAACTAAATAATCGTCAAATCGAATGAAATTTATTCTTGATAAACAATAAAAATTATTTGAATAGCATTTTTTATTTCACTAATATTTTATGTATACGAGATAGGCCCGATAAACTTGTGCGGCTCCGTAGAAAAATATGATTGCCCTCTTACCTCCATTAAAATGCAAAATATATTAAATATTTTTTAAAATCCATTAATACAATACTTATGATCGAAAATAATAATAAATGAAAGAATAAGATAAAATATTCCCATTATTATACTAAATAATACAAATGTATTATAATCGTTCACACTAATCCGGCCGTTCTAGCACAGGCCACACGTAACATTGTACAATTCTTTTCCTTGTCAATCGAACTAAGGAAAAGAAGGAAAAGAATTGTACAATGTTACGTGTGGCCTGTGCTAAAATATGCGGCCGAAACTTGGATTATTAACACAAAGTGCAGAATGATGTTGGACGCGTTCGAAATGTGGACTTATCGACGATTGTTAAGGATATCATGGAAGGACTTCGTTTCCAACAAAAACGTGTTAAAGAAATGCAACATAGACAGGCTGATGATAGTACAAGATATCATGAAAAGAAAATTGAAATATATAGGTCATAAACTTCGAGAAGAGGGGCTGTTTATGTTGGTAGCACAAGGAAAAATACTTGGACAAAGATCAAGAGGAAGGAAAAGATTCGAATATATAACATCAAACACTGGATTCAACAAAGTCAGGGAAGTAGTAGCTGCAGCAAGATTCAGGAAAATATGAAAATACCAACATCCTTGATGCGCAATCTCCTTTGAAGGAGACGCGATATGATGATGATGATTATAATCGAATGAAGTGTCTGATAGGTAAGGCGCAAAACCGGGCCTGATGAATTATATTCCTGCAATAAAAATTGTTTTTGTTGTGTTTATTATGATAATGTAGTCAACTATTTTAATCGTGATTGTAGTATATTTACCAGTCTAAAGATAAATAGTACGACATTTTTAATTCATTATTGCAATTTGCAAAGTTCTCTATAGCTATGTATATCTAGAATTCGTTATAGCACTGCATTAATATATATATATATATATATATATATATATATATATATATATATATATATATATATATATGTTGATGTATGGGAGAGTAGTGATTTTATGAATTAAGCAAAACAAAATAAAATCGAAGTTAATCACTAAAAAATTTTTTATTACATAAACACGAAGCTTTTCTACTATGAAGTCATTTTCAAGCTATTGTTAAAAATGTTACAAATAAACAAAGATATTACTAAAAATGTTATAAATATCGATACATTGAATAGCCAGATATAAAAATTTTTTTTACAATAACATGTAATTATAAAACAGATTTTAAAATTAATTCTTCATTAAAATTAATCATATTATTTAATAAATTATTACTACTTCTATGTTTTATAATTTGTAGTTTTTTAATAATTTTCTTTTTTTAAATTTATACTCTATGCGTAAAATTTTTATATTACCTGTAATGTTTTCTATAAAATGTTTTTCTTCTATACAGTGCTTACCATAAAGTGACTTATCATCATTTTCATTTTTGTATGAATTAAAGTGTTCTCTTAGTCTATTATTTATTTGACGCCCTGTTTCACCTATATAAAACTTATTACATGTTGAGCAGTTTATTCTATAAACTTATGAATTGAATAAATTTTTAATATAATTAAACAAATTTAATAAAAATATTAAATTTACAGTAGAAATAGGTAATAAAAATATAAATTTCTTAGATTTAAATATTAATATAAACAATAATATATTAGATATTGATATATACAGAAAACAAACACTAACTGCTGATGTAATAATTCCAAACGATTCTTTTCATACAAAATCACATAAAGTAGCTAGTTTAAGAAATTATTGTAATAGAGCCAAAATTATTTTAAACTGCAACAAAAACAAACTTAATATAGAAAAGAATATTATTAAACAAATTGTCATAGCAAATAAATACAATCCGAATATAGTAGATCAATTATGGAACAAACCAAATAATAGTTCTTTACAACATAAAAAAGAAAAAGAAAAATATTTAGGATCAATTAAATATATAGGAAAATACACATATAAATTTTTAAAAATCTTTAAAAAGTCCAATATTATGATAGCAATAAATAATAATAAAACATTATTTAAATCAATTTGCAACAATAAAATAGAAGATTATAGGGTATTACAAAAATCTGGAGTATATAGAATAAACTGCTCAACATGTAATAAGTTTTATATAGGTGAAACAGGGCGTCAAATAAATAATAGACTAAGAGAACACTTTAATTCATACAAAAATGAAAATGATGATAAGTCACTTTATGGTAAGCACTGTATAGAAGAAAAACATTTTATAGAAAACATTACAGGTAATATAAAAATTTTACGCATAGAGTATAAATTTAAAAAAAGAAAATTATTAAAAAAACTACAAATTATAAAACATAGAAGTAGTAATAATTTATTAAATAATATGATTAATTTTAATGAAGAATTAATTTTAAAATCTGTTTTATAATTACATGTTATTGTAAAAAATTTTTTTATATCTAGCTATTCAATGTATCGATATTTATAACATTTTTAGTAATATCTTTGTTTATTTGTAACATTTTTAACAATAGCTTGAAAATGACTTCATAGTAGAAAAGCTTCGTGTTTATGTAATAAAAAAATTTTTTAGTGATTAACTTCGATTTTATTTTGTTTTGCTAAATATATATATATATATATATATATATATATATTACAACGATCGTCGTATGTTCACGCCATAATAAATTTAAATTGATTAAATTGGATGTGAAAAACTAATATTTAATTTAATCAATATAAGAAAACAAAATTTATATATATAATTATTTATTTAATTAAAATAAAATATATTATTATTGTTATATTAAAACCAAACTGGATTTGTAGTAGACAAACTATTGTTATACAATAATTAAAATTAATTTTAGGTAGTCAACAGGGAAAACCAATAAATTTGGAAACAAGAAATGACATGAGACACTTAAAAAAAGAACTTAAAACAGAAACGACAGAATTGAAATTTGAAATTGAAAATACAAAAACGAAAATTATAAAAATAGAGAAGTACCACAAAGAGGATATTTTATTTTTTTTATTTATTTTTTTATTATAATTGAGTAATACAATCTTAACACTAGGTTAAATAAATATTAACATTAACAAAAGTTACTTAATGAGCAAGTAGAAACATGAGTGGATGTACAATCCATTGACTATAGTCCAAAACTATATATATACATATATACTTTTTACATGGCCAAATCCTGTGGTTTGAAGCGTTTAAGCCTCCTGATGTCTAGCTCAGTGTCGAGAAGTCGTATTGCCTCCACCTTGACGTGTTGGTGTAGTCGCTTCTCATGAGTTATGGCAAAGTCTTTGATGACTTTGACGATCATCTTCATGTTGAGGTCTCTATGAATGTCATCATTCCTTGAGTAGCGATAAGGATCAACGACAGCTCGAAGGATAATGTTTTGACGTGCTTGGATCATATACCTATTACTTTTTTGGCACATCCCCAGATTTGTATGCCATAGGTCCAGATAGGCTTGATAAAAAACATTATCACATATGTGGACTCAAAAACTGAAACGATAAAAAAAGAACTAATCAATAAACAGACAGAATCACAAATTGAAACCCTAGAACTATCACCGGGAGAAATGGAATCTCAAATCACTCTGGTAAACACTGAGCTGTCAAAGGTGAATACCAACATAAATGAATTGAAAGATAAAGTGACACAGATGGAGATTAAAAAAGATGAACAAAATGAGAGAGTGCCAGTCAGGGAATCAGCAAATAGTTACTCTTTGGAGTTAAATAATCTGGAATTAAATATACAAGAAAGAATATCCAATATATTAACAGAGAAGCTAACAGAAAAATTTAATCTACGCAATCAAATCATCTAAGGGGAAAATCCTACTTTTTCAGATAATAAAAAAAAACCCACATAGTTGAATTCATTAGACACTATGACAACTGGTTTAATCAATATGAAATGAAAGAGGACCAAAAGGTAAAACTAATAATTTCAAAATTAAAAGGAGAAGCATATGACTGGGGGAGTGTTGTTCTTGACAAATTTAAGAGCTGGTATGAATGTAAATTACGGCTTAAAAATCGGTATTGGAGCTCAGGAGAGCAAGAGCAAACCCTAATAGATTTCTACATATGTCAAGATAAGGTGGATCTTGAATCTTGTGAACAGTACATACTAAAATGGAGGAAGAAATTCAGTTACTTTGATGACCCAGTAACGAACGAACGATTTATAGAAAAAATACTGCTCCATGTACCAAATGTGATACGAATAATGTTCAGCTGTAAGTCGGAAACTTCGTTCGACATATTACTTTCAACAGTACAACAATACAGCATACCAGTAAATAAAATGAACGATCAAGTGACGAATAAACAACAAGGTCAATTTAATAGACAGTATGACAAATCGAAACCGACTGAAAAAAAAAATATACAAACTACAAATGGCTGAAAAATTGCCCCCAACATATGAAAATCATCAGATATTGGGTGATAGTCAAATGGTAAGATTTTGTAATAATATTTTAAATTATAAATCAGAAAAGGTAAATGGATCCTGGGAGGCGGGTCTATGTCGTAGTGGAAGCACTATTAATGAATTAAAGGAACGAATTGAAAAAACATCAAACCTGAGTCCAAGAAACACAGTAATTATGATAGGTACAAATGACATAATTAGACAAAGGAGTGGAGAGCAGATGATCAATGACTTAAACAATCTCATAACAGAAGTAAAGAATAAAGGTGTGAATAGTCCTCCAATAAATAAATATCGAGCACTTGAAAAACATTGGATTAACCTCACAACTTATAATAATTATATAAGGAGCTTAGAAAATGATAACATTACAGTGATCGATTTAGAGAAAGAAATGTATTGGGGAAAAGAAAAAGGTTATGTGGAGGGAAGACGATTTCCCATTCCGAATAGGCGCTTATACGAAAATCTAATCAAAGGAAGGGAAGATGGTGTGCACCTAAATAGAGAAGGGCACCGACTCTTGGAAAGATTGAGCCAATATTTTTAATTACGCCAGCAGTGGTTTCTCCGGAACATTCTGTATGTGGCGTAGAGATGGGAAAAACTGAGAAAATAATGAATAAAAAAAATACGCCAAATAGAAGAGGACTTATTGCACGAAACAGTCACTCATGATGAAAGTGAAAGTTTAAATCCGAAAATAGTTATCCATCTATTCAATAAAAAATATCATGCTTTGGTTGATACAGGAGCTGATATTACTGCCATATCGAAAGAAACTTGGGGAGAAATACAAAAGCCGTATAGCAACTTAAAACTCCCAACTACCAGTAACCAACATTAAAATAATTAGTGCATGCAGTATATCAACGATAACGGCTAGACAGCAAATAAACTTACCAATTCAAATTGATGAATTTGTTTTTGAGCAAACCACTCTAATTTTAAATAAATTAAATGTACCGATCATTCTTGGTAATGATTTTTTAAACGATCACAAATGTAGAATTGACTATTTAAACCACACAGTAGCTATATGGGCAATAGATAGCTGTATAAAGGTATCATTTATAAATGAGATGGGAACAAATTTGTTAAGTTCAGAAATTCAAGAGCCATCAGTTAAGAAAATTCATGTGATAGCAAAAGAAATAAATAACATATTAATCAGTGACAAAGCCGATACAGAATTACTAGAGAAAATCGATGTTTCAATACTCACATTGTGTAATAAATATTGTTATGAAATTAAAGTAAAAGATCATGAACCTTTTGAAAGTAATAAGATATACCCTATTCCAGAAAGTAAAAGAGCATTAGTCAGAGAAGAAATAGAAAAATTATTAAATGAAGGCGTTATATCTCCGAGTAAATCAACCTACTGTTCTCCTTTAGTTGTGGTAAACAAAAAGAATGGTGGAGTACGAGTATGTGTAGATTCGCGTAAGATCAACCAGATGTTAGTTAAAGAATCAAACTGAGCCGATGGATGTGATATTAACGAGATTTACGAGTTTGAAGTATATATAACTGCAATTGATCTGGTGCAAAGTTTTTTACAAGTTCCCTTACATAAAAATTCACGAAAATACACAGCTTTTATTTATGAGGGCAAGTGCTATGAATATAATGTGGTACCTTTTAGATTAATAAATAGCACTGCATCTTTCATCAATGCAATTGATGCTGTGTTAAAAGAAGAATGTGAAAATTTTATCCTATCATATGTAGACGACTTACTTATTATAAGTGATACGGAGAAGAAACATTTAGAACATATTTAAATAGTGTTAAGAAAGCTTAAGGAAGGAGAAACGTGAAAAAGTATTAAACTTTCCACAACCACGAAATAAGAAACAAATTCAAAGTTTCCTAGGATTGTGTAATTTTTATAGAAAATTCATTCAAAATTACTCAGGACTATTAAATCCTATAAATTAGTTATTAAGTAAAAGTGTTCCATTCGAATGAGGCACTGAACAGCAAGAGGTTTTCAATAAATTAAAAAAAAAAATAGTGAAGCAATATTATTACAATATCCTGATTACACAAAACCGTTCTATATCAGTACAGATGCCAGCAAATATACTATTGCAAGTCAACTATATCAATATGATGGAGACGATCCCAAACCGATAATGTTTGCAAGCAGGACATTAAACAAACATGAAATAAACTATGGCATTATCGAAAAAGAATTATTAAGTGTAGTGTTTTCGTGTATAAAATATCGTGTAATTATTTTAGGTCATGAGACGAAGGTTCTGACAGATCACCATTGTTTAACATTTCTCTTTCAAACAAAATGGAAGAATGAGCGTTTAACGCGATGGAGTTTGTGTCTGCAGCAGTTTCATTTAGACATTAACTACATAAAAGGAAAAGAAAATACGGTAGCAGATGCGCTTACTAGAGAGCTTTTTGACCAAATGTATGATTATAAGCCCAACGTGATCAGGATTAACCTGGAAAAATTGAGCAATGGCGAACTGTCGAACGTGTTCGATAATTTCTCGGCGCAACAAAGAAAAGATAAGATCTGGGAGAAAGTTTTCAGCAATATCGACCATAATAATGATCTTAAGGATATGTATAGAATATACAACGATATATTGTTTATGAAAATTAAGAAATATAACTGGTGAGAGTTTGCATTCCAAGTAACCTAGCAGAAAGAATTATATGGTTAGTACACAAAAACATGGGTCATCCAGGAATAAAAAGAACAATAATTTATAAACTTACGAGAGATCACTACTCAAATATTGAAACGGTGTCAGACGTGCGCAGAAATAAAGCCAAATAATCAACAAGTTGAAGGAAGGCTCATGAGCCTTGCACCAACCCATCCACTAGAAGTAGTAGCAATAGATATAAAAGGGCCGCTAGCACCAGTAGGGAAGCTTGATAAAATAGTAATTATCACATGTCTATTCTCAAAATATGTTCGTCTCTATCCCATTCAAAGTGCGAATACTCAAACTACCATAAGAAAGTTTGATGACTTTATAAAACAAGTAGTTAAACCAAAACGCAAAACGTGTTATCACAGATAATGGTACACCATTTGTTGGCTGCCGATGGTATAATTATTTAAAGGAAAAGGACATAAAATGTACACATATATCAGCCTATAATGCACGAGCAAATCCAGCGGAAAGAGCATTAAAGGAAGTAGGCATATTACTACAATTATATTCCCATAAAAAGCATACTACTTGGGTTAAAAGAAAAAATAGAAAATATTCTAAATAATCTTCCAAACAGTGTCACTGGATTCAAACCCATATATCTCATGTGTAAAGTAGAAGGAATAGATACATTCGAAAATATTATCAGATTTCCTGAGAAACGTTCACATAATCATGATGAAGACATAAAAATAGCAGCAAAGATACAAAAGAATATCGCGCAGAGAAGATAAAAAAATGATAAGATTAGACATGTATTATTTTATATTGGTGACAGAGTTATGCTCAGAAATTGTCAAATAGAGGAGAAAAGAGAAGTAGAAAACTTGATCTTTTATACACGGGACCATATGAGATTGAATGGAGTGGAAATAACGGCGCTTACATTCTGGAGAATTTGGAAACTAAAAAAAAAAAAACTGGATGGGTAAACCAAAGAAGTTTAAAAAGATTTGAATAAATAATAATAAATAAATGTAATATGTATATACTAATTATTAATGCAAAGTGTATAGATATTTGTTTGGTAGAGCTAGCATACCAGAATCATTGATGTTTCTAAGTCATTCAATCAAATTGGAAAATGAAGATGTATACTTCACAGGATCGACGCAAGAAGAATAAATAAAAACCAGAATCAAGAAATGCTTTAAGTATTGATTGTATCTTTTATTATATATATTTTATTTTTTATAAAATAATAATCATGTACCTACCTATAGTCAGAAAGAAAATGTGCGTGTGTATGTTATGTTTGAAAATGACGAATAGAATATGTGAGCGAAAGTTAGAATGTGTATATGTGTCAATTATATAAAAGAATGCATAAACATATATATAAGTACTAAATAAAATTAATCTATCTGTTAACTAGTATACTATCCTGATATCGCATTCGTAAAATTAAGATAGGATGAAGCTTGCGGAAAGGCTGAAATATTTATAAATGAAAAACGTTCCGTAACAGTTATAGAATCAATAAAGCGTGACACATGGAAGGGCAATCCAGCCAGATAATGCAATCGTGAAAAGGGATCGGCTATAAAAAAAAGAACTGCCTGATGAGAAGATCATCTTCGTGAAAAATTCTTTCGTTTCTAAAAATATTGATCTGCTGTTTATAAATATTATATACAAAAAACCTCGTATATAATATATTATTAATTTAAAAGATAAAAAAAATATAGTGTTTACAAAAAAAAAAATAGTTTATTAAATATTATCAATTACACGTTATTAATTTAAAATATGCTACAACATTTATATATATTTTATCGGTAAATTAACAACATAACTTTTTACATAAATAAAATGTTAAACAAATTAGATTTGTAAAGACTTAGCAAACATTTTTCTTGTTTAATTATGCTCTGATAACTAACAACCGAACTCATAAACAGAAATAACTAGAACTCTTCTCTTTAACTGAAAAAACTAAACTCCACTAAAAATGAACAACCATCCCTTTTTATACCTTTTTCTTAAGCCTTGTTAAACAAAAATTACTCGATTTTCTTCATTATTTACTGGCTGTATTAACTAAAATTATTTGGTCAAACTAATTTATTGGTTTTGCCCATTGACAAACTAAAATTAATTTTAATTATTTATAACAAAAGTTTGTCTACTACAAATCCAGTTTGTTTTTAATATGATAATAATAATATATTTTATTTTAATTAAATAAATAATTATATATATAAATTTTGTTTTCTTGTATTGATTAAATTAAATATTAGTTTTTCACCTCCAATTTCATCAATTTAAATTTATTATGGCATGAACATACGACGATCTTCGTAATATATATATATATATAAAGAAAGATGTGTAGATAAACAATGCATTTACATTTGGGTTTTGACCAAGTGTATAAGAAGATTATTAATTTTTTAAGTTTTTGGGACTCCCATTCACCCCGGGGTCCGGGTACTTTATGCTAGTTGTCTCTTTTTGTGACAGGCCTGATGCGAGCAGTAATAAATTGATAGTATCGTGTTTTGTAACAAAAATGGAGCAGATGCTCCTGTTTTTTTTTTTTTTTTGCTTGAACAAAGAAAGTCACTATGAATCCGAAATATTATTCCGATTATCGCATTAATTATCCGATTATCGATAAACGGATATCGAATTAATCCGACTATTTAAATCACTCTCGAAGTAGCGTACTAGCGATGTGACGAATATTAAAATCGGGCGCGTATTGAAATATTTCCGAGAAAAGTGACAATTTCATCTTTTAGAGAAGAAATGGCGTGGTATAACGTGTTCGCATTATTATTTTAATAATGGGCACAAGATTTTTTCACCTAGCTTGGTGTGCAATTATTACTAAATGCCGCTTAACCGGAAATATCAAACCTTATAATATTAGTTTAGGTTAGACACATATTTATTGACAATGGTACCTTAAAGAGTTGTAATTTGATTATATAATAAAGATTGTTGAGAGTTGTAATAAGAGCACCCCCAAAACAAATACGTAATCTGCACTTGCTATTTGGTTATCATCGAAAGGATAAGAGCAAAAAGGAGAATTTATGAAATTATATCGGTCTAGGGAACGACGATATTGAAATCATAATCTAGATAGGTAACCGGGCGTGTTTTATGTGATCACACAGCAAATTACCCGATGATAATCGCTCTCAGCCAAATAACATCATAAATATTTGTCTATTACCTGCATAATAAAACTATGTTCACTACCTTATCTCGTTTAAATCGTCGAACTTTTAGAGAATTATATAGTAACACGATGACGCTGTTATTCGGATCAAGTCTGTAGTAATAAGTTTTAGCGTCGTCTGATATTACTCGTCTAAATCTCTAAACTATATCTGGTATACGTTTTCTGGTGATCCATTAATTTTCTGGTTGATATTCTAGATGATGGGAAATTGATTTACTTTACTCGATATGTACGTGTATATATATTAAAATAATAACTTATAAGCGTTATCATCGAGATAAAACTATATAACTTGTATACGGTATTAATCACTTACAATAGGGGATGTAGCTCAAACGGTAGAGCGCTCGTTTCGCATACGAGAGGTACCGGGATCGATACCCGGCATCTCCAATTTTTTTTTGTTTTTAATATATTTTTCATTTTTTTCCCTTTAAATTTGATTTAGGTTATTTTTTTAATTTAAGAATATTTCGGTCGATCGTTAAAAATAATTTAAATATACGCGCGTTCATTTTAATTATATTTTAATTTGTCTCATGAAGAAGTTAAAAAAAAAAAACTTAAGCGCGAATCTTTTCGAAAATATAAACGTGGACATTGAGTTTCTTAGAATTAAAAAAAAAATTTACTTTGGCGAGTCTATCAACAAAAAAAAGCCAGCGGGTTTAAAAAAAAAATAAAAAATAAAAAAAGATTTTTGCTTTTGGGAGAGCTAAGTATTGATTTTTATCCTTATTCTTTTAATTGTATTTTCTTAAAACTTCGTATTATTTGTTGTTTTCATTTAGATATTTAGTTCAGATTATTTTTCACTGTAGAATTTCGTTAATATTAGTAGATGAGGTTTTGCCCGAAATATTTTGACAATTGTTTTATTCCCATCATTTGGGATTGTAATTCCCCTTAACGAAATGATATGCAGCTAATAAAAAAAAAAAGAAAAAAAATAGTGTCAGTTTGCTAAATATCTAAACTGAAACGAATATATAACATTTCTTAATTTTGATTTTAACGTTACAATTCCTTCTAAATGTAAGTTTGGTTATAAACATTTTTCTTTTTCTAGATCATAATAACACCCATAATCAAGTTTTACAATTTTTTTTAGCGAAAAAATTCTTTTCTCCCGCTAAAAAAATTATTAAGCTTTCAAATTTAGACGACATACAATGTTCTCCTTCCTTTTCAATTACTTATAAAAACCGGGATTATAGAATTTTCATCGCCAGTGACGATCTAATTTGCTCGAAATGCAACTCGGATGACCAGAAATCGTCTGCTTGTAGCTCAGGCAACATACAAGGTGTTGTTCTTAGCTTTTACCGGACAAAAGGATGAGTCCACTATACCGAACGAAGAAAATACATTCATGAGACCTCATCGTTACCTCCCAAAGCTGTCGACAATCAAATATCATCAAACATCGATCCAGATAATTCAACTACATTGCATCGGTATTTTAAGAGGCATAACTATTTCTTTGCAAATTTATCACTCAGTAGACTAAAAAGTAAACACAACCAACTCCCCTACCGATGTTACTCTAACAACCAGAAGACACGTGACTTTATAAATGCAGAATGAATGCAACGATCGCCGAAGCAAGTATTCCGACAGTTAGAAAAAAAAAAAACTTACCTGACAATATAAAGTCCTACCCACTATTTTTCGTTAACTTCCAACATTGACATCACAATAGATCTAACAGCATCGACAACATCGTTGATAGCTTTTCTTCCAATATAATCAATAGAACCCGTTTATATACTTCAACACCTAAACAGGTTAAAAGAAAATTAGTACCACGGTGGTCGACCGAATGTGCAACTGCTATACGTTTTAAACGTAGTGCACTAAAAAAGCTGACAATTGAGCATCACATGGCGTACGGAAATTATCTAGCCGATGACTTCCAGACTAATCCTGGAACAGGATCCCTACCAACACCGCTGGCTGATGTAAATCAGGAGAATACCGTTAAATTTACATCTCTCGGTGAAATTAAAACAATAATTCAAACTATGAATCCGAATAAAGTCCCAGGATATGATTTAATTACAGCCAGGGTATTAAAGCAATTACCACGCAAAGGCTTCATCCTATTAACTTATATATTTAATTCTATAATTCGATTACGACATTTTCCTATTCAGTTGAAATTTTCGCAAATTATTTTAGCAAAGAAAGCAGGAAAACCTGCAGAGGAACTAACACCATACCGACCAATCTCTCTGCTTCCGGTGCTTTCTAAAGTATACGAAAAGCTAATAATAAAAAGAATGAAACCCTTCTTGGAAGCAAAAAATCTAATACCGGAACACCAATTTGGTTTTAGATCTGGTCGTGGGACTGTGGAGCAGGTCCACCGTATAGTCAGTATTATTGAAGAATCCTTCGAATCTAAAAAGATATGTGACGCGGTTTTCCTAGATATAAAACAGGCGTTCGATAGGGCACGAAGGATTGCTTTACAAAAATTAGGTGTCATCTTCCGTATCAGTTATTTGACATACTCAAATCCTACCTTGACGAACGTTATTTTGTAGTCAAATATGGAGATGAAGAATCTCAACTTCATCCAAATAAGTTCCGGTGTACACTGGGTCCGATGCTTTACCTAATTTATACAGCAGATTGTACCAAATAATACAGAAATCGCTACCTTCGCGGACGATACAGCTGTGATTTGTTCTGACTCGTCTTTTGAAAATGCAGAAGTTAACTTACAATCAGCAGTTAATACTATTTCAAAATGGTTCAGGCAGTGGCGAATAGAAATCAATGAAACAAAATCAACTCGTGTAATATTTACAAATAAGGGAATACCCAGCATCAAAAATATTTATATCAATAATCAGGAAATTCCAGCTAAAGACTCGGTAAAATACCTGGGAATCCATTTGGATAAAAAACTAACCTGGAAAAACCACATAGCAGCCAAACGAAATGAATTGAATATAAAATATATATAGGAATATGCTTTGGCTTATTGGAAGAAAATCCGAATTAACACTGGAGAACAAATTATTATTGTATAAACAAATTCTAAGGCCTATTTGGGCGTTCGGATGTCAACTCTGGGGCTGTGCTAAACAGAGTAATACAGCTATAATACAGCGTTTCGAAAATAAAGCATTGAGAACCATAATAGATGCCCCGTGGTTAAGCAATCTTGCATTACACACAGACCTACAAGTTGCATCCGTTAAAGATAAAATTCAAGAAATGGCTCGTAAATATGGCGACAATCTTATCACACGAATGCTTTAGCTGTTGCTTTACTGGACAACTCTACAGATACCCGGCGTTTAAAACGAGTTAAACCTACAGATCTATTTTGAATAAGCATCAATAATATAAAGTACTAAAATACAATCAGCGAAAGTGCTTACCGTTGGGTAAGGAACTTCACAAGTCAATCGCAATTTCTTTTCAAAAAGATTGCTAGATAGCCTGATGCTAGTGGCATAATTTCGGAAGAGAAAACAAAAAAACTTTTACACCGACAGCTGTTCCGTTTTGCTCAACTGTAATAATAATTTCGAATCATACAATCAGATTTTGAGCCTACAATAATGGTCATAAAAAAAAACCACAAAAGAAACCGCACCAGGTTACGACGATGTTCATATCAACATGCCAAAAAACACTCCCATTGGAACGCATGAAATATTACTCCAAATATTTAATAAAATCTGGACATAAAACACATTTACAGACGTTTGGAAAAAGGCGATTATTATCCGAATTCTCAATAAAAATCCATCGCTTGCAGAAAGCTATCTACCAATTTCGCCAACGTCGGTTCTGTGCAAAATATTCCAGCGGATAGTCCTCTATCCTCTGAACTGGATACTACAATAAAATAATCTACTTTACAACTCTGAATGCGGTTTTCGTAGCAGACGCTCAAAATGCAACAGTCGAGTTCACGTAACAAAAATAGCACCTACTGGCAGTATTTTTTGTGAGTCCTTTAGGTAAAAAATTAGCTGCAGCCAAAGAAGTAGCTATGATTTTTCCTGTTCCTGACATTTCAACACATGCTACAGATTTCACCGACTACTTGAAGAAAGTCCTTGCAACTTTGCTGTTTCAACTATAAATAAGCTACGTCAAATTAAATTTAATGTTCTACCTTGGAATTCGTTCTTCAGTCGACGCCGAGGATGAAATAGTAATCAGCAGGCTCCGACTCGGCCACACTCAACTAACGCATCGCTACCTTTTGCGGAAGAAATCGGCTCCAATATGCAAATCATGCAAACATTAATATTTCCGTTAATCATATCCTTACAAAATGTTCTCAATTTAATTCTTTTAGATCCTCACTAAACCTTCCTCTTTAATTGAAATACTTACTCATGATCCTAACTCCTTATCCCAATTAATCACATTCCTTCATCATTCCAATTTATACAATTCAATATAAAAAAAAAAATACCCTAATTTATATTTTCCCGTGCCTCTAGCCATTAGTAGTTGTTCATGGTACGTAAATTTAAGAAAATAACTAAAATGAGTAAGTAAAAAATGTTTGTCAGGAAGAGCAAAAAACGTAACTTGGGCGATATTTTCATGTTAATTGAAAATCCGAAAATGAGTTATCATCTTTATAATAAAACGTATTAAAAAAATAATAATTATAAAACGAGACATAAGTTTGAACTTCACGAATATGTTACACACACATATATATATATATATATATATATATATATATATATATATATATATATATATATATATATATATATATATATATATATATATATATACAGTCAAATCAGCTTTTAAGGGACGCCGGATAAGGACAGCCGTTTATAACGGACAATCAGCAAAACCCCGAAACAAACGTATGAAATGAAGGTTGTTTTAGTTCGCTTTAGTGGTACAACGCGTTGGTTAATAGGGACAAAGATTAATAGACTTTCAAATAAATAGTTTGACGACGCGACCCGAGAGTTGTAAAACGAAAATGTTCACATAAACAAAAATTGAATAAAAATGACTAAAATATTTTAGTCATTTTTACAATTCGTTTTTTGTTTACGTGAACATTTTTGTTTTTTCTTCGTTTTGTTTGAGATGTCCTTGTGTTGACATTCTCTCATTGACGCTATAGTGTTTTTTGTTCTGTTCGTTTATTAATTATGTTCTCTCCGATAGCTCGTTATGTTCTTAGTTTAGTTCTGCAAAAACTGTAGTGCGTCGTGCGGTTTTTTTTCCTTACGAAAATTTTCTTTTCTTTTTTTAGTTCTGGTGAATTTTTTGTATGAATAAAATGTCGCATAAATGTTTATCATTAGAGGAAAAAATTTCTATTTTAGACAAAATCAAAATTCAACCTCCCAATATGCCTATTCGGGAGTTAGCAAAAATCATGGGCGTCTCCAAAAACACCATTTCCCGTTTAAAAACAGATGAACAGAACTTACATAAAAAATGGAGTAGTACTGAAAAGGGCAGTCAGGCGGTGGAAAGGAAACGGAAAAGAGAAGGTAAAAACCCAGAGGTTGATGAAGCTCTTAATTTATGGTTTAGCACAGTAACACAATGAGGTGTTCGTGTCAGTGGGCCAATGTTGAAATTAAAATCTGAAGAGTTTGCGAAAAAAATGGGTTATGAAGACTTTGCGGACGGTTGACTTGCTCGGTGGAAAGGGAGACACGATATCAAATTCAAAAAAACTCATGGAGAAAAGGCAAGCGCTGATTTGACAGGAGCTGAACAATGGAGTTCAAGCAAAATTACCAAATTCCTTCAAAGTTACAGCCTGAATGACATTTATAATGCGGATGAAACTGGTTTATTTTATCGAGCCACTCCAGATGGGTCATTAGTATAGAAACACGAACAACTTATTGGTTCTAAAAAAGCTACAGATCGTATCACTGTGCTATGTTGTTGCAATTCAACTGGAAGTGACAAAAAAAAACTTTTAGTTATTGGTAAAACTAAAAAGCCACGTTGCTTTAAAAGTCTCAATGTAAGTAAACTGCCAGTAACATATTACGCAAACAAAAATGCATGGATGACTGCTACTATTTTTTCAAAATGGTTAGAAGACTGGGATCTAGAATTACAGAAAGATTCTAGAAAAATTTTACTCCTTATTGACAATGCAACTTCGCACCACACTATTGTTAAACTGAAGAATATTCAAATTGAATTCTTACCTCCAAACATTACTTCACTAATTCAGTCACTTGATATGGGTGTCATAAAAAATTTAAAAGTGCAATATAGGAAGATGTTGATGCAGCATATCTTAGAAGCTATTGAAGACGACCTGGTAACAATTTCTACAATAGCAAAAGATATCAATTCCACAATAACAATGCTACAGGCTATATAATTTGTTGCTGATAGCTGGAGAAAAGTCACTTTTATGACAATTCAGAACTGCTTTGCTCGTTGTGGTTTCAAAGAGCCCGATTATGAAATTGTTGAAATGGAAAGTAACGAAACACCGAATGAATTACTACGTGTGACCAACTATGAACAATTTTCAGATATTGACGCCAATCTGCCATGCTGTGACAATAATGTTGAAGATTTGGATAACGAAATTATGGAAAATATCACAATGAAGAATCAAATACAAGAATCAAAAAGTGATGTTGACACGGATGACATTTCCTTACCTCCTGTGTCTACTGCAGAGGCGAAAAAATGTATTGAAAAGCTCCGGCGGTATTTTATGCAGCAGATGAAGAATTTACACCAAACAACTATAGCGCATTTTTACAGTAAATGAACAATTTTTACAAATATGAGGTCAGGTTCTTTTACCTTATGTATGCCTCCTGTATTTTTCTCTTAATTTCCATATAAATAAATATTACGCATTAATAAGGTTATAAGTATGTTAATTGTTTACTAAATTGTATATATTCTAACACCCACTCGCTTCAATAAGAAATTTTGAAAAATTCGCTTTACAGGGACAGCCGGTTATAAGGGACAAATGACTTCCGCCCGATGTGTCCCTTATAAGCGGCTTCGACTGTATATATATTACAACGATCGTCGTATGTTCACGTTATAATAAATCTAAATTTATTATATTGAAGGTGGAAACTAATATTTAATTTAATTAATATAATAAAACAAAATATATATATAATTATTTATTTAATTAAAGTAAAATATATTAAAATTATTATAATATAACCAAACCGGATTTGTAGTAGATAAACTATTATTATAAAATAGTTAAAATTAATTTTAGTTAGTCAATGGAAAAAAACCCAGTAAATTAGTTTGACCAAATAAATTTAGCCAGTAAAAATAAATTACAGCCAGTAAATAATGAAGAAAAATGTATAAAAAGGGATGGTTGTTCATTTTAAAGAGAATTCTAGTTTTTCCGTTAAATAGTTCAGTTGTCAGTTACTTGATGAAGACAGTTACAAAAGAAGGATGGCAAGTAATTATAAATCCGGTTTAAGTTAGTTTTTTATTTTATTTTTTTAAAATTAAATTATTATTTTTTAATTAATAAATATATAATAGTTTTTTTTTATATAAAATAAAATTTTTCTTTATAAATACTTCATTTTTTTATAATAATAATAATAATAGTATATACGAGGTATCTTGTAATATATATATATGTATGTATATCATATCGTATCAGTTACTTTTAACGTGTAGGATTCTCACACGAAATACATTATATATACATACATATTAATATATAACACGCATGAACTAAAGAATTAAAAAAAAAAAGTTGTGCAAAAAACAATTTTAACGTGCAAAATTTCTTCACTATTTTTAATAATAATAATAAAGAATATTTTAAGTACAAACACACACACATATATATATATATATATACATATATAGAATTATTTTTATATTAAACGTTAATTTTCAATATCTTTCAATTTTTGTAAGGTAACTTAAACGATTCTTTTCAATTTTGAAATTTCCGAGAGTTAGGATTACAAAATTGTTACACCCCGTTTTTTTTTTATCCGCGCAATTATATAATATTCTAAAGAACGATTTATGAAATTTTAAATAAAAATTTTTTTGCGGTATACAAGAAGCAATTACAACCCATTAACGTGTAAATTAATTATCTACGGTAGGAATTTATATCATTTCTCCTCTGCCGCTAGGTTAATGGGCAACATGGCCTGCAGCCAAACGAATAATTTTCTGGCGATAGCAGCATCTTTTATCTTCACATAATTCTGTTCTTTTATTATGGCGTCCATAAATCGTGTTCTTGAATTTTTCATTTGTTTTTCTTCCATTAAGTTTTTTATCCATTCGCAATGTCTGATTTGATGACCGATCATACCATTTATTCTCTTTTCAATCGTGTTTATTATCTCCGGTTGTTCTTCTATTCTTTCGAACACCTTATTTGTGATTTTATCCATACGCGATATTCTCAGCATCCTTCGATAGCGCCAAACTTCAAAAGCTTGAAATTTTAATCTTTCTTTTTTTATATAAAGTCCACGTTTCACAGTCGTACAGTGCGACGCTCCAGACGAAAGTTTTAACGAATCGCTTCCTTATGCGTGATGAAACATTTCTCGATGTAATAAGCCATCTTTTTCTTTTCTTTTTATTAAAAGTGTTTTAGTCTGTTCTTTTTTTTTTTTTTTATATATATTCTTCCGTCGGACGTTATCAAATTGCCAAAATAAGGAAATTCTTTTATTCGAGATATTCTGTTTCCATTGAGGACTATGTCTATATCTGTTGCGATGTGCACATATCATTGTTTTATCTGCATTTATTTTTTAATTTTACATTTTTCTATTAATAGCGCATTCAAGTAATTAAGATGTTGTTGCAATTTTTCCTCTTCTTCTATCGAAACAATATCGTCGCCATACTGTATAGTGCTATACTGAACTCGATTGATCTTAATACCCGTGTTTTTTCTTTTCTGCAAAAGCTGCTTTCTCTAATTTAAAAATATAAATATTTCGATTATCATCAGGATAGGAACAAAATAAGGAGTCGGAAATACTAATTTTACTAGACTGGAAGACGATTATGACGAAAACGTAGACGATAGTGGAAATAAACGAATAGATAACGTGAGTAGATTCGCAGAATTAGGACTCAATCGCCAGGATAATGAAAATGAGACTCAAACAACAACAATGACATATTTTGTTAAGTTATTTAATAAAACATCGTATAAGGCTAGTTCTTAAATATACTAATACTGCTACAGGAAAAATTAGAAAAAACAATGGGCCGAATTGCAGTTTAGACGGACAAAAAGCAGACAGTTTATTGTTAAGGTAAATGATACCTACTCTAGTACTAAAACACTAACAGCTGGAGTTCCACAGGGTAGTATCTTGGAACCCTTCCTATATATTTTATATATTAATGATTTGTCTCGGCTGAGGGATGTTGATACATCTGTTTACGCCGATGATACTGCTCTATTTACACAGCTTCCTATCGAATCGATACAATAACAAACAGACTCACCAAAAGTTATTACAAAATATACAAATATTACACAAAGTGGAAAATTAAAATTAACACCGAAAAAACGGAAGCTATACTATTTACGAGACGCAGGCCGCAAATAACTCACCACATTGAAATAAGCAACAGGCAACTAGCGTGGAAACCTCGTGTAACATATCTTGGTCTTACAATGGACCAGCGACTGTCGTTCCATGAACACATTAAACACATCACGGACAAAGCGCACTCCCGATTATATAAAATTTTCCGCATTTTTCACAAACGCTCTAAAGTTAGTATTAAAAACAAACTAATAATATATAAAGCATACATACTGCCGATATTATTATACTCTTGCCCAATTTGGTCCGGTGTTAGTAATTCCACCTTAAATCAATTACAAATTGTTCAAAATAAATGTCTGCCTATTGTACTTAATGCCCCTTACTATACTAAGATAACTGACATGCAAGCAGCTCTTCATCAGCGTACTATTCCTGAGCTAGTACAGGAACAAGCAGATAGGTTCTACAGCAAATGCCTGACTAGCCATTACCCTATCGTACAGCGAATTGGAAACTATACTCGCGATTCGCTGACCAGAAAATATAAAAAATATAAACACAAAAGAATTAAACATTCACTTCTCTAGCACCAGATTGTCGAACTACTTAAGTCGTTATTAATAAGTCTCTATCCTCGTGTAATCTATTGTATCAGTATTTCTCTCTTCTATCCTCTTATTTATTTGTTTAACCCTAATATAATTTCTATAATTCTACCCATATCCTTATTGCACTATTAAGATCGAACTATAATTAATTAATTTCTCTATTTCCGGCTACGCAGGGTTTTTAGTTGTATGTTTTTCCCTGTATAATTATTGTATAATTATAAAATAAATTTTAAGATTTCTTCGTACACTATTTCCTAAGACGCGTAGTAATTAACGCTACTCGGTATGCGCATTTTTTTTATTTACTTATTATTTGCTGATGTCTAAAAATATAAATATACTTTATTGAATTGAATTGAAAAATTGTCTTATTTTTCGAAAATAGGTGAACATACTTATTGAAATGCGCGGATAATTGTTATATTTCGTAAATAACGATCTTAAAATAAATTAAACCTTTCCAAATTTCACAATTATATTTATAAACGTGAAATAGTTCGAAGTTCGTCCGTTATAGCGGTACTGTCGATTAGCTTATTATAGGTATCGTTTTATTTAAACAATTATTTACTTATAAAAATAAAAAAAATTCGGTTATTATTTAAAAAAATATTATTGTTTGATTTTTTGTTATTTTGTTTTGGTTCTTCGCTGGGTGAGATCGTTAAACTTCTCCATTGGCTTTTTTTTTTTTTTCACGGTTAATTTATACATTATTTTAAAATTTATTTATTAATTCAGCCGTTTAAAATATGTATCTCATTAAATAAATCCTTTTGAACTACTTTGTGCGTGGATAAGACTCGCTTATTGATTGGATTCGATTACATTATGTTACTTAGAAGTATGATTAATGAAAAAAGGAGAATAGACTCATCACACCGTGTTCAGAATCGACAAAAATCATATTTCGATAAAAATGACTTGTAGCGAAAATCTGCTCATTTAGATCGAATTAACGAATTTTTCTAGATTTGTGTATTTGTAGAGGAGGTGTTCACTTTCACGTTTTATTGCGATACTTTCAAAAATGGAAAATTACTATCAATCCGTCCCAAATTGCCGATCACATTATTAACATTAAGATCGATAAAGCAATTAGTGCAATTCACACACTTTTTTTTTTTTTTGGTGTGTATGTAGGAAATCATTTCTGAATCTGGAAACAAATTAATCTTTTATAAAAGTCTTATTCGACCAATTATTACATATTATACCGCTTAGTGCCATATTTACAGAACCGGTGTTGTAGGATTATTATTAATGTTTCTCTTTATACAAAATTACAGATATCTGTCGCGATGAATTACGATTGCTATTTCGGAAAAATTATATTATTTTCCTCGCTCGAAAATCTTTTATTAACTATATCCTACATCCAAACGAACTGGTCAATGTCATTGGTAGATACGATTCCAGACAACTACAGGAAATGGACACAAGCATCGCAGACTAGAGCATTATTTGTTGCGATTTATTCTGCATAATATTTAATCTTAATTTTATCTTCGTTTTAATGCGTTGGATCATTCTCATTTGTTTAATGATCGTTTTATAACACGTTTATTCAATTCAAAATTTATGTGTAACTTACGATCGGTTTTTTCAGAGTTTTTATCATAATTATATTACTTTTTGTAGTATTCTTCTTAAGGTGTTCTTTGTATATCATATATTACACTGTTGTAATGGAGGTGAGGCAAGTTACTCCAATTGTTTACTTTCTTAGTTTATTACGTTTTACTTTGTAAATATATACGTTTGTTGTTGTTGTGTTGTACATCATAATGAAATAATCGATTCAATAAGTTCTTTTTTTTTAAATCATATTTTGATTTTTTCGACTGATTAATGATACATTTTTTCCTTGCATAAAATTTACAATTAAAATCTGACTTTTCGAAATTTTAATTTTTTCGAAAAATTTCACTCTCCGTAAAAAAAAAAATAGGTCATTTTTATCAAAATGTGATTTTTGAAAAACAAATCGCCGATTTTTAGCACGATCGTCTAAATTGCAATTCTTCCAAAACAAGGACTTCACATCTGCGCAGATAGTTACCGGCATCAACGAGCCATAAAACTAGCAATCGAATCGGTAATTTCATTATCATATAATAGACCCGAATATCCAGGGAGTAACGAGACAGTGGTTTGTAGTAAATAGGTTCACCGTGTAGAACTGGCTAATGCGTAACTGAAGTTGTAATTAAAGGAAATTTATTCGATACCAAAATGAAGCTTAAGCAATCGGATAAGATTAAGTATTAGTTCGAGGAATGTGAATTAAAATCGAACAAAAATTTTTTTTTTTTTTTATCCTCTTCTTATCAGGTACTGACAATTTTATGTCATCAACCGGATGTTGTCTCTTGAGAACGCACTTGACTTCTTGAGAATATGCCCATTAGCAAGGTCTCAATTTATTTTGAAATGGCTATAGGCTACATCTAATCCATCATCGTTCTTCTTTTCAATCGTTTGACCTTTGTTGGTTTCTTCAACAAATTATCTGCTAGTGGGTTTGTGTGGTACTGTAGTCTCCATATATGTTTTTGAATCGCTTCTTGAATTACCTCGTCTATGTACTTTATATTTAGATCTACATGTAGCGTGCGGTTTGAGACGTACCACGGTGCTCCTACAATAGCACGTAATACCCTGTTTTGATACGTCTGAATTTTGTTCACTTTGCTTTTGGACGCACAGCCCCATAGCTCCACTGCGTATAGCCATGGTTTTAATACTACGTTGTACAGTAGTAATTTGTTTATAGTATGAAGTTGTGAATGTGGACCAAGCAACCAGTACAGCTGTTTAGTTTTTATGTTCAACTCCGTTTTCTTCGCTCTAATATGCTGAGCCCATGTTAAAGTTTGGTCTAGGTGAACTTCTAGATATTTTACCGCTCGACTTTGTTCAATTTTCCTACCTTTGATAAAGATTTTATATCTGTTGCGAACAATTCTCCTTTTAGTAAATATAATGTGGGTACTCTTGGACTCGTTTATTGTCAATTTCCATTTGCTCGACCAATTTTCAATTTCATTGACTAGATTTTATTTGATATTTGCGGAAGCTTATGTGAGGCCATTATTGCCGTGTCATCAGCAAATGTTGCTACACTCGCATCCCTTGGTACCGGTATGTCATAAGTGAATATCGAGTACAACAAGGGACCAAGCGCGCTTCCTTGGCGTACGCCCGATTTAATTTTGAATTTGAGATTGTTCATTATTTACTATGACTCGAAAGTATCTTTCGTCTAGATAGGATTTTATATTATAATATTGTACTGGCAGGACCCTTTTACATTTGTATAGTAGACCAGTGTGCCAGACTTTATCGAACGCTTGTTGAATATCTAGGAAGGCCGCTGAGCAGACCTCCTTCTCCTCAAAAGCTGTTTCGATTTGATTAACGAGCCTGTAAACTTGCTGGACTGTTGAGTGACCAGTTCTAAATCCAAATTGGTGGTTGGGGATTATTTTGTTTTCATCAATGAATTTTTGAATTCTTTTCTTTAAGAGTTTTTCAAATAGTTTAGCCAAAATTGATAAGAGTGATATAGGCCGATAGGACGACAGTTCCTGGTTTTTGTATCATAATCACATTTGCGAACTTCCATAATAACGGAACGTATTGTATTCGCATAATTGCATTGACGATATAAGTTAGATTCATTAATGCTTTTTGCGGAAGTTCTTTCAGAATTTGACCCGTTATGAGATCATATCCTGGCGCTTTATTTTTATTCAACTTCATTATTTACATCTTTATTTTAGTATCAGATTTACTTGGTTCCTGTTTTAAATAATTTTGGATATCATTCTCAATGGCAGATTTAGTTCTTTCTGTTTGAAAAGTGTTGGACAGATGTACTCCAAACAACTCTGCTTTGGTAGCATCATCTGTAACCCAATCTCCATTTTCACTTTTTAGTGGGTTATTTCTAGGTTCTGGCTTGTTACAGTAGCGAACCGCTTTCCATAATGAATAATTACTTTCCTTTGATGTTGTTAAATTAGAAACAAATTCATTGAAGGATGTGTTCTTAAATTTTTGTAGAAGATCTTTGAGTTTTCTAGTTTGTCTGTTTAATACCGTCTTGTCAGCTGGACTTCTTGACTGCATCCAGCGTTTTCTTAACCGTCTTTTGATTGCCACTTGTTTTTTTTATATAATCAGGAAAAACCTGGGTTTGTAATGGTTTTTGAGTTGGTGATTGAGTACTTCTGCAGACTGCTTGTACCACTTGAGTAGAGAATAGGTTAACACTATCGTCCAGTTCTGTCTCTGTTTTCAATCTGACTGATAGATTTATAGTTTTCATCTAGTAGATTTCTGAATGTGTCCCATTTTGTGTTTCTGATGCTTAGTGCTGCTTTATGTTCCTTCAGCCATACCTGTTCATTTATCGATAATGTAACGATTGAGTGATCAGAAGACAGGGAAGTTAAGTCGTTGGTAACTTTGATATAATTTTTTGCTATACCTTTTATAATATAAAAGTCCGGCAGGTCTGGTGTTTTGTTTTGACCAGATGGCCAGTAGGTGGGTAAGCCTCCTGAGGCTGTATCACATTTTTCCGTGTCAATAGCCATCTTCAAATTTCTGCCTCTAGTAGTTATCAAACGAGAAGCCCAATGGGTATGTAAACTGAAGATTTTTTTTTTGAGAGACGCTCAAAAGTTTTCTTCTTTTATTTACATTGAGTATAGATACACAAGTACCCAAAAATCGTGATTTTTAGAACTCAAATTTGCATAAAAACGACTAGCGACGAAAACATTTTTCATCGGACGTCAGAAGTTTTCAAAAAAAAAAAAAAAAAATTAATTTTTCGAAACTATGTTTCCGAATTGACTAAATCAACAAAACCAAAACGGAAAACCCGTTACTTATCGGAAGTCCAATAAAATTATTTAAAAATGTTTATAATTAATTATAATAATTTTCAATATGATTCGTTATAAAATTTGTTGGCGATTAATTTTAAAAATAAAAAATATTCAATTCATTATCGATACTAGAGCGCTCCAATCGGTAACATTTGATACCGATCATCGAATATAAACATGAAAGTTTTGAAGTATAATTTATTTAAAAAAAACAAAAAAAAAAAAAACGAAAAAACATATTTTAATTATGCGCAGTGCTTTTAACAAGTATATTTAGTCATTTAAAACTGAATTTCCGATAAATAACGATTGTCGTTTTTATTTTTGTTTCGATTTAATTGATTCAGTAAATATTTCAAAAAATTAAATTTTTTCCAAAACTTTTGACGTCCGATGAAAAATAGTCGTTTTTATGCAGATTATGTTATTACTTCGCATAAATTTTATATTGTCGTACTTTTCTTTGTGTTATTGTTGCGTAATAAAATGTTTATATTGGTGATTGTTTTGCCGCATTCGCTATGAGATATTTAAAATACTGTTTTAATACTTGTGCATATAGTAATTTTTTATAAAATTTATATTTTTATAAGTTTGTATATTTTTAAAATTATTTTTACATTTCACTCGATAACGGCTTAATAGCGGAAATTTTTATTTTTTATTTTTTCATAACGAAAATAAATTTTTAGCGATTTTACCTAGTTTTTATTATTTATTTTTCGAAACATCACTACATCGCATACGCTTCAAATAATGTGATTTGCGTTAAATCACGATTCACTCGTGTATATACTCAATTTTAATCGTGTTATTGTAAAGATATATCTTAATTTCATAACGATTTTATATAGATAAATCGAAGAAAAAAAAGAACTCATCTAGAACATAATTTTTACATGTCAACTTTATAAATATCATCGATTTAAAAAAAAGTCTAATCGCTATTATAAGATCGTACGACGCAAAAATTAATTAATTAATAAATAAATAAACAAAGATCCGGCTATCGGAGCATATTATTAAATTTATTATAAGCGTTTCTTTAATAAATGATCGTCTAATAATAAACAAGTCTTTTCGTACAGACCGAAGAAAATACCACCGCCTAACATAATCATAGAAATTCTAGGAACGAAACCGGCAAACAGTCTGAAAATACCAAAACGATTATCATTTATTAGGATGGTGATGATTATTGCTTAATGAAATTAAGAGGAAGCTTTCAAAGAAAGTAGACCAGGTATTTTTCTCCCATCTATAGTGGGGGGGGTTGAAAGTTTTAACATAAATTATAAGATAAATGACGTTGTTTACCCCTTAGTTTCGTATTTCCTATTACACGGAATTATTTCACTTTTAACAAATACAAATTAGAAAAGATTGTCAGTTCGAAAGCAATTTTTTTTTTTGCCCAGCTTGCGCCATTTATTAAACTTTTATCTAATTAGTATATTTTAAATTTCAATGCAACTACGTTTGATAAATTTATATAAATTGTAACAGGAGATGATGGTTCAGAAACAATTAACTCAATACACACAGGTAATGTCACTTTTGTAAAATACTAGAGAACAGCTCGTCCCTTCGCTTTAGAAATTTCGCACAAACCCAAATTAGATGCTCAACACAATTGTCAACGTTGTCACACGTACCATCCGAAATTATGCCTAATTTAGCAAGGTGCGAAGGAGAGAGATTATGCCGCGTAGTTGAGATAAAGTTGATATATAATACCTCGAAAAGTTCTGGTATAATTGAAGCCGTGGCTTACTGGAAACCGTATGTACCGAAAGTATTTTTTTCATTTATTCTGACTTTCCGAGGTGAAGTACTGTTGAAAATCTATCAGTACAAATTGTTTAATCTTTGCTAACATATCAGTCCAACTCCATTGTTCTCGCAAGGGACGCTTGATAAATTATAACGCGTTAATTCATCGACTACCTCGTTTTCAATAATATCACAATGAGTAGGGACCCACTTTTTACTCTAGATCCACGATTATAAAGCTGAATAACACGATGTCTCACGTCAAATTCTAACTTGGACATTTTGAGTTTTGGGAGCTTAGATAATTGTTATTACTTAAGAAATCAGAGATGATCAGAATATTCTTTTTCCTTAAATCTTTAACTAGGTGCAAAGCTTTGTAAATGGTAAACAATTCTACTGCAAACGAGGAACCTGCAAAGGATAATCTGTATTCGATATGCCTTTTTTCGGGTAAAATATAAAGCCGAAGTATAATTTCCACGTATTTCATCGACCGACCCATCTGTAAATATAATTTCATAGTGGCTAAATTTTTCATTAATCGCATAAATGCGGCGTTATTAACGTCAGTTTTAGAAATATTATCATCAAAATTAAGTCAACGTCTAAAAAGAAAAATAAATCCCGAAAATAAAATCGGTAGAAGGGATGAGAAACATTTCGGATTATTTAAATTGTTTACAATTTATTATGGCTGGAAAGAAGAGGCGAAAGACTTTTATTTGACCAGTTAATGCCGCAGTCTCAATAAACATCGAATTCGTTTTTTAATCACACGGGTTTTTCTCTCTTTCACTTCGAGATAAAACTTGTTCGCTATATATTCCTGCCTAAATTTTAACGGCGGTTCAGTTATCTCCGCGTTTAAAGTCTGTAGGGGCGTGGAGGATACCTAAGCATATTAGGAACAGTCTTGTTTTGCACAGTTTTTTTTATCTGTGTTCTGTTGAGGTTTATGAATGGTGCTATATAGTCAACATGGGATCTGATGATTGGTAAATAGACCTATTAATGGATGTGCTCCCCATTTAATACCTGTGTTTGCTCGAAGCAGATTTAGAACCCTATCACATTTCTGCAATACAAACTCCAACTCTGCATTTCATAACAATTTACTATCAAATACCACCCTCAAGTATTTAATTCATCAAATTTTAAAGTTTTTTCCTCAGACGAAGTAAAGGGCGGAGACGCAATTTAATTTTCCGGTAAACATTATTCCCCGTTAGATTTGTCTATATTTATAAACAGATCAAGATCTTGTAGAATCTCCTCCAGATCAGCCTTTTGAGCTTTTTTAACCACAGTTTCCAACTGAAACCGCGATGACACAAATAGGTAAGCCATCGGCAAACACTCTGAATTTTTTCTATTTCGTTTTGTGTATAGGAGGTATAAAAATGGACTCAAAATACTTTCCCGTGCTAATCCTTTACCCCGTATAAACAGAATTGTACTTTTTACCTTTATATCTGACTGTTAATTTTCTCACATTGAAGTACTCAAATATCCGGGAACATAATATGTTTTTATTAATATCAAATCCTACTAATTTACTATATAACGTTGAAAGATTAACATTATCGTATGCAGACTTAATATCAACACAACAAATAGCAAGAACATATAGATTCCTGGTTAGGTTGATCTGTACGTGTAAAGAGAATGAACTTAATGCATCTGCTGTACTATAACATTTTTCTAAAACCATACTGAGAAAGTGAAAGTTTCTCAGATTTATTAGCCCACCATTCTAACCTAAGTATTAATATATTCTCTAAAGCTTTACCTACACACGACAACAGGGAAATAGGTCTGTATGACCTATAATTATCAGGAAACTGACTTGGTTTCAGTTTCAGCACCGGACAAATAATATTTTCCAAATAGGAGGAATGTATTTCAAATGTAGTGAATTACTAAAAAAAGGCTAGTAGAAAAATTTTAGCTTCTTCCGGTAACTGTTGTAGCATTTTGTAGGAAATTTTATCCACTCCGCCAGTAGAGTCTTTTTTATGATCCAATCTACGAAATAATTCCCCTTTTGAGATGACATATTCTAGCTCCGGTATAGAGTTAATATGATTAACAAAAAGGTCTTCCGGAATATGCGGATTAACTGGCCTTTCAAACTGTTCTATAAAATCATTAATCCATCCAGTGTTCGTAGTATTTATAGAACAAAATGGATATTTAAACCATTTAACTTTTTGCCATATCTCCCTCATGTTTAGATTCGTATTAATAACAAAAATTGCGAAACCTATTTCTGCGCTTTTAAATATGTTGTTTTTTTCGTAAAATTTTCCATTGAAGGAGAAGCCCAGTCAATCCGATTGTAATCTTTAACTGAAAAAAAAACCTTCCGACTGCGACAAAAAGAAATACTTGCTGAAATTCTATCGGGTACCCCTTAATTTGTATGAAAACTTGGAGACGATCGCTGCTCATGGGATCTTTTCCTATTAGCCAATCAATCATTTCGCAGATACCACAGGAAGCTAAAATTAGATTTAAATTATTAGGAGCCTGATTAAATCTAGCGACTCGTGTAGGCTGTTCTTCTGTGTTTACAATATAAAGGCGATGTTCATCTGTAAAATTTAAAAGTTCATGACCTTCACAATTGTGTACAGATGAACCGATTCGCTACCGAACATTACGACTTTAGTCGTCTTTATTTTTGCCTACAAAATTGACTAGCGCTTAAGAAAACTAAATACGAAGCGGAGCGCAGCAACGTGATTAAATGACAGACGAAAAACTTTCTACAACGTTAACTCCGACATCATTCCGACAGTCGAGCGTAATAATGCTTATATAATTACGAAAAATTAACGTTTTTGACATAAGTAACAATCGACCATCTCATTAATAAGCTTCGCCAATTCAAAAATTCCGTTCTACCTTGAAAGACTTCGCTACCAAAGCGCAGAGAAAACGTTATTCTCAGCAGACTGCGGCTGTGGGTCATACAAGACTCACTCATTTACACCTGATCAACAGAACTCTCCGGCTCCTCAGTGCACCGTATGTAGACGCTTTCCATCTTCCATATCTTCATCGACCATCCTTTGTATTCCTCACTCAAATTGTTTCTCAACCTTCACCCCCTCCTCACTTTCTCTTCTTCTTCAAAGATGAATACTCCTATCTCACTATAATCATGTTATTACGCATGTCCCGTCACTACACACGTTCATTTAACTTCCTCTTCCTCGTGCCTCTAGCCTTAGTTGCTGCACACGGCACGTTAATTGAAAATACGAAATCTATTATAAAACTCGGCGTAAGATGTATATTTCTCGTTTTTAATAAAAAAAAAAATATCAGCACAAACAATATTCATACAACCATAACTTTTTTTTCTTGCTACCAAAACCCAATGTTGGCTTCTGCAAACCACCTGTCAATTTATCCTGTTCTAACTATATATATTACTCAGCAGGCTCCGCTTTCGTCATCACGACCATCTACTCGATCGTACCAATCTTCGCTCCCGCTTTTTGTTCGTTTCGTTTTCTCTTGTTTGCCATATTTTATTATACTGCCCTACACTCCACCCCTATCGCCGGCTAATTCATTCGTATATCCAACTTCTTCAACAGACCTTCAACTATTCCCTCAATTATAGAATTCCTTTCCTGTTCTAACCTCATTTACTACGTCTAACTGTCAACTGTTTCAAGCACACTGGTATACACTTTTTTTTGTACCGTACTTTTAATTACAACGGTTGCATGATGGTACGTCATCTACATATATTTTTCACTTACGGAGAGCCCAGCACGTAGGTTCAAAATCTGTCCAACTACGTTACGTATTTCCTTTCAGCCAGTAAGATGTTGAGAAACAACAAATACCACGCGCGGAAAAATTCTAGACATCCTTAGCGAATTGTACACTACCAGTTTGAATGAAAACGTGGTTGTAAAAAAAAATCTTGTGCTTGGCGAGGCAGTATATTATATTGTCTATTCGGATGCTTAAATCACCAATGCCGTAATAGCCTCGGTAGTTACACACAACACTATGAAAATAAAGAATAAAATAAAATAAATAAATATATTGCCGCATTAAAAGAACGCACGGTTACTTTCATTTTTCATTCATCGGTTATATATGGTAAAAGAACTCGCGACTAAATTTTTCGATTGTTGAGCTATGTTCCCCTGACGTTATGATTATAAATAACACAGCTAATGATTACATCAGTTCTCAAAACGTAGATACAAGAAGTAGCCAAATACGAATTAAAAGTAAACAACAAAAACGCAATTCAAATCACTGAAATGGTTCTTTATGAAAGTGTTGGTTAGGTGGTCATTATCAAGTGAATATTTAAAAAAATAATAATAATAACGTAAAGTTAAAAATATTTAGATTACAATTCACAAAAATCACACTATTAACCGCCTAATCTGATAAGAGTTTTTTAATACTGAGATTTTTGCGAATTATGTAACCTATATTTCTTTCATTTTTATATTATTATATATTTTAATAATATTCACTTGATAATAACCTATCGAAAAGATTTGTGATTTTTTCAATAAAGAAATATTTTAGCGATTATTACTAGAGGCGCGGTAGGAAAAGAGGATTAGATTGAGGAATGGTGACGGGACCGGTGGAGAAAGGTAATATCTTTGTAGAGGAGATGGAGCGAAGGAGGAAGATTAGGAGACGCTCTAAGCGAGAAGTATGAGGGACAATCAACTAGAATATGGGAAATGGAGAGGATAACGTTACGGCCGGAACGTAGTGGAGTCAAAGTTTTACGAGATATGCATGAGCGAGACGCGTCGCAATCTCCGGTGATGACCACATCGTCCTTGAAAACGAAGTTATCCGAGGATCGATCGAATGTTTGATTTGCAGTAGTTCGTTGTTTTGTGACGTCAACTACCACTTTTCCTATGCCGCAATGCAAGAAGCCCGTTTACGATGCATTTCTTAAGGTTAGCCCCGGTTGGAACTAGAACATCTGGAACTGGAAGGAACGTAGCAGCTTCAAAATTTTCGCGAATTTTAACTTCGTTTTTGATGTTTAATTTAAAAATCTATTCTTCGAATTAAAAGTATTTCGAGTATTTCATATTTCTCCGCATTTTCCGTTTCTCTCCCAATGACTGTGATTCCTTAGAGCAATGAAAATTTCATTGTACATTTACATATTCTTATGCCGAGTTTATTATAACTTAAATCGGTAAGAAGGAATTTTAAAAACAACAAAAAAATCGCAAAGAGATACGTCCTTAACAGAAAGGAAAGAAACGTCATAAGAAACAATTGCGTCTTTACAAATGCGGTTTTTTTTTCGGTCATATTTTGTCCGGCTCCCATAATTTCTGTTTTAGTCGTTACGTAACGATAAACTTCCCAACACCGCGAATAGCAGATTACACTACTAGGGTATTTATATTTACGAACGAGTAATTTAGCGGGCGCTAAATTAGTCGTTCGTAGATATAATATTTTCGCCCTGAATATGTATCATCGACGAAGGAAACGCACGTTATTACAGATATATATAAATATATATATATATATATATATATATATATATAATACTTTTTGATTTATTTACTTGGTAAATCCCTGTCGAAAATATATATTGCGAATAGTTTTCCACACTTGATTTTGAGCTTCATCCGATCGACTATCGGCTAACATTATCTGCGTTTTGGCTACATCTAAAGGTGTTGTGATAGCAGCCGCCACACCTCCTATAACGATAAAAGCACAAACGAGGAGTAAGTTAGCGCGAATCTAATTGTAAGAAAATCATCCAAACGTGTTGAAAAAAGGCGATTTTAAAAAAATCACATTTTGATAGAAACAATCAGTAGTGATTTTTTTTCCGAACAATTTTTGAAGAAAATCGAAAATTTGAAAATGTAAGATAACGGAAATTTCGACACCGCCGCTATCTATACGCAACCAATGCAAATTTTACTTGCGATAGAGAGCGGTGGCGTCGATTTCAATATTTAGACGTATAAATTGTTTTAAGTCTTCATTTTATAAAATTTGTGATCTTAAATTTAAAAATTTATAATTTGAGGTTTTTATTTTTTAAATCTTTATTTTTATTTTAATTTAAATATCATCCGATAATGGCGTAATTTCCGAAAAGCTTTGTGAATTTTTCAAGAAAATAAACGTTTAGTGATTTTAACTAATTTTTGTAATTAAATTTATAAAAATTTTACTTAAAAAAATTATTATTATATAAAAATAGGATTTTTCGAAAAATAGCTTATCGAATAAATTATTCAATTATAAAATAACATACGCGAACGCCTTAATTCTCGACGAAACTGTCTCCATCGTACGAATCGAGAAATTCCGCTGATTCAATCTAACTTGAACAGAGTTTCACTACTAGTCATTTCTATTTGTAATGACTAGATTTTTTAACACATTAATCAACTAACCTAACCTAACCGATAAGCGATATTTATTCGAAGCTAATTAAGAAACAAATATATTAGTTTGAATAATTAAAATAAAAGTTCGTTTAAAATTAAACAACTGCAATAAAATTTAATTTATAGATAAAAAATTAAATTAATGTAAAAATTTCAACCGATTACTGGACTACCACTTGTCAACATCAATTATTACTGTTAGGAGTTAGTTTCATAGTTACAAATTACAAGTGCGCAACTAGCGAATTACGCCGACGTTTATAATTTTTAAGATCACAATTTTTTAGTCGAGGCGGAAATGAGTTAAACACCGAGGCACTCGTATAAATCGCTCGAATTCGGTTGTGAAGTTTATTAAATTTCGGGTAACTGTATTAAGACAAATCCAATCATGCGATGCAATTGAAAAAGAAAGTTTATAATTTTTAAAGACAAAATCAAGTAAATATAATTCATGTAACTCTCGGACGGAGATAGGACAAATTTATATACGGGATTATTGTTTGTAGAATAGTGCATCAGACCATATAGGAAAGATAACGATGTTCTGCACATAGAAAGAAAACTAAGAAAAGAAAATTATCCGAAAAATTACAAATAATAAAATTAAGAAATTAAAAAATAACTTATCGCATTAATAACGACCGAAGATGCATTAGTTTTAAAGACCATATTACGAATATACAGGGTATAGTACCGGTTGACAACTAGATGTGCTAAATGTTAATTATTATTAGTTACATATATATATATATATATATATATATATATATATATATATATATATACATACATATATACATATATACATATATATATATATATAAAATTTCAATATACTAATTTTCTTACTTTTATTATATAATTATATAATTTATTTATAAGTTGACCTAGAGAAGACGGACGGTTTTGTTGTTTTTTCAATAACTCAGAAACTACTCGACCAAAATTTTTGAATGAAATTTTATTTAAAAACAGTTAAACGAGAAATTATCTTACGGAACACACTATCGCTCAGATAACCTCTATTTGCAGCAATAAATTCATTCAGTCATTACAACATTTTCAAAGACTTTTTCGAGCATAGGTCGCTGATTTTTTGAAATTTCTTCAGAAATCCGAGTTTTCAGGCACTCCAGATTTCGTGTGGACGTGTTTCGTAAACACGGCTCTGTATCCCCCACAAAAAAAAAAAAAAAAAAAAAAAAAACTGTAGCGGTAAAATATAGCGAGCGCGGCGGTCAAGAGAAATTCGTGCAACGCGACAATATGCGGTTATTAAACGCTTCTTTCAGTACTGCGAGAGTGACACGTCGCACCATCTTGTGCTGTGTGACGGCTTCTGTTTGATTGAATTCGGATTAGATTCGAACCAGTAGTGGCGGTTCTGTTTGAGCTTCATCGCTCATTAAAAGATTGTTTAAATCGATCTCTTCGTCTTCGATTTTTTTCAGCATCCTTTCAGCAAAAAAACTTCGTCGTGCATCGTCGGTATTTTTTAATTCCCGAGTTATTCAACCCACCTTAAAATTGAATTTCGAGATGGTGTGCAGGGTTACACCGTGTAACTTTGAATTTTTTTCGAAACTCTCTTTGCGCCGTCGTGATCGATTCATGCCGAAAATAATATTCCACGCAAAACGCGCGCTCCATAATACGACGCGATCGATTGATTTATTCAGTGAATTGTCGATAAATATCAGACCAGTTAACATCTTCGGTGGAGAATAATAATTTAAAAAAAAAAAAAAAAAAAAACGGCCTAGAGTTTAACATGGCAAAATTAGTTAGTAGATATCGAGTTTGTTTAAATAGCGTGTAAACAAATTTAATTAAATAAAATATTAACATACGATAATAATTCCGTCCTTTTAATATTCTGAAATAAAATCATCCGTTTGTAGAAAAAAAAAAAAAAAAAAACAAACATTAAAATATTAGACGTTATAAGAGAATAAGAAAGTTGAAAATGTGAACAATCGACTATAGACCTACCGATCTTTGCAAATTATACGCCGTTGCGATATAAGATAAAATAATAATTACATCCGTTAATAGTCGTATAATTCTTAAATAAATCATCTATCAGGCGACTTTTTAAGAAAAAAAATCTTTAAATAATGATTCGATTCAATAAGTATTTATATATAAAAGTATTCTCTTTAATATCTCAATCTTCTCATATATTATATATAATAAACTAAACAAAATATAACATACTAAAAGTTTTTTATTGCGAAGCTTTTCGACAGTTACGTCATTTTCGAACATTCACAATAAATATTATATATGAATTAACAGAAATATTTATATAACAACTTAAAATTTGATATACATATTTCACTAGCCAGACGTAATTTCACTTTTAGATTTATTCTACAATAAATTTTATTTATAAAACATATTTTGAAAAATAATTCTTCATAAAAATTGGATATATATATATCTCCAAACCGGTTACAAATTATAAACCAAACAAAATATAACGCAGCTTAATCACTAAAAGTTTTTTATTGTGAAGTATTCTCGACAGTTACGTCATTTTCTTCAAGCATACACAATAAATATTACATATGAATTACCAGAAATATTTATTACATATAGGGTGACACAGAGAAGACGGACGGTTTTGTTGTTTTTTCAATAACTCAAAAACTACTCGACCAAAATTTTTATATGAAATTTTATTTAAAAATAGAAAAACGACAGATTAGCTTACAATCATTTGTGGAACACAAATATCGCTCAGCCGACCGTCATTTGGAACAATAGATTCATTCGGTCTTTTTACAAAATTTTCTTTTCGAATATATGCCGCTGAAAATTAATCCGAATTTTCTGATCTTCATCTCGTTATAGGATGCCACGATAACTGAAATTGATTCTCTCGCGTGTACATAAAACGTGGAGCACGCGGTTTGTGTTGTAGCAGTGTTACCGACTGCGCTATTCAAAAAATAGAACCGTTCGTCTTCTCTCGGTCACCATGTATAAACGTGGAAAAGTTCGCGTTATATCAGCGATACAGCTAAAAAGAAAAACAAAGTAATTTTCATTTGAACAGGGAGGAAGAAAAAACTTTGGAACTATTGAATATTTTTCGATAATCTCGGATATTAAAAAAAAAAAAAAAATGATTCAACCACACACGATAAAGTATAAACATATTTATATTATATTTCGATAGTACTTACCTGCTACGGCGCCGCATAATGCGACTTCAGTTGCCGTTAGATCATGATTAACTTTAGTTTTCAAATTTGTTTTTAACCACTCCCAAATTGGAAATTCGATAATAGAAAACGGCACATCACGCATTATTGTACTGCCAAATCCTCTATATAATCCGCGAAAACCTTCTTCATTCAAAATAGCTTTTAGTAACATGGATGTTGATAGATTTTTTACGGAAGCTTGTCTTCGTTGCTTCACAATTTCCATCGGGACTTTCGCCACGCAACAAACCTAATCGGAATATATATATACACGATGATTTATTTATTTTATTTATGTATTTATTTATGTCGGGGAGTACTTAAGATACCGTTGAAAGTTAAGAATTATTTGATAATATTTCCTCGAACGATAACTTGTTATAACACGTACTTATAATTCTGGTTACCGGGCGCCTAGGTGTGTACATATTTAATACGGGTCGTATGTATTAAGTTCGACGATTTCATTTTGTCGAAGCTGCGAATTTCGATCGAGTTATCCGATAAACAAATCGCTGTACAATTTGGACGGTTCTCTAGCGCCGTATTTTTTTTACAACTACTGTTATTTCTTCAGCTATAATTGTCATTTTGAGATCGAAAAATTGCATTTTTTTTTTTTTTTAGTATAACCACATAATTGGCAGCTGTATGGTCAAACTGGTTTCAAAATTTGATTATAATTTATTATCGATAGATATTTCCCCGATCTTCCGCCCCGGATTTAAAACATTTTTTTTTCCAAATGAAGATATATATATATATTAATAAAATACATTTTTTAGTATGAAATTTAAAGCGACAATCTAAGTTTTACGCCACTTCAAACTACATTTTTAATCAAACACAATTATCGTGACAACAATAATACGATAATGTTAATCTTAATATATTGTAACAGAACATTTTAATCCAACATTTAATAATTCATTCTTAATATACCATTATTTGTATCTTATACGCATTTTGATATCTATATTTTTATAATTATTACATCAAGTGAAGTCACTGTCAGACTGTTTTTAAATATCTACTCTTTATTTAATACTAGTAAATTTGTGACCACGAATTTATATTTTTGTGTTTTTTATTTTTTAAATCTTTATTTTTAACTTAAATATCACTTGATAATGGCGTAATTGCCGAAAAGCTTTGTGATTTCTTCGCAAAAAAAAAATAAACGTTTAGTGATTTTAACTAATTTTTGTACTACATTCCGCAATATAAAGCATTTAAAGAGATGACATATTTCCGAGATAGGGTTAAAAGAGAGAACCGTAAAATAGGACTCATAATTAAGAAGGAAAAGGCGAGAATTATAATAGTAGATAAGAATAATGAATGCGTTACAAGACGGACAAGTGTTAACGTAATTTGAATACCCTGGATCGCTAATAAGTAACCGCGCGACAATTAGAGAGATGAAATCAAACGTAAGATAACCTTGGCAAAGATACCAATGTGGGAAGATTAGATAACATCTGAAATGATCAGTAATACCATAATATTTGCGATATTGCTATGTACAGCCGAAACATGGTGAACAATTTGAGTACTGAAATGCGTCTATTCATCCGGCACCGACAGAAAATATTAAAGTATTACGATCATACCGCGTGAAAATTAACTACCCGAAATGCATGCTAACCGGACAAATAGATGAGAAGCAGATAATGCAGACCACCGAGGTGACGATTAATCACTTGAATAACTGTACGGGGTAATCTTAAAATCATACTAATATATATGTTTTCTTTTAATTTTATTCTTCTTCCCGTTGCTATATACTGCTACAAAGCCGGAGACACGGATGAGAAGAATCAGATTAGAAGTGAAAGGCCGGGTGATTGGATGAATCGAACGGTGCATATTATCTGGTCCTGAATTCGGTAATTCATTCAAAGTCGTTGGCAGAGCTAATTAGTACGCAAGGAGATTAGTACAATTATGTAGAACATGACGCACTGCGATGATATGTTGCCGCAGGAACAACGCGGACAAAATTGACGCTGAAGCAGTGTGAGTGATAGCTGTATGATGAAGTCTAAGACGACGTACAACTATTCCAGTTTTCCGCGCGAATAAGTTAGAAAACGTAATGAAACGCGCAGCGTGTAATTTTATTAATCTTAATTTATTAGTCATTTTCAACATTTAATTTATATCGAATATTTCTAATTCAACACGATACAGTTACCTTATTTGTAAACTTTTCACGGCGAAATTGCGCATACCTAGCTAACGACGGTGTTTTATTACCAAGAAATTATAAACGAATTTAATGTTTATTTATTCGAAATTTTTCGGTATTTAAATATAAGTTTATATTACCACTTCAGCTAAAGAAGCGCTTAACATATGCACTGTTGGCACCCATATACCGTTTGAATGATGAGTAAATAATACACGCTTGGTGGTGTCGTAAGCTCCAAAAAACAATGCAGCTATAAAACGAAAATAACAAATCGTTTTTACATTTGCTTATAAGTAAAGAAAAAAAACCCCAACATATCCAATTAACTAGAACTATTTAAAATAGAAGACATTTTATTCATAAATATACGAATCGTTAATAAAATTAACATTTACCCTTCACCTCAAAAACTTTGATAATAACGATGAAATATTTAATTTTTTTTTTTTTTTTTATCGTTGACATATTATCAATAATATATTATATTATTTGTCGAATACGAGAATAGTAACTAGCTTTGAAAAGTTATTAAAGACAACTTAGGAATGTTAACGCTTGATCATCAGTCGGTAGATGCAGTTCTATATCCATCATAGGATATCAGATATACAAAATTTATTCTGTACATTTGTTGTGTAATTTGTTTAATAGTTCATAACGATCAATTGTAGGATGAATTTATTACATCAATGACCTTTTAGTAAAATATGAATCGGTTAACGTATCACACACATGGGAATATTTGAACACTTTTAACAAAGGTTAAAAATCCTCCAATTTGCTTTGTCACACGCGGGGGGGATTAGGTTACTACTCATTTCCAGACATGACTGTAAGAAAGAAAGGTCGTAGCAGCCAAGGCCATACAACCGGATTTGACAAATGTCTCCTTACTGCCTAGATATAAATCAAGGAGACAACTACCGACTTAGACAACAACCACCCGGATATAGAACATTAGTAGCTGAATACAAGCTCTTAGAACTTGAAGAACTAATACAAACTGAGATACGGTTGGACTTGGCGAAGCAAGAATTGACAAAAACACCATACAGTTACGATCTCAACGAATGCTTTATTACAAGAGACATAATTCAAAACACATAAACGATGTATGGAAAATGGAGTGACAAAAATGACCAAGTAAACCGACATATCAGACAGGATAGCATGTATACTCGTGCAGCTAACACAAAATAAAACCCTTAAAATCGTCCAAGTTTACGCATCAACGGAAACATATTCAGACGAACTAGTAGATGAATTCTACGAACAGATACAAGAATCCCTCCACAAAGACAGCTGTAGGCTAACCGTGATTACTGGATTAATGCGAACATGGGTTTTCGACAGGATGAACGTTGAAGCCGGGATTGGAGAGCATGGTTTTGGCACCGTTAACGAACGAGGACAAATTTTGGTTTATATGCAGTGAATATATTTTTTAAAAAGAATCAAAAGCAGAAATGGACTTGGAGAAGTTCAGACTTCGAATATGAAAATGAAATTGCCTTCATAATTTCTAATTTGTCGGCACATAATTCATGACGTGTCTGTGATAAACACAGTTGAATAGGCTGTGATCATAGATTATACTAAGAGCTAAACTAACAATCAACTTAAATAAAAACGTTAGGAAACGTTTAAAGGTAATTACGATTTATTCTGAAAAACTTGTACAAAATAGATTAGCAGAAATATTGAAATATGGTGGTCCTGCAATAGCAGATG
Organism: Coronaproctus castanopsis; assembly: GCA_032883995.1. Taxonomy (NCBI): domain Eukaryota; kingdom Metazoa; phylum Arthropoda; class Insecta; order Hemiptera; family Monophlebidae; genus Coronaproctus; species Coronaproctus castanopsis. The sequence goes on from CM065054.1 coordinate 25,221,318, forward strand.
GACTTCGATCTATATTAAACCAGCGCCTTATTAATAAAACGATCACCACAACATGGAAAGAAGCAGAAGTTATCCTAATACATAAGGGAATAAATCGCTGCAAATTATAGATCTATCAGTATACTGCACCAAATATATAAAGTATTTTCCCGAATTATAACAAATCGTATAAGACAAATAATCGACTATCACCAGCCGGCGGAACAAGCGGTATTTAGATTTGAGTACAGTACAATGAATCATTTGCTAACTATTAGAACATGAATACAAACTTGTGACGAATAATACAACATCCCACTCTATTTGGTATTTTTAGACTACGAAAAACATTTTGTTTTTTTTTTTTAATCAGGATTTTATTTAGAATGTAAAACTAATTACCTTTACCACAACTAATTAAAGTAAGATTTCACTGGTAGTTAAATTATTTTATAAAAAAAAAGTATAAAATTAAATATTAATAAGATCTAGCTGATGTTTTCTTTTCAGCCGACGGGTGTCATTAGAATCATCTAATAGTAAAACTGCTTCAACGTTCGGATGGAGGTGCAGACGATTAATGTAGCTGTTTGCCTTCTGATGAATAATAAGAGGAACTGGATCGATTTCGAAATCAGTGCGAAGGTGGACGTTGAGACAAACCAAGGTGCTCTTGAAATCATACGCATAAACTTGTTTTGAAATTTTTCAAAAATTTCTAGATTGGATTAGGCTGCGGTTCCCCAGACCTCTGCGCCATAGCTCCATTCTGGTTGGAAAGTTGAAGTATAGATGAGCCTCTTGCTTTCGACACTGAGCTTAGAATGAGGCTGAAGGAGCCATCGAAAGTTGGAGAGTAGAAGGTCCAAGATGTTGCGTTTTCTTCTAATATGTTCATGCCAGTTGAGATTACAGTCAAAATGCAGACCTAAGTAGCGAGCAGAGTTATAAACTGGAACCCATCAAAATAAGTTGGAATGCATCCATGGTATCGAAGAGAAAAGTCTATTCATACTGACTTGCTGTCATTTAGTTTAATTTTCCAGGTATGAGCCCAAGTTGAAGCTGTTTGAAGGATATATGCAGCTGTATCATAACTGCGACTATGTGAAATTATCGCAGTGTCGTCGGCAAAAAGACTCGTTATTGTCTCAGATGTTTGAGGAATATCCATAGTATAAAGTAGGAAGAGGATAGGACCAAGTACAGAGCCTTGTGGAACACCAGCACGAATGCTAATGTAGTGCGTAGTAGCTTATTCAAGATGTATATAGAACTGTCGATCAGTTAAGTATGACATGAGTAGTCTGCAAAAGCCTGGCGAAAAATAGCTTTTAATTTTGCGAATTAAGCCAAGGTGCCAAACTTTATCAAAAGCAGCACTGATATTTAGAAAAACTGCTGTAGTAAATTCTTTGTTCTCAAGTGCTTGAGTTGCAATATGTATAACACGGTGAATAAACATTTGATTCGGTCGAAATATGAAAACAGTATTAGAGTCAATATGTAACTGAACATTACCAGAACAATGTACTAGTCGACTTCAATGAAAGTGGAGCTATGGAAAGGAACTGCGGAAATATCTCTAAAAATAAGTGCACGGCAAGACGATACTATCTCACCAAAGTTATTTATTCAGCATTAAAAGGTGTATTTATAAAACTAAACCGGAATTCATAAGACGCCGAACAATTTAATTACCTAAAATTCACCGGTGACATCGTTATAATAAGCAGGAATACAAAAGAGTTAGAATATATGTTAAACGAACTTCAAATAGAGTCTGTAAAAATAGGATTAAGCATAAGTAAGTAGAAAACAAATGTTATGACTAATAACAGTATGTCAATAAAGATAAATGGGGAGCACATCGAACAGGTATAGTGGTACATTTATTCTACAACAGGAAATAATTATAGATAGAGAAGAGAATATACAAATACGAAGGAAAATATTTCTCGCATCATCTGCATTCGGTGAGTTATCCAACATATTCCGAAACAAAGATATATCGAACAGTTTGAAGTGCAAACTTTATAACCGATGTGTCTTACCGGTATTAACATACGGAGCAGAAAAACGGAGCTTCACTAAGATATAATCACGAAATCATGAAATACGAACAGCTTACGAAAGGATAATACTAAACGTCAAGTTAAAAGACAGAAAAAGCATTACTTAGAACACGAGGCGGACAAAATTGACTGACGCAGTGGAGCAAATAGAAATTAAAATGGACGTGAGCTGGAAACGTTGCGCGTAGAGACGATGGCAGATGGACAAAACATATACTGCAATGGTAGTACCCACTGAATTCAAAAAGGAAAAGAAGCAGACCAACAACACGCTGACCAGATGACATTGTGAAAAATGCATTGATCCGAGCTACACAAAATATGAATCATTGAAAACGTTTGGGACATATCTACATCTAGCAGTAGGTTGATATAGGCATAACGTAATATATATATATATATATATATATATATATATATATATATATATATATATATATATATATATAATGCTGACTTACGCTAATTAAACTATTTGTTAATATTTCCTAGTTTACATATTCCTCCTGTTTTTAATATTGTTTATCATCGTATTAGAATATAATCGACTGGTATTAGATACTCAGACAAAAGGATTCTGGCGTAATTATTGTTTTTAGTAATCGATGTCCATTGAAAAGGTCAATGAAAATACTTATGTACAAATATACAATGTTAGTTTAGCAATATACCTGATATAGGTGATCCTACCGCTAAAGGTCCAATGCCTTTGTAAATACCTCGAAATCCACCAGAGTTCCAAAAACCATACTGACTTTGCAAACGAGTTTTAAGTGTATCTAACGGAAATAGTATTACGTCCACTCCGAGACCGGCTGTAGCTCCGCCCTTTAAATTTGCACAATATTTTAAGTTTTATTCAGACAATGCAGTTAAAGACATATTATTTAAGTTGTAATACTTTAAAGAATAAGTATCAAACATATTGTTAAAAATCAGAAAATTAAAAACCACTTATTATTACATTAATCTAATACGGGAGAAAATTTCAACGAGTACAAAAATATACTAAATTATTTATAATTATTTCTGTATGAATGTTTCGTTCTTCGAAAAATCGCTACATTCTAAAAAACTTTAACCGGTTCAATGTCACTGCATTATCATGTTCGTTATATTACGTTTCTCGATGTAGATCATATGAATGAATATTAATCCAAAACATTTCGACAATTGTCATTTCTTTTAAATTATTCACTACTACCATTATTATATTGCTTACTAAACACCAATTATACATAATTAGATAAAATAATTTCGGAATAACCGCGTATAATTTAGAAAAAAAAACGATTTATTAATACTAAAATAAAACAATATATTAATATTAATATATTGTTTTATTTTAGTATCAATAAATCGTTTTTTTTTCTAAATTGTACGCGGTTATTCCGAAATTATTTTATCTAATTATGAATATCGACCGCGAAAATAGTTTTAAAAATTATATATATATATATATATATATATATATATATAGTAAACTTTATATAGTTCAACAATTTCAATCAGTTTTATTTTCAAACAGATACTTCACTTAACCTACTTCTTTGCTGTATTCAATCCCTTTAATAAATAATAATAAAACACTATTTTTTTGCACATTTCTTTGATATTGTTAATTCTTGCTTCAAAGAATGTTATTTTATCCTATTTTTTGATTTCCTTTGAGTGAAAATACTTCTTCAGTGTCTCAATTACTTCATTCATATTTGCCCTTTATATATCACTGTTATTTTCTATACCTATTTAAATAATTTGATAATTCGTTTATCATTTTTTTTTTTTTTAATATTTCTGATACATTAATTTTTATCTTCATAGAAGTATTTATTTCGGTCATCTTGTCGATTAGGTTAATTTATAACTTCATTTTGAATACTGAATTTATATTTTTTATTCTTTCTAAAAGTAGATTAATTCTAATAACAAATTCGAAATGTACATTAAGTTGTTAATATTTTGCGGTCATCTAGATTCATATTAAGAAACATACTGTAAAATGAAATCTTTAAGGAAACAAAATAAAATATTTTTTGTAAATATAAAGCACTACCGTTAATATATATTAAACTGATTTGCTGAAAGAACAAAATTTTTTAATCTTTGAAAGATATTAATTATTGAAAAAATCAGTCGATTTTTTAAACCTTTTACCTTTTTCACGTTTGTCCTAATAAACAGATCCTGATAATGAGAATTAAATTTTGAATTTCTAAACTGCGTCATTAATGGATATAAACGTAACAAAAAACAATAGTAATAATCAGATATTTATATAAAATGTTAAAAATTAACAAGATCAAAAGAAACAACCACTGTACTCGACATGTTTAACATACTGAACTTTCATGGTGTATATTTTTATTTCAGATATAAACATAAATTAATTTACCCTCGACAGAAAAAATAAGAAGAAACGTTGACTTACCAACAGAGATAATACAATGGATCTGGAGTCGACTAATGTAAGTGAACCATCCTCTATATTCATCTTGCGAACTTTTAATTTTTGTAAATTTCTAAAATCTAATAAATTTTCCAAATCATAAGAAAATAGTACTGTTATGGTGACCTCTAAAATCAAATTTTAGTTCCGTACCTGGTTAATATTCAATTTTATCAGTATTCAAGGTACCATATTATACGTAATAGGTTAAAGGCACAACTTAATGACTTATGACCCCGAATTAAAAATTAATCACATAAATGTATATCAGGTTCAATTTACTGAACTAAGTAAGAATTTACTAAAAATTTTATGCTGTAAGCAGTAACCAAAGCATACCAAATTATTAAAATAAACTGAAAACAAATAAATTTTTTCTTTCAAGTTAATAACCGCAACCGGTAATATTTTTCTCTTTTTGTTTGGCTTGTTGACCGGCGTCTATTAGAAGATACGCAGCCAGCTAAATAGCAAATCAAATAATTTAAAAAAAATTGTTGTATTATATTCTGTTACAAAAATCGCAGTAAAATATAAACACCTATAATTTTATAACATTTTTAAGATTAACCATTAATTACAAACAACCGGTAAATTTGGCTGGTCATGATTTAATTTTTTTCGTTTTTCAAGAACCACACTAGCTATGAACTGGTACTTTTCACAATCCCTTTTCAGAGTTTAGTATCAGTAGTATCACGTCTATATTTGAAGTAGAGGTGGTCGATACCTGTTATTCTTTAATATTATTATATTACTAATATTAAATATATTAGTTTCACGATATTATAATACCATACCTGCATTGGCGGCTCGTGGGTTTTCGAAGCGGAGGGGCTGAAAGTTTTACCTAGTTGAAATTTTTTTAAAATAAAAAACATACAGCTAGGCTACCATTTCATAAAAACTTAAAATTCTAAATTTTCTAAACAAAAATAAAATTTAGAATCGGCCATTCTAAGAAAATTTTAAAAAATGTCTAATTTCAAAGCATTTATTTGTATATGAAGTCCATACAACGGTTTTTCATTTTCGCGAACCGGTCAGTTACCTTGCTGTGGAAGTTAGGAATTGTATCGATAAGAGTTTTCTCAATACTTATCATGCCAAGCGCAGAAACTCTGTCTTCTAGCATTGTACTCCGTAAATACGTTTTAATTATTTTCAAGGAAGAAAAACACCTTTCCGCTTCAGCAGTTGTCATAGGAGACGTTAACAAAATTTTCATCAAAACATATGCTTCGCCGAGTGTTTTGTAAATACCGGTGTTTCGAAACAATTTATGGAGTTGCGCAACTTCCGATGCAAGGGAAAATTCTGAATTTCTTTCGTATAGAACAGAAAGTTCAGTTTGCAAACGATTTTTCTTTAGCATGGGATATGCCTGGCAAGTTTCGTTAAATTCTTGAGAAGGAAATTGCCTGCAGTACGTTTCAAATTTCTCTTGTAACAGCAACTTTCCTGCAGATAGATGACCAGTAAATTCGAATCTAACCCTAGCTTGCATACATATTGTGTCACAAACTTCTTTGACAGCGGCGTTTCAATTTTCATCACATTTCCTCTTACAAGATACGGGCATAGAATCAGTATTTGTGGACACCAAGTTTTCGAAATTCGTTTCTCTGATTAAAGAAATTGCTCGATAAAAATTTTCCAGTGATGGAAAAGCGCTCGAAGAATTAATGTAGCGATTTTGAAACGCATCGTATAGTAAATCAACGTGTGGCATAATAGGATGGAAGACACCAAGCCAAAATATAAAGTTGTTGTCATTGAGAAGACAAAGAAGACCGGATGCTTCATTAACCGTTTGGGTATTATTTGAATTCTGCAATTTTTCGAAACATTCTTCCAGCTGTTCAATGTTTTCAAAAACTGTATTTACGACTCTTGAATCAAAATTCCATCTTGTATCGGAACCACGTGGAATTCTTCTTGACATACAATTTTCAAGCTCAGCTAATCTCTGAGAAGAACGCAAAAAAATGCTGGAATTCCTGACAAGCTACTAAAAAAAAAGATGCATACTTCTCTATTAGTTGAAACTGATTTACTCATTACTAAATTTAATTGATGAGCATAGCAATGAATGAAATGGGCATTTGCATAAGTTTCTTTTACTATTTTTAGAACACCGCCACACGCTCTGCTCATAACTGCGGCGCCATCATAAGTTTGAGCAATTAGTTTCCCAGTATTATCTTTTAAAACAATTTTCAACTGCTCCAAAATCTGTTTCGATAATCCTTCTGCATCTTGTGACTCATGGTTATAAAATCCCCAGAATCTTTTGTATATGGTTCCATTGAATTCGTAACAAAAAACAATTACCTCCTGTGTTTTCTCAGAGATATCAGTCGTATCATTGGACATAACAGCCAAAAATTGAGCTTGTTCAATTTCATTAGAAATTTCAGTTCGACAAATGTCTAATATACAATCCAACAATTCATTTTGAATTGCTTTTGAGTTAGCTTTAAACACTGTAGAATTTTCAAAATGCACTTTCAAATTTTCATCCAATTTCCCCTGCGAAATTTAACAGTCCTCGAAAAATACCAGGATTATCGGAATCTGCTTTTTCATTATGTCCTCATAGCGGAAGTTCAAATTTACCGCAAAATATCAGGCAGTCGATGATTTTTGATTAAATATCCCTATTCTTTTTGACGTTTTCATTAAACTTTCTGATATTTAATTTATACGCTTCGCTTACCTGTGTCGCGATATTAATTTTTCCCAGCATACCAAAATCTATCGAATTTTTTATATGTTGTGCTGAATTTTCATGTTTCTTGATTTTTTCATTCAAATGTTTCAAGTCTACCACACCAGTTTGAGTCCAAGAAATTTCACCGCCAAAAAGTAGACAAGGAAAACAAAAGAAATCGTTTTTAATTTCACAACCACAAAGCCAGTCACATTTTGAATTTTCTTTCAAAAGTATTGTTTCAGCTAGATGACGTTTGTATAATATTCAATTGCGGAGTCGGCCTCCCACGAGCCTTAACGTTATTTCTGCAAACGATAACCGCGAAAATTTGTTATTCAGCAAACACGAAACCGAATTCAATTCAATTTCACGAAAATTGCTATTTCCAGCCATAATTAAAGTTAGCCTTTCTACCAAAACAATCGAAGTAATAAAATCCTTATAAATAAATATATTTATTCAATCAATAAAACATAAGTAAATGAGCAACAATAATAAAAGAACGCGCGCGTCAACATTTCATTCTGCAGTTGGAATATTAATCTTGAAATACAAGTCTACTGGCTGGGTTGGTTTTCGTGCAGCCCGAACGCGGGCAAAAAAAGAACTATTGCGCATGCGATTTTACCATCATCCGGTTCCGTTTCCACGCACTTTATGTTTCCTAAACACGTGAACGAGAACTGTATTGGGCTGGTTTTTGTGCAGCCCGAACGCGGTTAAAAAGAAACCACTGCGCATGCGCCTTTAACATCGTTTTCTCACGGTACCACACTTTTTATGTTTCCTAAACGTGCCAACAAGAGCTGCATCATACGTAGCCCTCACCAACCTTCTAGAATGAACATCCAAAGAGAAAAAATTACTTTTTAAAACGAAATTTCAAAATTTTGGATAATTTTAATTGATTTTTGAATATGAAAAAAAAAATTATACTGGTAATTTTGTAGGTGGGCTGCAGCCCTGCAGCCCTTATGCACGAGCCGCCACTGCATACCTGTTATAAAATATTAGGCTAATATGAGACTAATATAACACTTTAAATATCAGTTGGCGCAAGCGCAGATATGTATGTTCTTTCGACTTTATCAAACGTTCCTAACCATGATCTACTCCTCTCTTTTCAATTCCATACTTTTAAATTCTAATCTAAACGAATATATTCGATATTAGTATTAGTGTGCGTACTATACTACACATATAAATCTAAACGAATATATTCGATATTAGTTTTAGTATCATTTTGAAGAAGAGTTAGCGCGTATGTACTGTTATAATTCTAACCAATAAGGAGCGTTGTTTACTAGCTTGCTACTAAACTGCTCCGTCCATACCTGTTATTTTGGCTGATATTAGTTAATACGATATTGGTAGTCCGGATCATGTTATTTTATACCTTTTACTAATATATTAGGTATACCTCTAATTCGAAGTAATGAGTTTATATCTTATGTTATAGAAGAGTTATTTTAATATAAAAATCGCTACCGGTCAACGACAACACGACAAGTCCGATTATGTATCAGTCGCATACTAAAGGTAGATGAATGTTATAGCACTGAAAATGGAGGATGCCAATTAGAACGACTCGCAGAAAATGTCCGTCGAAAAATGAACAAAAAACGGTTCATATATAAAAAAATATTTTTACCCCTTTATTTATTCCTCCAATTAATAAATTATATATATATAAAATAATATATATATAATATTTAAATATATATATACTAATTATATTATATATATATATTACATAAAAATTTTTAAATATAATTTTTATATATATATATATATATATAATTGTATTAAATATAAATATTATGTTATTAGACATTTATATATTATTAATTAATATATGTATATATCCTAGTATAAATATATAACTAGGAGAACATTAAATATAGCAAAAAAAAACATCGAAAATACAATAAAAAGGAAAAATAAATTAAAATAGTTTTTTTTTTTTTTAAATAAAAACCTATATACGTATGGAATGTAAAATACGTTTTTGTACGAAAAAAACATTTAAAATACATTGCACGTATTTACACAAATATTATTTTTTAAATATTTATATTTTTTTATGTTTAACCAACATTAGTTAACATCATATAATTAAAAATAATATTTAATCACCTTTTATAGATACATACGAATATTCCATAAATTATGTTTAAAACTTCATAAAACCTTTTTATTAATACTTTTTTTTTTTTTAACAATTCATTTAATTTTACTTCAAATTTATCGATTTTTTTAAATGTACAAAAATGACACGAAATTATTTTAGTTTGTTTAATTTAATAAATTTATATTTAAAATAGTAGATTATATATACATCGGCTAAATGTACATTCACTTTTAAAAGAGTAATATATGTTAAATTCCAGGATTTTACTGTGTTATGTTATTTCACGTTTAATGTAGCATTAACAGGATAGTATTAATTATTGATAAAACTGAATTTTACTATGAATATAATTTTGTAAGCTGATGTCATTCTCAATTTTTTGTTATATATAAACTGTAATGACTAAGTTGATTTTTGTGTTCACATCTGAATAATACTGTAATTCGTTTCGCATCAAATACAGAGTTAAAACGGTGACAGAAGGTCGTAATATTTATACCGTTCAGACAACAATCAGCAATGAACAATATTTGATAGATTTACAAGATTTCTTCGAGTTTAACTTAAGTCTGACACCAAAACGATCGAATTCAAAGTAATATGTAAAGACAAAATTCTTATATGCTTAATTTCGATGTTAGTTTAGTTCATTTCATTTACGACGGATATATTCGGTGTTAAAGTAGATAATTCAGTTGTAACAAATCGATTTTTCTTTATTTTCTCTTGTAACTTTTATTATAATATTTATATAACTCAGACGTTCTGCAGAATTTTATATTTGCAGATTTTCTATTTTCAGAACTAGCATTAAAAATGTTAGTTACCGAAATAATTATACCACTTTCTTATGTTACGACGAATAACGTTCGAATTAGGACTTGTAGCGGCAGATATCCGACTAAAAACTTTTTCTACAACCAAAACGCGTATAATAGTATTTCTAAAAGCTTATTAAAAAATAATATATTCATCAAGAAAATACATTAAACCGAATTCACTGCTTTGGCGATATGATACAGTTAAATTAATTATACGAATTAACTTTCTACATTCAAACTATACTCTTAAAAACACTTTGATGAAGTGATGTCTGTGCTTTTAATACTTTTTATAGTTTTTATCATCGTTGTTCTACATTGTGACTAATTTATTGCGTTATTTTTGAAATACACAACAGGCTAATTTAAAGCACTTATTACACAAGAAGCGAATACATGCATACGTTATGTTATACGGAGTGGAGTAGTATTGCCCTTTTCGTGATAATTAAAAACTTTAGGCGGCGATGTAATAAACGACTTGTCGAGTTGACAGTTGTGCACTATAATAACTAATTTATTTACTTATTTCAAAACATATAATTGTATTATATATATATATATATATATATACAAATACAAATGCCTTTATTTCCATTATTTATAACATACCCGTGTATAATATTCTATATATTATAACCTTAATACTTATATAATAAATATTATGTAGTACACTATATTTAAAACAGGAAATTTGAGCCCGTTGTCGAGCATTGGCCTCCTCCAATCAAGCATCCACATATTTCTTCCCCAATTGATTCCATTCCAGACGATTTTGAGTTTTACGCATCCAATATTTTCCTGCGTGATTGACGATATCTTTGCTCCATCTTGTTTTTGGTCTTTTCCGCGGCCTTCTCTTGTCTAATGGTAACCATTCCGTGCTTCTCCGGGCCCATCTGTTCGGTTTCAACCGCATGACATGTCCAGCCCAATTCCACTTCATTTCACGTATTATTTGTAGAGCGTCCTCCATCTTCGATCTGGATCTTAATATTTTGTTACTTATATCCAACCTAGTTACCCCAACCATTTTTCTTTCCATTGCTCTTTGAGCTATTTGTATTTTTTTACACAATTTACTCGTCAATGACCATATTTGAGCGCCATAAGTAATGATAGGGAGTACACATGTGTTAAAGATTTGTGCTTTTTTAGTACGATCTAACTTAAGTTCAAATATTTCTTTTAATGACTAAAATTTTTTCCAACCTAACGCTATTCTTCGGTTTACCTCTTTTTCCGTTCTATCTGTGAAGGAAACTAATTTTCCTAGATATATAACATCGTCTGTAACGCCTTTCCGTTAATTTTAATTTCTATTTTATCTCCGTTTGTAATTAAACGCGTTTTTTCAAAGTTTATTTCGAGACCTTTTATTTTTGAATTAGCTTCTAGTTCGGTTAACATGCTTTTTAATTGGTTTGCAGAAGCTGAGATTAAAGTTACATCATCTGCAAATCGTAGATTCGATATAAAGGTTCCGTTCATTTTTATACCTTTTTCCCAACTAAAATTTCCGAATATCTCCTCTAGCACAGCATTAAATAGAATTGGTGTCATCTCCTTGACGTACACCTCTTCTTAAGGGAAAATTTTCACCTTTTTTATCTAGAATAATCTTTCCATATCCATTATCGTATATAGTTTTTATAATTCTTATATATTTGGATTGTATATTTTGTTTTTCTAGAGCCTGATACAAACCCTCGTGATAAACTGAATCAAATGCCTTCCGAAAATCTACAAATGCTAGGTAAATTTTTATGGTTGTATTCGTCTGCCTTTTCTATCAGCTGATTTACTGTATGTAGATTGTCTATAGTTGAAAAAACAGATCTGAAACCTGCTTGTTCTGGTTGTTGTTGGTCATCCAATACTTTATATAGCCTTGCGTAAATTACTTTTGTGAATATCTTGTACAACGATTGCAACAGACTTATTGGTCTATAATTTTTTATGTCTTCCTTTTTACCATTTGTGTATAATAATATTATTTCCGTTGAAAACCATTGCCTCACTTAATATTAAATTAAACAAATATGTTATTTCTCTAGCTAGAACGCTTTTTCCTTGAGTTAGTATTTCGTTTGTGATTCCATCACTTCCTGGTGTTTTTTCTTTTCCCAAGTGGTTTAATGCATTTTCTATTTCCGTTACCAAGAAACATGGAACGTCCATTTCCGTGCTTCCTATGGATATTGTGTAATTATATATATATATATATATATATATATATATATATATAAACACGAGATACTCCATTTTGGGTTTGCGCTGTTGTCGACTTCAAAATAATGCTGTCTAGTCGTTCATAATAAATATCTCGAATAAATTAATATTTCATATAAAATTGATAAATCACTATCACAGTTGCCATTTTTTAAATTACTTTATTTAATGATTTAAATGTACATCTACGTCTGTGTAGTAATATAACTAATTAGTAGTAGTTAACTTCTACTTGATCTCGAATGACGACACGCCGATATAATTTTTAAAAAACGACAAAATAATGTCCATTTATTTAAAGTCGTTCTTTTCACCCCCTCCCCTAAATATAAAATACGCCTTATTGTATTTCAGTTCGTTAAAATCGTTTTAAACACACAGATACCGTTCTAAACATAGCCTAATGTATCTGTTTGTTTAATCGTAAATAGTACCTTAATGTTAACAATCGGCTCAGCATTTATAAAGCGCTTATTCGTCCTGCGATGACTTACGCTTGCTCCGTCTGGCCTTCTACCTCGAAGACGAGCTTTCTCATAAATTACGATTAATGCAAAATATATGTTTAAGATGCGTATTAAGCGCCCGAAGATATACCAGATAGTGGACACGCATAAGAGGTATCAAAAAATTTACCTTTTATTCGGGATTATATTCTTACTATAACTCGGTAAATTCTACGATAATTGTATATCGCGTAAAAATTAGTATATCTCAACGATCGGATGATTCTAGTCAACTATAATTTATTCATCTTTATTATTATTATTATTATTATTATTGTTTTCGATCGAATAATATAGTGATTTTTTCCCGTACGCTTAATGCGATACAGAGGTTTTTTTTTGTTTTTTTTAAATTTTAAAGATTTTTCCCGTGAATTATATTCGTCAGACTCTAGTAAATATACTAATTTCTATCCATAAGAAATATTACATAAAGAATTTAGAGGTTATCAACCGGGTAAGGATATTAAAATTCCGGTACGCGTAATTTTTATTCTTTGCACGATTTATGTAAATCAATAAATATCTTCTTCTTCTAAAGAATGCCAGAATGAAAAGCAAGCGGATAAAGAAAAAAACACAACAACTTTATTGGCATATCGTAAGAAACTCGCAGCTGGACGTATCGGCAGATTTTAAAACCAATATATGGGCCTATGACCTGCAGTTGTGGGGCTATGCCAGTGTAGGTCTAACAGAGCAAAGATCCACGCCAGACAAAATGTAATACTAAGAGCAATAGTCGATGCGTACCGCTGTTCTAGAAATGACGACGTGCATCGAGATCTACGAATTCCATTAGTAAACACGCAACTACTTATATATAAAAAGCGGCTGCAGCAACATGTCAACGTGGAAGCAGGCTAATTACTCGAATTACTCGATACCAGACAAGACTTCAGGCGTCTTAAGCGACACCACCCAGCATATCTAGTTATGTAAATTCACGTATACGATAAAAGAATATGTCAAAAGTCATTGCCAACGAACTATTGATTTTAAATCCATAGGCTTGACTAATAGAATTAGATTTTGTTAGATTAAGCTACAGTTTGTTAAATTTAACGCTTATTTAACTTAGTACGTTAACATTGTATCCTTATTTATCAAAAAAGGAAAATTAATTCCTGTAAACGAACGGTAATAATTGCATGTATTCGTTATAATAAAAAAAACACACGAACTTTTGAAATAAATTCGTATTCCTATTCTGTACGAATTATTTTAATAATAAGTTTCGTTCGCATCAATAATAATAATAATAATAATAATAATAATAATAATAATAATAAAAACAATAATAATAGAACACACACAAAAAAAAACGAAAAATCAAACAACGTATTATTAAATGAAACAAACAATAATCACGCAACACACACACACACGCACACAAATACACTCATACACGTGTTAAGTTTATGAATATAGACGTGTGTACATAAAAGAAGTAAAGGTATTAAATAACAAGAATAATCCGCACACCTTTTTTTATGAAAAGGAACCGCTATCCTAGTGCAGAGAAAAGTGCACAAGAAGCAGATAGTCGTCACTTGCTATTTGGATACAACCAGCAGCGGCGGAACCACTTGGCCCCAAGCCTGAGGGAGTATACTTAACGTCTTGGAAAGAAGAACACAATAAAATTATACAAAGCCGCTGGATTGAACCAGCAGAGAAAAAGTGGAAATCTCTTAATAGATTAAGGACTATGGTTGGGCGTACAAGGAACAATATGAAGAAATGGAACATTAGTAAAAGCTCTACATGTGACTGCGGTGAATTACAAACAATGGAACACCTCTTCCAATGTAAAGCTTGTCCGCACAACTGTACCTTTAACGACGTCCTCAAATTGGATGGAAAAATAATTAACTTTTTTGACTTCTGACATGATGTACTATGATCAATTTTCCCGATACGACGAAGAAGATGAAGAAGAAGCGGAAAAATTGCTAAAATATAATTGAAATTAAACATACGATATAGTAACGAGATAATGAATTGTTATATATATATATAAATATATAAAATTTATTCATCGTCATCCGGTCCGTAAAATTTACTACTTGTTAACCATTCCACCAAGTACAATGCGCTATTATCGCCGATCCATAAAACTCGTACCATTATCCAACCTTCTACTATACCGAGGACCATTCCAGCTAAAACATCGGCTAGAAAATGTTTTCTTAATAAAATTCGAGAATATGCTAACATAACGCACCAAGACAACAATAAGCCCGCGCATAAAATATCGAAAAAGTCGAGTGTGTTAGAAAGACTATTCAAAATATAGGATAGCATAAATGCGCGAGATACGTGTCCAGATGGAAATGAATAATTATCCGGACCCATTTCGAAAAAACTCGGCGTATTCTCGGCTGGTCTTCTTCTTCGGCATTTAGATTTCAGTAAAGCGACTACTATTACATCGAGAATAATACCTGCGAATAATATTTTTTTTTTTTTTTATTAAAAAATAAAAAACCAAAAATCATCGTGCATTCTCGATATAAATTAGCGATTTTGTTTTTTGTTTGTTTCGTCCCTTTTAAATTATAGAAAATCGAATAAGTTGATTAATTTTATTTTATCGCAATTCTCTCGATGAATATTTCGAATTTTTCAACGATGAATTAGGTAAAATTTAAGACGAATTTGCTATTATAAAACAATTAAATTCGATATTTCCTAATTTCTCTCTATAAAAGGAGTATTTTCGAAAATTTAATATTACGAAATCTTCTTTAAAATTGCTCGTAATAATTTATTATTTTTTTTTTTTTTTTTTTTTTTTTGTGGAAACACCTTAAGAGCCGCGTTTACGAAACACGTCCATGAGATCTGGAACATCTGACGAAATTTCAAAAATTCAGCGAGCTATGATTGAAAAAGTATTTGAAAATAAAGACTGAATTAATGTACTGTTGCAAATGGCGATCGTCTGAACAACATACTATTTCATAGATGATTTTAAGCTGATCTCTCGTTTTTGTATTTTAAAATAAAATTTCATTCGAAAATTTTGGTCGAGTACTTTTTTTGAATTATCGAAAAAATAACAAAACCTTCCGTCTTCTCTGGGTCATCCTATATATACATTTATTTATTTTTATTTATCGACGCTTCACAGCTTGAAGTATACTTTTAACGATAAGTATTATTTTAAAATTAATCAATTAATTAACTCTCCGTTGCTAACGAATTAAATTTTTGTCGACTTATTATTAAATTTAAAAAAATTTCGTTAAATTTGTTAGAAAATATTTTTCATAAATTATCGATAATTATCAAAAATACATCAACGAAGTATATAGGTGTTTTCAACACAGGTAACAAAGTTAGATTTAGTAAATATGGAATTTGTTATATAGGTAAACTAGGTGTTAAAAGACATAGATGAGATTATTAAAACGTATTAGGTAAGTGGTGCAGAATATTATGACTCAAAAACAAATACAATAACACAGTCGGGAAAAAATGTTTTGCTAAGATAACTCGACAAAAATGTTTGAAAAAATTTGTTTGAAATTTGATAAAAAGGAGGATCTTTTTCTATGGAGCTACATGTTAGGTGTATGTTAATTAAAGGCAAATGCAAAAATAATGAAGGATTCGAAGATTACGTTAAAAGATTTAAAATGAATATTTGAAAGTACAGCAAGATAGTCTACCCGGGCTTCTTTCATATTCGGTCTACACAGCAAACATGCCCACTAGCAATTAAACCATCTTAGTAACATTCGCCGATGATATTGCTATTCTTGCATCCAAATCGGGTATACAAACATCGCGGTTCAAAACCATCTGAATAGGTTGGTTCAGTGGGTACAAAACTGGTGTATGTCGTTTAATACAATAAGTACCAACACGTTATATTTACAAATAAAAAAGTTTTAAATGTCCGGTTGTAAGAACTCACAACAGAAATTTCTAAAAAAATTCAGTACGCTATCTAGGCATGTACATGGATAAGAGGCTTATATGGCGACTACAAGTGACACACACTAGAAGAGCCATCATTACTGGTGCGAAGTTAGATCCGTTATTGAGACAGAAATCGGTTCTAAATTTAATGATCAAACGGACTATCTATCTTGAGGCAATTGCTAGATATTGGGCGTTTGTACAGTAGTACTTTCGAAAGTAATCTTCGAAGAATACAGCAACAATAGTCCCTGTACTATTACGTCTCCTTCGCATTATGTTTCTAATTTAACATTGCATAATGATCTCAAGATTCCGTAGGTTAGCGATACACACGTCGCGCAATATAAGAGATTATTCGATAAGTTCAAAGTCAGCAACAATCCGGGCGTTCGCAGAATGCACTCAGACAGTCTTCCAGACAATCCTCCAAGGTGTCTGCGAAGGAAGTGGTGTCGAGATGCAATAAATTTAAATTTCTACCTTATTTAAAAGATAACACGTTGTCTTCTTTCTAATTATTGTATTTGATTATTCCTACATACATACATTCCATTCTCATCGAGTTATTCCTTTCCTCTCATCATTAGTCTAGTGTCTCACTGCAGTCACTAGACTAATACTAATTTTCTACTAATATGATCACCGTTGTTTGCAATTAATATTGATATGATGTTAAAAAAAAAAAACATTACGGAGCCGTAATAGATATGGATGAAAAAAAAATGATATTCCTGAAAGATTGAATATTGTTACACAAGTTTTAGTACAAACACAGATTATGACTAAATTATAAACAGAAATTTCTGTTAGGAGCTTTAAAATTTAATAATAATAATAATATAAGTAATATAAATAAAAATGTTTGTTTAACCGGGAAAACTTTGTATAAAAATGTAATAGAACAAATCATAATACTAATGAATGCAGATCTGATGTAAAATGTTTTAACTGCAATAAATTTTGGTCATACAATCTAGATTAAAAACGAACAACGACGAGAGGAAAAAACAAGACAGACAACAACATTATTTATAGTAATGAATACATTAATGAAAACATACGTTCAAATAATGAAATTAAATTTATAGCCGAGCTACCCAACACATAGTACATAATAAAAATCTGTTTACTAAATTTAAAGAAATGTTGAATTACAATCGACAAATAATAATGTAATTTTAACATGTACAGGGGAAGATACGATGATAGTTCAGGAAAATTCAGATAAGTTTCAACTTAGCAATGTATTATTAAGGATATTCGACATAATATCATTAATGAAAATTAGTGATAACAATTATAATATATTATTAAAAAAATGGAACCTTAAGTATATATATATATATATAATAAGAATATGGAATTATTAACTGCACTAAAAAGAGATGGATTATATTGGGTTGAATTTGATCGAATATTTCATAATCAAGTTAACGAAATATTTCAAAGTAGTTAAGACCTTTTGCACACGAAGTTAGAACACATAATTCAAATTTGAATATACTTAAAATAATTGGTTACATCGTTGATAATAATAAAGATAACGTATGTGAAGTAATTGCAATGTTAAAATTGTGTAAAACACCACATACACATACAAAATACATTTTATAGTTAATACACACTAATTTATGTCAAATTTAAAACAAAAATAATTATGGTAAATTATGTTTTAAGTATATTCTGGCATTCCTGCATGATAATATTCAACATAATTTATTTATTGATAAATACAGGTGAAGTAAATGGCTATCTTAAAAATTATATGGTAAAAAATCAGTTCGGAAAGAATGTTAAATGAATACGATACGATAACGGAAAGGAGTATACAAATTATGATGTACAAAAATTTTGTAATAATGGAATTATAATTGAAAATAACTTATAAGAAAAGGTAATGGAAAAACTGAGAAATTAAATAGGACAGTTTTAGAAAAAACAAAGTGTTTAATAAACCAGTCGGGAATGACAGAGTAACATTTTGCATACATTTTGTAAATATTTTAAATCGATTACAAGATAGAGGTCTTAAAAGTTTGGATATACCTGCTACTCTTTGCTATAATTTAAAACATAATTTCAACAATTTCAAAAATTTTGGATGTCTAGCATATGTATTAAAAAATGATTTGAGTAAGAAATTCAAATTAAAAGACTGAAAAATCTGTATTCCTTGTTTACATAAAAGGAGGCTGCAAATTCATACCGTTGGAAACAATGAAGATAGTTGAATCTCGAGATGCAAAGTTTGATGAAAAAATATTTTCTCTGAAAGAAAAAAGTAATATAGATAATAATTTATTATCAATAGATATTAATGCAAACAATATAGTCAGAATCCTAATGAATGATAGCAGTTAAACCCACGAAAATATATTAGAAACGGAAGAAGAAAATGATGAACCAACAATAAAAAAATCAACTAGAGAAAAACATGTATCAAAATATCTACATTATATTCTAAAGGTATACACAGTTCCCAAACATATACTAGAAATAGAATTAATGAAGAGCATCGAAAAGAATAAACAAAAGGCGTTAAAAAATATGAATAAGTATAATGTTTAGCAAAGTGTAAAAAATAATAATCAAAAGACATTTGATAAAAAGTGGGTATTCACATATAAGACAGATAACAATGGAGAAAGTTTGAGTATGAAGTAGTGCATACAGATGTTGAAACAGCATTTTAAATGGAAATTTAAAGGAGGATATTTATATTAGATCGCCAGAAGGAACTAATTTTGACAACCAAAAAATTGTTTATAATTATATATGTGGATGATGTGTTAATTTGTGGAGAGGATGACAATGCAATCGATACTTTGATACATTGGAAAAAGAATTTACAGTTAAAAATATGGAACCAGTAAGTAAATTCCTTGGTATTAACATAAAAATTGGAAATAATGAATTAAAAATTGATCAGCAGAATTTAATAAAAAAAAAAAAAAAAAACCATTTAGAAAATTTTCGTTTAAATAATGCAAAAATTTCAAACACATCAACAGAGAAAAACTTAAACCTGAAAATCACAGATAACCCAGACAGAAATTTACAAACCAGAAGCATAAAAAATTATTAGGAACATTATCGCATTGATTAATTTTAGATCAGACGTAAGTTACGTAATAAATGGTTTACGTCGTCATAAAAAAAAATGTAAATATTGAGAAGTATACCAGAATATTGAAATATTTAAAGGGAACAAAACATATAAAATTGGTTTATAAGCAAGAATTAAAGCCAATAGAAGCATATGCAGATGCTTCATGGGCAGACTATAATGACAGAAAACCAACTAGTGAAATATTAATAAATGTTTTTGGGAATCCTGTTTATTGGCGATTAAAGAAGCAAAACTTAATTACTTTATCGACTGCTGAAGCTGAATATGTTGGTTTAAGTGAAGCTAGTAGAGAAATTATGTGGATATAAGAGATCTGGTAGTTGAAAGTCCTGTTACAATTTATGAAGACAATCAAGCCTGTATCAAATTAGTACGTTGCAAAACAAATTATAACAGAACCAAGATCAAATATGTAAATGGATAAGTTGAGAATAAAACATTGGAAGTATAACACAATCAATAAATAAAGGGCAGACATATTTACAAAAAGGTTTGGATAGAGTTAAACAAATGAGAATGGAAATTAGAATTCAAGACAACCATTATAAATGCACTGATTAGGATATTTAATGTAATATTATAATCGTTAATCATTAATTTGTAAGTGATGTTATGTTGATGTAGGAGGATTTTTTGTGGTTAAATAAAAATATATAGAAAACTGTAAATGAATAAAGGTATATAATTGTATTGTATTCATTATTTAATAAACGAAATTACAACAATAATATTGACAACAACAATGATAATAATAAGTCAACTTACTTGCAAGTATATTTATTTGAACTCGAAATAAACTTCGCATCCAAAATATCCAAATAGACACGAGAATGAAGACAAACCATGCTAGTCCATGGCAAGAATACTGAAATAAGGTCGTAATACAAACGATCAATCAGAAACAATAAACAAATAAAACAAAATGTTTGCCATTAGAAGTTACCGACAATAACTTGATGTAATAATATGATTATATTTAAAAATTTAATTCTAAATATGATTTGTAATTTAATTTTTTAACATTCATTCCGACGTATATTCATGCATTTACTTTGTAATTTGATAATTAATGCTATATTTCGCGTTTATGGCAATACATTCTTACTAATCTTTCGTTAAATATTTCTCGTTACGACCATTTTTTTTCTTTATTCTAATACTATGGTCTATTCTGCAGAATTCAGAATGGGATTTTATTTTCGATACAGAATTTACTATCTTGATCGTAGTCTTCGAGATTTAGGGACTCCGTGAGATTAGGCTAAATTTCCTTCCACTTATTTAATTAATTAATACAATTACTACTTAAACACAAGTAGACATAAAATTATAAAAATATATTCCCTTGAAATAGTGGTATAATTAAATATAAGAAAGATTATATTAATTTTGACTTTACGATATCTTTAAATGTATCCATAACATTTAATACCACCATTTAGCTTTTTAGTAAAACATGGGTGTTCACCCTTAAAAAAGAAAAAACAAAATATATATAAATAAAAAGAAAACAATAGACCTCGAAATATAAACAGTAATAACTGACACAAATAAATGACTAGAAATATATAAGTCGAAATATATGCGAATTGATGATAATAGATACGTTACCTCCAAAATTTGCATATACTCCTTGAAGTCACTTCGTTTAAGTAATGGAGCCGAACGTCTACAAATTTCATTTGTAAGTGCAATATCTATTAAGGTTAATTTTTGAAGAACTGCTTTCATCGTATCTATAAATAAAATAATAATAATTACGTAATATATGAACAATAAATAAAAAAGTCAGACGATTTTGATATAAATTACAGATTAAATTACAACCAACAAATACAACACCATTCTATAAATTCTTAAAAAATTAAAATTACAAAACATGTAACCTACTGATTACGTAGATTATAACAGTATTAATACATTTTCATTATAGTAATTTTACACCGATATAAAAGATGAAGTAAATATTCGTAAAAACACGAAATCTCTATAGCATTCGTAATTTCAAGAAGACATATAACGATAATGTCATTATTATTTATATAGATAAAAGCATATGCGACAATTTTAAACATGTAATACAGGTGGTTATTGTTGAACAGAATTAAATACCAAAAATATAAAACAAAAATTAATATAGGAAAATTTTTTAAATATACGAAAACAAAAACAAACTTTTAAATATTAATAACACCTGTGTCAAAATTAGAATCTATGTTTATGATTATTTTAATTGTTTTGTTAATTCTCTCTCTCTCTCTCTCTCTATATATATATATATATATATATATATATATATAATTATAAATTACCTCATTAGTATGCTTTATTTTACATCATTTGTAAATGTTATTGTACAAATTCAAAAAAATGGGTTTTCTTTTAATGCAGCCTATACGTAATATGCAAAATTTATAAATGATATAATAAAAATGAAAGTACTTAAGTAGATTTCGTATAATTTTAATCAGATAAGAAATTATTAAATTAAGTAAAACGTATTTTACAATGAATGTTAACTAAAACAATGGATGACGCCTAATTATTGTAATACGAAAATCTTAAAATTTTCTTAAGAATAAAACATATTACATATATAAATGTGTGATTAATTAAAAAGTTAGGTGTTTCTAATTATTCACACTGCAGCCGCATACTACACCAACAAAGATTGACTACTCGATTTTGTATTACAAATATCAATTTGATATCAATTTGTTAATAGGTAAATAAATAAACTACAATAATTACTTTTCACCGAGATAAATAATATATATAATGTAATCAGTTTAACAACACGACGGAAAAACAAAAAACACCTTTAAATAAAATATTTCTAACTAGACAGTATAAAAATGAATATAACAAATATCTAACGATTAGGCGGTTAAATAATCTATGGAGACATATGATTATGTAGATTCAAACTATAGAACGCGCTGCAGATCCAATGTTTTTGTTTCGTTAACTTGGTAATTCTGTATTTTTATTAGACATTTAAAACGTTATTTTTTGCGAAGAATATTACCAGACAAAATATAACTTCATCAGCTAGCGATAAAAAAATATTTATTAATTTTAATCCGTATTTTTTAAATTTCTAATGTTCGTATTATATAAAAGTCGACTACAGAATCGATATCAGCATCCTGCTACTATTATTAAACATTGTTGTGACGCTAAAATAAAAATGTTTCGCATTTTCCTATTCTCCTTTAGTTTTGTAATATATTTATGATTGTAGTGTATTTCTGAAGGTTTTAAATGGAAAAAATGAAAAGATATAAATGTTTACAATGCGATGCGAGTTGTACGCAAAATTCTGTATGCTTCGATTCAATACAGGTAACAGATGTTTAAATTTATATTTTATTCATACAAGTCTGCGAAAATAATGTACTAATTAAAATTATCCCCTTTTACAACTTTGTAATCTCATTTCCGTGTCTCTAGCCTTAGTTGCTGCGCATGACACGTAAATAAATAAATAAATAAATAAATAAATAAATAAAAAAATTACCATTCTCTATCATCTCTGAACAAATATAAATTGTGAAATTTTTATACTTTGAATTATTTCGTTAAGTAGATACAGTTTATTTCATTTTGATAACATGTTAATAATAGTCGAAAGCAGTTGACATCTAATTAGAGCAACGTATTTAAATAGGATAAACGTTTAAGTAAACGTTTAAATATTTCGTATAAAATCATTGCAAAAGTAACTGAATTCATTGATGTTACTGGTATTTTAATTACGGTGGTTTATAAAATATTTTACATTTAATTGATATTTACTAAAAACACTCGGTTAATTTTGATCGTTATATGTTAATTAGCTTGTATATTATAATGAATTGACAATTTTACTTCGACATTGTATATTTGAAATATGTGTTATTAGTGTTGGAAAACACGTGCTGTAAATTCAGAAGGAGTTGAAAGTGTTTCGCGCGGTTGCACTACTGATTTAACGCAGATACAATATTGCGGTCCTCCCCGTTTAAATACAGTTTCTCAGACGTTTTCTAAATCTCACACTAAATATCGTACAAATGGTCAATATGCGATCGAATGTTGTCACGGTGATTTCTGCAACAATGGTTCTTTTCCAGTATTGCCTTATGTACATAGAGCGGGTAAGGAGTAATTAATAATCCGTCACATAACGGTTTTAACTGTTTCGGAATACGTTATTCATATAAAATTATGTTGATAGTATGAAACCGGATATGCAATAGTTAAGTTGTACGTTAATAAGTGTAATGGATAATTTAACAATTGAACATGTGATAATACTTATTTATTTGAATATATATTATAAATTAATTGCAAACAAATTTTATAATGAATTAGATTGAAAATTATTATAATGAATTACAAACATTTTAAAATAGTTTGAACATGACAGATATTACACACTTTGATCTTGCCGCTTAACAGGCCGAAACGCGATATTAGGTTCGGCTTTAAAATAGATACTGCAATTCTGGGCCAACGGCTCAAAATGGCGGTTAGGTTGTTCGTTATTTTCGTTTATGTCGTTATACTACTGATTTTTTCTGCCGTTCTGCGTATGTTCCATTTGGATGCTTCTTTAATTGTTTCAAGTGTTTAGGTTTATTGTTATTTTATATTTTAAAAATTGTAAGCATGGTATATGATCTTGTACATTGGAATTCTTCAAACGTGTTGCGAGAGTATATAATCCTCATTTTATTTCTTTTCCCTTAAAATATAAACACATTAAAAGTGTATAGTTCTGCCGCTATCGCTGTTTTTAGTCATTTACTTGTTTTGCATTTTTTTTTTTTTTTAAATTTAAACAATTTTTTCGTCATTAATCGTTTTTATGCAAATGTGATTTGTGTTTCAAAAATCACGGTTTTTGTATAAATTCAATGTCTCCCTTACTACTTTACGTACGTTGTATCACGAATATCGTTTATTATAAGTATCTTCGTTATTTATTTTTAAAGTATTATTATTATTATTTATGTCGAAAAGAAAATCCACGAAGCGTATATATGTATATATTTTTTGTCGTAAAAAAGAAAGAAGTGAAAAATTTTGTAAATAACTTACACGAAATATCCGGTACATCGGTAATTGTGTTTGGTATACTAAAGGTTGTTCTTCTTTTTAAGTCGTCCTCGTTATCGAAGGTTAGCGTTCACATTCTTCATTGCTTCAAACCATGCGTGCCTTGCTAAATGGGAACGATTTCCTATTCCGACGTCTATTTTGGATATTTGAAATCCATGTGACGTCCTTCTGCGACCGACGCCACGAACTCCTTCTACTGCGCTCATCAGTTATTTTGGTCCCTCGTATCAAATGACCCAGATAATTAATTCTATTTAATTTTACCGATCTGATTAATTCCCAATATTTTTCCGTTCTATAACTTCTTCGTTATTTTTATGTAAAGTCAAGTCTCAAACGATTCATCTTTTAATGCCTAAGTTTATGCCGCGTACCATAGCGTAGATAAAACATAAACTATTCTCCATCGTAAGTGCAACTTAATATAATGACGGCAGAAAGTTACTTAGCTTTGAAACGTTTAGCGCGCTCTTTCAATTCTAGATTTTATTTCCAATTCTGATGAGCCTGGATTTGTAATTCGGCAATCGAGATACTTAAATTTATCCGCCGGCTCTAATGTTTTATTCTCAATTTTTATCATTATGCGTGGTGTGTTTTTTTTTCTATCGCCGTAATTTTTGTTTTTGCCGCATAAATTCACGCTTAAAGGCCGTTAAAATAATTTAATGTTTAATTTGTCATATGTACGGTGATTTTTTTAAAAATATATTACGTTTTTCAGCTGATCCAGCGCTTGAAGACAGATTCGATTACGTATTAACGTTAACTGGCGCGGTTTTAGGACCTTTAATTGTACTCGGCATTATAACAGCGGCAATTGTAATGTACATAAAATATAAATATAATAGGAAAATCCAGATTAGAAAAACATCTTACGATGGTAATGGTTGCGTCAACGACTCGTTGATTACTTCTGTCGTAGCTGTAGGTGATAGTACGCTTAAGGTATTTATTATTTTGTAGCCATTTGTAGATTTCAATGCAAATTAATCATTTTGTAGCCATTTGTACATTTCAATGCAAATTAATCTTATGTTCGTTCTAATTTCTTGTTTTATTTCGATTGGTCGCCGATAAATTCTTCGACGACGAAGAACATTTAGAACAAATTATTTATTATCGTCTAAGAAACGAATATTTAATTTAGTCGCTACACACGATCACGCGTAATCGAATTTATTGTGGTAAGAGATGGTCTACGACATGGATTTCGTAATTTAATAAGTATCGTTACGTATGCTGCTACGAACGGTCGAAGGTTCGATCTCGGTAACAAGGGAGAAGGCAGTGTAAACCCCCCCATTACGTATGTGCATACGTGCGTTGCATATTATTAATTAGACCTGTAGATTCCGGGAAATCGAATCGACTTGTGAAAGTTGATCGACTCAAGTCGAATGGATTAATGGTCGAAATCGACTTGGAATCAAATTTATGCAGCTTTTTTAATTTCAATAAACCAGTTTTTTTTTTTTTTTGGTTGAATAAAAAAATGCTATGCTAAAAAAATTAACAATTTAACGTATTAAAATTTAAAATCAGAAAAAACAATATTTTATTAATGACTATTTTGAATTTTAATAAAGAAATATCAATCTTTTTTTTTTTGCATTATTGGCTGAAGGCAATAGCGTTTCTCTGGTAAGAATATTTCCGGCCGATGAGAACACTCTCCGATGGCGCAGTTGTGGCTGAAATGAGCAAATATTTTTTAAACAATTGGCTGACGATTGGGTATTTTTCGGTGTGTGATCCTGCTTTTCCTTTAAATATCGGTCGAATTCCGATTTTGCGTTTAATACGATTGAAAAATCCGTGGAAGAAAGAAAAGTTTGTGATGCGATATTTCTATATATACGCCGAGCTTTTGATCTGGCATGAAGGACTAGTACAGAAAATCAAACAATGACGATACACAGCTATCCTATGTGTAGATAGTTCCTCTGTAGACGCATGTAAAAACCTGCAATCAGCAGTTGAAGAAATAGCAACTTGGTTTAAAACGTGGAAAATTAATATTGATAAATCAGGTCGGGTAATATTTACCAAGAGAAGAACTGCTTCAACAAGACCCATAGCCATAAATGGAATCATAATCCCGCAAAAAGAAGAAGTAAAATATCTTGGTATAAACTTAGATCAACGGCTAACATGGAGTAAACGTATAATCGAATAACGTAATGAACTCAATTGGAAACAAATATTTTAGCTGCTAGGAAAATGATCAGAATTATCGATCGAAAACAAGCTGTTATTATACAACCGGATCTTGAAGCCAATTTGTCTATACGGTTATCAATTATGGGGTTGCGCGGAAAAAAACAAAAAACAAAAAACAATATTGCTATTCTACAGCGAATGCAGAACAAAATCCTCCGAAATATTGTTAGTGCTCCATGGTATGTAACTAATTTTACACTTCACGAAGATCTTAAATCTATAAAAGAGGAAATCGCGATCGTTTCCAAAAAAAAAAAATATGTCAACCGCCTGGAAAAACATACTAATCACATGGCGACCTCCCTAATGCATAACTCGCTTTGAATACCGTCGACTGGATGGGACGAAACCTCTGGACTTAATATAAACTAAACGTATTAATATATATACAGTTATAGCATCCATCAATGAATGGAATGCTACTCATGATATAGTATGCATATAAATTACAAAAAAAAAAAAAAAAAATCTCGAAGAACAGTAGTTCAAGGAAATATTTCACTTATTCGATATTGACTTTATAGGCTTGACTAATAGAATTAGATTTTGTTAGATTAAGCTACGGTTTTTTAAATTTGACGCTTATTTAACTTAGATTGCATCTTTATTTATTTTTTTAAAAAAAAATCATTATTGTCTATAAACCAACTCATTTGACGAATCAATTTTTCACAAAAATGAATCGATTCGGATCTAATGCTTTAAATGTTAGCCTAAATGTAATGATTATATAAAAAAACTACGAAAACATGCTTATTACAAGTTTAATTTTATTATTATTTTCAAAAATGGTGGTGGCAAGATTATCATGTCGGATAGCGGTCTTTAGGGAATTGCGGTAGTACAGTATTAATGTTCTCCAAAAATGAATTTAAACGACTTATCAGTGTTGAAATTTCCTGAAATTCACCCGTTTTGATAGTTAAACTCCGTTTAAAACGTAGATTCATTATTATTATTTTAATATTTTGAAAGGCAACGAAAGCATCTAACCGTGTTATGAATTCTACTCTATCAGAGATATTTACTTGCATCTAACCGTGTTATGAATTCTACTCTATCAGAGATATTTACTTGCAGTAAAAAAAGAAAAAATCGTGTACCCTATTCGGATGTATTTATTAAAGAATCAAATCTATATATTTAACGCGGAATACGAATTAATATATTAATATTATCACGTATAAAAATGTTGTTTTAAATAGATGGTGTTTGAAGATTTTTATGTACAAGTGTCGAAACAAATTAATTTGCATTACTATCGATAAAGGTCATCGTTAAATCGTAAAGGTTAATAGCTTATCTTCAGAAACATATTACGAATTCTAATTAGTAAGAAAAAAAAGTACGCGTATTATTGCGACTTGTCTCAATCTATGCGAACGCTAAAAAGAAGTATATATATATATATATATATATATATATATATATAATATCTACATAGGAGATTGCTCACCAGTACGTTCGTGTATGTAAACAAAAAAAAAACACAAAACATTAATATTTAAATACGAAGAACACCAAAATGCATAAGTTCCTAGTATTTTTAATGAAATAGTATCGAAAAAATTAAAATTAAGAATATGGAAATTTGAAAAAAAGAATCACTAATAAAGTATGCAAGCGAAACATTAAATATAACCTAGATATTATATTTATTGACGTTAATCTCAAATAATATTCTAATTAGTAATAATTAAAATATAGAAATAAATTTAACTACTCACACGCTTAAATATTCACGTCGTACGCGTAATTACGCCGATTGTATGCATTCTCGTATAGTGTCATGTGGTGGTAACAACTGGATGTGCAGGTACGTGGGGTAATAATCGTTTATTATAGAGTAACGAATGAATTTTATATCATTCGAGATCAAAAATTGTTCTACTCGTATAAAACTAAACGATAGCGTGTTAGTTTATACATGTTTCATATGTCATCTTTATCCTATATCAGTCTACTGCTGCACGTAGGCTTTCCCCAATTGTTTCCAGTTATTCCGATCCTGAGTTTTATTTTTATTTAATACACGACCGCGCTGCCAATTTGGCTTAGTCGCGGTATTCGTGGAGTATAATCTTAAATTTAGATTATATATATATAATATATATACTATATTCTAATACGTTTTCTCATAGCACAATTAACGTAGTTAACGAACGAACAACAGTTTGATAAGTTTAAACCTTTTCCATCATTAATAATTATTTCATTATCAGTAATGTAACCATTTAAATTATTAATTTAAATGGTTACATTACTGATAATGAAATAATTATTAATGATGGAAAAGGTTTAAACTTATCAAACTGTTGTTCGTTCGTTAACTACGTTAATTGTGCTATGAGAAAGCGTATTAGAATATATCGAATCATTTCAAATCAACACATCGACGGTTTAGCAGTCTACTCCTGTTTCTTTTTTCGTTACTTCTCCAGGCTATGTGTCCGGCTCGTTTCTATTTTATTTTCGCCATTTGTTCCGCAACATCGTATGGGTGTCCAGTCTTCTCTCTTATCCATTTATTTGGTTGTCGGTCAGATAGTTTTATGTTTAATAGTAGTCTTTCTCGCGCCACTTGCGTTTTCTTTATCAATTTTGTTTTTCTAAACGTCTCCATAGTTTGCGAGCCATATATATATATATACGATATATATATAATTTCCTTTTTAAACATATCGGTATTTCTATCGATATTTTCTGAATACGCTGTTTTTAGTTTTTCAAAAGCTACCCGTTATATATTCAACGATTTATTTCTGCTAGCATTAACATATTCCGGTCTTTTGTAATTCTTTGTCCGAGGTTATGTCGTTTATTGTTTCTATTATTTATGCCATCGATTTTTATTCTTATTTTCCTCGGTTCGTATTTGACATTACTTTTGTTTTCGGTAAATTTATTCTTAATCCTATTTTATTTTTGTATATGTAATTCCGTTATTATCGCTTGTAGTTCTTCAGCACTGGTACTTAGTATCACTACGTCGTCTGCGAATCTATGAGATATTCTCTATCGATCTTTATACCATTTGTGTTCCAATCTAATTTTCTGTATATAAATAGTTTCGATGACGGTGTATCTCCTTCTCTCGTTGATATTTTTTTATTTTATTTTTATATCGTGAAATTTAATAAAACGTTTTTTCGTTAATATCAGGAATATTTCGATCAGTCTATGACATCTGGTTCCGGTTTCGGATTGCCGTTACTTATGCAACGTACTCTAGGCAGACAAGTTACGTTGGTCGAATTGATCGGTAAAGGAAAATACGGAGAGGTATGGCGCGGTATTTTGAGCGGTGAAAATGTGGCCGTTAAAATTTTCCTGTCTAAAGACGAAATGTCCTGGAGGCGGGAGATCGAAATTTACAAGTAAGTTCGATATAACGGCAATAACGAATAGTTTTTCATAGAACGGTTGTTATTGACGCGTCGACGCTTTGCTAGTGTTCCGCTTAAATATATATCATGCGTGCTGTATATACATATATATATATATATATATATATATATATATATATATATATATATATGAAGGTATTGAGACATAAATATGTGGTTAATTCATGAAGAGGCTACACCATGAAATACTGGTTGATCAGCTGAATATGATGATGATATATATATATCGTATGTCATAAGAACGAAAAAAAACCCGGATTAATGGAATCACCGGTATTCTCGGTGGACACATCAAACAAAACATTAAGCCGAAAACTAGAAGCCTTTGAAATATGCTGCTATAGTCGTATGCTCAGGATTATTTCATGGATGGAACGTCGAACTAGTGCAGTTATCTTAAAACAACTCGGAATAGAACAAAAAGATATATCGGTTCCAGCGATAAAAAGAAAATGTCTTAAGTTCTTTTGGTCATGATGCGCATAGATTGGAAAAGATAATAACGCAATAAGTAATAGCCGGAAGAGTCGACCGCCGACTCGTTCTGTAGATTACGTCCAAAGCATGACGATCCTCTGTCAATGCGACAGCTAATGGAAACCGCGCGAGATAGAGATAAATGGCGGAATTTAATTGGAAAAATTACACGATTGGCCACGAAAAACAGATAACGAAGAAGAATATGATTGAGCAAGATTGAAATCTAACGAGTATAAACGTTATACAAACTCGCATATTTGATAATGTTTAAACGGAATTTCGTATAGTTACAAGAAGGTAATTTCGAATAAAGAAAAAACGCCATTTATTTTAGCGCGCGTAATCGGCAGACGTTTATAACAAAATTCGCGAGATAAACATATAAAATGTTGATTTATTGGAGAGTAGTGATTTTATGAATTAACAAAACAAAATAAAATCAAAGTTAATCACTAAAAATTTTTTTTTTTTTATTACACAAATACGTACACGAAGCTTTTCGACTATTAAGTCATTATCAAGCTATTATTTGTGTAATAAAAAAAAATTTTTTAGTGATTAACTTTGATTTTATTTTGTTTTGTTAAAACATATAAAATACAGCGATTCGTTTGCTGCATTAATCACGTGTTCGCGATTGTTTTACTTAAATTTATCCGATTTTTATAATTAATATTTAAGATTATTACGAATGAACATACGTACAACATTTGCAATATATTTATTGTAATCGATGTTATTATTTGTCTTGTATTAATATGAATATATATATATATATTAGTATTATGTAGTTAAACAATATATTTATGTTCGCGAGAATCTAATAGCATAGTTTTTCATCGTTTACTTCAGGTATTGTTCATATTTTATCCAGTGCCGCGTATTAAACGATTAAACAGTGTGGCGACCTCCTTTAAGAAAAATTTAAGAAAATTATTACGTAAATAGAAATATACGTATGAAAACGCTTAAAAAAAAAGAGAGAGAAATATTAAACGAAATTATTAGTACTGTTGAAAAATGTAGGAATTTATTTTCATTTATTTCGATAAAATTGAAATACATCGATTACACAAAAACTTATACCTAACAAAATTCAAGAAAACATTTTCAAGTAAATATGAAACTTTTGTTTAACGAGTAGCAGTTAATATAATTCTACAACAATAATTTTTTGCTATTTGAAACTTTTTATACGTACTATTAGATATGACAGTTATGTATAGTAATTTTTTATTTAATCCGGTAAGGTTTTTTTTTTTTTTTATTTATGAGTTTATATTAGCGCTTATACTCGTTTAGATTTCAATCTGACTCGAACATACGAAGCTATACACACACACACACGTGTATATGTATATTTGTGTACAGTCCATTTAATTCGCGCATACGTCTGTGCTGCTATTATTAAAACCTGGAAAATATGCCTCCTTGAAAAGTATGCCTCCTTGATTCAGAATGTTCGACCAGTGTGTTTACTCTGTAATATAAGATTTTTGAAAAAAAAAAAATACTCCTACTTAGGCTAACAGCTTATAACGAGAGGAAATCTATCATATCTGATTAGCAGTTTAGTTTTCGATCAAAACTAAGTACAACGCTACATCTGACTAAAGTATAACAAAATTACTGATAAATTATAACAAAATTACTGATAACTTTAACCGGACTAAATATTCAAGGAATTGTCTATAAGTTAGATATAATTTTCCTACGTAACTTGTATTTACTATTAAATCTTACGTAATAAATAAAAAATTCTATGTGAAACTGAAAAACTACAATTCTGGCATATAATGCGCGAAGGAGGTAATTTAGGCCTATTCTTTTTTATTATATATATATATATATATATATATATATATATATATATATATATATATGATATATCGACGAAACCGATATAAGTCTCTATACTGACGATATCTTTTTAATAATATCATTCTATAAAATAGATAAGAGTGTGATTATCAAAAGCGATAAAAAAATATCCAAATTTTTTTATAAATAGAAAATCAATGATGAGAAAACTGAGTCAATAAAACTACAATTCTGGCATATAATGCGCGAAGGAGGTAATTTAGGCCTATTCTTTTTTATTATATATATATATATGATATATCGACGAAACCGATATGTCTCTATACTGACGATATCTTTTTAATAATATCATTCTATAAAATAGATAAGAGTGTGATTATCAAAAGCGATAAAAAAATATCCAAATTTTTTTATAAATAGAAAATCAATGATGAGAAAACTGAGTCAATAATATTTAGTAAACCTTCGTTAAATTATTTCGTTAAAATTAAAAACGTTCATCTCTACTGAAAAGAACGTGTAAAGCGTCGTGGATAGACAACTTATACCAAACGTATTAACGATTGTATAAATAGAATAATACGAAAAATGGCTTGTCTATTTCCTATATTTAACAAAAAATCCGAACTGTGTAACCAAAATAATTTTTTTTTTTTTTTTTTGAATGTGTAAAAAAGTAATTATACCGAAATTATTTGACACCTGTCCAGTCCGGTCTTATACTTAAGTAATATAAACCAGGTGCATGTGAAAATTCGAACAATATCGAGCGAACCTCTATTTAATTCGATCAAATCCTTACACGATATGTTAAAATTCCTTTATATACAAGAAAAATGATTAATAACGGACAAATTTTTTTGACGTTTGTAGATGATATTCCGAATAGTAAATTCTATAGGTGAGATTAACCAATCTCTACGACATAGATATAAAAGATAAAAACACGCGTCATTTTTCAGTAAGCCAGCTATAAAATCCTTAATGTCAACAAATAAGCTATAAGATACTTATAAGTTCATTTCGATAAGAAAAGCGTGTATACTATCTATTATTTTTAAGAAAGTCGGTTTTTTGTATTTTAAATTTTCCCCGCAATTTACGCATAAGTTCTATAATAAATATTATTAACTTTGATTATATTTTGATCAATGAGTTTTCCGGAGAGAATGGTTATGATATTCGTCGATACGGAAATATTTGTAGTTTTGTATAACGTACAAATTTGCGACATAGTAATAAACAAGATTTCACTTCATTGTATATTATAAATGTCTGTTATTTATATTATAATAATAATTAATTTTTTTTTCATATAATTTGAAATAATTATCATTTTACATTTTGTCTTTTATTTCAACAACGTATTTTCACGGCACATTTTTTATTTTTTGCTTTATAACCATCTGGTACCTATTAGAACTTCATTATACTTCTTAGAATTAGGTATCTCGCATAATTACGGTACGTTTATATCATGATATATATATATATATATATATATATATATGTGTATATTTTTTGTTTTCTTTAGCACCATTATGATGCGTCATAATAACATACTGGAGTATATCGGTTCAGATATAACTTCACGTAATTCTTTCACTCAGTTTTGGTTGGTAACCAACTATCATCAGTCTGGTTCTTTGTATGATTACTTGAACAGACACGCGATATCTTATAAACAGATGGTGAAATTTTGCTTAAGCGCTATTAGCGGTATTGAATATCTGCACGCGGAAATTTTAAGTTGCGAGGTATGTTTAACGTTATGTACGTGCGTGTTTTGTGTGTATCGTATTAAATTTTTAAATCTGCAGTTTATGCCGTACAGTTTTGTACAGATATTTAAATTACTCGTACGCGTGATGAAATATATATATATATATATATGTTATAGCTCAGTCATGTTCGCTACTATAAGCACATGGGTTGTCAATGATGTGAAATGTTTACGTGCGCATGCTAGATTACGGTTAGGAATTTGTTAAGCATTATTTTAGTCAGTTCGACTGATTTTATATAGGGGGTTTTTTCAATTGGGGCAGATTGATGTCGATAGTCTGTGGCGATCGTGTTTTGGTGGCGTGTATTTAATAGTCTGTTAAAAATGCTAAATTACCACGTGATGATGGCGCTACCTGTCATACAGTGGACGCGCCACGATGGGGATATTCTGCATGAACAATTTGAGGGCAGGCTTATCTCTGGCACAGGTAACGTTACGTTAATTAGCCATCGAGATCGTGCGATTTGATCGCGCTATAGATTTTTTTCTTACCGGGTTTACTAAAATCTCATATCTACGTCAATCAACTCCGGTCGATCAATGCTCTTAAAGTTAACGTTTATATTCGTTTAAATTCAGTCGGAATCATCGAAAAGACATTTGAACGATAAATGGGTCTTTGAAATAAAACATTTTCCTTAGTACCTCGTACATTTTATTACAAAACGATTTTTTTATTTTGTGCGATCGGTATTTCGTCGTATTTTTAAATGACGCGTTTTATATGTATTTATTATTAGGACAAGCCAGCTATAGCTCATCGCGATATAAAAAGTAAAAATATTTTAGTAAAATTAGATGGTGAATGCGTTATCGCCGATTTCGGACTGGCTGTAACTCACGATCATAAAACCGGTGATATGAATTTGGGAATGAATCCGAAAGTTGGTACTAAACGTTATATGGCACCGGAGGTATTAGATGAAACGTAAGATACATTTTGTGTATTAATTTGTTATCAGTTTAGAATAATAAATACGCTATATATATATATATATATATATATATATATATATATATATATATATATATATATATATATATATATATATATATATATATATATATATATATATATATATATCATCATCATGTAGTCATCAATCCTAAGACTGGTTTACTAATTTCTTCCACAACTGACGGTTTTCTGTTTTCCTCTTCATATCCGTATAATCCTGTGCTACCAGTGTCTTCTATTAGTTGCTGTGTATATTGATTTCTTGGTCTTCTTTCCGCGTTTTTCCATTCATCTGTCCTTCTATAATTATCTTTAACAAGCTTTCATGTCTTAAAATATGACCGATCATATTAGTTCTTCGTTTTATTATTTTTTTGTATAATGTTCTTCCTTCGCCAATTTTTCCTAACACCTCTTCATTTGTTAATTTATCGGTCCATCTTATTTTCAGCATTCTCCTATAGCACCATATTTCGAAGGGTTCTATGTTTTTTTCTCCGCCTTTCCAATCATCCATGTTTCACATCCGTACAACGCTGCATTCCAAACAAATAAGGTTAAAAATTTTTTCCTCAAATTTGTACTTATAGCTTTGTTGGTTAAAATATTTTTCCGATCGTAAGAAACTTGCTTTGCTTGATTGATCCGTTTTTTAATGTCCTTGCTACTCCTGCCATCTCTGGTGATTTTACTACCCAAATAATGAAATTCATTCACTTCTTGTATTTTAACACCGTCAATATCTGCGCTTATTTTCTTTCGACTGTTATTTTTTTCGCATATCATAATTTTTGTTTTATTTTTATTTATTTACATTCCATATTTCTTATATACATCTTCCATTACTTTTAATGTTTCCTTCAATTGATTTCGATTTTCTGCTAGAACAGCTATATTATCGGCAAATTAATCTGTTATAACCAAATTGAAATCTTTGACACATGCAGACATTTTCACTAAGCTACAAAGCGTTATAGAAACTATTATTGAATTTATTTAAACTAAATGTCATTAATACATGAAATTCGTATAGTTGCTTGGAATTGTAATTCCATTCTATGCAAGTACGATGAATTGCATCACTTTGCTATACAAAATAAAATTAATATTATCGCATTGTCTGAAACTAAACTGGATAGTTCTTGCAGATTACATTTTTCCGGTTATAACATTTGTAGGAAGGACGTGTGCCGTAGAAATGGTGGGGTTGCTTTATTTATACACAAGCATTTACGGTTTGAAGAGATCATCACACCACAACTAAACTGTATACAAGCTATTGGTGTAAAACTTTATCTCGATCATACTAACAATAATAGAAATAACAACACTACTAGTAATAATGTTAATTACAGCAGGAAAACTCGTAGCATTTCTATTTTCGCTGTTTATAAGCCTCCTAATTGCATGCGCAAATTTTCTGACGATATTCACACTCTGATGAAAGTTGATAATAAAGTTATTTTAATAGGCGACTTCAATGCCAAAAATAAGTTATGGAATTGTTTTGCTAACAACGCAGCTGGTAATATACTTCATGATATAAGTACACGAGCAAATTTCAATATTTGCGCTCCTGCTTATCCTACTTTTTTCCCTGATGCTGCGGGATTTCGACCTAGTATCATCGATCTTGCTGTTGTTAAAAATGTTTCAATTACCACTCCTATCTCAATGACTCAGCTGTCCTCTAATCACAACCCGATATTCACAATTGTTACTAATAACGTGGTTGAAAGAGATAAATGCGTTCTACCCGATTATAAAAATGCGGACTGGTCTGGATTTAAGCAGTTTATATCTAACAGTATAAATTTAAACATGCGCATTCATAGTATCACTGACATTAATAAGCATTTAGACGATTTAACTCAATTAATTCTTACTTCCACGGAATACTTTGTACCTAAAAAAATAATAAATCACACACCATATAACAGTTTACCTATGTACATCGTGGTGATAATTAAATTTAAAAATCATATCCGAAAGCTTTATGTCAAAAACCGTTTCCACTTTCAGTACCGAAATTTAAAATATATATTAAACCTTCTACATAAACTAGTTAGTTTTTTGCTGAATAAATATAAAAATGATCAATTTCATAACTTTCTGTCTAAACTGTCACCTAATGACAACAGTCTGTGGAAAGTTTGTAAGCAATATAATAAACGACATACATATCTCCCACCTCTCTATGATGCGCATGATCAACGCCACGTTTATAAAAATCGTGATAAAGCTGAACTGCTCGCTTCAGAATACTTTAAAGCTCACATGCGTAATTTCAACTTAGCCTCTTCCTATCAGGTTAATAAAATTCAATCCTCTGTCAAAAATTACTTTAAAAATATTAACAAATTCAATAATATTCATTATGCCTCACCGAGAGAAGTTTTTGCTAACATTAAATCTATTAAGCTTAAAACATCTGTGGGAAATGATAACGTCTCAACTAGAGCTATAAAAAATTTACCTAAAAAAACGATTGTTGAGTTTACAAATATCATAAATGCAATGTTTAAATGTGGTTATTTTCCTTCTAATTGGAAAGTGGGTAAAATCATTGCATTACCCAAGCCAGGTAAGGACGCTACTCGAATTTGTAATATTCGTCCAATCAGCTTGTTAAGCAATCTGAGTAAAATTGCAGAAAAAATAATTCTCTCTCGGCTAACAAGTCATTCTGATAATCATACGATTGTTCCCAAAGTACAATTTGGTTTTCGTCATAATTATTCAACCACTCACCAGATCGTTAGAATAACTGAATTCATTACACATAATTTCAACTGTAACAAACATACGGGGATGATTTTATTCGACGTAGCGAAAGCTTTTGATACGACGTGGCATAAAGGAATTATCTATAAAATGATTCGATTCCATTTTCCCCCATACTTAATCAAATTAATTTCGAATTATTTAAGCAGCAGATTATTTTATGTAATAGTTAATAATGACAAATCCACTATGAAGACGTGTTTAGCAGGAGTACCACAAGGAAGTGTATTGGGGCCCTTTTTAATTATCTTATATCTTTCCGATTTTCCCACCTTTGCAAATGTTCAGGTTGCTCTTTATGCCGATGATACAGCACTTTTCTGTAGCTCATACAGGCCTACTGCAATACGTAACAAGCTGCAAATAGCAATAAATCGTACTGTACGTTACTTTCACAAATGGCAAATTGATATAAATTCGGAAAAAACAGAATCCATATTTTTCACTCGTAGAAGGCCTTTACTTCCCGCGATGCTCGAAGTAAATTCTGCATCAGTTCGTTGGTCAAACTATGTTCGCTATTTAGGTGTTACTTTAGACATGAGGTTAAGTTTCTCAGAACACATAAATCGAGTCATAGTTAAAGCTAACAAAACTATATGTACGATTTATCCCTTGTTTAACCGCAAGTCGCATGTTAACATTAATAATAAATTAATGATATACAAAATACTTGTTCGCCCGCTGATTACGTACTCCTGCTCAGTTTGGAGCTCAATTTCTGTTGCTACTTACAATAAGTTGCAGCTTCTGCAAAATAGATGTCTACGATGTATTCTAGATGCACCCAGGTACAGAAAAATTGTTGACATGCATGCTGATCTTAGAATTCCCTATATTAGAGATTTTGTACTTTATTTAGCAAATCATTTTTGTGATAAATGCTTAATACACACTAATGAATTAATTGCGTCGATCGGAAATTACGATTCCAAGCAGCTTGATTTCATGTATACCAGATATAAACATAGGCGACTTAAACATAATTTGCTTTAAATTTAATGCAATAACTAGATTTATAATAAATATTTGTATACCCAGTTCATACTTTGTCCTTTTTAAATATGTTTAGGTTCACTTATTAATGTAACCCATATCATTTGTCTTATTAATTATGTGTAATTTCACAATGTATTACCTTAACCGTAATAATATTTGAAGAAGTGCTTGGTTTTTATTTGACAGTTTTTCGTATTTTCCTGTTAGTATGTAATTATCATTATGCTTAAGTAATTAAAATTATTTTTCTGTTTACGTAGATGTGTGGTAAGCTTATAGCGGTACACATTTTTTTTCTTTTTACTGTTTGTCATAAGTGTAAATTATTCAATAAACTGTTCTGTTTTGTTCTGTAGTGTGCATATTATTTCACCTTGTATTTTTACACCATTTTTCTTTGTTTTTTCTTTAATTTCTTTCATTATTTCTTCTATATACAAGTTGAATAATATCTGTGATACAGCCCGGTGTAACTCCTTTCAATATTTTAACTTCTTTGTTCACATTGCCAATCTGTATAATTTCTGATTTTCGTATAATTTATATATTAATTTAATATCCTTCTTGTTTATTTCCGTTTTCTGTAATATTGTAAACAATGTATTGACATTATCAAAGGCTTTTTGTATATCTATGAATGCAATATAAAGTGAATTTCCGATTCTAAATCTTTGTTCGATTAACAGTCTTAGTGCCAGAATTGCTTCGCGAGTACCTACACGTCTCCTAAATCCGAACTGAGCATCTCCTA
Source organism: Coronaproctus castanopsis (assembly GCA_032883995.1). Lineage (NCBI taxonomy): Eukaryota > Metazoa > Arthropoda > Insecta > Hemiptera > Monophlebidae > Coronaproctus > Coronaproctus castanopsis. The sequence continues at coordinate 25,261,608 of CM065054.1, forward strand.
ATACAATTTCTACTTTATTTACTATTCTTGTATACGATATTCTTACCAATATCTTTGATGCATGACTTATTAAGTTTAATGTTCTAAAATCTTCACATTTATCTGAGTTCGTTATTTTTGGTATTGCAATTATTTTTCCTGTTATAAAATCCATCGGTATTGTCTCCTTCTTATATATCTTTCTTATTAGCTCATATAGAAAATTATTTGCCTGTATTCCTCCTGCTTTTATTAGCTCAATCGGAAAATTATCAATACCCGTTGACTTATTATTCCGTATTTCTTTTCGAGCTTTATCGTATTCGCTTCTTAGTATTTCATTTTCTTCATCTTGACTCACATTGTTATATTTTAGCTGCACAAGTTCTTCATTTGAATTATATAACTCTTCCAAATATTCTTTCCACCTTCGAGCTTTTTCATGATCCTCTATTAACAACTGACCGTTTATATCTCTAATAGTTGTTGATTTATATCTGGATTTATACATATTTTGTTTTAATAATTTATAACCCATATCAATTCTTCCTTCATTGAATTCTTTTTCTATTTCATAACATTTTCTATTTAACCAATCTTCTTTCGCTAGCTTACACAATCGGTTTATTTCATTTCTTATCGCATTATACTTTATTTTATCCCCTTGCGATTTACTATTTTTGTATTTCCGTCTTTCATCAATTTTTTGTATTATTTCTTCAGAAATCCAGGGCTTCCTTGCGGTTTTTCTATCTTTTCCAAGCTTATTTTCCGCTGTTTTCAATATTTCCATTTTAAAAGCAGTCCAGTTGTCTTCAATATCTTCATTTCTTATTGGTATCAACGGTTTATTCAATTGTTCTTCAAATTCTCTAGCGATAGTTGGATTTTTTAACTTATGCAGATTTAGTTGCACAGTTCCTGCTTTCCTCAATGTTTTCCATTTCAACTTACACTTCATCATTACCAAATTGTGATCAGAATCCATGTCAGCTCCAGGATAAGCTCTGCAATCTTTAACCTGATTTTTAAATCTTTGTTTAACTATTATATAATCTAATTGATATCTTCCAATATCACCAGGCATTTTCCAAGTGAATCTTCTTCTTCTATGGTGTTAAAAGCAAGTATTTGTTAATAACAGCTTATGTTTTTCACAGAATTCTAATAATCTTTCCCTTCTGTTATTTCTCTCACCTAGCCCATAATTTCCCATTGCTTTACTGTTAGATGTTTCCTCTCCTACTACCGCGTTCCAATCTCCTAGCAAAATTAGATTTTCATCGCCTTTAATTTTTTCTATAACTTCTTCTAATTGTTCATATACTTTCTCAATCTCTACTTCATCTTCTGTCGAAAGTAGGCATGTATACTTGCACAATAACTGTGTCTTTAGGTTTTGTGTTAATTCTAATCAATATTATTCTTTCATTGTACATCCATATTGTTTTTACTAATTTACCTATATGTTTTTGCATTACAAACCCCACTTCTGCTATTCCGTTCCTTGTTGCAGTGTGAATTATTCTATGTTCATCAGACCAGAAATCACCGTTCGTGGACCATCTTATTTCACTAATACCCAGAATATTGATTCCCATTCGTTTTATTTCCATTTTTAAAGTTTCCAGCTTTCCACATCTATTTAGGGTTCTCACATTCCATGTTCCAATTTTTAGAAATTCCTTTGTCTTCACTCTTTCAACCACATGTTCTTCTGAGGTACTCCTCACCCGGAGATATGAACGGGGGAGTATTACTCCGGAATTTATTTTTACATCAGAGGAACACATCATATATATTGGAAAAAAATTAGATCCTGAGAAATTATAATGAGGTGGTTTTCCTTTGCCTTCCTCATCGCAGTTCAGTTGCCGTATTTGACGATCTTCATCTACGCCTCCTGATAATTCAAAATTAAGCCAATCCACGATCATTTGATTTATGCCTTAATTTGGCACTGAAATTGCTGCTGCCCAATTCCAGGTTCTACTGGTGAGGTAGAGTTGTTTATGGCGGCCTAGACTCGCCAAGGATGAGACAGTTAACAGGATTATGTAGAGTTTTAATTAGACAGTTCACCAAGTGCCCCTCTACACCCTCGTGCCTCATTATCCTGTCACTACTGGAATCACCTGCAAGAGGCTTTCCACCAGTAGCCGCTCTTGGTTCGAAACTGCTTATTGGTTATTCGCAGCTAACCAGTATATCTACTTGCCATTCCATTATCCACCACCTGTGGACGCGTCCGATTCCGGTTAGAGCTCCGGATCCCAGGAGGTACAAAGTACCTCTGGGCGGGATATATATATATATCAAATTTTCAACGGCGAAAGAATGTCCATCCACGTGTATTCACGTTAGATGGCGTAGTTTTCTGCACCAGATGACGTTGCAGTCGTCGTGCTAAGTTAAATGTGTTTTTTTTTACGAGGTATTTGAAATTGTTCGATACTTTTGGTCCACCTTGTATTAGGACCGATGATGAAACAAGTAGAAATGTATATAAAACGAAGTAACCGGGAAGTGTGACAACGGTTGCCGTCAGAAAAAGAAGAATTAGTTTCTTCGGTCATATAATGGAGAAGATCGTTTGATTCTATATAAAAAATCTCAAAATAAATAGTACACGGTGGTTTTTTTTAAAAAAAAAAAAAAAACATAAGAAGGAATTAAATGTGCCGAAAGATATAAAAACGATATGGAGGAATTAAATATTACGCTAGAAGATATAGATCAGCGAATACCATTAAGGAAGAAAGTGCATGATTGTGAACAATTCGCAGAGGGACTGAAGAGAAATATTGGCACCTTATGAATTGAAGGGAAAAAAAACTACGCAGTGAAAGCGTGATAACTGTTTGGAAGAAACGAAAGAAAAATAACGGGACCCGTTGACGACGTATTCCATTAGTTAGCTAATTCGATATTTTATCATCATCATCATCATCATTTAGTCATCAGTCCTAAGACTGGTTTGCTAATTTCTTCTACAACTGACGATTTTCTGTTTTCCTCTTCATATCCGTATGTGCTACCAGTGTCTTCTATTACTTGCTGTGTATATTGATTTATTGGTCTTCTCCCTTTCCGCGTTTCCCATTCATCTGTCCTTCTATAATTATTTTTAATAAGCTTTCATGTCTTAAAATATGACCGATCGTATTAGTTCTTCATTTTATTATTTTTTTCCATAATGTTCTTCCTTCTTCAATTTTTTCTAACACCTCTTCATTTGTTAATTTATCGGCCCATCTTATTTTCAGCATTATAGCACCGTATTTCGAAGGCTTCTATGTTTTTTTTTCTCTGCTTTATAAATCATCCATGTTTCACATCCGTACAACGCTGCATTTCAAACAAATAGGGTTAAACATTTTTTCCTCAAATTTGTACTTATAGCTTTGTTGGTTAAAATATTTTTCCGATCGTAAAAAACTTGCTTTGCTCGATTGATCCGTTTTTTAATGTCCTTGCTACACCTGCCATCTCTGGTGATTTTACTACCCAAATAATGAAATTCATTCACTTCTTGTATTTTAACACCGTCAATATCTGCGCTTATTTTCTTTCGACTGTTATTTTTTTCGCATATCATAATTTTTGTTTTATTTTCATTTATTTGCATTCCATATTTCTTATATACATCTTCCATTACTTTTAATGTTTCCTTCAATTGATTTTGATTTTCTGCTAGAACAGCTATATCATCGGCAAATTGTAATGTGCTTATTATTTCGTATTTTACACCATTTTTCTTTGTTTTTTTTTCTCTTTAATTTCTTTCATTATTTCTTCTATATACAGGTTGAATAATATCGGTGATACAGCCCTGTCTAACAACTTTCAATATTTTAACTTCTTTGTTCACATATGTGTATCATTGCTTTCTGATTTTCGTATAATTTATATATTAATTTAATATCCTTCTTGTTTATTTCCGTTTTCTGTAATATTGTAAACAACGTATTGACATTATCAAAGGCTTTTTGTATATCTACGAATGCAATATAAAGTGAATTTCCGATTCTAAATCTTTGTTCGATTAACAGTCTTAGTGCCAGAATTGCTTCGCGGGTACCTACACGCCTCCTAAATCCAAACTGAGCATCTTCTAATACAATTTCTACTTTATTTACTCTTCTTGTATACAATATTCTTTATCTTTGATGCATGACTTATTAAGTTTAATGTTGTAAAATCTTCACATTTATCTGAGTTCGTTCTTTTTGGTATTGAAATTATTTTTCCTGTTATAAAATCCGTCGGTATTGTCTCATTTTTATATATCTTTCTTATCAGCTCGTAAATAAAATTATTTGCATGTATCCCTCCTGATTTTATTAGCTCAATCGGAAAATTATCGATATTATATATATATATATATATATATATATATATATATATATATATATATATATAATTTTTTATATAATGTGGAATGTAGTGACAAAAAAATCAATTGAAAATTAGTTAAATCACTAATATTTATTTTCTTATAGAAAACACAAAGCTTTTCGGCATTTATGCCATTATCAAGTGAAACATTTTTAAAAAATCATAATTTTAAAAATATAAATTAAATGTAATTACTTAAAAATATTTGATGGTGATTGTGAAAATATACTCCAAAAATACTGTTCTGCTTCTGTTCTGTCTATTTTTTGAATTGTTGAAATTTAACATCAATATATTTGTTTATTAATTTTGTTTTTTTATATTAATTTTTTCTTCAATATTATTTTCACGGATTCTGTAAAAGTTGTATACTGGTGGAATTTCAAATTTTTCATTTACTGTTGCGATGTATGATGTCCAAAAGTAAAATATAAAGTATAAAAATATACGAACACAACATTTTTTTTAAAAAAACGCAATTTTACAATTAAAATGAAAATAAATATTAAAAAATCTAAATTAATAAACAAATATATTGATGTTAAATTTCAACAATTCAAAAAATAGACAGAACAGAAGCAGAACAGCATTTTTGGAGTATATTTTCACAATCACCATCAATTATTTTTAAGTAATTATATTTAATTTATATTTTTAAAATTATGATTTTTTAAAAATGTTTCACTTGATAATGGCATAAATGCCGAAAAGCTTTGTGTTTTCTATAAGAAAATAAATATTAGTGATTTAACTAATTTTCAATTGATTTTTATATATATGTATATATATATATATATATATATATATATATATATATATATATATATATATATCAGGGGCATAGTTGCTGGAGTGCTCAACGGTTAGCTCGACGGTCGGGGGTTCAAAATCAACACGCGACATGAAAAGTTTTTCATCATTATTTAATTCTTGCACTCCACTTTGAATAACATTATGTGCGCGCGCATCTGCGTCGCATATAAAATAGTGCCTTGAATGTTAGCTAATTTTGTAGGTAAAAATAAACGTACAATAGCGCTAGCTACGACGTCCGGCAACGAACAATACGACTACGATGATGATAATATATATATATATATATATATATATATATATATATATATATATATATATATATATAAATATATAATTATTTAAAAGAAATTAATAAACGTTTTATAAACCTCCCGGAAATCGTAAATTATTAACGCCTATCGTAACGAACGATTATACACGAATTTCGGAGTGATATAATGTAGGCGTGTATATTTCTTTGTTTATCATAGCGCGTGCCGGAAGTGTATAATCGATTTATTATCGCGTCCTAATAATCGAACTCGTAGCTATAGAATAATAGTTAATACGCGGAGCGTTTGACGCGTACTTTGAAATTAACAGAAAATAATCCAAATTCTAATTAGGCGGTGGTCTGGGGTGGGGTGGGTTGTAAAAAAAAAAAGATGAAAAAAGATATATAATCGCATTTATTCGCAACAAATCGAACGCGATGTGAAAGAGATCGAGTTTAATGAACGCGTACAAATGCGAGAAATTCGTTATAAATATAAATCGAATTTCGTGTAGTATTATATGTACATTAAAAAAGTCGTATAAAATCGTCCCAATTCCGATAACGTATCGTTTTGTTTAATTGCGATCTAAGACATCATAACGACGCCAACGAGGATGATAATAATTCAATTTCAATTGATTTCATAATTACCCATCGCTGTACAAACATTATACGAAATAATATAGCGCGTATTATAAATTAAAAACAAGAATAGGAGAAAAAAATTAATAATAATATAATTAAAAATATTACATAACCAATGTGGCAGTTTTATCCAAAATAGGAGAAAAACGGTAAAACATGGTAGATGATGTTAAGAACGGGAAAAAGGAAATACATAGCACATAAAATCCGTGAAGGTGGAATCTTTCTGCTGGGCAGTACAAGGAAAAATACAGGGAAAGTCAGCAAGAGGAAGAAAGCGGATGGAATCGCAGCATATGAGAAAGGATGTACGCAATCTCCTGTAAAGGGGAAGTGACTACGATGATGATGATGATGATGAATAACCGAGTACGTGGCAAAGTGCACGAGCGTCGTAAATACACGAAAATTGCAAAAAAAAAAAAAAAGATAAAATAAATATTTTTTTTTATTGTTACAGCTTCGTCGAAAATAATCGTACGTAATTAATTATGCGCGTATAAATTAATCCAGTAGAAAGAAAATATCGTGTAAATAACCAGTTTAAACTAAAACGAAAGCAATTGGGCATTCTCATCATTATCCGTACGAAATAAATTACTATTGTACAAAACTATCTTTAAGCCAGTACGATCGTATGGTATTCGATTATGGAGTACGGCGTCCAATTCAAATAAAATTGAAAGGTTTCAATTAAAATCTCTATACGTATATCAATGCACACCTTCGTATATTAAAAATTATTATATATATATATATATATTATAGAGACTTAAAAATAGAAACTGTGGAAGATGTAATAAGAATATACAGTGAAACATGCACAGCGTTTGAGATCGCACCCGAATCCGCTAGGACTTAATGATAACCTTCAACGGGTACGTAGATTGAAAAGGAAAATACCATTACACATACAATTAAGGTTCTCATTGGAGAACACCTTACTATTACTAAATTAATAGACTCTGTCATTGATGTTTCTAACTTTAGCAGATTACCTAAAAATATTTATTAATATATATATATATATATATATATATATATATATATATATATATATATATATAAATTCCTGGGAGAGGTAGTCGTTAACCGGGGTGTTTTTTCTGTTCTTTTCATTTTTCTCTGGACAATTAACTGAGTCGAATTTAGGTGGTATCCGTCCTTTTTGTTGAAATTTGAATGATTAGAATTTAATAATTCCTGGAGCTATATTTATTCGTTTTGGACAAGATTTTAAACTCGTTAAATCGCGTATTTCTTGACTCTTGGGACGCTGACGCGAACCCACTGCAGACGTACCTTTTCCTACGAACAATTACAAAATCGTTGCACTGCAGAATCTCATTGAACGCTACACCGACAAACAAATCTATTCATAACCGATTTTAGTTTTACTTATTTTCGAAGTAATAAAAAAAGTGCAATTTAAAAAATGTGTTATTTGAAAATCCGTTCGTTATTTATTATAAAAAAATACTTACTAATCTTATATATATATATGTTTTTTAGTTAAAGTCGGATAATAGAATAATCCTTAATTTCGATATTATTATTTGCCTTACGCAGAATCGATTTGAATTCTATCGAGTCGTTCAAAAAGGCCGACATATATAGTTTCGGTTTAGTAATTTGGGAAATATGTTGGAGGACGTTATCGAACGGTATAGCCGAAGATTATAGAGTTCCATTCTTCGAATGCACTATTCCAGATCCTAGTTTCGAAGATATGCGTAAAATTGTTTGCACGGAACAACGTAGACCTATATTGCCTAATCGATGGTTCTCCGATTTGGTAATTATATTTTTTTGTTACACGTTTATCTAGATAAAGATACGCGCACACTATATTATATATATATATATATATATATATATATATATATATATATATATATATATATATATATATATATAATAACAATAACAAGGTTTTAAGAGTGAGTAAATTAAATAATAATAATTAAAAAATAAAATTAAAATAAAATTTCCATAATAATAGAATACGTTTAATTATATATAGGTATAAATGATATTTACCTAATAGTATGGTGTGATCGCTGAAATAGATAAGGCTAAAGTACAGACCCCCCCCCCCGGTATAATAATACTAGTAATAACAACAACAACAACGTATATTTCAGCATAATTTACAGCGAGTATACACGAACCAAAAATTTTAAATAATAATTACGTAATGCCCAGGATGGCTCGCCGTACATCAGAAATAATACAAAGACCCGTAATAAATAAAAGAAGTAATTATACTTATACTTATAATGACAGCAAAAAATAATTGAAAAAAAAAACCCTGTACAGGAAAAAACAAAAAATTAAGATAGTAATAATAAAACAAAAGAACAAACACGTTAGACATTAAATAAATAAATAAAGAAGGAATATTAATTTCTAAAATAGGCGCCGTGAAACGTTACAACAGGTTATGTTTGAGCCTCCTATGTTTATACTATACATAAATTGGAGTTAATCGTAATTACCGACGGTAGAAATTAAACTATTATCGTGGACTAGTCATCGCAGAACTTACGCGTTAAATTTAAGACATGGTCCTTAATATAAGGCATGTTTTAGTATGCATCTCGACGATTTTGCGCTATCTAGGAACATTTAGCACACATCTGAGACACCTATTTTGAAATACTTGTAACTTGTCAAAGGGTTTGTATTTGAAATAAAACTCCAAGCTGGACAACAGTACGTCATTATGGGACGTATAAGTGTTTTATACAGAATTAATTTATTATTTACATTAAAAAATGATTTTCTGTCGATTAATGGATATATGGCAGATATACTCTTGCTAGCTTTCAAGGTAGTAGGACTGACATGTTCAGAAAAATTTAGTCTGTTATCCAAGATTACCCCGAGGTATCGAACATGTTTTGACCAACTCACAGTGGTAGAGTTGACCTTAACTTCAGCAGGTAACGTGGGACGCCTGCGTGTGAAAAATATAGCCTCCGTTTTATCACAATTAATATCAATTTGCCATTTTTTATAATAACGAAAGACACAATTTATTCCGGACTGTAATTTATTAGTAATTGCTTTAGGTATATAAGAAGTACAGAAAAGAGCTGTATCGTCTGCATAAAGAGCAGTCTGAATATCAGGCAGGTTTGGGAAATCAGATAAAAACAAAGTAAAGAGAAAGGGACCCAGAATACTACCTTGGGGGACCCCCGCTGAGCACGTTTTCATAGTAGACCTTGAGTCATTGATGGTAACGTAAAATAGTCTGTTTGCTAAATAGCTGCTAATAACGTTGATTACATAACGGGGAAACTGATATTTTATCATTTTGTAAATAATACTTTTATGCCAAGTAGTATCGAAAGCCTTCGCAACGTCCAGGAGAACCACACCAGTATGTTTATTACGATTAGAATTATGCGTGATAAACTCCGTGATTCGTGCTACTTGCTGGAATAACCCGGACGAAAGCCAAACTGTGTATTAGGAATGATTTTTTGGTTATCTGCATGAAGTCTTAAACGGGATAGTATAATTTTTTCCGCTATTTTGCTTAGATTGCTCAATAAACTAATAGGACATATATGTTACTTGCACATGAGGCATCCTTTCCGGGTTTGGGAAGAGCAATAATTTTGGCTATCTTCCAACTGTTTGGATAATAATCGAATCTAAAGATATCATTAATTAAATTTGTAAGTTCAATAATAGCTTTTAGCGGCAATTTCTTAATAATGGGAGTAGAAATATTGTCATCCCCTGATGAACCTTTTACTTTTATAGCTTTAATATTGCTAAGGACTTCACTTGGGGTGACAAGAGGGAAAATATTGGGCAGTAGATTGGCATTGAGGAATTTTTTAACAGCTGAATGAATTTTTCTCACTCGATAGTCAGATGCAAAATTAGAATTACGATTATGAACTTTGGAATACTCTGATGCTAAAAACTCAGCTTTCGCTTCATTTCTGTAAACATAGTTGTTTAAGTGTGAATCGTAGAGTGGCGGACGAGCTGTATGCTGTCTCGTGTATTGTCTGCAAACTTTCCATAGCCGACTATCATTAGGCTTAAGCTTAGAGAAAGTTGAATTGTAATTTTTAAATTTACGCAAAAGAAAACTAACGAATTTATTAAGAAAATTAAACATGTTTTTCAAATTTTGAGAACGATTAGAGAAACGATGCTTAACGATCTCCTAATATAATTTTTAAATTTGATGAGAACCACGATACAAGTTGGTAGTGCCATATGCGGATAATTATTAAGCTGTTTATTCGGAATAAAAAGTTCCGACGAAGAATTAATTAACTTCGTAAGAGTTGATAAATGATGGTCAATATCAGCAGGACTATGTAGCTAAGAAGCAAATTAATATTATTGTTAATATACTCCTTAAATCCTGCCCAATTTGCATTTTGGAAATCGGGCAGAACTATATCGGCTATGTTTAATTTACTTCCTGCAATAGTAGTGAAAATAGGGTTGTGGTTAGAGGAAAATTTATTGAAACAGGAGTTGCAATAGAAACATTTTTGACCAAAGCAACATCTAAGATACTAGTACGATATTGAATAGCATCAGAAAAGTAAGTAGGTTCTTCAGGGGCGCAGATACAAACATTTGAACGTAATGCGAATTCAAAGAGAATATTACCAGCACGATTATTATTAAAGCAGTTCCATAACTTGTTTTTTGCATTAAAATCTCCAATCAGAATAACTTTGCTATTTACACTCATCAAGGATTGAAGATCGTCTAGGAATTTATGATTAAATCTAGGTGGTCTGTATATCGCAAAAATACGAATAAAATTATTATTATTAATATTATTATTATTATTGTTATTAATATATAAATTTACGCCTACTGCCTGTACACAACATAGCTGTGGTACTGGCAATAAGTCAAATTTTAAACGTTTGTTAATTAGCAAAGCAACCTCTACGAGTCATATCATTTCTATAAACAAAATAGCCGGGAAACTTTAACTTATACGTGTTGTCAAGCTTAGTTTCCGATAATGCTATAATATCCAATTTATTACGAGTTGCATAAACATGTAGCTCATTACACTTATTAATAATAGAATTACAATTCCAGGCAACTATACGAGTATCCAGATTTATAGACATTTATAATAAATCAAATAATATATGATAACAGATAGTGGCATCAGAAAGAGTTTAGCCATACGTTGCATCAGTAACGAATTACCGGTAAACTACGAATACCAGAACGAATATAGTGTAAGGTTCCCTTAGTTTTAGTCTCTTTTTACTTTTTTTTTTTTTTTACGTGGTGGAAAATCCATCATGGATACCAGACCCAAGGGCCTGGTTATGTGAGACTCCTACCCACTAAAAACCACCACGGTGCTCATTCCATTGACTGTATCCGTCTGTATCACCGGAACTGCTTTCGGCATTACTTCAGTGGCACAGACCAGGTCAAGGCAGCACTAAATGTGTGCCATATGACTCCTATCTTCAGATACTGGATGCTCTAGGGTGGCTGAGCCTTTGGCGCTGTCTATCAGCTTCTGCTTTCATACGCATGATAACTCGCACCATATTTGCAATAGCATTCCAGTTGCCTTGCGAGTGTATCATGGTACCAACAAGATTGTCCTGAAACTCAACCCTGGTAGCTTGTAGAGCAACACGTCGCTGTTCATCCCATGCAGGGCAGCTGAACAGTGTGTGAGCAGCATCATCTTCCATGTCTAGATTGCAATGCCTGCATCCACCAGTAGCTAATTTTCCAATTCTGTGTAGGTAGCTACTGAAGCAGCCATGGTTGCTGAGAACCTGTGTAAGATAGAAACAGGTCTCACCATGTCTAAGCGATAACCATACACGTAGGTCCGGCACTAGCAGTTTGAACCATGTACTGGGTACATCTTGCCAAGTTGTGCACCATTGCTCAATAACCTCTGCCTGCGCTTGTTTTTTTGCTAGGCCATATTCTTTAGGCGCCATGATCTTTCGTGCATCATAAAGTTTCTTTCGGCTTTGAGCTAAGATCTCCAATGGTGGAATACCACCCAAAGCCAGTGCAACTGCGCTACAGACAGTGCGGTATGATGACGATATCCGAAGTGTTGACTTTCGTTGAATTTTCCTTAGTCGTTTTGTGATCCCAATGCCCTTGGTACAGTGCACCATACGGGGCTACAGACATCAGTACACAGCTGAGTAATCGTCGTCTGGCAACTTTAGGACCTCCTATATTTGGCATTAGCCGCCCCAAGGCTGCACTATAGCGGTCTGTCTTGGCTACAACAAGGTCCAAGTGTTTATAGAAAAGAACATGCTTACGGTAATCACGCTTGTGACATCGTATCGTATTTGTCGTTATTACCATGTTAGAATCGCATACGTAATTCGGAACGAGACTCGTTTCGGCAAATTTACACGCACTCGCGTAATATGCGCACTATTTATTATACATTTTTAATAATTAAATATTTTAAATCGAAATAATACTGTAACAAATTTAGTCGAATAGAATAGAATAAATATACTCGCGTAGCAGTGTTAATATAAAATAATAGGAACGATTCGCATTAGATAAAAATAAAAGAATATATATATATATATTTTTTTTTAAATAAATGAATATACTACTAGTCCAGTCATATTTATAAAGTATAAATCTGATCAAATTTAATCATAAATTTAACGGAACATTAATAATAATAGCCACTAGCTGTGTATAAAATACCAAAATGAAATAAATAAGTAGTAATTTTATTTACACTTGATTACTAAAAATAGTTGAAATCGCTAAATTTATTTAATTATGCGAAGCTTTTCGGCATTTACGCCATTGTCAAGCTATGTACAATTAAAATTAATTATATTATATAAAATCATAAAATATTAATTTAAAACTAAGTTTACAATTTTACACAAAAATGAATTATAAATACTTAAAACTATCTGACAATGACAGTGGTAAACAACACCATCAATTATCAGTAATATAAAATTTACAGAACAGTAGCTAGAAAATAATTATTTTATAAAAATATGTATTTGAACAATGAAAAATATATATTTATGTAATTAAAAAATCAACAGTTAGGAATAATATTTTTATAATATACTTTTTAAAATTAATTCTTCCTCAAACTTTACCATTGAATTTAATAAATTATTTTTATCCCTTTCTTTTATTATTTCCATTTTTTCAAGTAGTTTTCTTTATTTATAGTGTTTTTCTGTATGTAAAATTTTATAATTTTGATTAATATTATTTATTTTGTGTTTTAATTCTATACAATGTTTTCCAAATAATGATTTTTCATCATTATTTGTATATGAGTTTAAATGTTCTTTAAATCTTGTTATGAATTGTCTGCCTGTTTCTCCTATGTATTCTTTTTCACATTGGTTACAATTTAATTTATAGACTCCTGAATTTTTTAATATATTTTCATCTTCTATTTTGTTATTATTTATTGATTTTAATAATGTATTATTATTTCTTATTGCTAAATCGATGTTGTATTTGTTAAATATTTTAATTATTTTATATGTATGACTGCCTACATAATTTATTGAACCTAAATACTTCATTGTTCAAATACATATTTTTATAAAATAATTATTTTCTAGCTATTGTTCTGTAAATTTTATATTACTGATAATTGATGGTGTTGTTTACCACTGTCATTGTCAGATAGTTTTAAGTATTTATAATTCATTTTTGTGTAAAATTGTAAACTTAGTTTTAAATTAATATTTTACGATTTTATATAATATAATTAATTTTAATTGTATATAGCTTGACAATGGCGTAAATGCCGAAAAGTTTCGCATAATTAAATAAATTTAGTGATTTCAACTATTTTTAGTAATCAAGTATAAATAAAATCACTACATTCCACAATCTAAACTTAATTTTATTTACCTTGTAATTATTATTATTATTTTTTTTTTATGTATGATGATAATAATAATTAAGAAATTTTTAAAATTGTTTTTTTTTTTTTAATTAAATTAATTATACAAAAGAGCATCGTATAGTTTGGTTATGTTCACTATATTAGTTATAGTACTCGGCGGTCAGTCTTCGGTATAAGGTTAGCGGAACGTCCAGCAGCCGGTGGTTATCTGTAAAGTGGCGATCATGATCGAGGCTTGAATATGAATTAGTATACAGTTCTTTTTAAAGGGAAAACTAGCATATATTCAACCGATATCGATTATTTCATTATAAACAGGCTATGACGGCATTATATCAAATCTCTATATATACACGTTATAATTTGGCAAACATGACCATCAATTCGTACGTTATAATATACAATAAGTACAAATGAGAAAAAATAAAACACGCTTATTTTATACGTTCTCTCTTTATAGGTAATGAGTGAAATGATTCGATTGATGAAAGAATGTTGGCATCAAACTAGCGACGTCCGTTTAACAGCGCTAAGAATTAAGAAGAATATCGGTAAAATTTCTAAATTCAAATTAATCGAGGGAGATTATGTTTAATAATTCAAATTAATAATAATAATAATAATACTTCTAGGGAAAGGAAATACTTCGAATAAACGTGAAATGGTTGTGTTAATCGTAATCTGCGGTAATGTAATATTATTTTGATCGATCATCGTCATCATTGATAAATAATAAATAATTTCTTTTTGTTATCGATTAATCGGTACGATTTTATACCCCCCCCCCAAAAAAAAAAAAAAAAAAAACAATTAAAAAGTATAAATTCGTCTTTTGTGAAAGTTTCTAAAAATTTTGTTAACTAGTTACGGCCAATGATCGATTCGAAATTGTTCGCAATTTTTATTCTTAATGGAGCCTATGGTTATCTTTTTAAATATATGTGTAGTAGGTGGTGTAATTGTTAGCGCGCTAAATTTTCAAAATGATAATTTCTTTTTTATAGCTCTCTCTCTCTATATAAACTCGCTCGCTCTTTCTTACTACGTATGTTATGTCGTGTGCGTGTTAAAATAAGGCGTTGTTTTTCGTTTTATTTATTTATTTTATTTTTAAGCGTAATTTGCAAAAAATTTATAACGTTAACTAGGTGTTGCGTTTTTATTATTATTATAATTATAATTATAATATATTATATTATTTTGTAAATTGACGAAATGAGAAATCAATAAGAATGGTGTAGCCGTGTGTATAATTTTTTTAAATTTATACTATTTATAATTGAATGCCGTCTCTTGTTATTAAATGGTCCCTTTTACGTTTTAATATTAATTTACTTTTTACGTATATAACGAAATTTCGTTTTTTCAAACTTATTACGTTCGTGCTTGCGAGTGTATAACGTTTATTTTTTTATTTATTATTTATATAAAGTTTATATACACACACACATATATATGATATATATATATATATATTAAAAATAATATATACTATATACATATATAATATATATATATATATAAAACAAAAATAATACATACATATATAATTTTTATATATACAATAATAGGTAAAGTTTAGATTGCGGAATGTAGTGATTTTTTACACTTGATTACAAAAAACAGTTAAAATCACTAAACTTTATTTATTAAGCAAAGCTTTTCGGCAACTACGCCATTATCAAGCTATATATGTAAATAAAATTAAATATATAAAAACATAAAATATTAATTTAAATCTAAGTTCGCAATTTTTTCATTTATTATGTAAAAATTGTGAACCTAGATTTAAATTAATATTTTATGTTTTTATATATTTAATTTTATTTATACGTAGCGTTGATAATGGCGTAGTTGCCGAAAAGCTTTGCTTAATAAATAAAGTTTAGTGATTTTAACTGTTTTTTTTGTAATCAAAAATAATAGATATATAGGGTGGTGGCCCAGAGAAGACGGGCGTTTTTTTTTTAATAGCGCACACTGCTACAACGCAAACCGCGTGCTCCACGTTTAGCGTACACACGAGTGATTGGTTCAGTTTTTGTTGTTATCAGCGCATCCTGTAATGAAAAGGAAATCTTTAAACTCAGATTTCTGAAGAAAGAGTTAAAACCTCCTATGCTCGAAAATTTTGTAAAAAGACCGAGTGAACGTTTCTTTTTTCACAAATGACGGTCGTCTATTATGTTCCACGAATGATTGTAAGCTAGTCTGTCGTTTTGTCGTTTTGTCGTTTTTCTATTTTGAAATAAAATTTCGTTTGAAAATTTTGTTCGAGTAGTTTCGAAGTTATTGAAACACAACAAACCCGTCAATCTTGTCCGGGTCACCCTGTATAATAGAATATTATATAAAATATATAATGTATGTATAATATCTATTTTCATAATAAAGGGACGTCGATATATAGGATGCTTCAAATTTAAACGTATTCGTCATATTTATACAACGCGTTAACCGTATACGTAATGTTACTAATAAGCAACAATGTCTACGGCATGTTCTGTAAGTTTTAAGTTTTGAAAATGTTGCTATAATATCGTAACTTTTTGCAATTACATCGCATTTTGTTTTTCTTTCTGCGTTTTTCTGTACTATTTAATGAATTATGTTGCATATGTATATGTAATAATAGCTTTTGGCACACAATAAGTATTAGGGTGATATGATTGCATAATTTTATTTTCATTTATTGTACGACAGTATTTAATTAAAGTAATTTAATTATAAAACGGATAAAAAATTCATTATACACGACGACCTTAAGGTTAAGTAAATAATTATCTGTTACGCGATCTTTCATATGTCCGCACTTAAAGAGCCATTTATTCTCAGGAACTTCATTAATGGTAATGAACACACACACATACATGCACATATATATATATATATATATATATATATATATATATACTTTTCGAATTAATCAATTTTGGATCGCGGTATTTCATAACTTTTTCTGCGTCTAATGTTATCACATTTTCAGTCGACGTGATAATTTCTTTTTCAATTTAGATTCAATAACGATTTCGTTTTAACTATTTTCTCGAATCGTCTTCGTAATACGTTGTTCAGATTTCGCGTGTACTTATAAACAAATTCGGTTAACACTTTCAGTCACGCGTGAAATTTTGACCGAAAATTATAAATCTTATACAGACGCTGATTTTCAGTTAACTTTCTAGATGGTTTTCAATGTTTTTACATAAATATAATTAGAATTGAGACATTTGACGGTCAACCAGAAAATATATAATTGTACCATATAGTGGACACGGTGACTGATAGGGTTAAATTCATCTTTATTATCATCGTTATTCATCAATTTGTCCGAATATTTTATTTATATTATAATATTTCTCCGTTCGAATCTTAGTCTCTATATTCACTTTCTTCAGTGAAATTTAAAATTAATAGTAAAACTTATTTTCTCCGACAACTTTAAATTATATAAACATAACCGTGTTTTATCGTATTTTTTTTTAAATTGTGAACGTGTAATCGGTTAATAAATTTATTATAATTGTTTCTGAACGATAAATTTAATTTATATTAAGCTAAAAAGTTGACCCAGAGAAGACGGACGGTTTCGTTTTTTAACCGCATCGAGAGATTCGTTTTTGTCCAGTTTCAGTTATCACGACATCCTAGAACAGGAAGGAGTGCAACGTTATTTCCGACGCGAATCGATCACAATAGAGTGCAAAGTGAGTTTCGAAAAGAGTTCAAAGTTAAGCGATTTTTTTGTTGTGGGGATACTTTGAGAGTCGCGTTTACGAAACACGTCCACGAGATAAGACCTGAAAACTCGGACCTCTGAAGAAACTTCAAAAAATTCAGCGACCTATCTCGAAAAAGTGTTCGAAAATGTTCTAAAAGGATTAAATGAATGTCTTATTGCAAATGGCGATCATTTTTATAGATGATGGTAAGATAATCCCTCGTTTTTGTATTTTAAAATAAAATCTCATTCGAAAATTTTGGTGGAGTAGTTTCTGAGTTATTCAAAAAATAACAAAACCGTCCGTCTTCTCTGGGTCATCCTATATTTTTTACTTATATTTATTATTATTATTATATTAAATCGTGCCATATGCAGTAGCCAAGGCTATAGAGGCCGTATATATATATATATATATATATATATATATATATATATATATATATATATATATATATATATATATATATATATATATATGCGAATATACGATATTTCTTTCGCTGTTTCTTCTTTTAATTTTTTAAAATTTTTCCCATATATCTCGAATTAAATAACTTCTTCGTATCGTGTCGATCAGCTTGTATATATATATTTGTATATATATATATATATATATATACAAATATATATATAAATATATATATATAATATATATATATATAATTATATATATATATATCGCCCAATATTTAACAATCTGAATTTGCTAGTCCGGGATCCACTTATGCTGGTCACATCTTAGCAATAAGCAAACTAGTAGGTGCTCTGACTCTTGTATCATGCCACATTCACATCTGTCGTCATCCGTAATTTTCCATATTTTATTAACGTTCTTCGCGTCCTAATTCTTATTATATTTTCACGAATTTTTTAATGTTTTTTATTTATTTTTTGTTAATCTTGGCAATGTTATTTATACGTAAATAACTGTATATTAATACCGTAATTTCGCATTTTTTCTTGCACATTAACTTCAGTACGTTGTCCCAGATATTTTTATTTTAAATTGCTCTGCTATATTTGTTATTTTTAAAATTTGGGCGGGCAGATATATGATATATATATATATATATATATATATATATATATATATATATATATATATATATATATAATAAATAATGTTACTCTCAAACTATAACGAAACTTGTATAATGTAGAATTGTAGTTACATTTATTATAATCGAAAATTATCATTACCACCGGAATCAGTACCTCTGCTGTTGAGTCATCTCAAAAAATAAAAAAATATAAGCAACTATTAATCCGGCTGATATATACATATACATATATATATATATATATATATATATATATATATATATATATATATATATATATATATATATATATATATAATACATTGTATCTTCGGTATGTGGATTTTAAATAGTCTCTTTATTTGAATAATAAAGAGCTGGAGTCTGTTTTATTTCGATGATAACGATTAAGTAAGCAATTATTACACAGATTGTCGAATTTTCGGAATAATTGAACGTTTGCAAAATTTAATTTTAAGTATATCATGCGTTGTTGTGTTTTTTACCTTTGCGACATTTACGCGAATAACGTTAATCATAATAATAAGTCGATTCTCTTTCTGTAATATGTTTTTACGATCAGTTCAACTTTTTATCCATGACTTAAACATCATAAATATGTCTTTCTTAATCGCAACTCGCTATATATGTAAGTCTAGATTTATCTGAATAAGTTCATTCGCGTATCGATACAACTATATATTTTAAATTCTTCGATTTGATGTTATAATTCGTAACGAGCGAATGAAATAAAGTAAAATAGAAATATATCGAATAATTAGAATTTCAAAAGAAACATATTTTAAAAGAATTTCAATATTTTATAATTTAATAATAATACACCACCACGTCGTATTAATATAATTCGTAAAGAAAAGAGCAAAAAAAAAACGCTTACGTTGTGATTTTTTTTGGGGGGAATATTAACGAAATATATTTTTGAAATTCACGCAGAACGAGACACTGTATTTTGTCAGATGTAGCTCGCAGTTAAACGAGGGACGAACTATTTACTGGCAGAAATGTCTGGCGCGTACACGCGTATATTATTTTACAGGGAAATATCGTCTTTTTTAAGAGTTTCATACAAAATTAGAATCTCTGTATTATATCTAATTTTTTTTTCCATCGTTATCTTACGATAATGACTTTTCGATGAAATTCCAATTTAAAAACGGCTTGTACTCGAAAAAGAACTTTTTAAAAAATAAAATATATATACACCTATATTTTAATGAATTATTATAGCACGATTACGTTTTATAAAAGACGTTGTTCACACAACACGAAATAATTAAAACTTTCAGTCACGATGTTTCTTCCGCTGTGTATTATATGTGAAATTTATTTTTGTTTATTTTCTGGTTGACGCGAGCGTAATTTCAATTTTAAAAATATTTACATAAACACGCTTAAAAAGTATTTAGAATCATCTAAGAAGCGAAATTCACTTTGTATAAAATTTAAAAGTTTGCGTGAAAATTGAATAACACGTGACTGAAAAGACATTGTTTTCATTTTATTTTGATATATATATATATCAAAATAAAATGAAAACAATGTTAATCACAATAAAATTTATTTTATTTGCAAAGCTTTTCGACTATAACGTCATTTTCAAGCAATACAAATAAATTAACAGATATATTAATAAAAACTTTATATATATATATATATATATATATATATATATATAAAATGAAAACAATGTTAATCACAATAAAATTTATTTTATTTGCAAAGCTTTTCGACTATAACGTCATTTTCAAGCAATACAAATAAATTAACAGATATATTAATAAAAACTTTATATATATATATATATATATATATATATATATATATAAAATGAAAACAATGTTAATCACAATAAAATTTATTTTATTTGTAAAGCTTTTCGGCTATAACGTCGTTTTCAAGCAATACAAATAAATTAACAGATATATTAATAAAAATTTTATATATATATATATATATATATATATATATATATATATATATATATATATATATATATAAAATGAAAACAATGTTAATCACAATAAAATTTATTTTATTTGCAAAGCTTTTCGACTATAACGTCATTTTCAAGCAATACAAATAAATTAACAGATATATTAATAAAAACTTTATATATATATATATATATATATATATATATATATATATATATATATATATATATAGATTCACGTTGATTAGCCAGATGTAATTTGATTTACTAAAAAAAAAAAAATTATATTTACAATAACATAATTATAAAACCGATTTTAAAATTATTTCATCATTAAAATTGATCATATTATTTAATAAATTATTTTTTATTTTTATCGCCGTTAATATGTACACGTCGATATATTTTCTTGTATCGTACAATAATAAAATTCCGTGTACGAGGATGAATTAATTTTAAAATCGTTTTTTTAATTATGTTATTGTAAATATATATTTTTTTTAGTAAATTAAATTAAATCTGGCTAATCAATGTGAATCGATATATACATATATATATATATATATATATATATATATATATATATATATATATATATATATATATATATATATATATGTAATATATATTAAGTTTTTATTAATATCTCTGTTAATTTATTTGTAATGTTTTTGTAATGCTTGAACATAACGCTATAGTCGAAAAGCTTTGCAAATAAAATATTGTTTTTATTTTCTTTTGTTAATTCATAAAATCACTTTTATATATATATTATATATATATGTTTCGCTACAGTTTGAACTATTATTTTATTTAAATGCAATATTGCGATTCTGATTTAACTGTTTTCCTTATTTTTACAAGTTAAATTTATTATAACGCCTCGACTGTTAATACTACACGTTTCTCGTTACGAATTATATAATTTATTAACGCGTCGAATGTAAATACAAATTTTTGTACACTGCTTTTTTTATTTTTCTACGAATATTACTAATTTATGTTACTATAAATAATTAAACATGCAGCAAAATATAGGGAAAGGGAAAAAAATTGGACGATGACGTAATAGTAATTTTAAAACAACGTAAAAAAAGCGAGGATGTAAAACTAATAATAAAAATCAACAATATATAGTAAGCCCTTATTAAAACAATTGTCGCCTTGCGAATAATGTCAAAACGTACAATATCGTAAAATATTGAATATATCGGAGAGTAGTGACTTTAAAAACTCAATTGAAAATTAGTTAAATAACTAATATTTATTTTCTTAAGGAAAACACAAAGCTTTTCGGCATTTACGCCATTATCAAGTGAAAAATTTAAAAAATCATAATTTTAAAAATATAAATTAAATATAATTACTTAAAAATATGTGATGGTAATTGTGAAAATATGATCCAAAAATGATGTTTGCTTCTGTCGGTCTATTTTTTTGATTTGTTGAAATTTAATATCAATATATTTGTTTATTAATTTAGTTTTTTTATATTAATTTTTTCTTCAATATTATTTTCCTGATCCTGTAAAAGTTGTATACTGTTGGAATTTTAAATTTTTCATTTACTATTGCGATGTATGATGTCCAAACGTAAAATATAAAATATAAAAATATACAACCACAAAATTTTTTAAAAAACACAATTTTACAAATAAAATGAAAATAAATATTAAAAATCTGATAATGATTATGAATTATAAACGAAACAAGCCTTAAGAAAATTAACATTACGGATAGAAATAGGCAATTAGCACATTTCGAAGTTTTGAAGAAGAAAACCAGTGCCAAATGGACAGATGAAAGGAAGAAAAAACACAATGAAGAAATACTGGGGTATTGGAGAGTAGTGATTTTATAAATTATAAACAGTAACACAGTTTATTTAATCACTATAAAAGAAATCCGGTAATTTATATGTTTATAGTGTACGCTCGATAATGACGTAACTGTGTCGAAAAGCTTTGCCATTAAATCTTATACAGCGATTAAATTGCGTTACGATTTTATTTCGTTTATAAATATAACTTAACGGGGGGGTTATATTTGTAAAATATTCTTATAGAACAATTTTAGACGTCAATAATTAAATTGTCTACTGAACCGATTAACGAACCTAGGTGCACATACAATGTCGATAAGCGACGGTTCGTGAATCCTACCGGTTGCAATTATACCTTCGCTCCATTTCCAAACGTACACACGAGAAATTTTTTATTTCGCCCAACATCACGAAGTAACATTAATAAAATCAAAGTCAACAGATTGTAATACAAAATACACAAGAACCGTTTAAAAACCGCAATCGGAAAAATTAAAAATTACGAAGTTAGGTTATTAATCGCAAAATAAAGTAAAGAAAAAAGATATGTTTTTTTTTTTTTATCCACGTTGTACCGACAATTATATGCCACAACTAACGGTGACGAATAGAAGAAATAGGGAAGGTAAGAAGAGGCAAGGAAGGGGAAAGGAAGAAATATATATACGATTAATATCTCCAGTGAGATAATTTAGATCGAGGATGAGGTTAAGAAAAAAAAAAGTACTATAGGCCTATTGCATTTAAATAAAGTTGATACATAAGTAGCGCTGTTTGGCGAAAATTGACTATTTGTCAAGTGATCGGCAAGGCATCACGGCACCATTTCTTGAATCGCTTGGGAGGGTTGTCCGGCAGACTATATACATTCGATTGATATTAGAATTTGAGGTAAACTGTAGTTTATCGAAAACTTTTTGATACTGCTGTACATACAAATCGTGGACATACGGTATTTTTAAGTCGGAGCGTCAGGTTTGAGACATATTTCAGAGCAGATACGGTATCCGAGTCTTAGTATACTATTAAAGATATAGCGCGTGAATATAACTTTTTTTTTTTTTAGTAAGTGAGAAAGGATTTCTAAATCCTGGAGCCTTCTTTTTAGGGGCTGTCTGTATGCAATGTAATACTTCTTTCGGTGTGGTGTTTTATGATACTTTGAAATTTTAAAGGTTTGCGTAAGATGTCTTTCACAAATCTTGAATGGTCTCTGTTTGCGTCCGGATTCGGTTTGAACGTGTTCGCTAAGATATTGGGCAAAAGCGTCATCGGTTTTTACCTAACAACCTTTATTTCATTTTATATTAAATGACTCAGGAGTTGGCTAACTTTTTCGTTTTAACCCACAGAAGGATTTGCCGTTTTCATTCAGTAACTGCAATTGATATTCGAGCAAATCATTTTTATAGGCATTAATTTATTTTTTAGTTCACTTTGTAGTTGGTAGACATCTGTGTTATCATGTTCGTGTTTTAGAAATCCAAATATGTCGCGCTTGGTGTATTAAGAGATCGACCGTTTATCCGTATGTTTACTTGCTAAGTACGTTCATCAGTGCCACTAGGAGAGGATTTATTAGATAATTGACGTTTTAATGATCTTCATTATCTTTTAAGTACTTTTAATGGTTTTATGTTTTATTTTTGTCATTGTTAGTGACGCGAGAAGTTGCGGTATTATTATTATCAATCGATATCGATTGGGAAGAGGATAACAGACACTGGTCGTTGATTTCCCCACCTGTCGAAGGACACGATGCGAGGGGGAAGATCGTATCATAGTTGAAGCGGAGTATGCGACTATGAGACGTGGAAAGGTGGTTACCGTGTGGGAACCGATGATAATATCGATGCGTTTTAGCGTACGTATGCCGAGTACGGATAGATTTAATTAGTATAATGCCCCCCAATCAATACACGCGTCACGACGACAAGCGGACACACGTAAATGCAACGTTGAAAAGGAATCGAATAAAAACGAAGATATCGATAATAGAAAAATGAAATGATCTTACTGCTAACAACAGCAGCAGTAAGCTGTCAACAACGTACAAATTGAACGCGACAAACGAACGAAAGCAAAAGAAAATTAATATTAAACCAAAATATATTAAAAATTTATTTCCGCACGAATAAGTACAAAATTTATACAATTAGAAAAGTACAAAATGAAAATTACAGATAACAAGTATATATATATATATATATATATATATATACCTTATTTAAATAAAAGTCGTTTTTCTTCAGAACTTCATTGAGAAAATGGGTATCTCAATAAACTTTTAATTGAATTAATGTTGAAAAAAAAATACTACCAACAATATTAATTTAAAATATTAAAACAAAATAATTCTATAAACTAAATAGTTAAGTATTATTATTTTTTCACGACAAAACAATCCTTTGAAAATGAAACGATCAATTGCGGTATAAATAATAAAGCTTCAGCAAGGAAAAAATTCGATGTATATTTGTCAGTAATAATACCGCGGGAATGTAACGTAAAAGAAAGAAACACCGATAGAAACTCACGTAAGAAAAACTAATCTGGCAGATGAAATATAAATCGTGGACTCGTTCGTTAGTTGCGTCAGTAGTATGCGCACTCAACCGCACTTATGTGTTATGAACGGCGAAAAAATCTATCCTGCCGCGTCAAGTGTGTGTACTTCTACAATTATGATTCGGCAACCAGCAGTCGCCAATATAGTTCCTATGTATACACACATAGCAGCACTACGGCACAAAATATCCACATAACATTGTGTAAGGCTTTCCGATGCTTTCTTTACGTTGTATCAAGTGTGCAACCGCCAACCGTTGTAACAGGCATTTCAAATTCAAAGGCACTTTTAAATTATTTTTACAATATACTCTACGAAAAATATTTGTAACATTAGCTGTGGTAACAAAGCTATACAGAGAACTTCTAGTGCACATTTTCCAATATTCGCTAGAAAATCGCGCTTATCGATTAAAAACAGACTTCTAATTTATATAAGTACGTTATTCTGCATAAATCGTTACATGCTGTGTACCTGTACGGTGTTCTACTAGCGGGAGAAATATACCGAAATTAGAAAAAATACAAAATCACTGTTTAAAGATAAATTAATCATACTCGGACATCTTCAATGCATGATGTCTTACACCTTGCCTACATACAAGAAAAGATGTTAAGATCTAAACAATTTTACGATACATGTAAATTATCACATATATACCAGTCATAAGTATAGGCGATTATGATTACGAGTCACTAAGGCTTAGGTCTAAAAAGTACAAACACCGGCGATTATGTACTCATCATTTGATGAATCTAACATTTATGATTAGATGCTACTAAGTAGTTACGTGTGTATGTATATATTATATATGTGAATACATTGTGTATGCGTATATATATATATATATATATATATATATATATATAATATATATGTATGTTTTATAATATGTATATTTTTTTAAAATGAACATGTTATTTCTATTATGAAATCAATCGCATAAGGTTTTTTTTTTTTTTTGATAGTTTCCCCCCCGTATTAAATACTATTTTTTATTCTATGCACTTATAATTTTATTTTGAGCACTAACGCTAAGGGTGCTTTTTACGCATTGTCCGCAATGTTTGCGCTAGCATGCACGCACATGTGTACATATATTACCATATCTAGTAACAAAATTTCAGATTCTGTAAAGACGATTATGAAGAAAATATAAATTATCTTTTATGGCAATGTGACACATTCCAAAATCAGAGGAAACAGTTTATAGAAAGACTAGTCTAGCAATACCATACACTACCCATCCATATAATAACGATGTTGACCAACCACGCAGCCACCTATACAAATACCTTAAAGAATGTAATATTGAAGTTTAAATAATAGGAAATAATTGCAATCGCAGCAGCTTAAACTGGCTAAAAGGATTCAAACATTCCAAGCCCAAAAACAAAAAATTAAACAAAACGTACCACGGAGTAATAAAGTTATTACTCCTTCTTCGTTCGTATTTGTTCCCCCTCATCATACGCGACCCAGATATGTAATTTTTCTTCTTCTAATTATGGTTAACAGTTCCTGGGGGTTTCGCAAATGCCGCAGCACCTCCGCATTAGTTATCAGCTGATATTCAAAAGCCGTCTATAAATCGACATTTCAAACGTTTCAAATTTCTTCGACGTGGATGCCGTGATAGTCTACTGTAGTCCAAATATAACATCTCACCGGATGCAATTTTAATCCTATACTAATGCCACGGCTGTACAATAAGTCTTCGACTTTTAGGAACGCCTTCAGTGCTCTACCTCTATTCTGCACCTAACAACCACCAGACATACGATACAATAATAATAATAATAATAATAATAATACGACACCGGTTTTTGTTGATCATCCTGGTGGTTACTATAAAACAACGGTCGATTCGAAATTGAAAATGCGAAATGTCGTATATCTTGACGAAAAAATATAGAGTGACCCGAAGAAGACGAACAGTTTTTTTTTTTTTTAATAGCGCAGTTGGTAACACTGCTACAACGCAAACCGAGTGCTGCATATTTAGTGTACACGCGAGAAATTCGTTTTGTCCAGTTTCAGTTATCGTGGCATCCTATTAAGGACCACCAGTTTTGCAATGTTATTTTCCGCGTGAATCGATCACGACAGTGCAAAGTTTCGAAACGAATTCAACGTTATGCGGTGTAAACCTGTACAATCTCGCAAATCAATTTTAAAGTGGATTAAAAACTTTCGAGAGACAGTTTCTGCACAACCCAATAAAAAATCGTACTGGACAAAACAAAAAAAAAAAAACAAAAAAAAACCGGTTCCGAATAGTGGGGTCTTATTTTTTCACTGGTACAGTCAACGAAGTATATCGAGATGATAAACTTACTTCCCTCACTTTGTCGTATTCACCATCATCTGGGCCGTACATGGTTTCAACAATATGGTGCGAAGTGTCACTGTTCAGCAAAAACGATCGCAGTATTGAAAGAAAACCCCGCATAGTAGCGTCGCACGGATTTCGACGCGCTCGCTAGATTTGATCGCTTCAGATTATTATTTATTTTTCTTTTTTTTTGTCGGGATACCTTAAGAGCTCGCGTTTACGAAACACGTCCGTGAGATCTGGAAGAAGTGAAAACTCGAATTTCTGAAGAAAGTTCAAAAATTCAGCTATGCTCGAAAAAGTTGTAAAAGGATTGATTGAGAATGTATTGTTGCAAATTATCTGAACGATATTGTGTTCCACGAATGATTGTAAGCTAATCTCTGGTTTTTCTAGAGTTATTCGAAAAATAAAACCGTCCGTGGGTCATCCTATAATAATATCTTCGTCGATAATTATAATGGACAAAAAGACGAGAGAGTGTAAACGCGATTTAATTTTTATAAAAACATTCAAGTTTACAATCGCTAACGGACGAAAAGCGAGACATGTAATCATCGCAGTCGTTATCGTTAGGAATTAATTTCGATCATGCTTTTAAAAAATTAACGTTAATTCTCGCAAGGATATTATAATTTATTAACGTATCGTTAAAATCGGATAGTTTTCGTTTTTCAGCCAACGATCGGTTTGATGTTGCATAATTTGGCGGATTTTAACGAGCGATTAATTATCGTCTTATTTTTAAAGATACAATCGTCAGCGTTGGATCTATTATACAATTCATCGTAGTAGGATGGCTTCGGTTTATTATCCATTATGTCAGCTAGTACGTATTTATCTTTAGGCGTTTTGTAATATTTTTTTACTTCTTTGATATGTCTGCAACAAACAATAGAAGAAATAGCAACAACAATATTAGTAACAAACAGAAGTTAAAGAAACGTAATATTGTATAATGATATATACACGTGTGTTTTCGCGTTGAAAATAACGGTAAGTTTAATATAGTTATACTTAATTACTAAAAATAGTTAAAATCACTAAATTTATTTTTAATTATGCGAAGCTTTTCGGCAATTACGCCATTGTCAAGCTATATACAGTTAAAATTAATTAATATAAAATCGTAACATATTAATTTAAAACTAAGTTTACAATTTTAGACAAGTTCATTTTGTATAAAATTGTAAACTTAGTTTTAAATTAATATGTTACGATTTTGTATTAATTAATTTTAACTGTATATAGCTTGACAATGGCGTAATTGCCGAAAAGCTTCGCATAATTAAAAATAAATTTAGTGATTTTAACTATTTTTAGTAATTAAGTATAAATAAAAATCACTACATTCCACAATCAATAAAATTTAATATAGTTATAAATATTTTTTGTAACACAATACATATATGTAAACACATAATTTTAGTAGCGAACGTGACTCTAGTGTCGAAAATGCTTATTAAATGTATAGATGATATAAAGCAACTTCTTCACGAGTCACATAATACGAAAATCAAGTTGAAAGATGGAATTTTGAAAAAAAAAAAACATTAGATACTTTAAAGTTACACGTTAATAAATTAAATAATAATTACAATTAAAAAACGTACTAAAAAGAGTACAACAAATATTGTTAGCGGAGTTATTTCAGAAAAACGAAGCTATTCTTCAAAGTTAAAGTTGCTTTCAAATAGTAATACCAAAAAAAAAAAAAACCCAAGTACGAAATTTTAATTATTAGTTTAGAAGATAGAAATTGGAATAACGAATTAAAATTAATACGAGTAGTAGACATCATCGGATTTCGTGAAACAACATAAACATAAAATTATAATCGGTGTCAAAGATAAAAAGCAATTTGAATGTTTAAAACAAGAGCTTTCAAATAATATATAGTAGACTAAGACGGCATTAAAAAAAGATGATATCCTGTACGATCTCGTTAGTTGGCGCTCATCACGCAACTACAGATATGGATATTAGTCTGGCAATTAATAATAAAACAAGTAAAAAAAAACCCAAAAACCGTTACTTTAAAACAATCTAATAATGGTAAACTTAGCGCATTTGTACGTCTTAATCCGGATGCTTATCACATTTTAATGAAGGCTCTGGTTAATATGGTTGTGAATTAGACGTAAAGCGTAATACCCCTGTCATACGCTGTTATAACGGCCTAAGGTATGGTCAGATGAAAAACGAATGTTTAATCTAACGTCCAGAAAATATGCGTTGGATGAAAATCAGATTAAAGTAAAATGCAACAATTGCTTTTCGCATGCATATGTTTACCGTGTGTGAAAAAGAAATAAACTTCATTTAGAAGATAGGAAAAATATTATCGATAAAATTACGCATAATATACGTTTTCGTACTTTTCTCCTTTACACGTTAAAATTGTAAATAAAGTAAAACTTAATAACGTAAATCATTGTAAAGAGACACAAAAAGTACTACAATTAAATAATAAACAAAAACTAGTAATTACCTACGCGTAATTTGCGATCCTTATTTATGCAGTGATGAATCAACATGTTAATTTTTTATTACACACTAAATTCGTTACTATCAGCAGTAACATTAAGAATATTAAAATAGTACAGTAATTTCTGATTACATAAAATTAACGTAAATGATCTTGTTATTTTTCGAATATATTTTCTACCTAATAATGATACATCTGAATTTACACTTAAACATATAAAACAAAATTGGAAACGTATCGTAATAATACTTGGTGATTTTAACCTAAGGTTAGAAATATCCGTCCAACAATGCACAATTTGAAAATCTTGCGTATCCAGAGGTAAGTTAAAATTTTTGAGTATAAGTTACCGGATGTTACGGTTAAAGAATTCAATAAAAATCTATGTATCGATATTTTCGATACTAACATCGATAATAATATTCCTAGCTTAGATATCAATAAATTTATAAATACATTAAATGGTTTATGTTAATGTTAAATTTTGAAACAAATCTCATTCTCGCAAATACCCAATCTCGAGTAAATAATATTACCGAACAACTTACCAAATTACTGTAAATAGCAAAAAAAAAAAAAAAAAAGTAAAAACCTAAATCACGGTGGAATAAAAATTTAGATTATTTTAAACTTCTAGTTCGTGGGTTTCATAAAAAATCTTATAAATTAATTAATATATAACGTAACATTAAAAATATATAAAATTAAGATATTTAAGTAACGGGCCTGGAAAACTATGCAGCTTGTCCATGGGTAAACCTTATAAAATATTAACGAACGTCGAATTATTTAAATTTCCCGAGCTTAAAATTAATGTCCTTAATGACTGCTATTTATGTATTAATAAAGATAAAATGAATCTATTAATGAGTACATTAACTTCAACGATGATGTCCCTATTACACTGAATAATATCACAGATAAAAATAAACATTTAAGAATAACGATCGCTTCCCTTAAACATGGTCAGTCATATCCATTCTAACTGGCGTTTTTCAAATAGAAAAATGCCCCTGCTCTGTTTCGTTATAACAAGGTTGGAGGAGTTTCGTGCACGTCTCACGTGCATGCAAGCTCCTTTTCAATTTATGGTACCATATTTTTACTCCTTCAACAAAAACAAAATTTATCCTTTTTCCTTGAAAACTGTAGTCTGTATCCTCCTACACTAATCCGTGCCACTTTCAATAGTATTATCTCAGAAATGTTTCCACTACACACCCTTGTTTACACGGATGTATCAAAGTCAACTAGACGAACGGGAGCAGCAG
This sequence comes from Coronaproctus castanopsis, assembly GCA_032883995.1. Classification (NCBI taxonomy): domain Eukaryota; kingdom Metazoa; phylum Arthropoda; class Insecta; order Hemiptera; family Monophlebidae; genus Coronaproctus; species Coronaproctus castanopsis. The sequence goes on from CM065054.1 coordinate 25,292,811, forward strand.
CGTTCATTCCAGCTTTCAATATTAGTAAACAAATTATGCCAAGAATGTTCAGTATTTACCGCAGAACGTGTAGCAGTACTAACAAGCCTTGTCAATTCTACCGGACTTAAATTTTCGCGGAAATTACCTTATTATTACCGATTCCAAAAACGTGGTGACGGCTGTAGATGCGTGTCAGATACATTAATTGAGTTTTGCTAAAACTTAATAATTTGGAACGTGTGGAAATATCTGTGTCCTTCTTGCGGGTGCCGAGTCATACAGATATTCCAGACAACGAATTTGTTGACTCATTGGCTAAAGACGCGTCGTCTAGTGGTGTACTAGCTCCTTAATAACTCACAAACATATCATTCACTTTATTCAGCTAGAGCATAGGGATCAATGGGAGCTAATGTATACTGAGAGAATTAGTCAATCACCTTTCACTTATTACTATCACCTCCAGCCTTCTATCCACAAACTCCCGTGGTTTTATTTCTTTAAGATTAGTCGTAAAGGGATTGTACTCATCAGCAGATTGCGATTTGGACATCATTTTTTGCCTGACCGTCTTTTCCGTATGCAGCTTAGACAAAGTCCCTACTGTCTCCTCCATTCTGAATAAGTAGTCTGCAATCCCGATCATGTTTTTTTTTTTTTTTTTAATGATCTGCAGTGGCGCCGTTGCGTTTGAAGATTTGTCTTGTTACGTTCTTCTGGTATTACACCTCCGTATAATCGTCCCTTCTACATCTGGATAATCTACAATTGTTCCCCCATATAGCGACGTTTTGAAGTCAGCAATTAAGATGTAGATAGTCCCCACAGTATCACGTTGGGTAAGCTGTAAAGGCACCCACATTAAAAAAAAAAAATAAAAAAAAAAATGGAAGTGTCGTATATTAACCGGATAATACAAAACCCGAACAATAAAAAGCATTATCTTCTGATGGCATAACTATTAAAGTAATTAAAATGATATACTATTACTTTCCGAGTTTATCATTAACACTGTATAATATATATTTTTACAACTTAATATGTTTCCACACACGTGGGCAAGTCCTAGTATAATCATGTTAAATAAACCAAATAAAGATCTCAGCAAAATAAATGGTTGTAGAGTAACATGTTTGTTAAATTCGTTAAGTATATGAAAAAATTATTTTAAAATTTTTAAATAACGAAATTCATATGCGCTCAATCCGTATCAATACGGTTTCAGAAAGTATTATTCTACAGAATTAGCTATTTCAGATGTAATAGATAATCTATCACAAAATAAACAACAATAATAAATCGATTGTTATCTCATTTGATATAGAAGACGCATTCAATAATAATTGACACACTAATCGCAACAAATAGATTTAGTTTTAACATAATCAATTTAATACATCAATTATTTATCAAACAGGAGAGTTATTTGGAAATATTAAAATGATATCATAGATGTTAGTAATAATTTTCGAGTAAGTTTCAGTTCTTGGACCGGTCTTGTGGAACATTTTATATTCCAATACACACTCCGGTTTTAACAACACTCAAGTAGGCTTACGGTTGTACAGTTACGCAGATGATCTACTCTTCACATATAGTGTTCATTTATGTAGCAAATTGACGTTGTCGTCTCGTATTTCTAATTGTAATGAAGTTATTACTAAGCTTAAAACAATAATAAATGATTTAAATCACAAATTTGAGATTACCAAATCTCAAATTATGGTAGTATCTGATCGAGGTAAAAGCTTTGATCAGGTAATATATGATAACATTAAAATTGATAATAATGTGTTTAGTTTTACTGATCACATTAAATATTTAGGCAAAGCTTTGATCAGGTAATATATGATAACATTGATAATCACGTGTTTAGTTTTACTGATCACATTAAATATTTCGGCTTCATTACAGATAATACATTAAAATATAATAAACGTATACAATGTATAAATAATAAAGTCAACAAATACTATTATATATTTAAAACACTTGGAGGAAAATTATGGGAACTTAACCATAAATCTAAGGTAATTATGTATAAAGATTTAGTACAGTCATTATACACATATTGCGCTGGTGTCTACTTCGAGCATTTAACTAAAAAACAAATGTAAAATGTAACCTGTAAATGTCGTAAATTTCTAATTGATTTAACTTCTTCATATATTACTGTTTATAATATAACGTTATATACACGGATCTTACCTATTGATCTTTATATTGAAAAATGATCTTTAATTTTTAACGCTAAAAAAATAATAATGGCATCATAAGTAAAATAGCTGACAGTTTGATATACAAATTTTAAATTAATCTAACGTAAGATACAATATATTAACAAAAAGGATAAATTAATAAATAAATTATTTTCTAAACAAATCGTTTTAAAAATAAAAAGATTACAGTAAATTACTACAGGACTCAGATACTTTCTGGTCATGATTCTATTGGATATTACTTGAATAAATTACAACATAATTGGAGATAATAAATGATTACAATTGCAAAAGTAATGAAATAGAAAATGTTCAACATATAAATTTTTACCTCGGAACTATTTAAAATTAAGTATATATATATATATAATCGCTACTGGGATAGCAATAAACTAAAATTTGCTTGCTACTATAGTTTCGTTTCACTTTTTTTATATTATTATTATTTTAGATTATATATATATATACATACTGGCTTACACGACAAACTTCGTATCGCCCCAGAATCAATAAATGTATTAACTTACTAGCTGAATTAAATAAAAAACAAATACTGATGGAGAATTAGGCATTATACAAAAAAATTAAAAAACAAATTTACAAAGAAAATTAATTGACACGTCGATACTTTTTAATTTGTATAAATTTATTGAACTTAATAAAAAAATATATTTAATTCAGATAATAAGTTAATACATTTATTGATTCTGCGGTGATACGAAGTTCGCCGGGTAAGGGAAGGTAAAATCGTATATATATATATATATAATGTTGATGTTATATATAAAACCTAACTAGCGTATATTTAAGATATATCACATCCCTATGTTAAAAGCATCATAGGATCGATCGACCAAAAATCGTTTGAGAAAATTTTAAAAATCGAATACGGAATTTTGAACTCGCGATTTCTCGTTACCGGTCAATTTTGGTAAACTTTACGTTATTACATACGTTTCCTTCCGCCTATATCGTAAATCAGAACCCCCCCTATCTAAAAACGGGCCAAAATCCCTAAACCCTTTAACGCGAATTTTCTCAATAGGTATCGGGTGTAAAAATACGACTATACTATCATTAGACGCGTATTTCAATGCCGCATAAGTTTCGATTAAACTATTTTACCGAATTTCGGATAGTTCGTGAATTATAGCGAAAAAGTGTAATTTGAAATTTTCGAGTTCCGTTTGAATTATTTTTTTTTCGCGGTTTTTTCGTTTTATACGATAGATCTTATACAAAAACTCCTAATTCAAGAGGCGGAACCTTTAAAAATATCTACGTCGTGCGCTATTGTCAAAAGGTAGTAAGTCGACAATTTTTAAAAAATTCGTAGCTCGTTAACCTATTGATCGTACTTAAAAACGATTTTTTTATTTCGAACTAGCCATTTTAATATCTATTAAATAGGTTTTAACGAAATTTTACAAAAATTGAAGTTCAATAAAGTCACCTCCCAAAACTCTCCAAATTTTTTTCAAATAAATTTTTTATATATATGCACTGTCCTCGCAATTATGAACACAAAAAAAAAAATCAGCAAACTCATTGCAATGTATAAAGAGAAAATACCTAGTGTAATATGTAACTCGCATGTATTTTATATACTTATACGTACGTTTAAAACTATAATATTCTTTTATTCGATAATAATGTATACACGTCAGTTTGTAAAAAAAAAACCAAAAAACATTTGTTATTATATTCAGTATACGACACGCCGTTATATGTACCTTTATAAATAAATATATTTGTTCCGTCAGAAATTCCCACGAAAAATTTATTGAAACACTGAAAAGGATTGCTGTCAAGGACAAACAACAGAAGTAAGAGTCAAAACAGATTTTTAATTTGTACGTAGAGACAATCTTTAAACAAGCCTCCGATAAAGATGATTAAAGTCAACGGCTTTATACAATTAATAACATAAGGTACTATAGTCAGGACGATAGATAAACTCGCTATTCGTAGCGAAGCTTTCGGACTCTCAATCAATAAACTAATAACAGAAGTGATTGAGTTTTCCGAGGAACAAATAAAATGCTCGATATAGTTAAGGTTAAGGATAGAAAATGAAGTATCAAAACTTCGACTGGTCCAGTACTATGTCATATCTATATTAAAATATGCGTGTGAAACATTGAAATAACTAGAAGCTTTTGAAATGCGAATCCTGGGAAGGATATGGCGTATAGCATGGACAGAAAAAAGAACAAATAAATATGTATTGGAAAAATGTAGCCTCAAAACATCAATAATACTTTCTAGGAAACGGAAATATTTGGCGCATAAGATCAGAGAAAATGGTATCTTTCTGCTGGCTCTATAGGGTAAAGGAAAGGCGCCAAGAGGAAGAAAATGATTAGAAATGATAACCGCCGGTTTCGGAGATCACAAAAAAGTAGACGACATAATAAAAGACGCTAGAAATCGAAAATACTAAATCATGATATGTAGGCTAACTCCTGTCAAGGAGATGCCACTAGAAGAAGAAGATAGTTAAACGATATCGAATTTGAGCAGGTGTCAAATATTAAATAATTAGGCGTCGACGAAAGTTGGACACGCTAGATGCCAGCCTTGAAAAACATGATTATAGGAGAATATTAAAAATTCCTCGGACGCAAAAAGTCAGTAATAAAGAAGTTTTTAATAAAGTAAGAAAAAAAAAACTCGTTCGTAGTTATTAAATATGATTAAGGAAATCAATCTACGATTAATAGGACACATTCTGAAAGGAACTAAATCGGCGGTACAAGCCGAAATTTGTTAGTTCCCCTAATTTATGGATATCCATTTAGTGGCCGATGCGGACCCTGTTATCCTCAACTGTTCCCGTTACAGTAATCTTCGTGTTGCTTTTTATCAAGCTATTCATGTGACCTTAAAGTTCCGTTTCCTATAAATATTGTGCATTTCTCTTAGCTCTTCAAAATATCCACATATATATATATATATCTATATTCCTATGTTTTAGATTATGGTATTATTATTTGTAGGGAAATCATTATTATAATGTTATTAAATATTTAGAGTATAAATAAAGAATATTATTAATATTTATAAATGTACTGTCAATATATATATTTTATGATATGATATAATGGAGTCTGTGTCATGTCAAATTGGATCCGTGGGATGCGTTGGTGTGGTTGGTTGTTGTTATTTTCAACGTGTTCTTTTCTAAGTAGATAATATCATGATTATGTTTAGTATTAATAAATAAACTAATATTAAATACTGTAAATGTATTTATAGAACAAATATTCACAATAGGTTATGGGCCTAGATAGTTTTCATTGTGTATTTTCAAGTTTTTTTTTTTTTTTTGTTTTTTTTTTGTAAAGCACGCGTAAAAGTAAGTTCACAAAAAATGGATTTTGGTATTCAGAAACTTGGAACTGATGGAAATAATTTCAAAATTTGGAAAATGAGAATTTGGAGTTTGTAGCAAAGTAACAGAGGCAGGTAAGAACATTATAATAATGCATATTACCGATGATTTATTCGAATGTGTTATGGACGAAGATAATCCTACGAAAATGTATGATCTACTTTGTGCTAAATTCGATAACAAACAGGATTTGGCATTTTACATGTACGTAGCATAATTATAGGGGGTAAATGTAAAGACAATGAGAAATTCGAAGATTACCTGAGACGTTTCGAAAGAAATGTAAAAAATTTATTAATGGAACCGAATGAGAAAATTGCAATGTTAATAAATGGGGTACACTTAAACGATTGAACATTGTTTCGCAAGTACTCATTCAAACATGTAGTGATTACGATAAAATTAAACAAAAACTATTATTAGAAGATACAAAATTATCCATTAATAATAATGCTGATATGAACCGAGATCATGTATTTTTGACAGTCAAACAGTGTAAAGAATTTTGTCGGCGTAATCGTGGTAGTAATGAATGCAAAGCAAATATTAAATGTTAATAAATTAGGACATGTTATGGATGTAAATTTTAAAAAATCAAAAACAACGAGAGTTTTTAATAATAAGACACGGAATGAACATAAACCGCATTCCTTTTTAGTTAAAAACACTATTGATGATCAAACTAAAAACCGGGATTTAAAAATAATCAGATTTCTCGCAGATTCAGGTGCTACACAATATATAGTGAATGATAGAAATCTGTTTACTGAATTTACTGAGTACACTACAGAATTACAAACAGCTAAACGATAATATAATGTGTAATGGACAAGGAAACATAACATTAAGAAAGGGTTCAGAAGTATTTACATTAAATAACGTATTATACTGTAAAGATGTCAGGTGTAATATATTGTTTATTATCAAAAATAGACCGACATAACAAAAGCGTTACCATTAATAATGGAACGATAAAAATATATAATGCTAATAAGGAAATATTAACTAGGTACGAAAACAATGGGCTGTACTTCATTGAATTTGATGAAACAAGTAATACTAGTCAATTGTTAACTGTTAAAATGAACGACTCAAAATTGCGGTATAAAAAATTAGATCATACAAGTGATACAAATTTAGAATTGTTAAAAAAATTGGGGTATATAAATTTTACCACTGTAAATGAAAAGTGTGAATTATGTGAAATATGTGTATCATATAAAATGGGTAAAGTAGAACACAAAATTCAGACTGGTCGCAGTAAATCACCTTTACAACTTGTTCATACTGATTTGTGTCAAGTAAAAAGTAAATTTGACTCAGATATAATAATATTTAAATATACGTTAACATTCATGGACGATTTTATACATTTTACAATTGTTTATCTATTGAAAAAACAAAAAGTGAAGTTGAATGTTATTTGCGGAAATATATAGCTATGGTACAGAATAAGTTTGATAAGAATACAAAACGGTTAAGATGCGGTAAAGAGTATGTAAATGATGAAATAAATAAATTATACGATGAATATTGAAATTGAATATACTTTACAGTCCGGTAAGTAATGGAAAGGCTGAAAGGATGAATCGAACAATATTAGAAAAAACAAGATGCCTGATTAATCAATCAGGGAGAAATGAAAGCTACTATGCAGATGCACTGCTCACTGCAATATATTTAATAAATCGTTTACCAACCAAGGAGTTTGCAGAAATTAGATATTCCTGCGACATTAATGGCGGAAGACAGAAATTTGTTCGAATAAGAAACTTTTGATGTCTAGCGTTACAGAAACATATAATAAAATCAAAATTATTATCTAAAACAAACAAATGTCTATTTTTAGGTTATATAAAAGGTGGATATAAATTTTTATCGCTTGAAACAAATAATATATTAGAATCAAAGGATGTTGTTTTTAATGAATATATATTTCCGCTTAAAAATTGTAAAGTTCAAAATTATATATTACCAGATAGTAGTGATGTACAACCTTACTTACCAACAAACGAGGTTGATGAAGTTGAAGATATAAATGATGAGTCTGAAGGGGAGGAAGTAAACAATGAAAACACAAATACAGATACTTTGAGAAAATCTGATAGACAGAAGAAAAAACCGGAATATTTGAAAGACTAATATGTAGATACAATACCAAAAAAGTTATAGTGATACAGAAAAATTAAGTGAACAAGAAAAGAAGTCATGGAAATTAGCTTTGATAAGGAACTCAATCATATGAAGAAGTATAATGTTTGGTTAGTTGTAAAACACGAGAATCAAAAATTGATCTATTCAAAATGGATATTCAATTATAAAATTAATGCTGAAGAAAAATTACCAAAAGCAAGGTTGGTTGCATGCGGATATCAAATAAGAAATAATTATGATACGTATGCTCCAGTTGCAACTACAGTTTCCGTACGAACTTTATTATCTGTTGCTAATCATTTTAATTACCGGATGAGACATTATTGAAACGGCATTCTTGAACAGTAAATTAAAAGAAGAAGTTTATTTAAAACCACCACACGTGGAATTGATCTTGGGAATAATGTATCAAAATTAAAAAAAGCATTGTATGGATTAAAACAGGCTGCCAAAAAATTGGTATAATAAGCTAAATCAAAGTTTAATAAATCTCGAATTTACTAGGTCAAAGTATGAAGTATGTTTATATAAATACAAAAATAAAAAATTATTTATATTAGTTTATGTAGATGATCTATTAATCGTTGGAGAAAATAACACAGATATTGAAGCACTGATAACTAAAATAAAGAATGCTCGGGAATTAACATTACACAAGAAAATGGTAAATTAGTGATGGATCAAGAAGAATTAATTGATAAGAATATGAAAGAGTTTAATCTAGTAGATGCAAAAGTAAAACATACTCCAATAGAGAAAGATTTAAAATTAACTAACGATGACAGTCGGAATACTGATGCAACGAAACAGAAAGAATACCAAAGATTATTAGGAGCATTGTCACACATAATGCAAAACAGCAGACCAGACATTAGCTATGCTATAAACGTGTTAAGTCGATGTCAACAAAGTGTCACATCTGAGAAGTACCAGTACTTACAGAGAGTACTAAAATACCTAAAAGGAATTAAACATCTGAAACTCAACTATGAACAGAATAGTAGTAATGAGACCCAATTGAAATTTATGTCAATACTTCATGGGGAGATAATGACGATCGGATATCTACATCAGGAATACTAATAAATCTGTTTGGAAATACTGTTTATTGGAAAACGAAAAAGCAAAATTTGGTTACGTTATCAACTGCTGAATCTGAGTGCATAGCTGTAAGCGAAGGAGCACGAGAAGCTTTATGGCTGTCCGGTATATTAGCTGATTTGGGAATTAATACTAGCAATGGTATAATAGTACATGAAGATAATCAAGCTTGCATCAAAATAACTAATAATACAACAAATTATAATCGAACCAAGCACTTGGATATCAAATATAAATATATAAATGAGTTGGTGGAACAAAAAAGAATTCAACTAAAGTACATACCAACCGAGAAGCAAAAGGCAGATATACTGACCAAATCATTGGATACGACAAAATACAGACAAATGAGATCAGAGATGGGAATTTATGATGAATAATGATTTTGGGGAGTGTAGGGAAATCATTATTATAATGTTATTACATATTTAGAGTATAAATAAAGAATATTATTAATATTTATAAATGTACTATCAATATATATATATATATTTTATATGATATAATGGAGTTCTGTCATGTCAAACGTTTTTGATCTGTGCGATGCGTTGATGTGGTTGGTTGTTATTTTAAAGTGTTCTTTTCTAAGTAGATAATATCATGATTATGTTTAGTATTAATAAATAAACTAATATTAAATACTGTAAAAAATATTTATAGAACAAATATTCACAATATTATTTAATTTTACTCATTTCTACATTACTTATCAGTCTGCCTACTTTATAAATAGACTTTTCTTATTCATTTAATTACATAGATATGGGTAAACTGTATGGAAGACCAATTAAAAAAAATATATATATATATATATATTTCTACATTACTTCTCAGTCTGCCTACTTTATAAATAGATTTTTCTTATTCATTTAATTACATAGATATGGGTAAACTGTATGGAAGCCCAATTAAAAAAAAAAATATATATATACATATCAGTTATTATATAGTGATTATGGAAGATAAGATTGCTGTGACAAGAGATCAATGTGGGCCGTCCTCAAAACTCATAGATGGGAGACTTACGAAGCGTGTTCATTCATTTAATTACCCGTACAGCTATGTCGAGAGAGACCAAAGCCAAATTGATCGCCGAACTCCTTAATGGAGACGGAGGATAAATACGAAAAAAGAATAAGTATTATCTGAACGAAGGAACCAATAAAAAAAAAAAAAAAAAAAAAAAAAAAAAAAAAAAAAAATTTGTTAGAAATATACGTACACTAGATTCGTATCGTTTCCACCGGAGTAAGTTGTTTGCGACCGATAGAAAGATTCGCATTTATTTCGTTTAATTACTTCGAACAATTTTTTGCGATATTCGTCAACCGATAATTGTACATCGTCCCTTAGTAATGGTCTAACCGTGCAACAACAATTACACAATAAACTATCTTGATCGTCCGAAAACCTGGAATATCAATTTAGAAAATTCCTTATTATTACCATTAATTAATACGTAAAGAAATAATTTTTCTTAATTATCGAAATTAAATTTTTTAAGTATTCATTCGGTTTGAACCTAGCAGCGATTACTTTGACGTAAATATATTCGAATATGGAAATACATAACGTACGGCGTATAATTTTGTTCGACCGTCATATTCATATATATATATATATATATATATATATATATATATATATATATATATATATATATATATATATATATATATAAAGCCTTTATTTCACCAAGGACTCCCACGCATAAATATACTAACAATATTATATAACATATAAACATTCATACCGGAGAGCTATAAATAATAATAGACATCGTTATGAACACCGTGTGGTTTGCACGTTTTCTTCTATTCCGTTCTATCGAAGCTTAATCGCAACTAAGTAGAACCCATCCACTGTCTGAAGTCTACCTTAACGGTTGTCTACTTACACATCTTTTATTGTAATCTGAAATATACTTAGGTTAAAATTGCGGCCAAACCATTTCGACGAATTATGCGACCAGTATCCATTTCCATTTTAGGCTGACTGCCCTCTTCGCGATGTCTTTCATTTTGATTTTATACCTAACGGTTTCCGAACGAATTCATTCCATTCTTCTAATTCCAAATACAGATCTCTCCATCGCTCTCTGTACAGGACTAACGGCGTCAATATGCGCTACTTTCGTAGACGACGCGTAACAGCCATAGAACAAAACTGGTACGATACATTTTTACAGAATACTAACTTTTGCTTTTAGGTTCATTTTCTAGCTTCTATTTTTTAATAATTTATACTTTAATCCATAGATATTTTTATTATCCGGTAATTTGTTCCAAAATTTCATTTTTGTCTTTTTAATCATAATATTCGTTAAAATATAATTTATAATTATAATTACTTTTTGTACGTGTACTTTTAGAATTTCGCAATAAATTATTTACCAATAATTCTTTTTTTCTCGTATGTAATTCACGGACGTTGGAAATACGAACTGCCTATAGAACTGTATTGACATAATTTCGATAAAGCCATTTTCGTATTCGTCGGGTATTGTTGCAATTGACTCCTACCTACGTCAATCGTGTGAATAAATTTACTTAAGCTGGCTGTTAACTTATTATAATTGATTACTTTAATAACCGTTTATTGTGTTTTGCCTGCAATCATACTTATATCATAGGTGATATAATAACGGTCGCTGCTCATTTCCCATTTACGGACTCGATCTATTAAGTTGTTAATTAACAAAGTTCTTTTTTGCTTATTTCTTTGAAAAATGTAATTATTTTTCATGTTTAAAAATTGTAAACTATGTATATTCAATTCGACAATTTCTTTCCTCTTGCATCGTTCGCCGTGTCCCATAGTTAGTGTCCAGAGTTTAAATCTCCGAACCGTATCAATTTAGGGTTAATTTATTATTAGAAATATACATACCAATAAATTTGAAATATCGTGTGGATACGTTATTCGGTGGTAACGATAAAATGAATATAATGTCGTCAATTTGGATAAATATAATAATATTAAAATTATTACGCGTAAAAATAGTTTTTATTATATAATCATTAGTTTCTTAAGTATTATTTTTTTTTTCTAATTTATAGGTACTGATTCCTTAGGAGCATAAAATCAACTATAGAACCTTGGTGGCCTCCAGATGGCGCAAGTAGAAAAGAATATGGCAACCTAAATCGTCTACGAGTGGGTCATACAGCCATATCACACAATTACCTTTATACCAAAAGCCCTCCACCAACAAACTGCTCCTTATGCGGACATTTACCAACAGTCACACACTTAATTTACAACTGCCAAACACTCACACCGCACGGGTTAAAACACAAAATACAGGACCCAATACACGAAATACTTTCAAACAACCCTCAATCAATAGTTAGCATTCTGGCTTTTGTAAGAGAAAGCGGACTCCTAGCATACATATAAACTAGACGCACGTCTCCTTATGCTGTAATAATCCTGCTAGTTAGGCATATGGAGATTTACATAATATTAAAAAAAAATAATAATAATAATAATAAAAATAAGGATGGTTTCTTTTCCTTAATGATTTTAATTCAAATCTTCCGATTACGACAGAATATATAAACGGGCCAACGTTTATTTAAATGGATTTATATCAACGGATATATTTTTGTAAATTACACTAATAAAGTCGGAAAAACAAATATATTACCATACGTAACGGAACAAAATTCATCGACTTACAGTGAAATATAAACGTGTTTGATAGCCTGAGCCGCTGTAATCCGTTTACGAGGATTAAAAATTAGAAATTTCTTAATCAAATCGAACGCTTCTTCGTTTACATCTTTGAGTAATTTGTCGACAGAAAATTTTTTTTTAACGGTCGATAAATTTTCTAATAGCAACATCTTTCCATAACCGGATGAAACGGCTCTAATATCTGACGGAAAAATCAAAAAATAATAAATTAAAATTATTTCGCGAAAACGTTTATTTATTTTCATTAATCTAAACTCGAGAAAATATTACATATATGATTTAAAATTTTATTTTCAAAAGATGGAAAATTAAACCTTCAACTGAAGTTGACAATTCATTTGTGTGGTCAACGATGGGATATGCTTCGGAAACCTGAGTCGACAAAAAGAAGATCACTGCCCCTTTGAAATGTATAGAAGGATGCACCGAATTTCGTGGACGGAAAAAACTAACGAATTTAGAAGTAGTAAACAAATTATAATTAAGCCAACCAATCCTGTGCTAAATATGACTGAAGAATCAAAAAAGAGAAGTACTTTAGTCCTAAAATCGGAGAGGAGGAAGGCCCTTTTTACGCTTGCGATACGAGGAAAAATTTGTGGGAAAAAACCGCGAGAGTAGAAATAGCAGGAATAAAATCAGTTGCAGAAATGAAAAAAGAGGCTAAACAAAGACTAATGTAGAAAACCGAGGTGTCGTTCTAACCATCTGAATAGGACATGAGGAATGATGATGATGATGGTTTTCAAACTTACGCGATCTTTACCAGCGATAAGATTAAACAATCGTGACGAACATCGTAAGGTTATTTTTTCCCCGTACAAACGGACTATCATATTCAAGACTTTATGCAACGCATGAGAGGAGAAGTATTATTGACGTGTCTATAATTAAGAATCAACTGATGATGGAAAACTTTTCCGCCGCGAGCTGGGATCGAACGTTCGGTTGACAGTCCGGTACTCCAATAACCGTCATCTCGGTGTATATATACGTGTGTATAATATATATATATATATATATATATATATATATCTATGTTGAATATATTGGAGAGTAGTGATTTTAAAAACTAATAATAAACCAAACAAAATATAACACAATCACTAAAAGTTTTTAATCGCGAAGTTTTTCGACAGTTACGTCATTTTCAAGCACGTACCAAAATTATTACATCTTTTTATATATATATATATATATATATATATATATATATATATATAAAAGAGAGACAAGCACTTTATATTTTCGGTAAATTTGCTTGGCAATTTGAAACTCATTTATGGAAAAATGTGTCGCATCATTTATGACATCGCGATTGGCTGGGGTTCGTTTTAAAAATTTCTCCGTTCGTTACGAAAAATGTGTCGCACTGATTTATGCAATATTTTTAACGATTATATCATATTTGGTGGTATATTGAAATATAGATGTTTTAAACTTTTTTATCCTCACTTATAACTCATTAACAAGATAATATATATATATATATATATATATATATATATATATATATATATATATATATACATATAAAACACATATTATTTTATTTTTATTATCATTCGAAAATAATTTATATATAAATATTTTTTTAAATGACATGCGGACAGACGGATCGTGTGTAAAGCTAAAAAAACATGGGGATTATTATTATGTTTATGAACATCTAATTTAATTGATCTTTTACAATGAATTTGGAAAAACGTCGGAACGACTTAAATACCTTATTAGCTAACGTTAACCTTCGTCACGTGTTATATACTCTATTTAATGATCAGTAACGTTCGTATTAAGAAATGAAAACAGGAAATAATATAATTTTATTTAATTCAAGCGCGCAGTCAATCTTATACAACTGTCGCAGGCGATTATACTTACTGGACTTATATATTACACGTTGAACACTTTCAATTTCATCGCTTTCGCAATTACAACATTTAATTTGTTTCATAATTTTTACTTTAATTACAAAAGTCAGTTAAAATCGCTAAAACTTTATTTTCTTGAAATTCACAAAGCTTTTCGGCAACTACGCCATTATCAAGTGATATTTAAATTTAGATAAAAATAAAGATTTAAAAATATTATTTGTGAACTTATATTTAAATTTATATTTTGTGTTTTTATTTTTAAATCTTTATTTTTATCTAAATTTAAATATCGCTTGATAAATACGTAGTTGCCGAAAAGCGTTGTGAATTTCAAGAAAATAAAGTTTTAGCGATTTTAACTGATTTTTGTAATTAAAGTAATAAAAAATCACTACATTCCACAATCTAAACTTTAATAATTTTTAATTTATATATATATATATATATATATATATATATATATATATATATAGCATTTTATCCTAGATATATTTGGACTATTTTCTTTCGGTAATTATCCGGATTGGCATTATATTAAAAAAGAAAAATCACAAATTTACGAAATATAATCGTTTACAACGACGATAAGAGAATTTAAAATTACCGGCATTATTAGCTGGCGGTACGGAAGATAGAATCAATTCTATTTGATTTATAGTAGATGTACCGGGAAATAAAGGCTTGCCGAGATACATTTCGGCTAATATACATCCGATGCTCCACATGTCGACGCCTTTTTCGTATCTAGGATAAAAAAAAACAAAAAAAAACCAAAAACCACAGTATTAAAATTTGAAGAGCAAATTTTTGATCATAATTTAATTCGTGGGCGGAATAATTACGAAGATAAATTATAAATTTTAACTCGAGGACTAGAAGATTACTGATAAAAAATCTGAACGATTACTTTTTAGACGCCACCAATATTTCTGGAGCACGATACCATCTAGTCGCGATATAATCCGTAAGTGACGGATCGTACTTTTCCTGTTCCGACGACGCACATTGTGTAACGGATCTCGCGAGACCAAAGTCGGCTATCTTGCAAATACATCGACTATTTAAAAGAATATTTGCCGGCTGTTTTAAAGTAAACAAATTCTAATTACAAAATTAATAAATATCACACGATGTTCGTTGTAACTTTATTTTACTCTCTTGTTATTTTATCGTGTTTTTCTTCCTTTAGTTTAATTTAATTCATCTGTTTATATCGGTTGATTTATTTTTTCTTCCTTCTGTGGTCAAATATACAGCCAGACCATTAAAAAAAAAAAAGTTCACGTCGTCATATCAATTCATGAATGGTTTTTTTCTTCCGGCGTCTGCCCATTGCGAACCTGCTGCATACTGTTAATGTTGTTATTTTTGGGCGCATTAAATCCAATATTTTATCTGACCATTTTCGATGCGATCTTCCTTTTTATCTTTTACCGGGTGGTCTGGCTTCCAATATTAGTTTTGCTAATTGCAGAGCGTTTCGTCTCAGTAATGTGACCAAAATAACGTGAAATCCGTATCCGTATTGCAGACGATAACTGCATTTTTCGCCTATTCTCTCAAAGACTCTCTTACTCGTGATCTTTTCGGTCCACGATATTCTTAAAAGCCTCCGCCAACACCGTAGAAGCTTCTATTTTCTTTTCTTCTTTTCTATTGATAGTCCAAGATTCGCAACCATATGTGAAGATCGAGAAAATTAACCACTTCATTATTCGAATTCTAATGGTCATCGATATAACTGCGAATCTTTCCATACTTTAGTTAACCTACGAATTCTAACTCATATTAATTCTTCTTTTAATTTCACTTATACAATAGCCGTCGCTGTATATTGAAGAACCTATAAATATATGAAATCTTTCATTACTTGTAATCCATTTATATCTGAATAAATTTCTTGTCTCCTTATTAATAATCGTAATTTTTGTTTTTCGAATGTTTATTTGAAGCCCGAACGTATTACTCACAGTCTGTAATTTGACCAGCAAATATGTTATTAGACTATCTTTCGAAGTTGTCATTAGCACTGCGTCATCAGCATATCTCAAATTGGAAATTTGTTTTCCTCCAATAGGAAAACCTTCGTCGCAGTCGATCAGAATAATAAGTTCACCATAAGTATTAAATAACAAAGGAGATAAGATGCATCCTCGTCTTACTCCACGTTTTATATTAAACGGTTTAGACCATATACCATTGTCTAGATTTATGGACGCTTTACTGTCCTTATAAAGGCTTTCAATGAGGAATATTAAATGTTCAGGGGCTCCAAGATTTTATATATATATATATATATATATACAGTGGCGCACCCAGGATTTTTATCTGGGATGGGATCAACCATCCTCACCCTACAACAAAAATTCGTAATAAAAATAAATAAAGTATACACAACCGAATGTGTAACAAAATTTGATAGGTAAAACAAACTATAAACGATCACAAACAGCAACAAAAAAACGCACTGGTCACGACCTGGGTCAGATTCGAATGCCGAACGGCCCAACCAACGTCCATTTTTTTCATTTGTGTTGCACAGTCAGCTGGATTTTCAATGTCATTAGCAGACAGAATGTAACGAATATTTTCTAACAGTGCTTTTTGCAATCTAGGCCGTTTTGCACGCTTTTCAAGATGACGGTAGCTTTTCCAAATATTCTCTTCTGTTTCAACTATCATTTTAGTGGGAAATTGTTTGGAACATACAAGTTACGCACCTTCTTTATATGTATTTCATACTTTTCTAAGCCCTCTCTGGTGGGTTTAAGCCCGGTAACCCCCTGGGGTGCGCCACTATATATATATGATTTACTAGTATGCAACCAAGTTATTAACACTTAGGATCTTTATTTATAAACAAATAAGCAAATTAATTAAAAAAAAATAAAAACCTTACAATATCCATACTAGAAATGAACCGACATTTTAATATATATATATATATATATATATATATATATATATATATATATATATATATATATATATATATATATATATATATATATATATATATATATATATAGTATTTTGTCCATAAATGAATAGCGTGAAAAGCTTACTTTTAAATCTCTGTGAATAACATTTGCAGAATGAATGTAGGCCACACCCTTCAATATCTGGTAAATAATATATCGTTTATGTATATCCTTCAAAATATTTCCTTTCCGAATTATCTTGTGTAAATCAATTTCTGAAATATACGCGTACAAACACCCGCGGATGTTATTAACGTTATTTGAGTAACGTGTTACCGTTGTTATAGATCATTCTCGCATTTTATTAGGACATACCAAGCGCTAATTGTTAAAACGAGTATATTTATTTTCTAATTATAATTTTTATTAGTGTCGTTTACATTATACATTTTGTACCTTGAAATACAAGTATTTTGTATACATTAAACATTTTAAATTGACGCGAGAAAGTTAATAACACTTTGTCCTTGCATCGTAAATGAAGTAAAAAATTAAAATTATACCCGTTTTTTTAATAATATAGATATAACTGCCATTTTTTTTTTTTAAAAATGCTCTATTCGAAATTTAATATTGAGCACTAGTTTCTCGTTTATGCAGCTGTTAACGTGTTAACAAAATCACGTTATTCGGTAGCGTTATTTCGGAAACGTTACTTTCCCAGAATGTATTAGTATAACGTTCCGTAGAAATAACAGTTACTATATAACTGTCTAATACTTACCCATATATTCGAATACCAAATATATATCTTTACTGTTATTGGCCGGATGGATGTTCAATAATTTAACGATGTTAGGATGTTGCGTAAACTTCCTCAAATAAAATATCTCCCGGTAGGTACGTTGAGCGTCTGTCCTATTTTGAAAAGCGTCAAAAATTTTTTTCAAAGCGATTTCATTTTTCGATTTCTTATCGAGCGCCCGCCACACTATTCCATACGCCTGTCGACATTATATTAAATTCGATTTATTATTACGGTATTGCATCGAATAGTTCACATACGTAACATCAGACTATGCGTATTTACTGCGCAAGCGCCGTGTAAACAAATATAGTAATAGTATATGATAGTAATATTTATCATCGAAATCGTATTTAAAGCGACGAAAGGTTTTTGCGAAACATAGTGTTGTCCCTAAATTTACAACATACCTTTATCTACTAACGTAAGGACATTTACTTTCGTCGATGACAGAGCCATAGTAATCGGAGGAGACAACTAGAAAAGAAATTGCGCGAAGTATAGCGCGTAATAAATAACCGATTACGGCAATTCAACCTGAGCACCGATGATTCGAAGTCAACGTATATTCGATAGAAAAGTACGAAATAAAAAGTTAAATATATCTCAATAAGATTTAGACATTCGATTTGTTACACAAACTAAATACTTAGAAATACTAATTGACAATAATTTTTATTATAATCACTTTCATTATATGACAGCCGAAATATTATATAACAATAATAATAGTAGAATAAATTACAGGAAGGGATTAATACTTTATAAATGTGTAATTTTACCAAATATACCGTACGGCAGTTTAAATTTATATCATCGATACGATTAATATTAAACGATCTCGAAACGGAATAAAGACTTTTCAGAAAAATCATCGCCATAAACAAGTCATATAGTATATTAAGCCGCGGTTTCAAAACAGATTAAAGAATTTCCAGAGAATTATCGCCATCTAATTAAATAAGTCACATAAAACAGTCAGCTATATATAATAGCAAGCATTGTCATTGCTGGTATTAAGCCGCTAATAGATGAGATAGAGAAACATATTAACACCTTCTTGATAAAGAACAACATAAATCACGAATTTTTTCAACACTTAATATCAATCCATATTATCTACATGATAAAAAAATGTCAACGTTAAAACAGTATTGGATGATTACTATATATATTATATATATATATATATATATATATATATATATATATATATATATATATATATAAATTGAATATTACGAGATGAATATAACGGTTTGGCGAATATAGATAGCCGTCTAAACAACGTTGTATTTACTCCGGCGGGATTATTTTAATGTATAGTTCATCAGCGCGCATGGATTATTTTAAGTATAGAATAGCATACTCGAACAGATGCGCAATATGACAACGTAAAGCCACACATCATCCTGACAGGATGCAACCGTAGCAGCACTGAATTTACAAACATCGCGACAGGACCGAATTAGTAAAGTTCTCAACATTTAATAATTTTATAATATCCGAACATACCGAAAAACTCATCTACATATATACTGATAAACTTTATGTAAATTTTAATTTTTAAATGAAT
Organism: Coronaproctus castanopsis; assembly: GCA_032883995.1. Taxonomy (NCBI): domain Eukaryota; kingdom Metazoa; phylum Arthropoda; class Insecta; order Hemiptera; family Monophlebidae; genus Coronaproctus; species Coronaproctus castanopsis. The sequence continues at coordinate 25,312,536 of CM065054.1, forward strand.
TGATTAGAGTACCGCAAACTTAATCGAACGGACTCTGTTCAATTCATTATTCTTAATTTACTCAACATTTATAAATAAACTTTAACCCCGTCGTATTTTCAAGAATCGGGGTCACAAAAAAAAAAACACGATTACATTTGCACAAATATAATGAAATAATAATAACGATAACGATAGAAAGGAAATACATTTCGCAGAATGTAACAAGTACAAATGTAAACGCATAAATGTGTATATACAATTTAAATATACGTTTATATATTAAATGTAATCATCGTCACCGTCACATATTGTTCACTGCCGAACGTCGTGACTACCTATTGTACGTTTACGTACAAAATGAACTACTAACTAGCATTCAATGATATACGAAGTAGGGTGCTGCTGCCTTCTTCGTGAATAATTAAGAATTAAATAACGATGAAAAACTTTCTACATCGCGCGTTAGTTTCGAACCCTCGACCACGTCGAATTGCCAGTCGAGCACCCTATACGCCACCGCGACGCGATATATTAAATATAATACGTAAACTTCAATATATACGTGCGCACGCGATAATTATATTTAAAAGTATAAACTGCGCGATGAAGCGGGAATAAAATGGGGAAGTTTAAATTCACGTAATTCCCATTTACGCGTATCTGACACGAACATACAGGTAAAATACGCGCATATAGGCTCGCATTATTCTTTAACCATACCACACGTCCATATACACACTCGTAGACGTGCACGTGTTCGTCGATGATCGAGAATATGCAAATATTTTTTTTTTTTTTTTTTTTTTAATGCCGGTGCCTTTATAGCTTACCCAACGTGATACTGTTGGGACTATCTACATCTTAATTAAGCATGCTGACTTCTCTAAAAAAACGTCGCTATATGGGGGAACAATTGTAGGTTATCCAGATGTAGAAGGGACGATTATACGGAGGTGTAATACTCGAAGAACGTAACAAGATAAGGTAAAGCTCCGAGCGCAACGGTGCTACAACGGAACATTCAAAAAAGACATGATTGCCTGTTCAGAGTGGAGGGGACAAGTAGACATATACGAATAGTAATGTCACGTGTGGAACGAAGTTATTCCTGAATGAAAATCAGTTGTAAATGATGTTTTCATTCAACTTTTCGCTTTACCTATATAAAAACATAACGCGTTAACAATTTGTGATTTATTATCTAGATTTCGTCACTACACAAGAGAGTGAATTGTACGGTAAACGGCACTCGCATAGACATCCCACATTCTAGAATGCAACTTATTACGAACATAATAACAATGATAATACCTAAAGAAAATAAACCCATTAGACCGTTAGTAAACTGCATAAATACACCATCTTATAAAATTTCAAGAAATATAGCAAATTTTTTTAAAAAAAATTATGAATTTGAAGATAAATTTAGTATAAAAAATAATATAGAATTAATAAATTGTCTAAAAGGAATAAAACTTCGGAATAATGATATACTAATATCGTTAGATGTAGTTAACATGTATAACAACATTCCTACTGATAAAGTAATAGAATATATTAAGAATAATAATTTAAATAATAATATTTATAAAAATCATTATATAAGAATATTAGAGACAGTTTTAAATCAAAATTATTTTCAATTTCAAAATAAATATTATAAACAAAATAGTGGTTTAATTATGGCATTATCACCCATTTTAGCTGATATTTATATGAATAAATTAGAGAATAACATTAAAGATAAAAATATATTTAAAAATAATGTTAAATTATGGAAAAGATACATTGATGATATCTTAATAATATCGAATTTTAATAATGATAATGACAGTACTTTGGATGATTTTGTAACTAATTTAAATAATTATAATATAAACATTCAGTTTATGTTAGAAATAGGAAGAAAAACAATAAATTTTTTAGATTTAAATATTAACATTATTAACCAAAAAGTTGATATAGATATACACAGAAAACCTACACAAACAGATATATTAATACCAAATGATTCATTTCACCCAAAAATGCATAAATTAGCAAGTTTAAGAAACTTTATTAATAGAGCAAAATAAATTTTAACAGACAAAGATAAATTGAATAAAGAAAAAAACATTATAAAACAAATAGCAATAAGCAACAAATATAACCCTATTATAGTGGATCAAATATGGAATAAAACTAAAATCAATATAAATACAGAAAACAATAAAAAGAATTATTTAGGTTCTATAAATTATGTAGGAAGTTTTATACATATAAAATAATTAAAATATTTAACAAATATAACATTGATTTAGCAATAAGAACTAATAGTACATTATTAAAATTAATTAATAATAATAAAATAGAAAATAGAAATATATTAAAAAATTCAGGAGTCTATAAATTAAATTGTAATCAATGTGAAAAAGAATACATAGGAGAAACAGGTAGACAATTCATAACAAGATTTAAAGAACATTTAAATTCATATGCAAATAATGATGAAAAATCGTTGTTTGGAAAACATTGTGTAGAATTAGAAGATAATATTAATCTAAATTATAAAATTTTACATATAGAAAAACACTATAAAAAAAGAAAACTACTTGAAAAAATGGAAATTATAAAAGAAAGGGATAAAAATAAAAATAGTTTATTAAATTCAATGGTAAATTTTGATGAAGAATTAATTTTAAAAAGTATATTGTAAAATAGGTTGTAATTTTACTGGCTATTAATTTTTATTATATAATATAAGTATTTTTCAATGTTTAAATTATTATTTGGGTATTGTTTTGTAAATTTTATATATTGATAGTTGTGTTGTTCACCACGGTCATTATCAGATTTTTAATATTTATTTTCATTTTACTTGTAAAATTGTGTTTTTTAAAAAATTTTTGTGTTTGTATATTTTTATATTTTATATTTTACTTTTGGACATCATACATCGCAATAGTAAATGAAAAATTTAAAATTCCACCAGTATACAACTTTTACAGAATCCGGAAAATAGTATCGAAGAAAAAATTAATATAAAAAAACCAAAATTAATAAACAAATATATTGATATTAAATTTCAACAAATCAAAAAATAGACAGAACCGAAGCAGACAGCATTTTTGGATCATATTTTCACAATCATCATCACATATTTTTAAGTAATTATATTTAATTTATATTTTTAAAATTATGATGTTTTAAAATATTTCACTTGATAATGGCGTAAATGCCGAAAAGCTTTGTGTTTTCTTTAAGAAAATAAATATTAGTGATTTAACTAATTTTCAATTGATTTTTTATTATAAAAAAATCACTACATTCCACATTATAAAAAATTAAAATAACAATGATGATGATAATAATAATAATGCAGAACTTCCTTTATTCGTCACCCGCGGCACCGAGCATATGATGGATAACTGATTATAGGTGCGAATAACAGAAATTCCATTACGAACAAATTACATATACTATAATAACATACTTGATTACTAAAAATAGTTAAAATCACTAAATTTATTTTAAATTATGCGAAGCTTTTCGGCATTTACGCCATTGTCAAGCTATATACAGTTAAAATTAATTAATATAAAATCATAACATATTAATTTAAAACTAAGTTTACAATTTTACACAAAAATGAATTATGAATACTTTAGACTATCTGACCCTGACTGTGGTACACAACACAATCATTTAGTGATTTTAACTATTTTTAGTAATCAAGTATAAATAAAAATCACTACATTCCACAATCAATAACTATAATAACAGATTCGATTTTTGTCTAGAACGTGAACACACTCCCTCATTGACGCTGTACTGTTTTTCTCTTCGATACCTCATTATGATTTCAGTTTAGTAACGTTAGAATTACTGTAGTGCGTCGTGCAATGCGAGATTTTCCCCCGTACGAAAATCGTTTAAATTACGAATAAACGAAATAGATTTCCTCCAAAAAAAAAAAAATTACAGTTAGCTATATTTTTATATACGATGAAATTCGGTCATTCTTGTATAACTACTGCGTAAACACCGAGACTACCGACACACGCGGCGGTAACTGTCGCTGGAACGGAAACAATTGCAAATATATTTAGCGGTAAGATTGACGAGTTGTGCTGGAAATAATACCACAACAAATACGGTAATCTGTCATCATTCCGGGACACTTGTTAGTATCGTTTTTAAAAATATTTGCATTAGTCGCAATAAGAAACACGTTGTCACTTATTTTTCAAAATCGTATTATAGTATATTTCAATACAAAATTTTATATAAATTATGAAGAATTTATACGTACACATATGCCAAGTATCCCTTCAAGTTACACCTTAGCAGTTAAATACAACCAAATGACTTTACAAAACTATAAATAAATAATAAAGAAAATAACAATAGGAAAACTTAAAAGAAAAAACAACGAAAAACCTATCAGCTAGTATATTTTAATTTTAAATTGTATATAAATAAATAAAAAAAAAAAAAAAATCTTAACACAGATCTGATCGTATACATTAGAAATCGGTGCTTAATACGGCGTATATCTAGTGTAAAGCATGCTGCAAGCGTAATGCCCGATTACCTGAATTAAGTTATTGTCACGATACATTTATCATAAAATTTCTTCTTGTTCGATAATTTATAAATACGATCATAAATATGGGAAATATTCGGCGTGGAATCTACTGTATTTTAGTCCATCGAGGAGCACTTAATGGTGTTCTGCAGTACCCGGAGTTTTTTGTAAGTACTAACGGACACTGAACACCAGACCGAGCAAGAGACTAGGTCTTATAATGGTAGTGTAAATTAATTTCTAACGTAATAAACTTGAATCTCGATGAAAACAATTAGAAGAAAATACATTCGCGATTTTTAAAACGGTTTACACCGAAACACCCCCCCGCGATACGAATATCAACCGCGAATGTTTTTAAACGTTTTTTTTTCCGTTTTTTTAAATAAAAAATAATAATAAAATTATGACCGACTTACCCCTTTACCTATTCTTCGTTTTATTTGATATCTATCGATAATATGAACGTCTATTTCGTAGTTTAATTCCATCGTGTTACAAAAGCTCGATAAAACGCTAATACTGTTATTAGTGTATTTTCGATCGAAAGTTTAACGTTGCCAAGTGATCCGGGAAAAAATAATTACGTCCGATACGCAGTTACCAGGGTGATGACGTCTCGTTTATCTGTCGTTTCTGGTTGACTAAATACGAAGGATAGATAATCATCGGGGTAAATAGCGCAGCGACATCAAGGTTTAAAGACCTCGACGATTCCATTTCTTAGAAACGCTGTAACCACACTATATTAAGTCGATCGTGTTTAATAATAATAATAATAATAATAATAATAATAATAATAATAAAATTGAATATATTTTTTACATCAAATAATTTGAAGCGCATGCAATAGAACAACAATATGTTATGTGATAAATATTAGCCTCTAAAATTATAACCTTAAAACGTTTAATCGTACCCGGTTCGCCTCTTAAAAAGATCGCGCAGTAAAGGAGAACCAACTGTATTGAAAAGAGCTATCGATTCATTCACACGATGCAAACTATTTAATTTTTAAATGTTGAATATTGTTTATTGTATATGCTTGAAAATGACGTAACTGTCGAAAGGCTTTGCAATAAAAGACTTACTAGTGATTAAACTGTGTTATATTTTGTTTGGTTTATTATTTAATTTTTGTTTTGTTTTTGATATATATATATATATATATATATATATATATATATATATATATATATATGTATATATTTAAATTAAACAGTTTTATTAGACGTTGATATATCGGAGAGTTGCGATTTTATTAATTATAAATAAAACAAATAATAACACAGTTTAATCACTATAAAACTTGTTTTTCCGACAGTTAAATCGTCATCGAGCATATGCAATAAACGTTACATATATAAATTAACTGAAACATTTATATAACAACGACTTATAATTTGATACACATATTTCACTAGCCAGAGGTAATTTTACTGTTAGATTTAATTTAGAATAAATTTTATTTATAAAAAATTAATTCGTCGTCAAAATTGTTATAAATCTCCACACCTGGTTCAGGTTACATTGTTGATATAACGAAAAGTAGCGATTTTATGAATTATAAATAAAACAAAATAATAACAGTTTAATAACAATAATTTTGTTGTTGTTTTTTTTTAATTCGCGCAAAACTTTTCGACAGTTACACACACGTCATCATCAAGCATGCGCAATAAACTTTACAAGTTTTATTAACATTATCGGATATTATTTTAATTTTTTGACTTTCAACCATTTACCAACTAAAAAACCAGACTTGAAAATTACAACGGTTTTATCGTATGCATTGATGAAAAGATCTAACGCAATCCTAATCTATAACTTTCTGTTAGCTGTTATATAAACGAAGTTATTAGAATAAATAATTATATTTGAACACAATCTTGAAGGAAAGTGTTTAGTTAATGACATCTACAAGTTATTATAGAACGAATCAAATATTAACAACAAACAATAATAATAATCACGAATAAAATATATTTTAGAATTTCTATCGTCAGATTATTATTTGTTATCAGTACGACATTATCATTATACATAAGATGACAACGTCGTTCAAACAAAGTGTAGCCAATAATCATCATGTAAGTACATTCAAATATAAAACACATATACATACACATATAGATATATATATATGCGTGTGTGTGTGTGTAAACAACATAACCACAAGCATTAAAAATTATATATTCAAGCACAAAGCTTTCCGTTATGTCATCATCAACGTAAACTAACATTTCAATTCTAATTCTGTTAAATTTAAATTATTCCGTTTCAAATAATACTAAATAAAACAGCGATAATAATATATGTAAATTAAGTGACAATCGTAATCCTATATACTTTTTACAGTAAACTCTTTCATCAATATTTTCCATTCGTTTCTAAATGATAATTAGTAAAATTTAACTGAGAACTATATTTCATAATTTTATTACTTTTATAATCATATTTTACTTCATAGTCAAGGTTAATCCTTTCAGTCATACCACATCGTAAAATGTTAACACAAAACTATAAATTTTAAATAGTTGTTTATTATACAATACTCCCTTTTTAGGTGAAGTATAGATAATTTTCGATGTATTTATATAAATATTTTTAAAATTGGGATATTTCACGTGAACCAGAAAATAAAACATTCGGTTCGAATTGAAATTTCATGTGTACCATATAGTGGACATCAGGACTGAAAGGTTAAAGTAGCATGTCCCATTTGGAAATACTATGATAGGGATTAAATGGTTAACTCAATGAACAAGTAGCTTGTTTTACTATTTTTTAGTCGCTGTTGATTTTACGATTTCCATCAAGACTAATGCACTACGTCTTCACGTAAACCAAGTCCATGAGCAAAGTTTTCTAAAAGTGTATACTTTTGAAATTGACAAAATTCAATCTAGAAAAAGACATAATTAACAAATACCAATATAGAGACTTAGAAAATAGGTCGGCAGAACTAGCCGTATTCGAAGTAATAGAAACGATCAAAAAATTCAAAAGTAAAGGTTATAAGGTAACCCCGGTGATATTGGGCATTACTAAAGCTTCCGACAGCTTAAATACAAACAAATTAATGATATAATTCGAAAAATTGGGTCTTGATAAAATTTGCTAAATATATTAAATCATTATTTTCAGAGCAAATTTACATTAGTAAATATTGGTACGTTCAACAAAAAACATTCATTGGTCACAGGGGTAATGCAAGGCTTTGGGTCCTTAATTATGGAATATAATATTTTTAAGAGTGTATAAAATTAAAAATTAAACTACCAGCAAATGTTAAATCGTAATATTCATCTACGATATAGTTATGATAATAGCCAGGACGAATTAAACTTGGGGAAAAAATATTCAGTGCATACGATGAAAATTCTTAAATGGTTATAGTTTAAATATTAATATTACAAAATTTAAATATATGTTATTCAATAAAAAAATCAAAAACAATAAATTAAATTTAATATATTATCAATACCCAGTTTTCGACACGCATAAAATATTTGGGGTAAGAATTGAAAAAAAAAAAAAAAGTTAAAATTTTATGAGCATTTCCGTAACGTAAATATAAAATTAGTAAGTTTTTGCCCATATTTAATAAACTATATAAAAATAACAACAAATCAAATTATAAAAAAGGATTAATATTGTATAAATCGATAATATTATAGAACTTAATTTACAACAGTAACATTTATTATGAAATATTAAAAATCAAAAGATTCATATCATTAATAAGATCTTTTCAAAGAATAATTGTAATTAATTAAATCGTATAAAACCACTAGCTACTGGAAATGAATTGTATAGCAGTTACCCCATAGATTTATAAATTCGTAAACATATCAATATATTTTTCATCAAAAATAATATTAATATAAATCATGCATTTTTTCAGGTAAAATATTTAAATAGAAAATTCATATATGGACAAAAATTAGTTAACGCAAAACAGTTCAAAGTTATACTAAAGCGATATTTCGAGAAATATCAAAGCACCTGGAATACATATAATGGATCAGCTATCAATATTTCCCAAATTTAAATGATAGATTGAATGATAATCATTTTATTCCCAACTTTTATACTGTTCAATTTATTTTCGGTCATGTCTGTTTTAAAAATATTTAAAACGTTTCGGAATAGCAGAAACTGAAAATTGTAGAGCATGTAACTTTCGAGGATACGGTTTAGAATATCCTGCAAGGTTGTAATTGCAAACAAATAGTTTTAGATTGTAATACGATAGAATTAGTAAATAATAAATATAATGATTTTAATAATTTAGCTTTTCAAGAAATAAGAAACAGAAATAAGTATAACTTAGCATATTAATAAGATCGTTTTGCAATGCTATGCATATCATCTTAATTTTTAGAAACTTATTATTATTATTAAAAAATGTAATTAAAAGATTGTAAATGGCACTTATGGTGGCAATCAACTTAATTGGACTGCCACCGTAAAGCTTACATAACATATATTTCTGTAATTTTTAATAAATATACTATTAAAAAAAAAAAAACCATCTACTCTAATTGAATTAACAACGATCGCAAAAACACAATGTTGTTGAATAATACTTAAAGTACACCTAAATATTCAAGAATAAACGAAAAGGATAAAATTTTAAAATATATAAAAAAATTATTATACACCTTCTGAACGTATATGCTTGAAAATGACGTGATTGTCGGAAAGCTTTGCGTTAATAAAACAATTTTTATAGTGATTAATTTTGTTTTTATTTTGTTTTGTTAATTATATATATATATATATATATATATATATATATATATATATATATATATACACATAAACGAAGTTATTAGTATAAATAAGTAATTATATTTGAACAATCTTGGAGGAAGGTGTTTAGTTAATTACATCTACAAGTTATTATAGAATGAATCACATATTAACAACAAACAATAATAATAATGAATAAAATATAATTTAGAATTTCTATCATCAGATTATTATTTGTTATCAGTATGACATTATCATTATACATAAGATGACAACGTCGTTCAAACAAAGTGTAGTTAATAATCATCATGTAAGTACATTCAAATATAAAACAAACACACACACACATATATATATATATAAACAACACAAGCCACAAGCATTAAAAATTATACATTCAAGCGCAAAGCTTTCTGTTATGTCATTATTAACTTAAACTAACATTTCGTATCGAGAATGACATTATACAAAATGAAAATGAAAATTTTTAACTTCAATAAATTAACCAATATTAACCATGGAATGTAAAGAACATATGTACATAAATATTTTTAGAGCGAACGCATTTAACTAGAATTTATTTAAAATAATTATAACCACGTGGACGTATCACGTTTATTATTTCGTTGGATATTTTAAAGGCTCGTTTTAAATAACGAGGGTTAAAACTTCTCAAACTTCAAAAGTAACTGTAATAATTTCAAACTAAAATACATCTATGAATAATATGACTAAAATTACTTAGACTAAAATAAACGGAAAAATTAAATAAAAATTTACTTTAAAATACCATCATTAAACGTAATATTTTCCAGAAAACGTCTCTTCGAACTTTATCATCATCATCATTTCTCCTCAACCGCTAGGTTGGTGAGCAACATAATAATTTCCTGGCAAGAGTAGCTTCTTCTATCTTCATCTAATTCTGTTCTTTTAAGGATTGATAAATATTTTAAGTGTTTAATTTCTTTCATCCTCGTTGTAATAGACGTTAAGTTTTTCCGCAATAATTAGCCAAGCTTCTTAATGTCTGCCGGAAAAAATTACCATATTAGACTTAACGATGATACTATTGTAATTATTACCATCATCAGTTATTTTTATAGGAAATATACAAATTAAATTTAAACCAATTCAGCGGTTTCATATACTCGTTTTTTTTTTTACGATAAAGCTTATATAATCAAAATGAGAAAGTGTCGTAGGCATTAAATCGATATTCTGTTCAGTTTCATCTAATATTATTCAGAATACGTTATTTACTAGAAGTCAGTACTGAATTCACTAGAAGGCAACCCGCCACCTATACCGGATATAAAAATCAATGAGCATCACATTAAATGGGCTAAAGAAGTTAAGTACCTATAGGAATCATTAGCAATTCCAGTCTATTTTTCAACAGTCACATCAATCACGTCAAAGATAAGGCACATAAAGCTATTCGAATAATTTCACCTATATTCAACCGGAGATCTCACATCACGGTCGAAAATAAAAAGTTCATTATACACAACTATCATTGGCCCTAGGTTAACTTACGCATGCGCTATCCGGAGTTCAGTAACTCCCTACACATCGAAGTAACAGAACAGAATAGGTAGTATTATGCCGATTACGGATAGGACACACAAAATTGACACACATTCACACGTGCCTACAATGTTGCTTGCAGTTGACCGTCAAGCATCTATTGGTGGATTGTCCAATTTACGACCAATACTAAAAACAATAAGAGATCGTATCGTTCGACTTACAAAGTTTACTAAGAGAAAATGTGCATACCACTGATTGAATTTTCGAAGAATTTTAGAAACGTATCAAATTAATACCTTCGTTGCAATTATTTTAATTTCCTGTCCCTAATTACGGTACATAGCACGTAAATTAAAAAAAATATATAAAATTCAGGGACATGCTCGAAAAAGTCTTCGAAAATTTTGTAAAGACTGAACAAATGTACTGTTGCAAATGGCGGTCATCTAAACGATAATCTCTCGTTTTCTACTTTTAAATAAAATTTCATTCAACAATTTTTGGAGTAGTTTTTGAGTTACTCATTTTTTGCCGCGTGAAAGTAGTATTTTATAAAATATTTATATATATATATATATTCGTAGCGTGTATGTTTGTACCCCCCATGGGTTCTGGGGACCGGAGCTCTAACCGGTGCGGGGCGCGTCCACAGGTGGCGGATAGTGGAAGGGCCTACAGATATGTAGGTTAGCTGCGAATAAGACATTAGTCAAATAAGCAGTCGCGGACCAAGAGCGGCTACTGGTGGAAAGTCTCTGGCAGACGATTCCAGTAGTGACAGGGCAAGGAGACACGAGGATGCAGATGGACAGCTTGAGGACCTGTCCATTAAAAGTCTGCAAAGATCCTATGACTGTCTCTCCCTCGGCGGGTTTAGGTCGCCGTAAAAACCTAAAAGTCGTTACCTCCTCAGTAACAACCCGCTGCCTTGCGGTCAGAGTTTTTACTCAAAGGCTAAGGGAAACTACCCTGACAGAAAACAAATTCCACTGCCTTGTGGAAAGGGTTTTTACCCAAAGGCTAAGGGAGTAAACCCTAACAGAAAATCCGGTGGAAGGCAACGAGAAACCACTACCGTACTCCTTGTTCTCGAATAATATGACACGTACAAGAAATCATAAGTATGCTGCATCCATGGAATATGCCAGAAATGGTGTATTAGGCAATGGGCGGTCGCTTTCAGTAATGGAAGATGACTCGAGTTCCCCCGTACCCACGATGGCACGGCACTCTGCAGGTGGGAACAAACGTGTTACAAATTCGAGAACAAATTTTCTAGATTCATCAAGAATTGTTGGGAGCAAATTAAAAAAGAATCAAAAAGAGCAGCTTAATATTGCGACCTGGAACGTAAGAACACTATACCAAACTGGTAAGCTAGCAAACGTAGCTTTAGAAGCGGAAAGACTGAATATAGACATACTAGGAATAGCAGAAACGAAATGGCCAGGGAACGGCCGGATTAGTGTGAACGAAAAATATGATTTTATATTTAATGGATCAGACAGACGAGAACACGGTGTAGGATTAATGATGAAAAAGTCAATGAGTAAGATGATCACCAGTATCATCCCGAAGTCCGAAAGGTTGTTGTATGTAAGAATAAATGCGAAACCGAGATCAGTCGTTATCATACAGGCATATGCTCCAACAACTGATCATAATGACACCGAAGTAGAAGAGATGTACAATGAAATAGAAGACCTAATATCTTACACGAAATGGAGCGACGTAATATATATAATGGGCGACTTCAACGCAAAAGTGGGAGAAGGACAGCATGGTGCGGCAGTCGGGAAACATGGTCTAGGACAAATTAATGAAAGGGGTCGAAGACTAATCGATTTTGCTGTACAACATCATTTTGTAATATGCAATACGTGCTTTAAAAATCATAAAAGACGATTGTACACGTGGAAAAGCCCAGGAGGAAAATATCGGAATCAAATTGACTACATAATGGTAAATGACAGATATAAGAACACAGTCAAAAACTGTCATACTTATCCAGGTGCCGATTGCGATTCAGACCACAACCTGCTTATGGCCAAATGTAAAATTGTGCTGAAGACGATAATGGGGCGCAGTAAATGCAACAAGAAGTGGAATGTCAAGATTTTGGATAATCCAGCAGTAGCGGAAGAATTTAGGGAAGAACTCGATAGGAAAATGGACACCAAATACACGAAAGATGGAAGTATTGAAGATAAATGGAAGGAATGGAAAGCAAAAGTCCTGTTGGTTGCAGAAAACAACCTAAAAACAGAAAACGTGCGCAGGAATAAACACTGGATAACGGATGAAATATTGAACATGATGAATCAGCGTAGGAAATTAAAAGATAGACATAGCATTACGTATCGAAAAACAAGCAAACAGATAATGAGGAAATGCTTTGAGGCAAAAAATAACTGGTATATAGAAAAATGTAAAGAGATAGAAGATCTCGAAAAAAGAAACAGCAGCAGGGAAATGCATGCAAAAATAAAGGCAATGATGAAACAACATAAAAACAAAGCAACGAATGGGATAGTGAATATAAAAAACAAGAAAGGGAAACAGTGCATTGACGAAGAAGAAATACTTGATACATGGACGGAATATATCGCGGAGCTGTATAAAGATGATACCAGAACAGACACGGTGAAGATGAAAAAAGTAGAAAATGCTCCGGAGATCGAAATGTCGGAATTGAATAACGCGATACGAAAAGCTAGAAAAAATAAAGCAAGCGGAGAAGATGGAATAACCGCAGAAATGCTGAAATGCAGTGGGATCAAAGCAAAAAAGCAATTGCTAGATATCTTCAATCAGATTTATAAAGATGGTTTATTACCGGAAGATTTTAAAATGAACAACATCATACCAATTCCTAAAAAAGGCTGCTCACAATCATGTTCAAAACATCGAACGATAGCTTTAATGAGCCATACACTGAAGATATTATTAAGCATAATAAATTCGAGAATAGAAAAGAAAATAGATGCACAGTTAAGTGAAACACAATATGGGTTTGTAGCAAACAGAGGGACAAGGGATGCCATAGCGCTGCTGAAGTTAATCGTCCAACGTGCTATAAATGCGAACAAAGGAATCATAGTTTGTTTTTTAGACTACGAAAAAGCGTTTGATAGGGTTGGACATGCAAAACTAATAAATATCCTACAAAAAAAATACGAGCTTGATCAAAATGATATCAAGATAATTAAAAATCTTTACTGGGAACAGTCAGCGAATATTAAAATCAAAAATAAATACTCTGAAAGAAGGATCAAAATACAGAAGGGTGTAAGACAAGGATGCCCGTTGTCGCCACGTTTGTTCAACGCATATGTTGAAGAAATAATGAAGAATGACGTGTTACAGAAAACTGGCTGTAAAATAAACGGAAAAGTAGTCAACAGCATAAGCTATGCGGATGACAAGGTTTTAATTGCAGAAACAGAGGGACAGATGCAGAAGATGCTGGATGCAATCAACAATGAAGGAAATAAATTTGGTATGAAAATAAATACAGGAAAAACCAAAATAATGAAATTTACAAAGACTAGCAGTAGTGACCCCAAAATAAAAATAAAAATCGACAACAAATGGATAGAAAATGTAACCCAATTTAAATATTTGGGAACAATAATTACAAATGATGGAAGGGATATCAAAGAAATAAGAGCAAGAATTGCAATGGCAAAACAAGCTTTCATGAATCTGGAAACCGTTTTGAAGAACAGGAAGTTGTCAATGGAACTAAGGAAAAGAATTGTACAATGTTACGTGTGGCCTGTGCTAAAATATGCGGCCGAAACTTGGATTATTAACGCAAAGTGCAGAATAATGTTGGACGCGTTCGAAATGTGGACTTATCGACGATTGTTAAGGATATCATGGAAGGACTTCATTTCCAACAAAAACGTGTTAAAGAAATGCAACATAGACAGGCTGATGATAGTACAAGATATCATGAAAAGAAAATTGAAATATATAGGTCATAAACTTCGAGAAGAGGGGCTGTTTATGTTGGTAGCACAAGGAAAAATACTTGGACAAAGATCAAGAGGAAGGAAAAGATTCGAATATATAACATCAAACACTGGATTCAACAAAGTCAGGGAAGTAGTAGCTGCAGCAAGATTCAGGAAAATATGAAAATACCAACATCCTTGATGCGCAACCTCCTTTGAAGGAGACGCAACATGATGATGATGATGTTTGTTATGTAAAGAAACATGGTGGATCCGTTTTATTTATAACGTAACCACGTGTTCATGCAGTGTGACCAATGCGAATACGAGATAGAACTACCTGTTTCTTCCTATTGTGTAAAAAAGAAATGACGAGAATAGATAGTTCTAAGGTGATTAGTTGTAGGAATAACATTCCTTAGATCACAAAAGGTTTTATTTGTATGACTTGTGATCCATAACAAAATTATATTTATAGTAGGGTTATAGCATAAGAAATTCAAGATTTTTATAGCAACAAGATGTAATTTGGTAGAGTTATTGAAACACGTGATAGAAGACAGAGCATCGGAACATATTAGAAGATTTTTGTGGTTTTCAGTGAGGGCAGCGAATATATATTGCGTACAGTTCAGCAGAAAATACCGAGTATTGAGTTGGTAGACTATAACGCAGGAGATCGTCCTCTGAAACTACAGCACAATCACAAAATTGGTTAGATTTCGATGCGTCGATGTAGATTTTTGTACATACTTTATATCTGTTTATAGCGTGAAACAATTTTAAAATTACGAATTTAATAACAATTAAAAGTGATCTTATATTATAAGCCAAAATTTTTCTTATTAAATATACATACTATAATAATTCGTACCGTCAGGAATACATTAAAAAAAAACAAAAAAAGTGCAAAAAATCGAATAAACATGTACACATATTTACACTAACATAAATAGGATGAGGAATTATAGAAGCGGTTAAACCGGATACCGAAGAATCTTCGTCAGATTTATAAATATAACATCATTCGCTAGATTTCAGAAATGAAAATTTCTCCATTTTCGTTACTCTAATAATAATACCGCCTACATCTTGTTCGGTCGATATATCTGGTAACTTTTTTCCATTTTTTACGGCAATCTATAATATACAGAGACTTTTTTCAAGACGCGAAAATTCTTATACTCTTAAAAAAAAATTAGTAATAATATTGAATATTTGTCATAATGTAGTAAATAATAAATTGTGAAGTTTACATTATAAGAGAGATTAAAAACCAAAGCTTCATCACTCTATACATGAAAATTTCTAGCAAACATTCGAAATCTGTTTAAACTGACAAGACAGTTATCGATTGGAACCAGGCTTTATAAATCTTTGTACAATTTAAAATTAATAATTAAAAGAAAAAAAAAATACAAGTTTAACATATATACGTCGTCTATTTCATAAACATTTTTATTAATCGAAATAATTTGAAGATAGCATTCGTAAATATTACATTATCATTATTGAACACGCACAGTGGCCGAATAAACTGAAATACAGTACGCGTTTATGCAACGAATTTTTAGAAAATGTCCTTTATTGAAGTATAGTGAACGACGTAATAATTTTTGGAGTTTCAAAAAGTCAAAAAAAAAAAATGTACAGTACTAATGTAAACGATTTATTAAAATAATACGCGAAATTTACCTTTTTTAATCGTAAAGATATTCAAATAATACAATGCGTGCGATTAGTTCTCTACATAAACGAAACTAGGAAATTACTCGATTAATTACGATAATTTAATAATTTACTAAAATTACAATTTACCGCCAAAACTCACTCGAACATCCTTTGAACCTAAAATTTGCTGATAAATTAGCAGAATGTCTACCACTCCTCATCCGTAGTAATTGATGGATATGAACTGGAGCGGTTTCGCTATACAACGCTAACACAACTGACTAATAATATTTGCTCACTTCGTAATTCTTTTCAGTACTCGATCGCTGGAAAAATTATCAAAATGTACATCATAAACAAAACAAAATCAAACACAGTTTAATCACTATAAAAGTTTTATTATTATTATTATTATCGCAAAGCATTTCGATAGTTACGCCGTTATCAAGCACACACGATAAAAGTTACATATAATTACGTTTAAACGCTAATTTGCGCGGAGAGGTATTTTTGGAATTGTATTTTTCTATTTATATTTTGCTTTTTAATCGTTTAACGCACACCACTCGGAATTTATAAAATCGTGAATTATAATCTGTAATGAATTTTAACGATTAATTGATAATTCGCAGAGTAAAAATTGTAAAACAAATTTTGACTGATCGAAAAAATGTTCAAAATCAGGAGTAATACGATCATTAAAATATAAATTATACAATGAATCAAGCGCGTAGAAAAATATACAGAATATATGAATTAGAAGAAAATCGTACGTCGATATATTAATATATTTAAGAACAAATAAAAATCTTAAAAATCATACATTCGGAACATATAATTAATATTAATTATATTTGAACAGGCCGAGTATTCTACTAAAGAAATGATTAATTTCAACGAATTTCACGTTGACGTCAGCGATGTAAATATTTTAAAGGAGTACATTTTAAAATAAAAATAAGTGGACGTTAGTTAACTAGTTGGGTTGCAATATATCTTAATAAGGAATCAATCAATTACTTTCGATGATTGTATAAATACTGAAAAACGATTAATGGTTTATTATTAAATTTTCTAGTATCCATAGTTTATTTTATTACTATTTATACATAGCAGGATTAGCCGACTTATAGGTTAGATTCAAAAACAAGTCGAAATATCAGGCATCCGTTTAAGATAAAAATAAAATAAATACCGAAGATAAGTTAAATTCCTTCATTAGGAGAATGTGTAAGTTACTATTGTAAGCGCATTTGAAATATGCTTGACATAAAATGTTTAAACTATTTCAGCTTAATTGACTTCAATCATTACCTACCTATCGGAGTTAAAACTGGAATCAAAAATGAGTGCTCAAACTAGAAATCTACACTGATACTGTATTATAGTGTTTATACTGTTTATTCGCATCGAAAAATTTAATTTACACTACGTTTAAAATGGCACATTTCAATAAGCTACGATTTGTCTTCTTTAATCGATTTTCCCGTCATCATGAACTTTTAATATAAATACGAAGAAAAAAATATATACATTTAAACATAATACACTTAAAATACAAAAACACAAATCACTGTTAACGTGTTACATTCAACCAGTTGTATTATACAATAAACCGTCGTAGTCATTAAAGAAAAATTAATTTAGTCTTTTACTGTAAGATCAATATGTTGGTTTAAATTCTCTCATATAAACAAATTTTTGAATTATGGTTTTAATCAAAAGTTATTCCTTACCATCACCTTGTTAATTGGTATGTTTACTGTATGCGTTTAGAAGTTGTGTATTCTACACGTATTAAGAAATAATTATTCCTCCGATGTGATGTAGTAAAATCATATAACCCTTCTAGATTATTGATTAAAAAAAGGAAAAAATTTAAAATCGTCACATAATATTACAACTTCCTCTATATGTGTTTTAAAATAACGTCAATTTTCGCACAAAAATATTTGCATGCGACAACAGAATCAATGTTAGTAATCAATTATAAAAGCATTTTTGAATCCTTTTCGAATAAATGTTAAAACTTAAAATTAACGAACATCGACAAAGAATCTAAAATATAACATTCTTATTTTCTATATATAAATTTGAAGTTGTTTATAACTGTTACTATTTTGAACATATAACGAAATATTAAATCAATACATAGTTAAGAATTAAAAAGTTGAACATTTCTCCCCTAAAAACCGAATACAAATGGTCATACGAAATATATAACTTGTAAAACTGATAAAGCTTCTACACCATAAAATTTAAACAATTACAAAATAAATCATGGAACTTAATAATTATCTTAGTCTAACGACGATGTTTAAGTATTAAAAATACATATAACGTAATTGTAGACTTACTACACGTAATTATTAAAGTACATTTAGATAATATTCTGGAATACCACAAGTAAAACATTGGACGATATGTTTAATGTTTACACACGCTATCAACAAGAGCATCATGGTAAGTATACGCCACCTGGTAATTATGTTAACATCCAAATATAATTAAGATATGAAGATCATATTGCCCCTTTAATAAATAAAAAAAAAAAAAAAAAAAAAAACGTTAAATATACATTTGTAAAATGAGATTTGCAAAATAAAAGTAATATACAAGTAAAAAGTATACTTAACTAAATTGACCGTACACATATAAATGAATCAGAAAGTTTACTTAAACCACTTTAATAATTTGACAAATTAAAAATTCAATAGATGTTAATATTATTTCTATATACAAAGTTAGGAACTTAAAAAGTACTATTACAAATTGCTGTTCAGAATATTTCAAATACTTATTTTGCATTTTACTTGTAAAATTGTGTTTTTTAAAAAATTGTTGTTTGTATATTTTTATATTTTATATTTTACTTTTGGATATTGTACATTGCGACAGTAAATGAAAATTTAAAATTCCATCAGTAGGTATACAACTTTTGCAGAATCCAGAAAACAATATAAAAAAAATTAATAAAAAAACAAAATCAGTAAACAAATATATTGATGTTAATATATTCAATTTCAACAATTCAAAAAATAAACAGAACAGACAAGCAGAGTAAAAATTTTTTGGAATATAGTTTCACCGTCACCATCAAATATTTTAAAGTAATTATTTTTAATTTATACTTTTTAAAATTATGATTTAAAAAAAAATTTTTTTCGTTCATTTGATAATGGCGTAAATGCCGGAGAGCCTTGTGTTTTTCACAAGAAAATAAATGTTAGTGATTTAACTAATTTTTCAATTGATTTTTTATAAAAAAATTACTACATTCCACATTATAAAAAGTTAAAATATATATATATTTAAAATTTAAATCTATTTTTCTGTTTTTGGGCAACATTCAGATATGATTTAATTATCAACAACAAAAATATATTTGCATAAGTTATAAACATAAAAGAAAATATAACATGGGTTACAAACATTGTGTACCAGGAACACTTTACCACAATAACACAGTAAGCAAAATAAAGAATAAAGAAAACAAAACGTATTTAATTAACAACGGTATTTAGAATGATTAATATATTTCATTTCTACTTTTTTTACACATACATTTTAGAAATTTATATTAGCATGATGCCAATCGGCACCAAAAGGTTGCATGTGACTTTCACAATTTTAATTTATATTATTATTTCAGAGGTTTTTCTCCAATATTATGGTAGTCGATGGTCTGATATTTTTTCCCTATTATATTTAAGATAACTGGATGTACTGGATTCGATTAGAACACATTGCATTTTTTTTTTTAAATCGTGGTTAAAAATACAAAATTTATGTAATCATCTCGAAAATCAGGATTTATGTACTAGAAAAAGTTTAGATGAATATACGAAATTTATCTTACCGTCAAAATTGTGAATTGATGTTTTTAGAGGAAGTTAAATGTTTTCAAAACTCAAAAATTTACTTGTCCCAAAAATTCTAAATTGGAGTTTAATCCCTATGCTTTGACCTATTCAATGACGTGAGTAGTTTCCTTATCTGACAGATATTCGTCCGGTAATAACTTTGAAAGTTAGCTGTTTCCGAAGTTCAAATTAAAAATGTCGGGGCACCCCATCTTGCAGTTTTTAATACATAGTGTTTTCATCATTAGAGCGGGAAATTTTAAATTAGAACAAAACACAATGCAAATCTTATATGAAAAACTTTATACTAGCCAATAATTTAAATAGTAAATTTTACAATAGCCAGTAATTTAGGCAATAATTGAAATAGTCAACTTTACAACAGCTAGTAATTTAAATGAAAACTTTTTAGTAGCCCCAGTAATTGAAATGGAAAATTTTACAATATCCATTAATTTATTTTACATTTAAACAAATAAAGAAAACAGCCAGTAATTTGAAAATTAGTTAAATCACTAATATTTATTTTCTTATGAAAAAACACTAAGCTTTTCGGTATTTACTCCATTATCAAGTGAAATGATCACTGACTGATGTAAATATATATTTGGTGGTAAAATGGTGCTGATTAATGACGATTGGCAGCAGTTGTTACCTTTGTAAATACAGAAACATTTATATATATATATATATATATATATATATATATATATATATATATATATAAGAAAGAAAAAAAATTGTATTTGCTATTTGTAGGGTACAGTATAAACAAACATTAAAATTATATAATATCGCTCCGGAAAAAAAAAATATATATGTGTGTGCGTAAGTTAGATGTTTGTTATTTATGATTAAGTTAAGTTAAATTAATAATAATGGTCATTTTATAATTAAGTTATTATTATGTTTTGTTTGTATTTTCGCAATTTGTATACGTATATTATATAAGTTGGATGTTTATTATTTATGATTTAGTTAAGTTGAATTATTGATAATAGTCATTCTATAATTGAGTTATTATTATTATCCTTTTTTTTGTATTTTATTAATATTTATATTCTTGCATTTATGTGTGTATATTTATATATATATATATAATATACATGTAAGTTGGTTGTTTGTTATTTATGATTAAGTTAAGTCGAATTATTAATAATAGTCATATTATAATTAAGTTATTATTATGTTTTGTTTGTATTTTTTAATATAACATTCTTGCGTTTGTGTGTGCATATTTATACATATATGTAAGGTGAATGTTGTTATTTATGATTAGTTTAAGTTGAATTATTAATAATAGTCATGTTTGCATTTTTTTTAATATTTGTATTCTTGCATTTATATATATATATATACATATATATATATATATATATATATATGTGTAAGTTGGATGTTTGTTATTTATCATTAAGTTAAGTTGAATTATTAATAATAGTCATACTATAATTAAGTTATTATGTTTTGTTTTTATTTTTTCTTAAAATTTGTATTTTTCTATTTAAAAAATATGTATATATATATATATATATATATATATATATATATATATATAAGTTGGATGTTTGTTAGTTATGTTTTGTTTGTACTTTTTTAAATATTTGTATTCTCGCATTTTGTTCAGTTGGTATTTTTTTTTTATTCGGCACTTTTTTAAATGCTAATTTTATCTTCATTATTTAGATTATTTTACGGATGATCCGAATTTCATTGCTGGTTTTTTATGATGTTTTTGTTAGTCTCTGTGTCGCTGTGCTACATACCTTCATGTGGTGTAACCTGATAATCCTGGGAAGAGGTGTGGGCTAAAATGTGGTGGATTCAATTGCTCCTGCAAATATAAAGGATGTGCAAGTACGTGAAAAACTTAATTTTTTATTATCGAATCGTCCCACTTGCGGAGACTAAAAAGGGCATCCCCCCTTTGGGTAGCAGGCCTTGGTAGAACCCCTAGTTTATCAATAAGTATGTATCTTACTTTCACACGGTGTATATATGCTGTTAATGGCTATGTTTTTAATTTTTTAAATTTTATGTAAATATATTTATTTGTCATGTCTAACATTTATTTTATCGCATTATTTATGCCATTTTATGAATACTTCCAATGCATTTGTTCTAATATTTCGATGCAGTTTTGGTACGTTAAGTCATTTCGATGCCAATTGACAACATACTTTTTCGAGTGATGACCATTATAAAATTTTAAAAATTGAGCAAAAAATATTATTTTTAATCTATATTAACTAAATATTAGTAAAAACAATTTTTTTTCATAATAACCAAAAGTCATGACTGAAAGGGTTAAAAAATAGTTTATTCATGTGTCATACGCTTTTTCTGAAGTTAAAATCGAATTCAAAGATATCGGTCTCATCTGGACGAAATATGCATAAATTATCGTGTTTTTTTAATGTCGCTTCAAATAAAAAGGAAAATTGCGCTCACGCGCTTTTATGGAAAAAAAAATAGGTTTCAAACGGAATTATTTAAAGAAATTTAACGTACATATCAGCAAATATGGAGTAGAATTATCAAATATTTCACGAAAACTATCTTGTTATTTGTACATATCCAGCAACAGTCTAAAATACCTCGTAAGATGATATTGCGTGCAATATAAGGAATTATTTATAAACAACTCAGATAAATTTCAACGTAAAACAAATCTGAGACGCGAAATGTACTAAATGCGGCATTACAATTATGTTGTATACATAACTTTTTTTTTTTTTTTTTTTTTTGTAAAATCGTGTGTTTAGAGGACCAGTGAAAGGAACGAAGCAATACGTATAGTTATTCTTAGTTTTTATGTTTTATAAACCACATTGAATCATTTAAGTATTATATAGTATACGATTCGTTCGTGTTGGTGAGTATACTAGATTGTTATATTAACTCTGCATAGATTACTGCTTCTGTATATTTTATTATTTGCTCTATGTGTGTTTTCTTGGTTCTCCCTTTGTATGGCGTTCCTTTCATTTTGCCTTCGATTACCTGTACTAGCGTCTGATTATGACGAAATAAATATGCTATGCACTTAACTCGTTTTCTTTCTAACGTTAAAGTTCTCGATTCTTGTATTATTTCTATTACCATTTGTTCTTTTTTCCTGCGCCGTTCGCCAGCACCACATTTCGAAAGCTTCCATTTTGTTGTACATTTATTTGTTAATTGTCTACGTTTCAGACTCGTACAGTACTCCGTATGTACGCTTTTACGAAGCGCTTATTAGTTTTCAAGTTGATCTTTTTTGCTATTAGTAAGGATTGACTTTTATTGAACGTCGTTATTTTGCTAGGTTAATTCGCGTTACCATATTTGATTACCGTATTAGACTTTTTAAATTATTTCGGACAAATATTGCGTCGATTCTTAGAATTCTTTTCCATTCTTTCACCTCACTATATTACATAGTAGCGGAGAAATTAACACAAATTGGAAATACTAACATTAGTAAGAATTTATCGTATCCATACATAACATATTGGCACTATTCACGGAGTACGCGGAACAAAATTTGGACCACTTTTCTTCGAGGTGCGTTTAAAATATTGTACGCGATTTTGTATATCCATTTATCTACGGGACTACCCTCGAGGTGTCTGTTATGAAACGAGTAGATATTTCAGTTTGAAGTAAAACAAAAAAAAAAAATAAAAAATAAAATGAGACCATTTTTGACTTTATTAAAATGCTGCACGGGAGGATATAAGTATATATTATTGCACAATGTTGGAAATAATAGAAAAAAATCATTAAAATCCGATAATTTATCGCATTTTTAAATTTTAAGTATAATACGTTAGCGGTCCAATGGAAGATGCTTTAATAGGTAACAAGAGGAAGTAAAAAGATGGAATATATAACAACGAATATAGGGATTGGTAGAACTTACGAAGTAATAAATTCAGCTAGACACAAGAAGGTATAAGACGGCTAACGGTTCTTCATGTGAAACCTACTGAAAGGAGAGATGCAACAAAATTATGATTATGATAATTATTTGCAAAAATTCATTGTGGAAAATTAAGCACAAATATGTATTATTACGCCGTTACTTTAATGTGTACGCGTATTTTCGTTCGTCATCATCATAATTTTTCAATCTTCTTAAGCTCGATGGACAGCTAATTTGAAATGCCAGAATTCTCTGGATAATTTTCTTCACGTTACTATATCCTGTTGCTTACACATCGTTTCGTATTTGTTTGATATATTTCATTCTCGGTTTTGATTTTTTCCCCTTTTTATGGTGACTTCAATTATGCGTATGAATATCTTTTTTCTCTACATTTTTCTAATAAACTTCTATTTTCACGGATTACTAAATACTACTTTTTTGTTATTAATTTTCTATGTCCATTCTTTTCATTCTCCTCCGTCGCCATGTTTTGAACTTTGCGTCTTTTTATCTATCGTCCAGATTTGCGAACGTTTCCAAATTTCTTCTTTATTTCTATATTCGTGTGTCTTGATATTGATAATTCTTTCTTCGTCATAAATGCCAATTTCGCCAATCCTATTCTTTTACATCCTGTATACGCCTTCCATCATTTGTTATTACGCTTTCCCGAAATATCTTCGTATGTTTGATTTATTAACACTTCGTCTATTTTTATATTTTATTATTTATTTCTTTTTTATCGCATCTCATAACCAATGTCTTCTTTTTTTCGTGTTGTAGGTTTTTAAAATTTGATTTTTTCTTTTTTTGGATTTAGGACACACTAGGTCTTGTTCATGCTACCATAGCGATATCGTCTGCGAAAGCATGAATATGTTTACTTTCTTTCCGCCTATTGTAATTTCCGTATATTCTTTCCATTGTTTTATCGCTTATTCTATACAGACGACCAAGAGCCACAGTGGCTGGGTCGGCAAGGTAGCTAAATAAAATAATGCAGCAGCTTAATAGGACAGGAAAAGAATTCGGGATGCAAATTAACACGAACAAAACGAAAACGACGATCAGTCAGAAACCGGGGTCGCTTACATGTATTGATAAAAAATAAATTGAACAAAAGAAACAATTTAAATATTTAGGACAAATAGTGTCGGATGACTTATATTGTGACCAGGAAATCAGTTCATTGGATTTGCAAAGCTCTGGCGTTTAGGAAGAAACGAAATATATTAAGGTAAAAAATCAATGCTAATGAACTTGAGAAAACGCTTGCTGAAAGCGTATGATCTATAGCATTATATGGTGTCGAAACTTAGACTATAAATAAACGAAATGTGGACAAGTTGCAAGCGTTCGAAATGTGGTACGGGAGGACAATGGAAAAGATGAGATGGACGGACAATATGAAAAATAGAGAAATTATGGATAGAATAAACGAAAAAAAGGGAATAATTGATCGAATACGAAAAACGCGCTTAACCTGGATTGGTCATGTTATAAGGGAAAAATCCAAGGAAAACGAGGACGTAGAAAACCCAGGAATTCATTCATAGTAATCTTACTACGAGACACAGTCGGTAGTTATAAGGATAGTTAAAAAAAAGCCGCGCAAAATCGGAATATTGGTAAAATATCATCATGGAAATAGAATAAAGAGGTGTAAATCGAGCAGAGATTACATCAATGCCTTACTCCTTTTTCTATTTTCTCTTTTCCGAATCTTTTATCTTTATTTTCGTTATTTGGTTTTAATACAACGCATCCGTAAGGTCTTATATCTCTTTTATCAATATTTATTTTAGGTTAATAAATACAATATATACGGGTTGATTAATTTCAATCTTATTTTATGCTCTTAATTTTAAACCTAAAATTGTTTCTCTTATACGCCCCGCTCGTTTTTTTAAGTGATAATTTTAACTATCGCTCGATTTTGCTATTGATTCCATTGAGCAGAATTTTTGTTAATACATTACGAGTATATTAATAATTGTTCTTTTTTTTTTGCAAACTTTCCACTATATAATTTGTGCACGATTTTAAATAATTTGCAAATCGATTGTTTTTCTTATATACCATTAAATATATCCTTCATCAAAATACGATAATTTTTCGCGTTTTTATTTTAAATTTTAAGTACTATTTATTTATTTTCAAACATTCATCTCTCTCTGTAATCCGCTTTATAGAAATATTCGGTGCAAATATACGTTATTATAACGGCATTACTGATAATTAATGCGTAGGTACATTTTCGTTCGATTGCGTTACTATTATTCTTTTTTTTAAAAATAATTTATTACACACAAACGATAATTTTCGTTATTGTTCATTTTCTAGATTAATCCCAAGCCGGCAAAATGACGTCAATAAGAAGACAGGCTACTAACGCTACAGTTAACCGTTGTTAAATAATATATTTTTAAAAATTTTTCAGTAATATTTGAAAAATCACTTCCAAATCCGTTCTACAGGAAAATTTGTCAACACGTATATATATATATATATATATATATATATATATATAAAACTGTTTTTTAGATGTAATCACAAGGAAAACGCAACTTTCTGAGAGAATTTAACGCAATATTATGAAATCGTTTCAATTTTAAGTATCCTGACGTTTTTTTTTTTTTTGTATTTAAGTAACTTTTGCGCTGAATAGTATGCAATTAAAGAATATATTGTAGGTATAGGAAAAAAAAGTAAATGAAATAAAGTGCATGTGAAAGAATAAATAAATACCGTTCAAGAAATGTTATTTAGTATCATTATTATTATTATGTTTGTTGTTGTAAAAGCTAATATAATAACTGCAAATTATAATAAAAATTAAAATAATATGTGTACACAGTACAATGATTGGTTCTTGATAGAAACTACTTCGTATTATATATAATTTATATATGTACATGCAAATTACAATTGTAAATGAAGCAGTGATAAAATGCAAAAACAATGATTATATATCTATATATATATATATATATATTATATATATATATATATAATTATGATTTGCTTA
Source organism: Coronaproctus castanopsis (assembly GCA_032883995.1). Lineage (NCBI taxonomy): Eukaryota > Metazoa > Arthropoda > Insecta > Hemiptera > Monophlebidae > Coronaproctus > Coronaproctus castanopsis. Next base: position 25,339,807 of record CM065054.1, read on the forward strand.
TTTGAAACTAAATAAAATACATAACAATCTGCAATATATCAATCACGAGTAGCTTAATTGTATAAACACAATATCATGACGAAACGAACAACTCTTAAAAGTTAATTTAAATAAAAGAATTTTCAACATCCGTACACTCGAGCGTCACGGCAATTTGATAAACGAAAACAAATTGATAAACATAATTTTTACTAATGTCGGAAATTAAACGATATTTATGTAAATTAAAAGACGAAATCAGACTTTTGGGAATATACTTGAATAAACGGTTAACCTAGAAGAAAAATACGCATTAAAATTAAACAGATGTACCGACTTTCAGGAAGAAAGTCAGTATTAACAGTTGAAAAAAAAAGCTGCCGCTCTACAACCGGGTCGTCAAACCTGCCTGGAAATACGAATATCAGCTGTGCGGGCTGTTGGAAAAAGAGTAACATAGCGATTATACGAACATTACAAAATAGAGTTCTAAGAATAATTGCAAATGCGCTACGGTATGCGACGAATGAAACTAGACCTGAAGATGAATTACATACAGGATGAAATTGTGCAAACAGCAAAAAATCATGCTGCAATATATTGGGATTACATATAAATAATATAGCCACTGTTAGATAACTCTGCGAATATTCGCAGATTAAAGAGGATGAAGTTAACGAATCTAGAGTATAAAGCATACATTCTGCATACGTATTGAAATTGAAACCCTGTCATTGGACAGGATTCTTCAAAACATATTAAATTTGCTTAATACTTTTACAGAGCTGTAAATTAGCAAATGAAATGAAAAAAAAACCACATAAATTAATTAAAAATTATATCGACGCTCGTGCAGGCCGTAGTCGAATATTATAGACCAGTACTCGTTTGTTACGTGCATTTTGCAATATAGAAGCGTAATATTGAAATAAGTCGAAATTGAAATTATCATCATTTTATGCAGATGATAATGTTGTTCGTCTGTACGATAATGCCGGGAAAAAGCGAGCTTACGTTAATCAAATTGCGCACTGTAATAGCTCCGATAAGGAAAACACGATTAACTTGAATGGGTCGTATACTTTCATTCGATTCGAAATATTATCTAAGGTAACATTCGAGGAAAATAAACTTGCGAAAGACCGAGAAACACGTTTATAAACATTAAAAGACACCGACCGTGGAACACCCTGGGGAAAGATGGAATCACAGCTATGGACTAGTCTTAAGGCAGTAGTATCGATTGTGATGAATTTAATAGAGCGGTAGCGGAGGAGTTTTACTTAAAAAAAAACCCTTCGATACGGAAATGACGGAACACGGGTTTGCGCGTGTACCGAAAATTTCGTTGAATTTTTCTAAAATTGTTAAGAAAAACGAAGTCTTCAAATCAAGAACCGATCCATTAACAATGATAATAATAATAATAATAATAATAATTAGTAATCATTAATAGGAACGTGATATTGTTATCCGCGGAAGAGTTTTATTTGTTAGTTTAGTTAAATGAATTTTGTTATAAAATTAAATACAGAATAAAAGTGAAAACGGCGAGAATATGACTGCTGAATCCTACGTATATCCATTTTTCGAACGATTGATAAAAATTCAATTGTTCCTCGTGCACGTTGACCAAATAACTTAAATAATTCAAATGATACAACGCCACCAATCCTAAAAGAAAATTGACCAACAACACGAACCTATGATTCGATTTATATTTGTGTTTTTTACAATGCGATTCGCAACGTTTCGCTAAAACGCACGCGTTCAATAAAGTCGCTAATTTCAATCGGAATCGATATTCGGTATACGTGTAAAATGATAACGATAACAAAATGGCCGACAATTGATAATTTAAACCGTGTAATAACGAACTGACTAAATACGTACACAATATGGACGGAAATATTCCGATACTTTTCAAAGGGATAAATACGTCTGAAATCAAAATAAATGATATACCTTTTTAATACCGTCCTGTTTATATCTATCTACCTATATTATAAAAATAATAATATACTAAATAAATACCGGTCGTGCGGAGGCACAATTTATAATATACTAAATAATAGATAGCCCCCCCCCCCTGTTGTCGTATGAAATTAGATAAATGCCGTCGTGTGGAGCCAAATTATAAAGAGATTATTAATTTAACCTGTCGTTGTATGCCGATTTATGAGGAATTTACACATTTTTTATGATTTTAAACGAAATTTATAAAATATTATCAGTTCACGTGGACGTAGACATCAACTGATATTTATTATAATATCTTTAATAAATGTATTAGTTTTTATTTCGACCGTCTTCTCTGTAAATAATTATATTATTTGATATCTAAGCTTTGGTCGTGATCGCCGCTTTACAGTCGATAATCGATTCCGTTGTTACAAATGTCAAATTACCAAGTTTGCCATCGTCACAACACAACGGACGCCACGATCGATATTCTGCATGTTAGAGGATAGGGTTAATCTTTCGTAGATGTGACACGAATTGGCCATCAAGATCGTGTAATTTGACCGTGCCAGACATTTTCTTATCGGTGTTCCTGAAGTCGCTACGTAATCGACGAATGCCCTTATTATCAATACTATCGATAAAATGAATCTACGCGGCAGTTATTGAAAATTGGACACCGCTCGAATTTGTGCCAACGCCGCAATTAACATTTGAACGATGTTATATTCCATATTTAACGACATAGACGGGTCTTTCAAATAAAAAAAGATTTTCATGAATATCTCAACCACAGTTTGTTTTATTCTATTTCAACATTGACCCGACCCTGCAAAATTCTACACATACATACATACATACATACATATATATATATATATATGTATATATATATATATATATATATATATATATATATATATATATATGTACTTATCAAAAAGATAAATTGTTTCTATAATATGTGTTCAGAACTTACAATTTCTAAACCATTGATGCATCGGAATATTCCAAAATATTGCGATTTCTATTAAAGAACGAGGGAATTCTACAGATAAAGCTTTTGAAACGGTCATGTAACCATCGCCGCTAGTTTTGTGACTAGCATCATTATCCGTACCTTTAATACCGGCAGCCATAGCAAAGGACTCCGACAAAAAAGTGATGAAATAATGACTTGTTCGAAACTCGAAACCCTTTTTATACATGAGCAACACCCTAGAAAAACATTTTTTTTTTTTTTAAATTTATATTTTAAATTATAGTTATTATTAATCATGATCGTTATCACAATTCCGATGAAAACCATCGTAATGAAGAGAATAGTATACGTTCTTTTATATTATTTTAAGATAACCTTTCTCAATTTGTTAGAAAACAAGCTGATAACATTCAAAGTAAATATTACAGAAACATGCTGACATTTTTTGTCCGTATCGTAGAATCGGATGAGATGGAAAAGTTAATTATTCAGCGAAGAATAAACGAAAGGCGTCGAATATATCGTTCGCGCTAAATTTCGATTACAGCGCGCCATAATTTCTGTTCGTTAATTTTAGTTAAGATTTAAACTAAATAAATGGGAATTCAATAAATATATTAACAACTCTTAAAGTAAATGTCCAACGTTCGAGATCTTAACGTATAGGACTTAAGAATAAATATTTATAATCATCGATGATAAATAAAGATTAACAGAGGGGAAGAAAAAGTAAAATGTAAGTCGAGTTTTTCTACGATTATAATCCGTTTGTAAAATTAACAGTAATATTATAAAATAGATCACGTAAGAGGCAACATTTTAATATAACAATTCGCTATCGAGCTATTAAACTAATTCTGCTGCCTTATTATATGTATCGAACGACACACTGCATGCGGACTCGAACGGTTCATATGTAAAGGATGTCTATATGGAACAATAGTGAAGGTTCTATGAGAAACTTCAGTTCAACCAAAATCTACTAGTACATCGAATGTTCACTATCGATTTTCCAGCCAGATTTAAGAGACGACTGAAAAGGAAGAAGTGGTGCAGCGATGCACTTCCAATTATTCGAGTGCGCTGAGCTATTCTAAGGGAACTCTTATATACTGTCAGGAGGAAAAAAAAATAAAAAGATAAATAAACAATTTTTTTCTTGAAGACACAAATTATGCAATTCGTTGGAATTGTACGATTAATATACATTTTCATTCCTATTCTATTCCAAGTCCTCTTTTCTTTTCACGATCGATAAAATGACAGGGAACTGTCCGTGCAATATATATATAATAATAATAATAATAAAGTTATACTTAAGTCGTTTCATAATTCGAACAGAGTGGAATAGAGTGATTTTGAAGAAATAATAATAATAATAATAAACAAGTAGTTAAAATTACAAACTGTTTATAATGTACGACTGAAAATAGTCTAAAAGTTTTATTATTATTGTTATTTGATAATACGGGCGTCGGCTGCACTAGCTGGCCATATGCACCCATTGACCTACTGTGGTTCTAGATATAATTTAAAAGGTTCAATGAGTCCAGGAACAGAAAAACATTATGAATGTGGTCGGCAGATTCGGATAACAGTCGAGGTAAGGAAGGAGAAAGGTTGTGCTGGATTCTAAATGTTGTGAGAGCATGACAGGATGTTAGTATGTGTGGTATAAGGACAGTTGTGACACTTGGCAAAAGGGACAAAGTGGAGGGTCTGTTCAAGATAGGAATAAGTAAGATTTGAGTGGGATATTCGAAGTCTGGTAAGGATAACATTTTTCTTTTTTGTTCTGAAAGTAAATGGCAGCTGAGATATTAGGTTTGATTGGAAGGAGATGGTTTCGTTGATTAGACTTCCACACCCGACACCTGGATTTGGTTATGAGAAATTTCAGAAAAACTTTTATAGAGAAAGAGGAAATTTAGTGATTTTAAGAACTTTTTTGTTGCTTGTTTATACTTTAAGTAGCCCGCGCTTTCATTTAGTATACAAAAACTGCAGCTGTACGGAATTATAATTTGTAATGGACAGGCGGGCATCTAGAGAATATACGTTAGGTACCTATTTTGCTGAAATTGCAATTTATTGTAAGTAAAATAAATAAATAAATATATATATATATACGTTTCTAAAACGATTGCAGTTTTCATTTTCAAAAACTGAGAAGTTGCGAACGCGTACGCGTAATTATACAATTACACGCAGAAGAACGCAATCTAAACGTTGTTCAGATTTACAAAGCGTCAAGGATCAACTTCCCGAAGGGCACGTTGCGCGTGCATATAAAATTCCTCGCTCGTGCGGGCTCAGCTACATTGGCCAAACTGATAGAAGCATCAATCGGAGATTAAAAACACACAAATCAGACTGTAAACATAAGAGAAAAAACGCGTCGGCTGCAGTGGTTTAACATCGGTTCCCTATCACGAAATATAATTTAACGATTTTGAAATGTCTAAAATTGATTAATATAGCTTCAGAATTTTGTTCGAGAATTGAAATTTTTAAGCATCGAAATTTCAACAAGGGATGGTTAAAATTCAACTTGATTGCGTCGAGAGGAGAAAAAAACCCCCGGTTAAAATAAAAACGACAACCTCAACAAATCCAGCCTTTACCTACAAAATAATAGTCACAAAAATATCGATAAACGGATCACAGTAGGGCACTTGATTTATCGCGAAATCTGGACGATATTAAGTCTAGAATACGTTCTTCTAAACACGTACGTATTCACAACCGCTCACAGTTTTTGAAGATGAAAACTGCAAGCGTTTTGGAAGCGTTATTTTTTTTATATTGGGGGATACCGTGTTACTACCTCTGACGTGATCTGTAGGAGACGTGTTTATATTTTAATCAAAAGATGCTACTTTCTCTAGAAATGTTGCTGAGAGAATAATTGTCGATTATCCATACGTTATACGGAGATGTAACATATCGGAGAACGTAGTAAGATAAGGTAAAGTTCAAAACGTAACGGCGCCACAGCAGAGCATTCGAGAAAAAAACATGATCGGAATTGCAGTTTGCCTGTTCGATGGGGACTGAAGAGATTTTCTCTAAATTGCATATGGAAAAGAAGATCAGGCAACAAATGATGCCCAAATCGTAATCTGCTGATGAGTAAAATTCCTTTCCGATGAATCTTCTTAAATAAATAGAACCACGGAAGCTTCGGAAGAGACCGTTGAAGTTGATAGTAATTGGCGACAGGTGATGTTTAAAGACCGAAAATTTAACGTACGGATATTAAACGGGAAAATTTATGTATTTAATACATACTTGTAATCGCTGTCTGAAAATAACCAATCCGCGTAACACATTGTGATCATAAATGAGAGTATCGATACGAATATTCGATTTAATATCGCGCCGAAATAATAAATATCCTGAAATTAAATTAAATACGTACAGAAATTTATTAAAAAACGTTTGTTTCAACGTTAACAGAATCTCGAATTTAAACAGTTGAAATCTGAAAAAAAGTAACGAAATATATATATATATATATATATATATATATATATATATATATAATTCTCAGATAGTTTGTAATTAATCTCCGTTGGAAGATACCGCATTAATACCAAGTTCTATTGTCATCATTGCTACTTATTATCCTATTTCGGATAGATCGTATGCAAAAAAAAAAAAATAAAAATTTAATGAAAGTATCAGCAACGACAGTACAGTTGTGGAAAATTCAGTTTAGTTAATAAGAGTGTAAAAATACAGACTTTCGTGAACAAGGCGTAGTTAACATTCTTTCGAATTTGCTAAACGTAGAAAATATATTTGGAAATTGCCCGGTACTTCAAAAATCAAATCATACATATCTAACATTACAAATAGACAGTGATAATAATGTGGGTAGCGAAATGTGATTTAAGGTTAGGAAAAATTGTAAAAAAAAAAAAAATAAAAAAAAAAAATAGTTGTTAAAGAAACTGAAAAAACTCAGATATAAAACAAGACTTGATTACTAAAAATAGTTGAAATCACTAAATTTATTTAATTATGCGAAGCTTTTCGGCAATTACGCCATTGTCAAGCTATATACAATTAAAATTAATTAATATAAAATCATAAAATATTAATTTAAAACTAAAGTATTCATAATTCATTTTTGTGTAAAATTGTAAACTTAGTTTTAAATTAATATTTTATTGATTTTATATTAATTAATTTTAATTGTATATAGCTTGACAATGGCGTAATTGCCGAAAAGCTTCGCATAATTAAATAAATTTAGTGATTTCAACTATTTTTAGTAATCAAGTATAAATAAAATCACTACATTCCACAATCAAAACTTTATAAAACAAGCTATAATAAATGAAATTGAAAGGCGAAATCTTCATGAATCGGCAAGAAAGAAATGTAATACGACATTAACAAAAAAATATGAATAAAAAAACAAAAAAACAAGACCAATTAATAAAGCAAAAAACATGTTTACGGCGCTGAACTATATTTTGCTAAGCCAGCTAACATCCGGCGTTTTACAATCTTACGTCAGATTATAGATGCTCCTTGGTCGTGTTAAATCAAACTATACGTTCCGACTTGCGGATATCATCTGTTTCGGACAGAAATAGATAGAAGCTCTTTTTTTAGAATATCAAGGAATGCCGCTAATCCGGCTATTCTACAACTGACAACCTGGTAATACGAAGCTTTATCGCGTCGATTGAAACTGACCAAGAGATAATCTTAAAACTTCCCGCTCCCCTCATTCCTTCAAGATATGTCCTAAGTTGTGGTCGTCAAAACGATATCTGATTCTTTCCTGTGTTCCTTCATCACATTTACTTATTGCACTATGTGCAGATTTGAAAAAAAGAAAAATAAAAAAATAAATTAACAGATAAATGACGGACGGCTAAAAAAATGAGAACAATTCAAAAATTATCGACTAAATCTACAAATGATAAATATACACGTGAAAAGAATACGTAGAAAAAATATACGATAAAGAAGGGATAAAAAAATGCAGATCAATAGGCTGACAAGAAATAAAGGGTAGATCAAAATTCGTAAGAAGCTAACATATATAAAAATGAATTCAGTCCCGAAATCGTCGAAAAAAAAAACAACCAATAAGTACAAATATAACAACGGACATCATAAACGCCATGCAAAGAATATTTTTCTAGGATACTACTAAAACGGTATCATCATCATCATCATATACGTTAATCTGATTCCACATGTCGTTAACACATGCAGTCAAGAAGAAAAAAAAGATTCGTAACATTTAAGCGATCTTCAGACTTACGCATGATTTTATTTATCTGTAATTTTGTTAAGGGAGGTCTTCCTCGATTTCGACTTCCTAGTACTTTTCCTCGAACAATTTGTTTCTCTAAGCCATTGCGCCGAATGATATAGGTAAAAAATTTAAGCCATTGACGCTGTATCGCGATTACCAATCTTCGGCATGGTGCAATGTTTAATTACTGCAATATAGAATTGTTCGTTCGAAACGCGTATATTCTCATCATTTTTCGGTAGACTGTCATCTCGAAAGTATCTATCTTCTGTCGCATGGATCTTTTTAACGTCCAAGATTCAGATCCTTAAGTAACAATAAGACAAACGTTTCCATTAAATACTTTTTAGTTTTTTTTTTTTTTTTGTTTTTTTTTTTAGATATACTTCAGTCCATATTTTATTTTGCAATTCCAATCTTCTTCCCATTTCTTCTTCACATGCTCCCATATTTGTAAGTAGTACATACCTCTAGGTATATCATTTTTTCCTTACGCTGTATGTCCGGTATCATATTAAAAATTGGTGGAAGTTTCTGAGCCCTTTCAACCACCATTAGAGAACGCTCTTGTTTCGTAATTAATTCTACTTTGGTCGAGAGTTTCTTCATTTCTGCTTCTGTATTTGCCAATAGCACCGTAACATCGGCGTATCTTAGATTTGATATTTTTCTTCCGTCGATGCATATAATTCCAGTTCTGACTCACTTTCCTCGCTATCCATTCACTATATAGATTAAACAATAGAGGAGAAAGTACACATTCCTGTCGGACTCATTTTCCTATGTGAAATCCGTCGGATAATTCTGATTCCACTCTTACAATAAGCAGAGTTTTCTATATGTAAGATTTTAATTAAATATATCAAATGGTTAGGAACTTCGTTAATATTTGCCACAATTTATCCTAGTCGACGTTATCGAAAGCTTTATTGTAGTTCAAACAGCCGAATATTGATGGTATATTATACGGTATACTGTTGAGAAATTTTATAAACAGCAAAAAAAAAAGAAATATGAAGAATTAAATACGGAGCTCTTATTGAAAATCATACCAAAACATTATTGCAAAGGAACGAATTAATAAAAAAAAAATTAAAATCAGATGATCAATTTGGATGTAGGAAAAGAAATGGAAGAGAAATAATAACTTTATTAATACGAAAATTAGCGAAACAAAATAAAAATATAAGTAGTAATAACAGTAATAAAGTAAATAATTATAATAATTAAGAATATATCGAAATTGATAAACAAAAACGAGAAAATACAAAGTATTATAGAGAAAGAAAATAGTAAATTGAATGTAACCAGTAAATAGAATAGCTAAAGGCGGAGATAAATAAAAAACACATTAAAGATATTAACTTAATCACAATTACAAAACGCGTGTTAATCATATTCTACATTTGAAGAAAATAGCAAATAAGAACTAGAAATTATTAACAAAACTAGACAATTATGATAAATATAGTGCAATACTGTAGAAGAAATTTACTCAAATTTAATCAAAGTAAAAAGATTATTAGAAAAAGAAAAAATTCATATTTGCCGCCTAAGCGAAACCTGGCTAAAAAATAATAACCACTTATGGTTAAAAGAATATCAAATAAGATGGGACAGACAGGGAAACAAAAAGGGTGGTGGAAATGCTATTTTCTTACATAATTCTATAACACTAACGGGGAAAAATATCTATCGTATAAATATCGAAGTAGATATTATGATTAATATCAAATGATATGTAAATAATAAATATATATTCTGCGCCGTCGAGTGAATTTGCGCCGATTGCCATAAATCTTTTAAATAATACGGCAATTAGTAATAACAGATATATATTATTCGGTGACTCTTTAATAGTCACCATAATTCTTGTGGAGCTTTTAATAATAATAATAAAAAAAAAAAAGGAAATAAAGAATTATATGACTCTTTACACTGTCCTTAATTGTACCTCTTCCCAAAACCGGACAAGGATGCTTCCTTGATGAAAAATATACGACCTGTTAGTTTTTGCTCGGTAACATTAGTAAAATTTTTGAGAAAATATTACTCATTAGATTTAGAAAACATAGCGATTTAAATGGTATTCTTAATAAGTTCCAATTTGGTTTTCTAACGAATTTAAACACTACCATGCAGCTAGTAAAAATTCGTGATCTAATTACTGATAATTTTAATACACATAATCGACTAGCACTGCTAGATATTGAAAAAGCTTTCGATACTACTTGGAACGATGGAATTCTGTATAAATTAATAAAATACGGTTTTCACACATGAACTAGTTTCCACGACTAAAGCGTATCTACATAACAGGAAAGTTTATGTGAAAATTAAAACTCAGAAATCTAAAGTCATGCATCGGCAGCAGTACCTCAGGGCAACATCATTGGTCCATTCTTGTTTATTATCTACATAAATGATATTAGCACAATTAAAGAAGTTGATGTCAATTTATATGCTGTACTGCTCTGCTGACGTCATCATACCGTATTGATACGATTAGCGACAGATTAACCGCTGCAATTAACAAAATATCCAAATACTTTCATAAGTGGAAAATTAACGATAGTAAAACAGAGACTATTATTTTCAGTAAACCCGCTATAAATGACTTTGTTAGAATTCATAATGAGTACCTAGACTGGAAATCAAAAGTCAATTATCTCGGTGTCTAATTTTTACTAAACATATAAACGAATGTATCTACAGGGGACATAAAAAAATGTGTGCGCTGTTTCCAATATTTAACAGGGAATCTACGCTATCACCGGTGAACAACCTTTCGATTTATAATCAGGTAATTCAACCTAAAATTCTTTATGCCAATCGTGTGTGGTCGAACACCTGTCCAAGTAATATAAACAAATTACAACGATTACAAAAACATTGCCTAAGAATAGTGTTGAACAAACCCAGATACACGCCCATTAAAACAATGACATTTTAAACTATCCCTATATACGAGAAATAATAATAAAAAACAGGACCTTAAAATTTTTTAATGCATAATGTCTGCTGACCAAAATGTCGATGAAATTAGAAACTACGATTATCAGTCACTACGACACAGCTATAAAAAATATAAACATAGACGAATTATATCTTACTAGGGTAGTATTTAAAATTCAACCATATTATATATACATTTTATTTGATTTATTTTTGTATTCTTTTCTCTTTTAAATTTTATAAATTACTTAACCATCGTGTTTAAAATTTACTTACGAATTACACGTTGCCGGTTTTTTGCGGAATTTTTCCTGTAAATTTCATTAAGCAATAAATGTATATAAATATGGCGTATGTATATTTTTAAAAAAGTATTATTAAGTTTATCGGTTAAGGAATTTATTATATTTCGGAACGATAGAGTATATGATAAGTTATTCTTTTCTTGTAAAATTTAATTAATCAAAATATACTTGTTTTCTTTCTTTTTTAAAACTATTTAGGAGTGATATTGGACCAAAAGTCAACTTGGAAAGACGAAATAAATTACATAAAAATAAAATACCAGGGTGGTCTAAATATTCTTAGAGTTTTGAACGGAGAACCAGTTGGGATTCCCGAAACAAATATTTTAATATACAAAGCGCTGATATGATCACAAATAGACTATCCAGGACCAATTATCACATCAATCAGTAAATCAAAAATTAAAGCATTATATTGCAAAATATTGCGCTAAAAAATGAATTAAGAGCACTAGCATAAGTCCCGTCCATTCAATTCCGGTTGAAGCGGCAGAAATACCAATATATTTACAACTAATCACTGATAAATTTGATTTAAAATGTAAATCTAATCGAAACCATTCTGTAAATACACTTATTCCAAAATTATACACATACGTGTCAGGTAGTCAATATTGGTATAATAAGACACACCTATCTTTAATCATAAGAACATTATAAAGAACTTAATTTTGTACAAAATATCAGGAGCTAGTATTACAATACACTATATAAATACATTATGAACAAGATAAAGATAGATTTTTCTACAGACGTTTTCTGCATAAATGATACGGTCGATATAAATAATACAATCGTGAAAGAAATAATAGACATACAATTCCCGGAACCACGAATGTATATACACAGATGTTTCGATAAATATAGAAGAAAACTATACTATTCGGCAGCGTTCTATAATAAAACTCTGGACAATAAAAGAAAATTTAAAGTTCCAATACTTCTCTTGCACGACAAAAATGATCAGAAAGCAATATCGCGTAAGATCAAATTAAGAAACACAAATATATTAATAATTAACAGATTCAATGTCAGCAATCCGAAAAATTAATAACAGAACAGACAAGCAAGATAACATTTTATGGAATATCGTGAAGATGTAAACTTAAAGAATATAATACTAAAGTAGTATTTAAATGGATTCCGATACAGGAATACAGGGAAACTGCATTGTGGATCAACTTACAAAGAATGTACCAGCAAATCAGCGGCAAATTAATATAAAATATCCTTGGAAGGAATTTAGAAGTAAATTAAAAGCAGTTTAATAGACTGGCATCACAGGTACAGAAATCATAATACAAATTGTGGAAAATATTATTACAGTATCCAAAAGGAAATACGTAAAGATACTTGGTTTTCGAATAAAATGCGTATGGATTACATTAAAACACAATGGCAAGATTGCGGACGGAACATAATTTAATTCTAAAAAAAAAAACTTAAAATATTAAATTCAGATTTCTGGGAATGCACAAAAGAGGAAGGATCCATCGAACGTATAATTTGGAAGTGCAGGATAAGAAATATAGGAAGAGAAGAACTGCAAAAAGAAATTGTCCGAACATACAATACATTACCAGTACATATTGATCAGATAATTAGCGAACAGACTAGAACAATGACTAGTTGTATCGATTTATAAAGATTAATAACATTAAGATAAAATTAAAGTTTACCGATTGTTATAAACTTTCGTTAGTTAATGAAAATACTTATAGTACCAAGAAAACTGGCTAAAAGATAATACCTAGCCAAATAAATAATAATAAATATCTATCTATCTATCTATCTATCTATATATTATATATGAGGACTTCGATAACATTGACTGAAAAATATTATTTAAAACGTAAAAAAAAAATAATAATTACGGACTAGAAAGGTGGAACGATAATACTAAACTCATATCAGTTATGAACAACAATAAAATATGTTAATGGATAGAAAGTAAACGTTAAAATAGGCAATGGCGTTTCTTTTCTCGTTCTATTTTACGTATATACTGATGAACTAGTCAATAAAATCATCAAAAATAAAATTAAATAAGATAATGTTGTCGCAGATGTTAAAAGAAGAGTGCGGGACAAGCTAAATGCTTATTTTAATAATAAACAATTAATTTACAAAAGTATCAGTATAGACGTCCGAAATAAATTTGGAATTTATAGTGTACTTAATTATGGCCGTGGAAAATGGTGTTTAACAGCTCGGCAAATAATAATAATAATAATAAAAACAAAAAATGAATTAAACAGAAATGTAAATCTAACGCAGGTTGGCCAAAAATAAAAATAAATCAAATAAACAAAAACTTACTACAGTATATAATAAGACATAATAATTTCATTTAAAGGAGAAGAGAATGTTTATAATGAAGAGTTTTACAAAAATACGACCGACTGAGAACGTACGATCATATGAAGAACTTTGTATAGTGATTATGAACAGAACGAAATAACTGTAGCGAAAAGTAATATACATCTGATTGTAAACAATACTCGTAATTAATTAAGTTTAATGAAATAACGACTGAATAAATCGTCGTTTGAAAAATATTTTCAATCGTAAATTCATCTCATATCGAAATAAAATTTAAAAGAAAGACATCTTGCACCATATATAAGTACATTGCGTTTAACTAATAAATTAAATAATTCTATATAAATACGATGAGTAAGTTCATGTTACCACTTTTTTAACTGTATACAGTTTCAGATAGTCGGCGTAAGTTACCCATGGTCCAAATACACAATTGCCTACGCATAATACGTAACCGAAATACTGTTCAATACGCGGGAATGGATGTTTACAGCACGATAAGTCAAAAGTTAACGAAATAACTTTCATAACTATAATCATCTGGACATTATGTATTCTCTGCCATGTATGTCTTTCAATTTTAAATTCGCTAAAATACAAAAAGGAAAAAAAAAAGCTAGCAAATTACAACATCAAAATAAGGTATTAAAAAATTTTTACAGATTTGAAATAGTATTTATGTAAAAAAAAAAATAATAATAATGATTTATTACTTATGGCATTATCATATTGTGATTTTATTTAAGTCTATCTTCTGTACTAGATCAGAATTAACGATTAAGTTGAAAAAATTATAATTTAGTAGCACAAAGGAAGCAACTTGATCTGAAATTTCGTTACATGAACTGAGAAAATATTCTTCGTTGTCCATAGGAAATAAACTTCTATTATATAATAATGTTATTCTAAAACATTGTAATTAAAATTTTGGTTATTACTTTCAACTTAACAATTATCCAGCGTTTCCATAGAAAAATATTCTGCGCAATATTAGAGGAACACTATGGCATATTCGCAATAATAATAATCTGCATAAGAATCTTTACGTACGAACTGTACCAAAAAAAAACCTTACATTCGAGCGATTCCTACGGCAATTAGCTATCGAGCTTATGGAGGGCACGATTAAGTTAAGACATCTTAGAAGATATCCTCAAGTAAACTCATGGACTAAAAAAATTATGCTAGTATGACAAATGAAAAATATCGGTGATTGAATAACGTTCGACTTGAAATATCGATAAGTAACATATAAGTGTGCTATTTATTCATCTCTGTGAAGGGAAAGGTAGTATAGAAATAATGAAATATTTATACGAACTGATATTTTATATATACAAATATATATAATTCAAAATTACTTTCTAAATGGACGTTCTTTGACAAATGTATGAAGTCGTTAGCAAATTTATGGCATATATTTGGTTATACATTCTGAAAAGATATAAAGTTTTTGTTTGCAGTTTTAAATTTCTTTAAATATAATATATATATATTTTTTTCATTTTTAAATGGCGAATATAATTACGTCGTGAAACGTTTTAAGGAGGAATTATTTTTCATCATTTACTGAATCACATATATATATACCTTTAAATTGTGTGTATGCGGAACGATAATTAAAAGTTTAAATAAGTTTTATACATAGTATATTATAATAGTTCAAATTAGATAACAAATATAGTATTATTAATTATCAACTACACCTTACACGTAAGTTGTAAACTCACCCATACACTAGATATCCTAATGCTAATAAAGATAATGAAATTGACTGGAATTTCCAACGCGATGTAATTACAATGTATATATACAATGCCGCTGACAATAATACTGGATAAATAACTAACGACTGAAAATAACCATACAAAATACACGTTCCAAATATTGCTGAGATCGCGTGTTTAATAGTACTAGGAACTTCAACTGTGTAAAGAACAAAAATCGATTAAAATTTCATTAAGTAAATTAATAACCTAGATACATCACCTTAAAAATTTAAAACCAATATTTTCATACAATGTTCAAGATAATTTCATTAAAAATTTACAACTTACAAATACAGAATGTGATCGGTCTCTCTAAAAACAAAATTATTACATAATATATCGAATAAGTTAATTCAAAGTAAAAAAAAAAAAAAATAAAGCAAAATGTGAAAGCATTGGACAAACATATGAACACAATTATATAATACTATCACTAAAAATATTCTAAACCATTACACCATTTAAACAAGTAAATATTACAAAACAATAATTTATCGACTTTAGGGTACTAAATAACTATAGTGCATAGATACTATGTCTATTCACCATTCAATTCTATTAGTTAAAACGTGAGTCTTAAAATAATTTATAATTATTATTTATATATATTTTTTGACGCTAAAGAAAAAGAAAAAGCGGATGTTAAATTCGAGGTAATTAGTGAAAAATAGTTTCATTTTTCAAATTTGAATTTGCGATACGAAATAAAAATAGTTAAAATATTTATATAAATGAAAAATACCGGGTTCTATGAAGATTTCACTTTTGTCTAAGAAAATATATACGATAATGAATAACGAAATACATATTATAATTATTCTTAAACTATACATCGTGAGAACGGTTTGGATTTTAAAATTTTCTCATAAAAAGATTAATTTACATTTTAAAATATATTCACTATTATGTCGAATATTTAATATTATTTAAAACAGGAAAAAGTAATTTAACGAAATAACATATGGGTCTAATCAGTGAAAAAAACCGTAGTTATGGAGAAAAAAATCTTTGCGTAGAATACCACCGTGATTAATTAAAAGAGAAAAAAAAATGCTTAAAATATATTGTCACATTATTTTATAATGCAATCGATTCTACAGGTCTGCTCTAATAATTTATTAATAAGAATTTTTACTGTATGATTCTACCTTGATTCGTTTTTTCAAGAGAAAAAACTAACCAAAGTCTGGTGCACAGCTATACCGTTGTGCAAATTCCGGAGCTCCTGGTTAGCTATTAAATAAAAATCAAATTATACATGTTTTATACTAACATTACTTTTCGTTAATTACTACATTTAAAATACATACATTAATAAATTCGTTTAAACATTACCAAATTATTGCTTATTCCCAACAACTGATTTATGATGAAAAGTATTAATATAATTAAAATTACACTGGAGCATAATTTTAACCGCGTAACAATTTTTATTAATATAAAATAACTCACTTACTTATCGTGATAAGATGGAAACAAAAACACATTAGTAAAACAGGAAGCAAAATAGATGAGATATCTAGCAACGTTGGAAAAACGCACGCGTAAGAAATATCATAAAAACTCATAAATCCTTTATCGTATTCGAATTCAGAAATGTACGGACCCACTTGTCCCGTTTTATAATCGAAATCGTCGTACGATGCCCATTCGTACTCAAATTCATTGTCAAACGAATAGTCGTAGGTGTTATACATTTCACCGAACTACTGAAATTTATGCACGGGGATAAAATAATTCAAATAAATTTACAGCGTACGCGTAGCTTATTAACTTCTAATTATGGTAAATGTTTATTTTATTATTATTCTACATTCGTCACAATTAACGATATTATTGCAGATTCAAAAAATGAAATAATGCATTACTTACTGCTTCCACATTTCCCATAGACAAGTACGTTCGTTAAAAATTCTTTCATAAATTAATAAGTACAGAATTTTCCTATTTATATAACGTATATTCACTATTAAAACGCATTTATAAACAATTAACAAAATTTTTTCAGAAGGCGGTAAAAAACGATTAACAAATATTTTTACTGACACAATTATCAGTGTAGCCGTACAAACAAAAATGTATATAACAGATTCGGATTAATGTAGCAAAAAAAAAAAAATACAGTAAATATAAAATACAATTAATGTTGATGTATCGGAGAGTAGTGATTTTATCAAAATAAAATCGAAGTTAATCACTATAAAATTTAAAATGACTTTATAGTTGAAAAAAAATTAATTTTATAGCGATAAACATTGTTTTTATTTTGTTTTGTTAAAATACAATTGTTAACATAGATAACGCGTACTGGATTTAAAATATTATCACTAATTTTTTTTTGCAACTACGTTAAATATCTCAATATAGTAAAATATACTAAATTACGGGCATATCAAAATATAAAACTATTTCTATGAATATATAAGTAGAAGATTTATAAAAATGATTTTTTATAAGCGCCAAATCGCGGAAAATAATAGCGTAAATAATAATATATTTTAGGAAATAACGTAAAGGCGTTTTCGGGGTTTTATAATTATTTACACTGATGATTCTCTAGATAAATCTAAAGATTAGTACGTAGCAGCTTTTTACATACTAAAAGAAAAAATATATAAGCAAAAACCTTGTAAACTGCACTATGCTAACTCATCGTGTACAGTAAAATCCCTGCAGTCATATTCAAAGCACTAATATATATTCAAAATATAATATTATAAAGAAAAAACTTTAATCGTTAGTGATTCAATGAGCGCATTACAACAACTACAAATCAGAAATGAAAAGATGTTGAATCAAATATCTTGCCAGATTAGGAAAATAATAGCGGATGTACACAAACGTGATAACGAGGTATACTTCAAATGGATACGATAGCAGACGGGCATAATTGGAAATGAAGTAGTAGACACGTAAAATGTAAAAAAAAAATGTAAAACGCGTATATTTGGCATTATATTAAAAAGTTATAATAATATTTAATAAATGTATACCGGAACAAATGCCCTCTCCATTTATGAAAGTAACTAATAACATAAACTGGTAAATAATAAATATACAAGATGAAAATAGTATTGATGGAAAAATCAGACAAAAAACCATCACAAATGAAAAGCGGTAATTTAAAAAATAATAAGTTTAATTATATAACGAATATGTAATATCATTTATAAGTAATGGAAACGAAAGCAAACAAATTATGACGTTATGGGAATAATACATTATGTTTAATGCGTCGATGCTTATACTTAGTATATCTAATACTTAGTTCCCTGGAATCGTAATTTCCTATTGTAAATTATTACGGTGCACACTACAACTGACAAAAAATTTTTGGGATAGTTTGAGGATATAGTCTTTTACATATACACGTTAACCAGAGGTCAAATATATGAAATAGAAGACAAACCGATTGAATGGACGGGATATATTACTTGGATTAAGCAAAAAGCGTATGATGCGTGGAATAAGAAATGTAAATTGATATCTACAACCAAAGGAAATAATTGCTAAACAGCCGAATATTCTAAAACTACTTTGGATCCAAATGGGTAACATAGAAAGCAACTACATTAAAATCACGTTAAGAATGGATCACATGCGAACTACAGCTCATCTAGCTAGAATTCAAATATTCCAGCCTGTGTCAGTTCTGCGGACAAGAAGTAGGATCTTTGACACGTTTGAATTGGACTTGTTCAAGTTGTTTAGAAGGTCGTGAACGTTTTTTTTTTTTTTTTCGATGTGCATTAGTATGGAACAATGCCATTTGCAATTTGTCAAATTTTAGCAGAACCTTGTTCATCTGCAGCAAAAATGTTATATAAATCCATTAAAGATAAGAAGATTTGTATTTAATATTTTAAATAGACATATGGGTATAATTATATAAAAATCAAGAGCCTATAATTAAACTGGTCAAAGAGTGGTTATAGCTGGACCAAAAAAAAAAAAATAAAAAATAAAATAAAATAAATTATTATTATAAGCGGTAGAGTTTAGAAAAAAAAAACGACTCTATAAATGTAACTACGACAAGTACAAAAAAGCATGTAATTATCTAGCTTCTGTCAATATGCAAAACGGAATCTGTTATTAAAAAAATTAACAATTTTTCGATTAAATTCTTGTGCAATATCGCTAATCTGTCAACAAATAAGTGCAAATTTCTGAGAAATGGATTTAATTTTTTTTTCGGGAATTCATTCGTTAGAAAATTGTATTTATTGCTTATGAGATTTATCGTTAATTAATAAATTATACACTCAAATAATGTCGAAAGCCCGGTTAATGACGTAAAGGGATGAGAAAATAGCGTACCAGTATTTTTAGTTTTAACCCGGTTAGCTACGGTGTTCTCTATGCGGTGCACGAAATATTAAAGATAACGAAATTATTTATTTCCGTAATAAAAGACATTTGGTTCATAATGTTCGAATATTAAAACTATTTTATATTAACACTTTCAAAAATGATCTAATTGTCTAAA
This sequence comes from Coronaproctus castanopsis, assembly GCA_032883995.1. Taxonomy (NCBI): domain Eukaryota; kingdom Metazoa; phylum Arthropoda; class Insecta; order Hemiptera; family Monophlebidae; genus Coronaproctus; species Coronaproctus castanopsis. The sequence goes on from CM065054.1 coordinate 25,359,851, forward strand.
AAAAAGTAGAATAAGCTCCCTGTATCTTCAAAAAAAAAACAAAACAAAACGAGGTAGTACTGGTCAAAATGTACCATTCTTTTGATTATTGAGCATAGGCTTGTTGGGGGGATTGTTCAAGAATGAAACATTCTAACATGTTTGAAGGTATCTCTACAAATGACAAATCAAAATTTTAAAAAACATATGTTTTCTTTATTCATCGCAAAGCGGCAGGATAGTTGGGACACTGCAATTATCGACAGAAAGACTTATGCTATTCTTCCAGATATAGCATATAGATTAAAACTATTAAAATTCGATATCAACTTCTACAGTTTACATGTGTTGACTGGTCGTGGCAGGTTTAGGTCCTATCTTTATAGGTTCAGGCGTGCTGATGATTCGGTCTGCGCCTGTTGTGCCGTAGGCGAGGTTGATGATGTTAATATCATACATTATTAGCGTGCGCCACTTTCGATGCCCTGCGTTGTAAATTTGGTATTAACATCACAGAAATTTTTCCATTAGGCAAAAGAGTTGAAAATTTCCTTTTATATGCCGAACAGGTTATGCGAATTAAGTTTAAAAATGTTATCTATTAATTAACGCTTAAGTCAATCGAGATGCCGGTGCAGTTTTTGTTAGCCTGGTCAACTGTTTATCACCTACTTTCTATTATTATAATTAATTATTACAATTTTTTTTAATAATTAACAACTTGATTATTAGTTAGTCTGTAAGTATTATGTAAGATTGATTTTCATTTTTACAAGTTTTATTTATTTCATAATTGAGTATTTAAGTTTTGGTACAAGTTTTTAACACTTTTCTTTTTTCTTTTTGTTGTTGTAATTAATAACATTTTATAATTAAGTTTCTGATTATTAGTAAGTAGTTTTTAAGATAATGTATGAATTTGATTTCGGATTTTGTAATTCATTTTTATAAGTTTGATCTATTTATTTTCTAATTGAGTTTGTATTCAAGTTTTGGCATCGGTTTTTACCATTTTCTTATTTCTTATTTTATTTTTACATTGCTTTCATTTTTTTTTTTTTTTTAATCTTTATTTATAATGTTTATTTACTTCAGTTTAAGTTATAAGCATAAACTCTACAAATTTTATACTAGATGGAACAAGGGACTATGTTATCTCGTCCCTTCTATCATCGCAATAAGTTAATTTAAGTGTGGAGCTCCGTGCTGTCGTGTAGCGAGCTCCATCATTATATTAATAATCCTATTTGGTTTTTGTAGAGGGAGGCGGTTTTTAGTAGGTAAAAATCCCACACACTGATTTTGGCCCCCTAATAAAAACGAAAACTAAAACATTTTTTATCATCAGTGTCTTTTGAAGATTTTCCCCCTCCCGCTTAAAAAAAAAAAGTGTTTTTCTATGATTTTTTTTTAGTTTATTTAAAAATATATTATGATTTAAAGAAAAATCTCGTCTTTTTAACTTACAATGTTACTTCTTCAAATGAAAATACAAAACGTTCTATTACATTTGTAAATAATAATACTAATAGTTGCGCATACTTCCGAAAGTTAAACGAGACTATTGTTTCAATCGACTTGTTACTGCACAAAAATTTACGCGAATTGTCAACTTATTAACTTTTTCCGCAATTATGTAAATAGTAAATACGTATGTTTAATAAGTCTAATAATACTTAGTCGTCAAACGGTCGTTGGTTAGATCAAAGTTAAAATACATGCATTCGATAATTAGAAAAAAACCTTCTTTCATAGGCAAACGAAGTGCTATCTAAATTTGGAATCAATTTTCTAATACAAGTTTGTTTCCTCTGAAGTGGGTGATTAGAAAAAGTTACCTTCTTTCATAGGCAAACGAAGTGCTATCTAAATTTGGAATCAATTTTCTAATACAAGTTTGTTTCCTCTGAAGTGGGTGATTAGAAAAAGTTACCTTCTTTCATAGGCAAACGAAGTGCTATTTAAATTTGGAATCAATTTTCTAATACAAGTTTGTTTCCTCTTCAATTAAACTTCTGGTTAATCAACAAAGAGAATCTACATCTATAATTGGTGATTTATCAAAACAATCAATTCAATTCGACGCGTTTCATCCGAAAGATCAGAAATTCGATTGCTACCTTCTACGTTTGGAAAATTTCTTCGCCCTAAAAAATCATACTGATAATTTAACATCGATAAAAGCAAGCGAAAAATCTTAAAGCGTCGGTACTAAATACACTCAACATCTTCGAAATGTCACAGTACCGGATGATCCTACAGACAAGAAATATCTAGAACTCATCGACATTCTTAAGGTGCATCTACAACCAGCATCTTCAGCGAACAGCAAAAATTCCTATCGCGAGTGTCCTAAAGCAGGGAGAATCTATTACGTTTCGGCTCTACAAGAACTTGCGTTAATCAGTGAATCGGATCTGTCCTCAATCAGCATGTAAGAAACAGTTTACTTCTATTATAGTAAGAGCTCAAATAATTTGTGGGCTATATAATTCAGATATTCGAGAACGTTTATTACAACAACCTGATCAAGCTAATATTTCGTTTGAGGAGCTTGTAGAACTCTTGCTCAATATATCGAATTATCAAAATTTGAGAATGAGGAAGTTTATAAAAACGTATAAATTAACATTTGCATTCGTCCTTATTGTGTATATATATATATATATATATATATATATATATATATATATATATATATATATATATATCGTCGAGAATATCCGATTATTAATCGAGTTAGTTCTGATAGGAAAAAAACTCTGTGCCTAAGAAGTGATAAACTTAAAGACGTTTTCACAAAAAGACGATTATTTAATAAATTCACGATTTCGTACAAGTTTCGTAACGCACTCTCCGCTATGTTTAACTTCACATGGCGATGACTAAAATGTTTCCATTCTCACATCTACATTGCACGTACATCCGTTGTGCAGCAAAAAGATTTTAAACGAAATAATGTATCGCCGTGCGCGTATGCGCAAGAGTTAGAATACGAACGCGCAAAACATTTTTATGCGTATGCATATATATATATATATATATATATATATATATATATATATATATATATATATATATATACACGCGTAGAAATTTGTTGCGCGTTTGTACTTTCATGGGCGCACGGCTATTTGTTATTTCTCTTGGCTTGCTCGTTTTACGGATTAACCCCCAATATACAACGCGTCACTAGAAGTTTCACTTCGAAAATAAAATAAAAATCTTTATCCCGCATCCTTTATTTAATTTATATATATATATATATATATATATATATATGTGTGTGTTGTGCATTAATTTTTCACATTTTATTATACTCTGAAACTTTCTACAGCGTGCGATACGCGATTATCGGGAGGCGGATATTTGCAACAGTACGACGATACTAATCCTAAAACGGCTACTAATAACGTAAGCGTCGCTACGCCCCATAATGTTCCTTTCGCTATATCGACGATGGCCGGTTGAGCGTAATAAACGTACGAACGTAATAGCCAAAGATCGATCGTTTGCAATAGACTGAATAAACATAAAACAACGTAACCGGATACGTAATTTCGATTAGGTAACCATTGCCAACGGCGGAAACCTCCGAAACACGGAAAACCTAAACACATCGCTACGAAACTGGATAGAAAAGCGAACGCTAATTCGTAACTACGACCTTTTTCCATCGTTATGCGTAAACATAAGAAACAATTTAAGGCGCCGCTAATTAACAATATAACGGCGCACGTTTTTAACGTACATAACGGTACGTTCGGTTGTTGCGTCATCGACGATGAAGACATTTGAAGCCAAGATCGTTTAGAAGACGGAGAAGACGTATCGTTATTATTATTGTTGTTGTTGTTGTTATTTGTTTCGACTACTTGAAACGAAGAATATGGTGCCGATGTAGGTGAACAAGTGGAAATTGTATTAGCGCTAACGTTAGCGTTACGATAGAAAGACGGTTGTTTTTGTTCTTGTTGCTGCTGCTGCTGCTGTCGATGTTGTTTCGAGTAAATTGGCGATATAATGGCCGTATTACGTTTTTTATTTTCCGTAGATATTAAAGGTCTGGTCGAACATATTGTAGAAGTATCGGACGGTTTACGAACTAGGCTATTACCGGGCGTAAACGTTTGCGAATTGTTCCTTCGTTGGTCGATCGAGATATTGTTGAAATTCGCCATCGATCTGGTCGACGGTGGAATCGATCGATAATTCGTAATAGCGGCAGCAGATGAAGAAGAAGAAGATGAAACGGCCGCTGCTGTGAAACTGGAATTAGCTGAAATACGTTGTTGTTGTTCGTATTGTTTTCGCGATCTAGCTATGTTAGCGATCGATTTACTTCGTTCTAAATCTACCTTAGTCGGATTAGTGTCAATATTAGTAGCGGTCAATCCGAAACGTTCGGACGTATTATAATTAGCCGGTAGTTCTGACGTTGTTGAAATAAGCCGTCTACGACTGGAAGCTGATCGCGCGACAGCGGACGTCGATAATAGTCGACCATTACCGCGATTATAATTATGATCATAATTTCGATTATAATTATCATTATGATTATTTAAACCGAATAAGGCGATCGTATTTTTTTTAGGAGTCGACGTAATCGGACTAAAACCGCTACCACTAGTATTAGTCGAGAAGTTATTTCGAGGACGTGTTCGATCGCGACCGGTAACGGCAACGACGCGATTCGGATCGATCGCGACCGTTACGGTTTTATTAACGGCCGTACGAACGTCGTCGTAATCGTAATTACGACGTAACGTAATTAAAGACGTACACGATCGCGAAGAGTCGAAATTACGTCGTCGATACGGGCGATGACGATAGTAATCTTCATCTACGAACGTTTCGTTATCGTCCGACGACCATATTCCTAAATCGTCGCTGCTATTATTATTATTATTATTATTATTATCATTATCGTCATCGTCTTCGCTATTATCGCCGTCGATGATATCTCGGACGATTTTATTATCGCCGTTTGTCGACGGATCGTCGTTGTCCTCTTCGTAACTGTCGTAATAACCGTTATAAGCGCCGTTTACGTAACAGTTATTATTTCGCGAATTACCGTCGCTCATGATGATTTTTGTAACGAAGATCACGCCTTGAAAAAAAAAAATGAAATATATATATATATATATATAATATTTTATATATATATTTTTTTATTCGTACGTTATTTTTTTATTTCTTCTATGTTTCGTATATCAATGTATTCGCTGTAATTCAATGCGTTTTATATGTATAATAAATAGTCAGCAAATTTTAATTTAAATTTTAACCCAACCTAACCTATACGATACTCTTATAATCATTTCAAGTGGTGCGAATAAAATAATTTTTTCCGTCAGAAACGTTTATAACTTCCGCTAATTATTTATCTCGTTAAGTTTTACAAATTATATTTATTCATAAATTTAATGAAAAATCCGATTAATTTTAAAGCGCGGAATGTAGTGATTAAAGAAAAATACACAACAATAATCGATAAGGCAGAAATTGAAATCGCTAGAACGCTTTTTATAAAACGATCGCAAAGATTTTCGACTATTAAGCCATTATTAAGCGAACGTACAAATAAAATGTGTAAATATATATTATATATATATAATATATGAAACGTTAAATGTAAAAATACTAATTTATATATATATATATATATATATATATATATATATATAAATATATATATAATATATACTCATTTTTACATCGGGCAAAATTAAGGAAAACTAAAATGACAGACGGAAGAATTATTGTTAAGTACCGCAAAGTCGATTTCATAGATAAGACAAAAACACAGATTATACCGGATGCAGTAGAACGAATCGCCAGGTTAAAATTTAATTAGGCGGTATCTATCGCAAGACAAGACGAACGTGCGAGGCAATGGGGACCATTACTAGGTGGAGGTATGATATTGTGAAATGGACAGGAGTTAATTGACTTTGAGACGCACAAGACAGAAGATGTTAGAAATATTTGAGGAATGTCTACACGCAGCAGTGTTAATATAGGCATTATCGTGATATATATATATATATATATATATATATATATATACCCTGAATATTTTTTATTTTGTTAGTTTTAAAATTACAACATTTACTATTAATCATTAAATTATTGAATTAGTAACTGATGGAATTAGTATTCGATTCGTGTAATTTTTGTTGATTTTTTAAAATGCTCTACTAAGTCGGGAAAGAATTTATTTATTAATTTATTAATTTATTAATTTATTAATTTATTAATTTATTAATTTATTAATTTATTAATTTATTAATTTATTAATTTATTAATTTATTAATTTATTAATTAAGTATAGTATTTTTCTTTAAATTTATTAAACGTTTATTTGAAAAGTTCTTTATAGTAGCGTTATATAATTTTTTTTTAAGTTGAAGATTAGAGATGTTTATTCGATATAATTATCTAGTTACTTATGAAGAAGTTAAATCAATTAGAAATTTCCGAAAGCTGGCGAATTTAAGTTATGAATTTTTTATTTTTAGCTGATCGATTATGATAAATATTTCGACGAAATAAGAGTAAAAACGACCGCGTCCAATCATTACAGAACATTATCTTCTGATTTATAGTTTAGTCCCCATAATTCGTCGCTAAGTGATGTAGCGAATTTTATTGATGTTATTGACTTATTATCTACCTTTAAACCCCTCCCCACACACATGTATATATATCTATATATATGAAGATTTCACACAACAGCCATTTACTCACAGTTAAAACCTAAATACGGGTACAATTTATGCGCAGTATGACACGATACAACGAAAAAAAAAAACAAACACAAATAAATCCAAAAAATCTGTATTAAAAAAAATAAATTAATATGGGATTTCAATGTGTTTAAAAACAAAGTTAAATTGATTCATTAGTGGATTTTATATATATATATATATATTATAAAAGAGAAAATATATATTTTTAATATATTTTTTTTTAACGAGTACTTAATGCCTCGTGGCTATTACTCGATGTATATGATTATTAATTAAAATACATATAAATAAATATTATTAATAATATTTGTCTTGATTAGGAAGGCTCTAAGAATTTCTAGGTTGTAGACGTCTGGTATAGCTGAGTTCATCTTCTTAGTACGATGTTGAGCGTATTTCTGGCAGGTCTTCAATATATGATGGACGGTTAACGGTGCTTTACATTTATCGCATACAGGTGGTGGCTGGTTACCAAGAAGGTACGAGTGGGTGATTTGTGTATGTCCAAGGTACACTCTGTTTACCGCGGTTTCGAATCTCGGCAGTCAAATTTTTCCAACGAGTTTTGGCCATGCCGTCAGATCCTTCTTGATGCAACTCAAAATACTGGGGTGACTATGGAAGGATCGACTCCATGATCGCAGTATGCTCTGGACTACTGAGTCCAGAGCATAGTCCGCTCCCGTATGTATTGGGAGGCTAATTGTGTACGGCATCGTGTGATGAAATATTACGATGGCTAGGAATCCAAGCAAAGGTGATCTTTGTGTTCCGTTTATACAGCTCCACTAACGAGAAAAGAATATGATCAACAGATGATACTTCAGACTTTGTGGCTTCTATGTATTTTAGTACAGACATAGAGTCTGAGCAAATTACATAATCGTTCCGTGGGAGATCGGCGATTTGGAGTATACATTGAAGAAGCTCAGCCGAAAGAACTGACAGCATTATCGGAAGATTGTAGGACTGAATTTTGTTTTGGATGGAATATGCACCACCTACATGAAACGGAGTTTTTGATGCATCTGTGTAGCATGTAATAGATTGAGGTACTCGGAGCAACATCCGTTGTAAGGTTATCGGCTGTAGCGAGATCCCAGAAAATCTCTGGCTTGAATTTACTCCATGGTGGAAGAACTGTTGGTATTCTCTTTAGAATATTACGATGAATCTTTAATGAAAACTTAAGTCCAACTGGTTTTAGCAGTTCACTGATATGAGCTTGATTTGGGTGAGGTTGATGGCTAGTAACAGTTACTGCGTACTTTAATGCACGTTTCTTCCGTCTGTAGCGAAGGGGTGGCGAACCACTTAAGTAGTGGAGGCTAGATGTAGGCGTTGTTGGAAATGCTTTCAGCGCAATTCGAAGTGCGGTGTTTTGTATTATATCCAGTTTATTGAGCAGCCGTGGGTTTGCAGAGGCATATATGATGGAACCATAGTCCAGCTTTAGAACGAATAAGGGTATAGTAGATGCGGAGTAGCGTTGAACTTCTCGGTCCAAATGACTGATTACTCATAATTTTAAGGATATTGAGTAATGGGAGGCATGAATGCTTCATTGCCAGAATATGACTTTTCCAGGTAAGTCTCGAGTCAAAATGTAGTCCAAGGAACTTATGTTCGTTCGTTAGCTGTATCTTTGATTTGTTAATTGTTAGATTTAAGTGTATCGAGTCAGATCGTTTCCTGGTAAAAATAATATATTTTGTTTTTTGCGGGGACAGCTGTAGGCCAGTAGATAAGCTCCATTCTTGTAAATTGTCTAGGCACTTTTGTAAGAATATCTGAGCATATTGTATGTCACCCGATTGTAGAGTGATGTTTAAATCGTCCGCAAAGAGTCTGGCAGAAATTGGAGGGGGGGATGACCATTCGTCAGGATAAGAAAACAATATACACTTAAAACGCTACCTTGCGGTACACCATTTTCAATAATGAAGTCTCCCGAGTAACTAACCCATACTCGAACCTTGAAAGAACGGCTGGAAAGGAAGTTTTTAATGAACCATATTAATCGGCCTTTTATGCCCATCTCTGTTAGTAACTGAATAATTTTGTACCTTCAGGCAGTGTCATATGCTATGGATGTCAAAGAACATAGAGAATAGATATTGATTTTTATTGAATGTGTTTAATATTTCTTGTTGTAAGCTACACAGGTTCGATAGAGTGTTTCTGTATTTACGGAAACCAGATTGGCTTTCAGGGATGAAATTAGATTTTTCTAAAAGCCATAATAGCCGGTTGGCCACAAGTTTCTCCATTAATTTACAAGCACTGCAGGTAAGTGATATAGGCCTGTGTGATGAAGGATTTACACGCTCCTTACCTGGCTTCAGAACAGGTATGACAATCGCCTTTCTCCACGAACTCGGAAATTCCAGTCCATATTCTATTAAAAATATTTAATAATGTAATAACCAGAAAAGGTCTTTTAACTCTATTTAGGATATTGATTTTTCGCCAGATTTCAGATGGATCGGAATCAGTGTTAGTTTCTGATATAAATTTTTCCCAGCTATCTCTTTTGCTTTGTCTAATAACTTGTCGAGCTTGAGTACGATAAAAACGGAAGTTAGCTAGATCGCTGTCTAGTTTTGAAGCGCGGAATTTATTTAACGCTCTATTCCTATTTTGGACCGCTATTTTTATATTATGATTCCACCAAGGTACGTTGCGCATTTTCACCACTGGAGATGACCTTGGCACAGACTGGTCGGCGGCATGAATAATGTAAGTAACTGATAACAATATATTATAAGAATAGTTTTACGATGGGCAAATATAGTCAAATCAGTTTAAAATAGCACGCTTACAAAATTAAAATCAATTCAAAGAGTAATATTATATCGTAGCATGTGTATAAAACTTTAATTAGACTAGTTTCATAAAAATCACTATATATATATATTATTAAATAAACTTATTTTATCCTATTTTTAAAGTAAATTGTACATTGTTATTGATAGCTTCAATGGAAAAGTTAAAATTTTGTAATTAATTTTCTACCCTTTTCCCCTATATTTACGTCATATCATTCTGTTCAATATGATAGTATCGCCGATTCTCTCACAGATGTCTATGTACAAATTTTATATTGTTAGACGTTTTCATTTATTATTATTTTATTCGCTATTGTGTTATGATTTATATATTAATATATTAATTTCATATTGCTGATTGTTGACTGTGTTGTTTACCACATTCGCTATCAGATTATTTTATAAACACTGTTTTTTATCACTTTGATAATTTTTTTGTGAATTACGTATCTAAGTAATATTGTTCACATTTTGGTATTTTTATAAATTTATATTTTTGTATATTCGCCTGATAATGGCTTAACAACCGAAAAGCTTTGTTATTTTTCATTTAAAAAAAAAATTAGGGATTTTAACTCTTTTTTGTTGTTTTATATATATATATATATATATATATATATATATATATATATATATATATATATATACATTATCTTTGCATATTAGTGTGAAATAATATTAAATTGATATCCGTCGAAGAGTAGTTATAAAATAAATAAATTATAAGTAAATTTCTTTGACAACCAAATTATTTCCACAGACAGTTCATTTAAAAGGAAAACCATGTTTTATACTATATAGTAATAAGAACGTTAATCTCCGACCAGCAGATGGTTTAAATGGCACGCGCCTCGATCGTGAAGCAAGGAGGTTTCCAAATAGCCGGGTGTTTCCTTTATCTGTTCCATCTACGTTATCGTCAAATGTCAAGAATGAAACCGGGCGTAGTTTCGTTCTTATACGTTACCGCTCGTTTAATTAACATCATATCACGTTTTTATTAAATTATATAATTACGTAAATATGCATATATATATATATGTGTGTGTGTGTATATATTTTAGAGCATTATATCAAAACGCGAAAATATATCCGAGATGTAACGAATGCTTAATAATAAAAAGATAGTATTTCGTGTTGGAATAACATAAATATTTAAGAAGTAAAACGTATCATTATGAACATTCAGGCGATGGAAATTAAATAAAGCAATTAGAGTTTTTAAAATTTTTATTAAACACACAAATATTTACAGTGCGTGAAAGAGAAGAGAGAAACACACCCACACATGAGTGCACGCATATACGTACGATCACGGTTGCTGTGTGTATTTTTTCGTGTAATTTAACCCGTGTATATTTTATTCATTTATATTGCTTTTTACGTACATCCATATATACAGGGCGACACAGAGAAGACGGATGGTTTTCTTTTTTGAATAGCGCAGTTGGTAAAACTGCTACAACGCAAGCCGCGTACAGCAACACGAGAGAATTCTTTTTACGGCATCCTATAAGGAGAAGGAGTGCGCGTTTTGCGTGAAACGTGATTCTCGGCGTGAATCATCGATCACGACGGTGCAAAGATTAAGAGCCGCTATTCAAAAATTTTGGTCAAGTGAGTTATTGAAAATACAACAAAACCGTCCATCTTCTCTGGGTCACCGTATATTTCTTTCGTTAATACCGGTAATATTACTAGTAAGAACGTCAATAATGCAATAAAAAACTAGACGAAACATCTTGATGACCGTTAATTATCCGAAATACCGTCGTGGTTGTAGACTATTGTATTATTAAAATACGAAACATATTTCTGAGATACCCCCGGGTTTGTCGACGGTAAATTCTTAACATCAATCCGTACTTTAAAATGAAATTTTAATAATGTCGTGTCGTACGATATGCATCAGTGGATGAAAAAACCAACGGAATGACTCCACTAGGATACCGAAACCGAATGAGGAGAAAATCGCGACCGTGTATACACTTGAAAATAATGATTTTTAACAAAAAAAAAAAACGAAATAAACAGAAGAAAATGATTTTATTATTCAGACCTACCGTCGTACGAGAGTATTTAATAAAAATGTATTATCTTTCATATTCAATTGACCCTTTCAGTCACAATGTCCATTATACGGTACGCGAAATTTTAATTCTAGCGAAATGTTTTCGTTCTTTGGTTCACATGAAATGTCCGAATTTGAAAAAGAACATATATTTAAATGAAAGTTATATATCGAACTTAATAAATAATCGATAATCAAAAACTATATTTCTCATATAATCTAGTTAGGCGCAATTCTTCCCATCTACCAGGTTCGCAAAGAACTTATATAATATACGACTGCCTCCATTAAATTAATTATTAGTAAGTTTCGTAATTCCACTGATACTATATACATATTTTCCAGTAAATGTTCAAACATTCATACATCCACTCTCATAATAATAATAATAATAATAATAATAATAATATTAATAATAGTAATAATAATAATATAAAAAACAAGTTAAAATCAGTAAAATTTTTCTCTATGAAAAATCACAAAGCTTTTTTGACTGTTAGACCATTATAAAGTCACTGATAAAAGTAGTAGAATACGTTAAGAATAATAATTTAAATATTAATATACGTTAAGAATAATAATTTAAATATTAGAGACCGTGTTAAATCAAAATTATTTTCAGTTTCGAAAAATAAATATTATAAATAAAATCGCGGTTTAATTTCGGGGGTCTCCATTATCACCCACATTCTAGCTGATATCTATACGAATAAATTAGAGAATAATATTAAAAATACTAATATATTTAAAAATAATGTTAAATTATTGTAAAAGACACGTCGATGATATCTTAATAATATGTAATAATAATGATAATGATAATATTTCGAAAAATTCTACATCTAATTTAAATAACTATAATAAAAACATTCAAATTAGAAATAGCAGGTAAAACGATAAGTTTCCTATATATTTAAAAATTCACATTATTAACCGTAAACATTGATATATACATATATATATATATGTATATATATATATATGTATATATATATACGGAAAACCTACGCAAACAGACATATTAATACCTAAAAACAACCTACCTTAGGAGCATAAAATCAAAGAACCTTGGTGGCCTCCGGACGGCACAAGCGGAAAACAATATGGTACCCTAAACCGTCTACGTGTGGCTCATACAGCCGTATCACACAATTATCTATATACCAAAAGCCCAACAAAACTCCTATGCGGACATTTACCGACAGTCACACACTTAATCTACAACTGCCAAACACTCATACCACACAGGTTACAACACAAAATACTCTGAAACAACGCACAATCAATAAGTAGAATTCTGACTTTTTCCCGAGAAAGCGGACTCCGTACATATAAACTAGACGCATGTCTCCTTATTCTGTAATAACTCTGGTAGAACGGCATATGGAGATTTACATAATGTTTAAAAAAAAAAAAATACCTAAAGATTTATTTCACACAAAAATGCATAAATTAGCCAGTTTAAGAAGTCTTATCGATGGAGCGAAAACGATTTTAACAGACAGTGATAAAGAGCGCATTAAAGAAAGAAAAAAAGAACATAATAAAATAAATAGCGATACGTAATGTAATCCGACTACAGTTGATAAAATAAATCTGACAACGATAAAATTATCGGAAAAGATAAAACTAATTATTTATGTTCGCTATAATTACGTAGCAAGTCGTACGTGTAAAATAATAAAAAAAGATTTAACAAAATTATAACATCGATTTAGCGATAAGGTATAATTAAATTAAAATAAATTAGTAACAACGAAATAGAAGATAGAAATATATTAAAAATTCAGCAAATTCGCTTGATAATAGCCTAACAGACGAAATGATTTGTAATTTTAAAGAAAAATTTCAGTAATTTTAACTTGTTTTTTATTTTAATAAAAATCACACATTCCATAATAATTTTGCAATTTGCACGGTAAGTTATAATTAGAGCCCGGATTTCTCGGCATAATGATCTTGCTAGATGATAAATCAAATCTGATGACAAACGAACACGAATTCAGACATACAGACCCCGCAAACCGAATTTTATTTTGCCGAATAATGCCGAAAAATGCCGAATAATGCCGAAAATAAGCATTTTTCCAAACTTTTTTTTTTTTTTTTTTTTGGAAAATCATTAAAAATCTAAAAAAATTATTAAAAAAAAATAAATGAAGAAACGATATATATGTTTTATTACTCTATGTAAAATCGTCTGTCGCCGTGTCTCTGATGTTGCGTTATTGTAAAGGGAAGAAATGTTAGAGGAAAAGATGAATTCTGCGTTATTAAAAAATACCGGATACCGGCAACTACAAAATATTTGTAATTTTTTAGTACACGGTGAGGGGGATTGCTGCAGTTCGCTAAGTCTGTTGGAGATATCAATGCGTTATGACCCCATTGTGTCTGTAAGATGTAGAAAGAAGTTTCTCTTATCTTAAGAATATTTTATCGGATACATTCGTTCGCAGAAAATAATTTAGAAAGGCCGCATTATTGTATCTTATAATTCGACCTTTGTTAAAATAATTCCCTCTACATCTACCTACGATAAATACCTACTTCATATATTTTCTAAGCTTGTAATTTTATCGTTACATAAAGTATATTTTATTTAATCGCATACAATACGTTGTAATGCTGTTTTTTATAGATAAAAATGAGTTTTTTGATAAATGCCGAATAATGCCGAAATTTTCGTAATAAATGCCGAAATTTTAATAATAAATGCCGAAAACAAATTTTTTACTGCCGAAAAATCCGACCTCTAGTTATAATAAATGAAAATTAGGTTCGTTTATTCATCGATTCGTATATACATATGTAATTTATGTTGCGTAAATTACAATCCGTGTACTTACCGGTTAGCTTCGATGTGTATCTATATTATCGAAGTGTTCGGTACTATAATGAAATATTAAAACATTTTAAAATAATAATAATAACAATAATTTACGATACATTATTATTTATTATATAATAACGAAATAAAAAAAGACAGCTTCGAAATTTAATTAGCACTATTTTTTTTTTTTTTTTTTTTTAAATTAACGATTAATAATAACGGTTTTCGCGAAATATAATTTTGCCGGACGATTTTAAAACGTATCGACGAACGTTTCACGTATATATATTACGTACAGCGATAGATATACGTGTATGAGAAGTCAGTTAAAACCGGCCCCGCTTCTAAACTTATTGAAATACGCTCGAATAAAGGCGGGGTACCCAACAAGTGCCCGTCAATCCCGTCTGTTTAACTATACGGATTTGACGCGTGCTACCTATAACAATAGAGACCGTGTATGTTATAGCGTTCTTTTATTTCGTTTCCACGGTCTCTTCTAATCTAACCGGGTTCAGACACGAATAGAGCAGCTGCCGTTATTAAATACGTTAAAAGTCGTTACACTCTTAAAACTCCGTCCCCGCCTATTAATCGGAAGTCGTTTCCTCTTTTTACTTTTTTCTTCATTAACTGTTATAACCGGTTCTAAATAGTGTTGTTTTTTTTTTTTTTTTAAAGTAATTTCCATTTATTTAGGTAAAACGTACCCAGTATAAAAGACACGTTAAAATAGCCTTTATTTCTATATTTGAAAAAACATACACTTATAATATTACACAAGTTATTTAATGTTAACCGTACTAAATACGATAACAGCATATATTAGGAAAATTACATTGGCCTCTTCCAACTATTAGACACGTTCACATATTTTTCTCACAGTTGTTAGACGATGCTGTTTTTACGAAAACTTTCCGGCGTACTCGTTATCTCGTTTTCCGTCTCTTTCTCAATCTTTTCCTGCCTACCGGAAACCATTCGATTTGCCTATTCGTCTGTTTTCATTCGAATGACATGTCCAGATTACACTTCATTTCAGAGAACATCTTCTATTTTTTTCGATTTATTCGTTAATATTTTATCGTTTACAATCGTTGAATATCCACCGCTCTTTCAGCTACCTGCAGTTTTGTTATATACTTCGATCGTCAGTGACTATTATACGTCACACGTGTTATTATAGCATTTGTGCCTTTTTCGTGTGATCGATATTTCATCCGAATATTTCTTTTAGCGACCAGAATTTTCCCCACCCCAACGCTATTTTGCGGTTTACTTCTTGTACGGTAAACGAGATTAGTTTCCCTACATAATATGTGTAACATCGTCTCTACTCGATATGTCGTCTTTCCATTTAATTATATATATATATATATATATTTTCTTCGTGTATTAGTGAGTTCGTTCAAAATTTATTAACAGACACTTTTTTTTTCTAGTTAAATATTTGCACCGTTTTATCTCCAGTTCAAATCTCTGAATATTTCTATCAGCATCCTATTAAATAAAACTGGCGCCAATGGGTCTCCTTACGTCTATGCGCGATGGGAAATTTTCTCCTTCATTACGCGATATAATTTTTCCGTATCCATTGATGTACATGTTTTTCATAATTCTTATATATTCGAATTGTATATGTCCGTTTTCCTACCGTCCGATTCGAACCGTCGTGATAAACCGAATCGAATGATTTATGGAAGTCCACGAATACTAGAGATACATTGCGACGAAAAATA
Organism: Coronaproctus castanopsis; assembly: GCA_032883995.1. Classification (NCBI taxonomy): domain Eukaryota; kingdom Metazoa; phylum Arthropoda; class Insecta; order Hemiptera; family Monophlebidae; genus Coronaproctus; species Coronaproctus castanopsis. Next base: position 25,376,056 of record CM065054.1, read on the forward strand.
AATTAAATCATTTCTCGCCGAATTTATTTATTTATTTTTTATTAAATATATTTAATTGAAAATAAATTGACAGTCGAATCGGCAAATTATCCGACTTCTTCTTTTCGTATCCGGTTCGCTTTCATATTTTGTCGCACCAATATTCGGCCAGGATGTTGGTTTTTTCATTTGCTAGGGTAATGCATTGTAAATATCGTCGGGTTCCTTTTTACACTACAATATGTGTTGTATTGTCTGACGTTCTCGGCATTTTGCGTCTTCCACCAGGCCCCATTTCATCATTTCTCTGTCCGTATTCGGTTTATTGTACGCCATATTGGCCAACTATCTTTATGTTCTGGTGCGAGCGTTTCCTCTGGCGGTCTCACAGGGTTTGGTTTAATTTCTTTACTCCATTCCTCCAATTAATATTTATATATATATATTTATTTTATATATATATATATATATATATATATATATAGTTTATTAATTGGAGGAATAAATAAAGGGGTAAAAATATTTGTTCTCTTTTTTTAAAAGCTTCAAAAATAAAATTTTATGTATTTTAATATTTTTATTTTTGCATGATTTTTTTAAATTTTTGCATGTTTTTTTAATTTTTACATGTTTTTTTTAATTTTTGCATGCTTTTTTTAAATTTTTTATCCGTTCTTTTTCGGGTTGCAATATTAATTTTTTGGTAATTTCCATTATTGAAATATTGTAAACAAAAACAAATAGAAAAAAAGGGAAAATACAAGGAAAACAAGAAAAAAATGAAAAAATTAAGATGGAAAAAAGGGGGAAACAACATAAAAGGGGAAAACAGGTAAAATAAGGGAAACGCGGAAAAAACAAGAAAAACAAAGAAAAACAAAAAAACAAAAGCAGAAAAAAATAAAAAATTAAAACTGTTAGTTACGGTCTGATAATTCACTGTAACTCGATCGGTAAACAAATTAAAATTACAATACATAACACGAAAATGCGAAATGTATTACTGCTAAAATTTGTAATTTTAATGTAAATAATTTCGAAAAATTTTTCATAGTAATTAAAAAAAAAACCCGCACAAAACGAAAAAGTCACTAAATCTGAAATTTCATCAGTCAGCGTGTATAAAATCTTCCGTATACATCGCGATGTTGTTGCGCGTCTATAGTAGCAATTTTATGGTCCTCTATTCGTCTGTTTTTCTGGTCTACACGTTTGCGTCGGAAATCACTTAGTCTTCTTTAATATTCTCCTTTGGAAAAGATGTGTTAAAATATGACTTCATAAAGTTTTACGCGCGTTGTTATTCTATAAGTATTTACATATGCATAAAGTCTAACAGCAATTTTGTCATATACATCAAAAAATTTATTACGTCGAAAAGTTTTTCTTCCGCCGAATCAGTTGCATCGTCTGCTACATTATATCGAGGTATATTTTATATATATATATATAATAATTCATTAAATGCCGTCTCCGTATCGGAGGTAGGCGACTACTTACTATACATAATTTGTTATACAATGTAAGTAGCGTAACAAGGCAATTATAATATGGCATTAACGCAGGTAGACACAATAACATCCAGGAGTACTGACTGTGATCGCTTTGTTGTCACGACACAATGCATACTTGCGTGTTTTTATAGTGTACTGTATTATTACTAGCGCGCATATGGTGTTGGGTGTGGTGGTTTGCAATTTCCTTCCATGCGATAATATTATCATTATTTATATTTTTTATTTTCTAATGATGATATTTTTGCGTCATCGATCGTATTCGAACTCGTTACCTTCCGTATGGAAGTCTGTATTCTTAGCCACTCGGCTATTCCGACGACATAACACCAAGCTTCCCCAAACTATCACCCATCCAAGTACTAACTTGGTCCGACGTTACTTAACTTTGATGATCTGACGAGAACCGGTGCATTCAACGTGGTATGATCATATATATATATATATATATATATATATATATATATATATATATATATATATGTTTATATGTATATATGTGTGTGTATATATATATATATGTATATATATATATATATATATATATATATATATATATATATGTATGTTAAATAAACACGGTTGGATGATGCACTAGACCGGACGACTATTACAAAATGGAGTTGGGGGACACGTGGCTCGAAGAGAAGAAAATAGACTGTCAGAGCGGATCTTACAGCGATGGCCGATAGACAGAAAAAGGAAACAGGTATGGCCAATAAGGTAGATGAGAAAAATTGGTTGAGGAAAACGCAGAGCGGGTGGAAGACGTTGGGGAATGCCTTCATCCAGATAGACAAATGCTTATCATGATGTACGTATGTATTTACGTGCGCGTGAATTATATATATATATATGTATATATATCATGTATAAATTTTAAAAGGAATCGAATGAATCGGTTATTTTTGAAAGTAAATAGTCAAGTAAAGATTAAAAAGAAAAAGAAAAAAAAATTATGTAATGAACATTTAATAATTTGCGATTGATCCGTTAAAAAAAAAAAGGTATGCAATTTGATCTTCGCAATATATACATACATATTTACATAAATGTTGTAGTAGAATATCGCAAAATAAATGTCCTTTTTTAATTAAACGAATGTCAAAAGTACCCACGACATATGAATATAATAATGTAAGGTAAGATAACAGATATTATTTGGTAGTAGTAAAACGACGCATTTTTCAAGGTTGTTGCTAATTTTCTCGTTATTTTAGAGGAATGTGATTTCCCTTCTTCTATTTCATATTATTTATCGTTAATATGCGAAAAACTATCTTAACTCTTTCAGTCACAATGTCCACTATATGGTACATGAAATTTTAATGCGGACAAAATTCTTTTTATTTTCTGGATGACGTGAAATGTCTCAATTTAAAAAATATTTAAATAAATACATTGAAAATTATCTACAGTTCACCTAAGAAGAAGTATTGTATAACTAACACCATAAAATTTTTAATTTTGTTCCAAAATTTTATTATTTATGACTGAAAGGGTTAACGAATGATTAATATATATATATATGTATATACGCCATCAAATTGAAAGTTACCCAATGATTTGGTATAGCTCTAGAGAACTAGCCAATGAAATGTTAGTAAATATGGGGTGATTTTCTTTGTTTTCCTTTTAATACAGATAGCAAACGCGATATACATTCACTTGTTAGCAAAATTTAGTCGGACACCTTCCACCCGAAAAATGTCCTTGTAGTAATTTAAAACCACTTAGTGTGGAGTTGAGAGCTGAACATGTCGGGGTTCGTATATACATATATATATATATGTATGTGCGTGTGTATTCGCGTGTATAATCGTGTATTCAACCGCGTTTTAAGTCGTATTGCTCGATGTTTTGGACAGATATATATATATGTGTCGTAGTCAGCGCCAACGTTGTACGTATACAACTGCGTCGATGCACGTCTCCCTAGAAATTTTCGAAATCGCGTCGCAGTGTAGTAGACATGAAACACACATCCACGCACGTGCAAACCGCCTTACTGTCGAGCTCGGGAGAAGCTTTATTGCGTCGCTTTTATTCTCTCGCAAAAATACTCGAAATCGGACGGAATTCTAGGTATAAAAAAAAAACCCAAACAAAATGGCGATAAAATTTAAGGAAACTGTTTTATTAGTGTCGAAATTTCATAGATGTGACTGGAGTAGGTTGTGGCTCGATGTTGTACAGTATTGAAACGATCAGAAAACGACGCTGTTTACATCGTGTTATGGTAACGTATATTTTCGAATGCGTCTTTTTCTTATGATTATTACTATTATTTCTTCTGTTATTAGCGTTCGAATTAAAACAATACTGCGAACGAACTATTTTATATATCGTTTTAGATTTAATTATTTATTTATTGTAAGGGAGCTAACATCTAAAATGGTTTATCAATATTAAATAGTACAAGGAATAATTTAAAAATTACAAAATATGAAGAAGAAAAAATACACGTATTCGCAAGTCTCGCATATTGAAACGTACATTATTTACGTTGAATTTACGTAATACTACTTCAAATCCAACACGCGCACACACACACGCGCCAAGTACCTATCGAGCAATACGAATCTTGGAACGATCAAAATAAAACTTCGTATTCTTTTTGTAAATCTTCTAAACGATTTTATCGCAACTTCATTATTCCTTCGTCACGCTCTTCTTATTTTTTCGATTCGTTCTCTCTATTATAAATATAAAATCGGAAATGAAGAAGCCTTTCATCGAAACTATATATATCCTTCTTCTGTTTTTAATACTTTTATTTTTAATAATTTACCGGAAAAACGCCGGTTTCCTTCCGATTTATACAGATGGTTCTAAAGTTAGTGCTGCTTCCGTAGTTCCTTCTTTAAACTATTATTAAGGAACGATACCACTAAGTTACAGGAATATCCAATTTTTGCAAACCTTTGGTTGGTAAGCGATTTATTAAATATACAGTACAGTGTATCGCTATAATTTTTTTTCACGATTGACTAATTAAACATCTTATTTTCAAGCGATATATATATATATAGTACTAATCATTCTTTCAGCCTTACCATTACTTTCAGGACCGTAAGGTATGATGTTTTCTCTATCGTTATATTCCTCCAAATAGTTTATATAGTTCATTATTAACCGTATTCTTTACTATTAGCTTAACTTTGTTATATTTTTATTAAATTTATTTTGTACCGCGGTAAACAATTGTAAAACGAGTACTAAATCATCTATAAATATTAACACGTATTTAAAAATTATTCTATCAGTATCATATTTACCTTTCACCTGGCATAAATCTGTATTATACCCCAGTTGCAGATATGACTTACTATGTCCAATTTGCGATTTATGTTCAACTTTACACAATTTAGATGAAACACAAATTTTACATAATTCGATTTTTGAATTTTTATCCGGAAAAATCTATATAACCCAATCTTTTTAATATTTGTATATTATTATTATTATTATTATTTGTACGATCGAGTCTTATATGACATAATTTTGAATCCTTCATTTCAGCGATTAACAACTTATTACTACTAGTTGTTTGTTATACCGGTTTTTTTGCGTATTAACTGTAAGTTATTAAAATTACCATCGGAAATATGGCACCAAGCAATACGTAATAACGGGCGAAAAATACTTTTATAAAGGATTAATTTGTTTCCAGATTCAGAAATGATTTCCTAAAAAAAAATAAGTGTGCGAATTGTACTAATTACTTTATCGACCTTAACATTAATGTGTAATTAATGTGATCAACAAATGTTAATCGCTTATCTAGGATTTTCTTTAGCACTCATGACATTTCGTAAACAATTGTTACTAATATTTATTTAGTATTCAAGATATTTTGTACGCGATTGCTACTAACAAACTTTATCAGCCGTATTTTTCTGGATTGGGAACGAAATTTAAAAGAAAAACTGCTAATATAAAAATTCCTAAGTTCCAGAAGCGCCTCTGTATAGATTGGCACGCAACAAACACAACTGGGAAAATTGGGAGACTCCTTCGCTCGAAAGGGACTAGTATGACTACATTCGAAATTAATTTTAGAAATTGAATTTAACTGTAACAGATATTTATAAATTGTTAATTTAGTTATGCTAAGAAAATGTAATAATAATAATAATTATTATTATTATTATTATTATTGTATACATATATATATATATATATATATAAAATTAAAATAATTACATAATGAGAAAATTAAAAATAGAAGTGTGAGTGAAAATGTAGAAATGGATGTGAGCAAATGATATATCAGTTGGAACAAGTGTAAGTGTAATTCAATATATCTAAGTAATGAAAATTATTACATAATTATATTAAGATGATCTAAAATGACAAAAAAATTAAGTTAAAAGTTAATAATGCAGATAGTTATCGAAAAGTCATCAGATATTTGAAAGAAAATCATATAATTTATCATACTTATCAATTAAAAGAGGAACGAGCGTATCGTGTATTAAAAATGTACACCATACTATGCCGCTAGAGGAAATCAAAGAAGCGTTAAACAAACAGGGATTTCTAACAAGAAACATAATAAATATGCGACAACAAAAAACCAAACAAACTTTACGAATATTTTTTGTAGACCTTCAACCTAACGTTAATAATAAACAGATATACGATATGCAGTACCTGCTGAATATGAAAATAAAGGTGGAACCGTCGCATAAGAATAAGGGAGTAATACAGTGTACAGGATGACAAATGTTTGGCCATAGCAAAGCGTATTGTGCGCTGCCATTCATTTGTGTTAAGTGTGGTGGACAGCATGACACTAAGAACTGTGCTAAATTAATGAAGGAACTGGCGAAATGTATACACTGTGAAGGCAACCACCCGGCAAATTAAAAAGGCTCTACTGTATACAGAGAATTGTTAAATAAAAGGAACAAAAATCACAATAAACCATATCAAAGTAAAAATGATATACATAACTTTGAACCAACCGCTGCAGATTTCCCACAAACATTCAATATAGAAAATATGAGAAAACCTAAAAATAATTTTAAACGTTCTTTTAACACTGTTTTATTAGACTCAACAAGGAAACAAACCACGCTTCAAGCAACGTCAAATAATAACGATCAGAATAATAGTATTAACAATCAACTACAGGAAATACTGCTGGAATTTAAAAGCATGTTTAACCAATTAATACAACAAAACAGCATGATAATGAATTTGTTATCATCAGTCATGAATAAATTTGTTTCTAAATGAATCGCCTATTAAGAATAGCTACGTGGAACATAAACGGATTGGCACAGTATTGTCATGAAGTTGAGGCATTTATTATAAGTAACAAAATTGATATTCTGTTGATATCTGAATCACACTTTACAAACAAGAGTTTTAATAAAATACCGCGTTATACAGTCTACCATACTGAACATTCAGATAGTAAAGCACACGGAGGTACGGCTGTTATAATAAAAACATCAATGAAGCACTATGCAATAACCAACTTTACTGAAGCATATCTACAGGCAACCACTGTAATCATTGAAACAACTTTAGGCTATATTGCAGAGTCATCGGTTTATTGTCCCCCCCCCTAGGCGCTACATTAAGGAAGAACATTTTGATGAGTACTTTAAAAGTCTTGGAAACAAATTCATAGTTGGCGGAGATTTCAATGCCAGACATACATCATTTGGCTCTCGATTAACAACACCAAGAGGAAGACAGTTATATTCATGTTTATTGAAAAATAAATATCAGTGCTTGTCAGACGGAAAACCGTCATACTGGCAAAGTGATATAAATAAACTTCCTGATTTGTTGGATTTCTTCGTCAGCAAAGCAATTAATCTGAGCCAGACACTAGTTGAAACATCCATGGACGGAACTTCTGATCACTCGCCAACAATACTAAGCCTCAGCAGCACAGTGATACAGATCCTCATTACACCAAAATTAACAAAAAGAGAAAACTAATTGGCATGTTTTTCAGCAGATGGCTGAAAGTGAAATCGATCTCAATATTCCGTTAAAAACTGAAGAAGATATCGAAATGGGTGTCGAACACTTTATTAAATGTATTCACAAATCGGCATATTTAGCTACTCCTATAAATAAGTCAGATAGAAAAACAAGTCATCCGAAAATGATAAAAGACATGATTGCAGAAAAACGGCGACTAAGAAGAGTTTGGCAATATGTTAGGACCCCAGTAAACAAAAATGCACTGAACAAAATGACAAAAAAACTGAAGAAAATACTCTCGGGAATGAAAAATGAAGTTTTTCATGAATATCTAACAAATCTTACACCAACGGCAGATACAGATTATTCTTTATGGAAGGCCATTAAGAATATAAAGAGGAATCATGTATCTCAGCGTTCACCAATTATAGTGGAAAACCGCCAATGGGCAAGAGCAGATCAAGAAAAAGCGGAGGCATTCGGTAAATACCTCTGCAAAATTTTTCATCACGATAATTACAACACATTAACCTCCGAAGAAGAAAATATTTACAACTATTTGGAAACACCATTTCAGATGTGCCCACCTATTACATCTGTATCACCAATGGAAGTGAAAGCATGTATACAAAAACAGCTACAACCAAAAAAATCACCCGGTTATGATAACCTCAGTAATGCTTAAAAACTTGCCACGGAAAGCAATAGTCCTCCTACCATATATTTTTAACGCGATTCTCCGTACTGGTCGCTACCCTATCCAGTGGAAATCCGCATCTATAATTATGCTGCAGAAGCCAGGCAAACCGCAAGAACTGGTCACATCATACAGACCATCAGCCTACTACTGACTATGTCAAAATTGCTTGAAAAACTAATTTTGAAAAGAATAAAATCAATTCTTGATGGTAAAAACATAATAGCCGATTGGCAATTTCAGAAACAAACACAGCACAGTAGAGCAGACTCATCGAATAGTTAACTTAATCAACAGTAGTTTCGTGAAAACAAAACATTTTGTCCTGCAGTGTTCCTCGATATTGAGAAAGTTTTTGACAGAGTTTGGCATACGGGTCTATTATACAAGCTAAAACTTAACTTGCCACACCAGTACTATACACTGTTACAATCATACTTAACGGATAGATACATATTCAAGTTAATATAAACGGTGCTCGATCACAAATATATGCTATACGTTCGTGTGTGCCTCAAGTCAGTGTACTCGGTCCGCTGTTGTACCAGATATATACATATGATTTTCCGGAAAATAGATACACTACTACAGCCATGTTTGCGGACGATACGGCGATATTATTCACTGACTATAATCTAACAGTTGCTACCACGCATCTCCAGAATCATCTTCTGCAGTTGTAGAAGTGGTTTAAACTGTGGAAGATTACAGTTAATGAGTCTAAATCTAATCACCTTCTTTTTACATTAAATAAAAAATTTGCAAATGTGATGATTCAGTTAAATGGAAGAACCATTCCAACAGTAAATAAAGTAAAATATTTAGGACTGCATTTAGATCAACGTTTGACTTGGAAAGATCATATTCTGGTCAAACGGAAACAACTAGATCTGAAACTGAGAAGTATGAGCTGGTTGATGAATAAATACTCATCACTGTCTGTAGAAAATAAACTTCTACCGTATAAAGTCATTCTAAAACCAATATGGACCTACGGAATAGAAATCTGGGGAACAGCCAGCGATTCGCGAATAAAAATACTTCAGCGTTTTCAGGCAAAGGTCTTACGCAGCATTGTGGGTGCTCCATGGTATGTTCGTAGTGACGATCTTCATAAGGACCTTCACATGCCGACTGTAATGGAAACTCTCGAAATCCACAGTGAGAGATATATCCAGCGATTACAGCACCATGTAAATCCACTGGCAGCCGATCTCAAGGATAACAGCGCTCATTTTCAGCGTCTGAAAAGACTTACGCAAGTAGAGCTATGTAGGCGATCTCAACTAATGCTCATCAAATAAAGAATGGCTGTTGTTGGACAGCGTTCTATTAATATTCAATTCATGTGATAACAGTGCTACTTATTATCCACCTAGGATAGATTGTATGCAAAAAAAATAAATAAAAAAATATATATATATAAGTAAATCTGTCGACAATCAAATGCTTGACGGAACAATTGAGAAATGTTAATTATAAGGCGTGTTTGTGTTACTATATAAATGTGCATGTACTATTTGTAAATTTAAACAAACGTTTTTTTTTTTTAAAAAAAAAAAAGAAAAAAGTGGTAACTGTAATGTGAAACAAAGGGTAGGGTGTGACCATTGTAAAAGCAGTATATTAACAGTTTTTGCGAACATCATATTCTAGTGTTATATACACACACATATATACATATATATATATATATATATATGTATGTGTATAGGTGTACGTTTTAAAATATTCGGTTGTTGAAAGCATGATTGAAGGAAAAGGGAATAGTGGTTAAGGCAAATAGACACTTCAACGAAGCTTTGTCGGTTTATCACGGGAACCAGCGGAGAGGGCAGCTAATTCCCCAACCCTTTTTTAGTAAATAACGACGAATTCTGAACGTCGCTCACCCCGGACGGGTAGTAGCACTCGTGATAACAGTCGCTGCCCTAATATCGATCGGTCGTTTTTGCGAACTCACCCATCTCCTCCGTTGCAGTAGCGATGGTGCTCCTAAATATTCGGTAGAACTTTCGCAACTCTAAGAGCGAACAGTGAAATTAAGCCAAGCATTTATCATGAAGTTGTCTTTCGAAATAGTTATTCCCGTGTGAAAGTTTGCAATTTTCGCGGTCCGAGGCGTTGTCGTAATTAGTTTTTGAAATTTTTATCGAATAAAACAAAAAAAAATTACTACGAATGATGATTACAGGCGGATAGATCGAGTTAGTGTATCTGAAGTTTAACTGTGTAAGTGCCGAATTAAATTATATATACGCCCGCACACGCATACACGCACATGCGCACAAACAGCATTACTTACGGATATATACACACACATATATATATATATATATATAATTTTGTTATTGTGTATAAAAAAAAAGAGTTGGTTTAAAAAAATTGCAAAACAAATCAATTTGTAATATTTATCTTTGAAGAGTCGTAGATTCTAATTAGTTGAGGTAGTAGGGCGGAGACAAATATATATATATATATATATATATATATATAATGATTCTGTGCGTATGTATGTCACTATATTTGAGAATGGTTTAGATTTACAATTTGGTCAAATTTAAATTGTTTCTTTAATTAATTTTTTATTTATAAATTGTTGTTGATTTTGGAATGTTAGTATCGAATATTCAATAATATTCTATTTTAATTCCACTTTGTCCCGACAGTTAGTGCTGCGATCAAATTCAGGAAAATATTTCGTATCTTCGTGTTATTATTGTGTTACAAAAAATCGTGTGCTAATTGAAATGTTACTTTGTAATTAGTGTTTGAATAATTTTGAAGTGTGCATAAAAAAAATTCTACATTTTGCAAATTTACTCCGGAATTTAACTATTTCGTATAATTTTCTATCAAATTTACACGTGCGTTAATTAACAACCACCCTAGCCTAAAAGTTTATTTCCATAAACACGTTCAAGTACCACATTATTGATATATTAAAAGTGTTTTCAGTGTAATAAGGCTGATATAAATATACATTTACATATTTATATATAAATTTCTAAATTGCGATTTGCATAATAAAGAAGCTAGATAGAGATATTATTTTTAGTTCGAATGGTTGATTGGCAGGTTTTAGGATGTTTCTTTATCATGACGTCATGGAAGTAGTCAAGAAGTGAATGGGCATTCTTTTTGTTTATTTTAATTTTTTATAATGTGGAATGTAGTGATTTTTTAATAAATAATCAATTGAAAATTAGTTAAATCACTAATATTTATTTTCTTATGGAAAAACACAAGATATTAAATTTCAACAAATCAAAAAATAGACAGAACAGAAGCAGACGGCATTTTTGGAGCATATTTTCACAATCACCGTCGCATATTTTTAAGTAATTATATTTAATTTATATTTTTAAAATTATGACGTTTTAAAAAGTTTCACATTTGATAATGGCGTAAATGCCGAAAAGCTTTGTGTTTTCTTTAAGAAAATAAATATTAGCGATTTAACTAATTTTCAATTGATTTTTTTTTTTTTTGTTTATTGTTAGTGTTGCATTTTTGTTAATTTGGCAAGATTTTCTTATGGTTTCGAAAATTTTTCATGTATTCACGAGTTGTGAGATTGGAGGTACTTCTTAAAGTTGCCGTGTCCTGTGATTACTTGAGAGCTAAAGAAATTTATATTTAAGTTTTTGATAGTTGAGGAAAATGTGTAGGTTTTTTGGCATCTTGATTCCATTGATTTTGCTAAATGTTTATTATTTCAATTGTTATTTGTTTTTTAGGATTTTAATGTTGGGTGAAGTTCCCACGTCATTTATAACATTGTCTGCGTTTAGGAATTTTAGGTTGTTGACTAAGTTTAAATTTTTAGCAATTCCGTGTTCTGTAATTATTACTCGCCCCATAATGAATAGCTGGAGGATAAAATTCTTCTTTGATTGTATGAATTAACCGTTTATACATTCGCTAGTTTTTAGTTCTTCCAGAAAGGATTTATTTGTCCATGCGTCGTGCATGGTATGCGCAATATTTTCCACTAGCGTATCATTTTTAAGGCCACCACTTTTCGTTCGGATGCCAAATATACGGCCCATGTATCCGAATTCGTATAACAGAGAATCGAGAACGCTAGAGTTTTTAGCAGTCTTAATTTTGTACGTGTCGATCGATTTCGGTCCCTTCGTATCCTTGTTAATTTTCTTATTGCCCCACTTGAAAATACTATTCTTTTTTTTTATCATCAGAGCCTCCTTTACTTATTATGCGCTCCCGGATAAATCACTTCTTTTATTATCGGTATATTCTTAATTACTTTCCCGGCTAGAGGTGTAGAATCATTTTTATTCACTGTTAAAAACGATTTACGATTAGTCCCATTTCATTGCTTCTATCTTTTATTTTGTTCAATAAGCGACACATTTCTCGTTCTGACGGTTGCAATAGTTAATTCGTTTTCCTCCCTTTTATTGCAATTAAAATCCATTCTTGTGTCGCTTTATCGGCAATGTGTTCCACATATATATATATATATATACTGAACAACTTGGGTGAAAGACAGCATTCCTGCCTTACATTTTCAACCGTAAATATACTATCGAATCCCGAGATCAATTTTCTTTTAGCTTATTAGTCGCATCTACTACTTCGTTTGTTATAATACGAAGTTCTGATTTAGTATACGGCTGCTTCTTTTTCAAATCATCATAGTTCCTGACAATACTGCCGCCATCTATTTATTATTTACGATTTCACGATTAGTTTAACGCTCCTTCTAATTGTTAGCAATCTTGCTTTAAATCTATTCGACAGTTTATCATGAATTACTTTCATATCATCGTTAGTTTCGACGTTATCTAATATTATGTGCGCTTTGTTTGTTTGCGTTTTTTTATCCTTATTTTTTCTCCTGCGTTGAAATAGTTGTACATTTTTTTCTCGTTACTTACCTTAATTAATTAATTAATCACGTAAAAACTATCGCGGTAAGGTGAGTTCCGGTGCACGGTATAATCTATAAATGACTGTATTGTAATTATTTAATAAAAAGATTCATTTACTTATTTATATGAACAGTCTCTGCGAGAGAAGGCGCCCTCGTCTGACTTCTTCGTCTATTATTATACGTTTGTCCTTTGAGTAATCCGTTCCAATCTTTAAATCAAAGTTTTGATCAGAATAAATTTGGTACACGAACGTATACATTTTCTCCTTTTAATTATATAATTGCGTCCTAACATGTGCTGAAATGTAATTAAGACGCGGTCTATTGCGCGAAAGAAATTTATTTTAATTTAATTTAATTTAATTTTATTTTATTTCATTTTCAGGGTGGGTGCGACTAAAGTCAAACGATGAGGAGCAACGAAGGGTGGCATTTCGCGCGGAGTTTTCTAGCCGATCGAATTAGCGTTTGTTTTCTGTAATTATCGACGCTTATAACCTGGTTTTTTCAAATTGAAAAAAATTGTCAGTGGTATTTGTTTCTTGTTTATTTACTTATTCCAGCATGTTCGTCGGTTTTATTTATTCGACAGCTTATTACCTATATGAATAATTAATGAAATAAATAAGTGATATATATATATATAAATGTGTGAACAGAATTTAACTTTACATATGACATTTCTTATGTTCACTGTTGGCTATACATTAATTAATAGGGGAAAAACGAATAAACGTCGTTAGGTGCACTTGTACATAGTTGTAATATCTACAACGAAGCTCAAAAGTATAAAATACATAATTTTGCAGCTAAAATGAGAGTTGAAACAGAAGAGAATACTTAAAAGAGCTCGCGTTATCACTAATGAAAACCTCATCCTGAAGAGCGTGCAAGACAGCCTAGATTGCAAACAGTACTGTTAGAAAATGTTCGTTAGATTCTGTCGGCTAATGACATTGAAAATCCAGCTGACTGTGCAACACAAAGAAAAAAATGACCATTGATTGGATTGTTCGGCATTCGAATCTGACCCATGACCAGTGCGGTTTGTTGTTATTGTTGTTATTACTAGTTTCCTTGTTGATCGTGATTGTTTATAGCTTGTTTTGTCTGTCGAATTTTATTTCGGGCTCTGTATATTTTATTCATTTTTGATGAGTTTGTAATAATTACTGTGAGCGGGTTTTTCCTTTAATTTGAAAATTTTAATTTTTTACTCACTTAAATCTGAAACGACATTCTGGTACATATTTTATTTTATTTGTTATTTTTTAGCGTGTAATATTCTTGTATATTGTTTTATTATTGTGTTATTATACACTATACAGTATTCTTATTATATGCTATACAGTATTCTCATTATATACTATATGGTGTTATTATTATACTTTATCACTTTTTTTTTTTTTTTTTTTTAAATGTTAAACGCGTATATTTGGCATTATATTAAAAAGTTATAATAATATTTAATTTAATAAACGGAACAAATGCCCTCTCCATTTATGAAAGTAACTAATAATATAAACTGGTAAATAATAAATATACAATATATAAATAGTATTGATGGTCAGACAAAAAACCATCACAAATGAAAAGTGGTAATTTAAAAAATAATAAGTTTAATTATATAACGAATAATATCATTTATAAGTAATGGAAACGAGAACAAATTATAACGTTATGAGAATAATACATTATGTTTAATGCGTCGATGCTTACACTTAGTATAATACTTAGTTCCCTGGAATCGTAATTTCCTATTGCTGGAAGTAAATTATTACGGTGCACACTACAACTGAGAAAAAATGTTTGCGATAGTTTGAGGATCTTTTACATAGGTATCTGCAGAGCACTATGCATATATGAAATTTTAGTGTATACGGGGACATTGAGGATACATCTAAGACATCGATTTTATTATGTACTGTACATTATTGTTATTTTATTAATATCATTGGCAATTCGCTGTATCCGTTTTAAATGTTAGAAATTTGATATATATATATATATATATATATATATATATATATATATATATATATATATATATATAATTCTTATATGTGTCAGTAAAATAGAAATCGGTTTAACTGAAAATAACAATAGTGATGATGATAATAATAATTATATTTTTAGATGATTATTTTTATCTTTATTTTACGTTACAAGCGCATTAACCACAGCACGTAATCGCGTTTTATTGGATTACGTGTGCATCGCGGTGCGCGATATAAAACGTCGTTTATAACGATTATTGAAGTATTCTCGATTTATAATATTTCGACAGTTGTTACGACGACAATTTTAATTTAAAAATTAAATAATTACCGGTTATATAAAGTTTTAATTTAAAAATAAAATAATTACCGGTTATATAAAATTTTAATTTAAAAATTAAATAATTACCGGTTATATAAAATTTTAATTAAAAAATTAACTAATTACCCGTTATATAAAATTTTAATTTAAAAATTAAATAATTACCGGTTATATAAAATTTTAATTTAAAAATTAACTAATTACCCGTCGCATGCGATTTAAGTTCAAAAATTAACCATTTCAGTCGCGATGTCCGCTATACGTTATGTAAATTTTTTTGACATTAACGGAATTTCTTATTTTCAGTTTTTAACGTGAAACGTCTAGATTTTAAAAATATTTATATAAATACGTCGAAAATTATCTACAGTTTGCCTAATATAATGAACGCCCGTATTAAAAAATTCCATAATGCACGACTTGAATTCTCTATTCATTATTACGCATTAACCCCCCTACTCAATAAAATATGCCCTGTTTTGTTTTATTCTTTCTGCCGACTTTTATTTAACCATCAATAAAAGTTCGCCTCCTCGATATTATTCTCTCTTCATGAATCTAATCTTTTTTTTCTCTCTCTTTTAATGAAAAACGCGCGATATTAGTCTTTCCAATTTGTATGGGTATATCGGTGTATATAAACGTTCAGCATATTGAAAAAGGCTGCAAAAAGCAGCTACCGAATAATGGAAATATTAGGGAGAAACTCGTAAAATTATTATTTCAAAATCGAAACAGCTTAATTAAATTAGTCGTCTTTGAGAATTAATTTGGTAGGGTCGAACTCCCGTGTGGGCTAGACAGCGCTCACTGTGCGACCTATGAGTAGAGAATGTCCGAGTACAACATCCTAATCGGTCGTCAAAAACTGAACTAGATATAAACGTAGCACTACGGGACAATGACAATATATTACGTAGAGTAATATATTTTCTCTAAAAAAAAAACCCCAAAAAAAACCAACTGATTTAATAAAATTATTATAAACTAAGCAAATAGTAGTAGAAAATAATTATAATTTACTGTATCTAATTTCCTTTGAAGTAAATGACCTTTGTAGTCGAGCATCCTAAAATGAAATATATAGGATATAATAATATATAAAGGAAGTCGTACAAATAACTTTTCTTTCACAACCAATATATATATATATATATATATATATATCATCATCAGTATATAAGAGCCTTGTCGTTGTAGCTAGCCAATCATTTTCTTTATAGTTCTAGTAACATCGATATAGGCTAAGAATAATGGAAAATATATCAAATGATCGAAATTAACGTCTGTTATGTAATCTATACGTAATATACATATTTGTATTTTTCCGGGTTGAAACTCTAACCGGATCCGGGCGAGTCAGATAGTGGAATGACCTCTGTAAATGAATAAGACATCAGTCGAATAATCAGTTGCGGATCAATAGCGGCTACTGGTAGAAAGTTTTAATGGCGACATGCTAATAAAGATAAAAGTTGAGAACTGCTTATTAAAAGTCGGAAAAATCCTACGACTGTCTCATACCGAGCGGGTTATGATCGCTGTCGAAACGATACATCACACTACCTTCTTAGTGGCAAATTGTCGGCTTGCAGTTCGGATCGTTTCCAAAAGAAGTCTAAATGAGATTGACGGAAAATAAATAGCTGCCTTGCGGTTAAAAGTTTTAGCCGTGGGCTAGGTGAGTAAACTCGAACGGAAATTGGGAAAGCGATGGAAAAAAACCCCGTCGAAGATAAGTTTACTTTTTCAATCGGCGCTCGGATTATAGCGCGACCTCCAGTGCAAGATGTGCGACAGTCTGACTATGAACCTTTATTTCTCCAATATTAAATTTGGTTTTCGCTTAATGGTTTATTCGACAATTGTTTTTTTTTTTGTCTGTTCTGCACAAGCTACAATTTTATACGCTTATATCGGTGCACATTATAAACGCTATTAATTTTTTTTGGTCACAATCTCGTCGTAATGAGAATAAATTCGACCTTAATGAGATTGTTTTATAGGAGATCGTTGTTAAAATACTTGCATATTTAAACGCGCGCTGTGGTGAAGTACACGTAGCTCTGTATTCCAAATTCATTAACTACGTGTTCGGACACTGCGCTATATTAAAAATTTACTAACATTTTACATTTAAAAAAATGTCGAAAATAAAAGTGCACGTATTTAATAAAATGTTAGTAACATTAAAAGAAAATAAATCACTTTTTTCTTTAAAAAAATTAAATATTAAAGAAAACCGCGCTTCGACTTATTATCAGGATTGCCTGACACAAAGCGATACTATTTGTTAATAATATTTTTAACGCAGTGTTTCGCTTGCAATATTACCGAAACTGGCGCAAATAGTTGTAATACCTAAATCGGATAAAGCACCGAACTCGGTCACATCGTATTTTCCTTATTATCTTGTCAAAAGTGCTTGAAAAAAAATCACATATTATCCTAGAACCGGAGAATATTATTCCGGATCATCAGAGTTTTGGATTCCGCAAGAAGCACTCGACTATCGAACAGGTTCATCGAATTGTACATACGAACTTAAAAGAATTCTTCCTCATCGTACTTCCTCCTTAAATTGTACCTTGAGGATCGTACGTGCCAAGTAAAATTCGGAAGACGATTACTCCGCTATCTATAATATTTTGGTCGGCGTGCCTCAAGGGTGTGTCTTAGGTGCTTTATCTGTTGTTCGCTGCTGTTTTTCCAGTTAGTGATCGCGTTATAACTGCCACGTTCGTGGACAATACAGCCATTTTAGCTTGTAGCCAAAGAGCAAAACCTAGTCCACGAAGCTTTGCAGCGGGGTCTTTAATAAAAATCGAAACCCGGCTAAGACGTTGGCGTATTAACGAAAGTTTTGCCAAACTAAATCGAATGGGTAATTAATCTCTCAACACAGTTACGTTAAGTATGTGGGGGATGCATCTTGACAGTAAATTAACAGGGAGCAGATATGTCGAACAGAAAATAAAACATCTCGAAATAAAATCGAAGCAGCTGTACTTCTCGGCGGACACTCCGATGTTTCTCTCGAAAATAAGCTTTTAATTTATAAAATAATGTTAAGCCCGCGTGGACATATGGATGCTACGGGACCGAGCAAAAAATAGCCGTTATAAATAAGATTCGACGATTATAAAATAAGGTCATTAGGCTACTCATTCCTTCGTATGTTTCGAACTATACATTACATCGTGTCCTATTCCTTACATCGTGACCTTCTCATTTCTTATGTTAAAGACGAAGTCAAACGCGCCGTTGAGTAATATGAAATGAGCTTGGAGTCTCATCTAAATACACTGACTCTGCATTTATTAATAGTCTTCAGATACGACGATTGAGAAAAACCAGGACGTTTGATTTACCCTAATTTCTACCGGAATTCTTACTAATGAGTGTTAACTCCGCTCACGCCTATTTCGTATTTCACGACAATTGCTAGATGGCCTCTCGGCCTGTTTTAATTATGTTATTTAAAAAAAAAAAAAAAAAAAAAAACTCCTTACTCTACGACATATATATATAATAAATTTCTTATAAAGGCAGTATTAACAATAGCGATAATAATAATCCATCCGCGATCACTCGGTCAATATATATTTCGGGAAAACGAAAGTTATAAAAATTTAAAATATTAAACTACAATATTTCAAATATAAATTATAAATACGACTTTTTTTTTCTTACAGTAGAACGTGTGTGTATAAATTTTAAATCGATTTTCATTTCTAATTGATAGTGTATATTTGTCGCGATCTTCGTTTTATCGATATTTATTATAAGTATTTATACAGCGCCATATGCGCGCTGGTAACAATATTATTATTATTATTATTATTATTATTATTATTATTAGCCATAGTGAATGATAATAATTCTAATTATTTGTATAACTTACTCTAAATATACATTAATATATACATATACACATATATACATACATATACGTACCTACATATATATATATCATTTAACGCATAATTATTATCTAGCCCTGATACTGGGCAAAGGCCTCCCTCAAACGGTCCCATTCGAGCCGGTCTCCAGCTACTCTATGGTATTGTTTATTTTGAAGCATTTTAATTACATCTCATCCTGCCATCTTAATTTTTGTCTACCTTGTCTTCTTTTATTATAGATACACCATTCTGTGACTGCTTTTGTCCATTTATTGTTTTTCATTCTAGCTACATGTCCCGTCCAATCCCATTTAAGTGCTTTTATAACTCTGCTAAAATTATAGCCAAATTTCAACCTATTCCTAATTATGTTTAAGTTTACTCTATCTTTTAGCTTAATATGTAGCATCGATCTCTCTAACGCGTTTTGCATTTTATTTATTTTATCTTTCGCGTTACTTGACAAAGTCCAGGTCTCTGGCATCCATATATAAGAGTTGGCAAGATACAGGTATTCATTATTTCGCTTTTTACCCTGTTGCTATATTTCCCCTTGAAAATATACTTCAAAGACCAATATTTCTTCCAAGTAATATTAATTCTTCGCTCCACCTCTTTCCTTGTACTATTTTTCGACGATATTAACTGACCTAAATAAATAATATTGTCTACTTTTTCTATTAGCTTATTATTTAATTTCAATTCTTTTGTTTCACATCCGAAGGTTAACATTTTCGTTTTATCCCGATTTATGCTTATAAACTCGCTTCCCTATCTCATTTAATTTAACATAACTTGTAATTCTTCCACCTTTCCCGATATCGATACTATATCGTCGGCAAATCTAAGATTGTTTAAAAATGTTCCATTTATTTTAATACCCTTATTTTCCCAGTCTAATTTCCTAAACACTTCCTCTAACGCTGCATTGAACAATATCGGTGAAAGCGGGTCCCCCCTGTTTTACTCCTCTCTCTACCACAAAATATCTTACAGTTTTATCAGTTATTATTCTTGCTCTCATTCCTGTATACATATCCTTTATTATTGCTCTATAGTTTTCTGGGACCCCTTGTTTTTTTTAGTGCTGTTAGTAGGAAATTGTTGTGTAGTCTATGAAAACAAGATTTACATCTATTTGAAATTCGTTACACTTTCCTATCAATTGATTTATTACCTGTAGATGATCTATCGTTGAATATCCATTACGAAAACCTGCTTGTTCCGGAGGTTGTTCAGCATTTATTATATTTTTGATTCTATTTGTCAGTACTTTGGAAAAAACTTTAGATAAGGTAGAACCCAAACAAATTAGTCTATAATTATCTATTTTTTCTCTTTCCCCTTTTTTATAAATTAGAATAATGTTCGAGTCTTTCCAAGTCCTAGGAATTTTCCTCTGGTGTAATATTAGGTTAAATAAATTCAGTAGCAGGTCAATCATTTCTTTTCCAGCATATTTTATTTGTTCGTTTGTAATTTCATCTGCTCCTGAAGCTTTCTCTTTTTTAAATTCTCAGTCACCTTTTTTCTATTTCAGATTTTAGGAATATAGTGCACTACAAAAACACGCGTGGCTGCATTGTATCGCGACAACAAAGCGATTATAATCAGTTCTACCTTAGTGTGTGTGTGTCTATTTACTCCAGCGCCATATTAGAATTGCCTTGTACGCTACTTACACTGTACAACAAAATATGTATAAATAATAAGTCGTCTACCTCCGATACGGTGATGATATATATATATATACTTATATACTTCTATCTTACTTATGGCCGAGTATAAGGTGTCTTTTTTCAATGACATCCACTCTGTCAGATTATATAATACGAGAATTACACTAATTCTACTTTATAATTGGGTATATAGTTGCAATGCGCACATTCATATTTTACTACTGTTGTACGATTACTGGCGACGTGAATATTTACTAGATTTGCAACGTAATTCTTCTCGTATTGATGTACGATGTTTTATATTATAAATTATTTTTATATGTTGTGGCTTTCTGCATTTCGCTCGTATTTAACGCACCGTACAACAATAGCTCGATATAATACATATTTTTCCACTTCAGCGTACAGTTCTCTCAGCTAGTTACGTCAAAACTGAAGCAGTTTCCACACAGCCGATTTTCTTCTCAGATGGCCATGAAATGGTCGTCTGTTATTTTCTCGTCTATTTCTTTATTTTTTTTTTTTAATTTCCACATACCGCTCTCGTAATTCAGTATGGGGATTTTTCTAATTAACTTTGTTTTTATTACTTTTTTTTTGATCTGATTAACGTTGATTCATTTAGAGATACTATTCCGAATGATGATTAGTAGTAGTGGTAGTTACTAGTTGTAGTACAGTCCTAGGATTACCACGATGATCCTTTTCTATATAGTAATCCTAGTCTTTCTGCGGTCCTCTTTAATTCCGCATAAGTTCTGTATTCGACAGTAAACAGACGAATTACGTCGTTCATTATCGTGTAATTTGCCTTCTGGCGCAAATTTGTCCATCTTGTTGTAACACCGTTCAATTTAAACGCGTTTCATATATTCGGTCTAGCAACGACTTCTTTTCGGATATTCTATACTCCTCGGTTTTTTACTTTGTCTATCTAGATTATTTTATCCACGGCCAGTATCGCATTTCGAAGGATTGCGATTGCAGTTCGCTTGATTAGAGTCCACGTTTCTGCTGCGTCGTCAAACATCGTCGCCCATTTGTAAACCTTC
This sequence comes from Coronaproctus castanopsis, assembly GCA_032883995.1. Taxonomy (NCBI): domain Eukaryota; kingdom Metazoa; phylum Arthropoda; class Insecta; order Hemiptera; family Monophlebidae; genus Coronaproctus; species Coronaproctus castanopsis. The sequence goes on from CM065054.1 coordinate 25,398,050, forward strand.
ATTAATCGCATTTTTGAGTTTTGAAAATTCTATACAGGCGTTAATTTTCCGGTCGAAATGCGAGTCGTCCCGTTATTATTTCTTCTAAATATCTTAATTGCTTTCTCTACCTTTATCCCATCAATGATTTCCTACCGATCGACGTCGTTTTTACCTATCCGATTTAGCTGCTGCATCATTTTCTTTAAAGCCTTTGCCGATTAAAACCGTCGAGAGTAACCTAGTTACTTTTAATTTCGAACCTACGATGTTTGTACAACCGTCAGTATTATTTAAGACTTTTTTTACTATATTCGTTCTGATTATATATATATATATATATATATATATATATATATATATATATATATATATATATATATATATATATATATATATATATATATATATATATTAAATAAGTAAGGAAGTAATAAACAACCACCTTATTTTACGCCTTTATCGACAGCTTCTGACTGTGTCAATTCGTAGTTTTTGCTTTAATTCTCTGGTATTTATATATAGATTATAATTCGATGGTCATTCCGAAGACCCCCCCCCCGTTTGTTCACTAACTTGTGTCTCTCATTTTACCGGGTCGAACACTTTATCATAATCCACAAAAAAGACGTAATCGTTATTCTGGATAAATTACTGTTATGTCCTATTTTGCGCATTTCTACGTTTTTTTTCCTTTTTAACTGGAACGCTATTTGTAGTTATTTCGTTCTTTCATTATAGGTTTCATGTTCAATTTAGTATCGAATTACTAATTCCTACGAGTGTTAGTAAACAAGAAATTGTTGAAATTCTTACGACTTTTGAAGAAAATAAACGTGTGTACACAGAGTTATTTTTTTTTTTACATTTAACTAATTTACTAATTCTCGCAAGTTAGTTTCCTTACTAATATCTTCTTTGTTATTTCGTCATCCGCATGCAATGTACGTAGATTAACTGTGGCGGACTAGGTGTTTTATTTTGCGCGTCCGATTCATTTCGTAATACAGACTGTAAAAATTAATCAACACCTCCATGGGAGAAAGACGTTGGATGAAAGAAGCAAACTGTACCGTAATTGAGCGTGGAAAAAGATACAAAATTGTACACGTGTTTCGTAAGTACGTATATATATGACATATTTTTGTCATATTTTCAAACGGTATTTTAAATGTACGTAATTATTTACTTGTGTACGTACTTATAATTTTTATATTTAGTTAATATAACGGAAATAAATTAAATAATAATAATTATTTCGAATTTCCTACATTGCTTTAGTGGCTTTATTAAAACACCGCGTTTATTGGTTATTGATTTTAGCAGACTGACCGGTTGATTTTGAATTCGCTTACAGCCTATCTTTGGTCCACCTTTTCGTGATTATTATATCGTGTAAGAGGCAAATATATTTAATCCGCTTTCTCTGGATGTATTTAAGTTTCAATGTTTACTATTCGCCACTCACTGTTATACCAAAATGTAGGGTTCAATGTAACCATATACCGAAAGCAGATTTCATGTTATACCAAATGCATATTCAGACGTCTTGCTCGTGAAAAGTTCCGAACAAACATCGTTTAGACGGTGATGTAAAATTCTTAAATATACACACACACATATATATATGTAGATGAATTGGTCTAATTTCCGTGCTAGCTTAGCAAATATTCTGTATAATATATAATGAAAAAGTGTTCGTTTTCTACATAAGTTGATATTTAGTTGTGAATTAATCACCGATACGTGATCGTATTTTAATTTTCAGTAACAATTAAATACTGAGTAACGTTGAACGAGTACAAAATGAAATTGACCTGTATGTATGTTTAATTTTGTATATAATTTTATAACGAAAAATATAAAATGTATATAGTTCGATCGATGAAATTAGATTTAATTCGCAAAAGACAACGCTGTTGTAAATACAGCAAAAGAAACCCGAGTCAACGATGGTAAGTAAACATTTTTATACTATCACTAGGTTGAAAAGGAGAAACATTGTTGATCTAGCGTGAACGTTCAATAAATAAAATCGTGATCGCGCTGATGGGCAGATGTCGAAAATCACGATCCTATCATCATTAGTATTTAGTAAAAATGGTCCTGCGAAGGTGATAACCCCCCCTCCAACAAATTGTACTATCACTGAGTAAATCTTATCAAAGAAGGTTTCAAATGTCCACACATACATACACGCATACACATTACATTCATACTCACGTACATGCATATTAACATACGTACTATTCTTTGAAAAAAAATTTACGCACCTTCTGCGATAACTCCACGGAATGGTTAGAATTTGATTATATTTTTATATTCGTTCGTTTCTAGAAAAAGGCTTGGTGTAATCTTGAAGGCGTCATCGTCATTATAAAAAGAATTTTATTAGTTTCCGTTTAGTTGAGTACGCGTTATTTTCACCGCTCTGCGTACAATTATTCTAGCATCATCTGCTAATGTCGGTTTCTCATTTTTTCTGTAATCCATCCGCCGATTGTATTCCTTAGAGGAAACCGTCAGCGATATACAGCAACCCCGACCTACAGGCGCTGTTCATCGGATTTTCTTAGTTCTCGATGCGTGTGTTCGTTAAAATTTCTTGTTTTACGTCTATCAGTCGTCGTAATGGAGCTTTTTTCAAGTAATGATAATATATTCGAATTTTTCACTCGCGGCCTTTCTTCTCTACAATGAATTATTTCACTCTTCTCCGAGCCGGTGTACCTCAACTTGGGACCACTCCCTTTATGTTCATACCCGCCGATCTGTTCCTTCCAATAAATAACTTTCCAGCCAGATGATCTGGTGGCGCATGTGAGCAGTTGCGGAGCTGTCAACTGTCCAAACTAATGACCTACCATTATTTCCGGTCTGAAAACCGAGTTAGTAATCAATGAGAATTGTCACTCGGTGAAACCCTCGCCAGGAGCCATTTCCCCCCAACAAGAAGCACAAGTGCGACTTGTCAGGTACTGGAAGAAGAAGAAGAAGAAGCACTGTATTTCTTATTATTAAGTTACATAAGCGTATTAAATTTTAAAAATGAACAATTTACCCGTACCGAAATATAAAACAAAAATTCTTGCCAGGCAAACAAAAAATAGAAAAACTTGTATGATAGGCTTATAAATATCAAATGTATAAATTACAGGAGAATAAAATTATAAATCTTAAAAATATCTTAGTCTATTTGCTGATACTAGAACTAGAATTTAATAGCCAGCTTACTATAAACAGATATGTTTTATACGTCTGTGCTTGTACTTCTTATATCTGTGTCGCAGAGACTGGTTAATCTCCTATCGAATGTATTACTACATTATCAGATGAGCTGCAGTTGGCGAAAAATTTTTTCGCTGTATTTTTAATGATTTCCTGTATGTAAGGAAACGTTAAAATATCATGCATAGATTTAATTTTAGTAAATCTTGGTTTATTCGAGATAATTCTTAAACAATGATTTTGTAGTCTTTGCATCTGATTTATACTGCTATTAGCTCCAGACCGGGCTCGCATATAATAATTTTGGTAGAATAACTTTTTTGTAAATGAGGAATTTGTTTTGCGCCGATAATGCAGACTTTTTGTTAAATATTGGAAATAGACAATCCAATTTGCGCATCGTTCTATTTACACAATCATTAATATGCCTCGTAAATGTAAGTCGTCTATCCATAGTTATGCCTAAATATCTTACACTTCCAATCGAGGTAATTGTTTTTGACTCGAACGAAGTGATTAAGTAGAGGCCTACGTCTAGTAAAAATGATTGTTTCAGTTTTTTCATCATTTAATTTTCCATTTGTAGAAAAATGTTGATATTTTATCAATTGCACTCGTTATAGCCTGTTACCGATTGTGTCAATTCTATAAGAGGATACCATTAAAGAAGTATCATCAGCATAAAGGTTTATGTCTACTCCCGTAATGGTTGGCAAGTCATTCAAACAAAGTATAAAAAGGAAAGGACCTAGGATGCTCCCTTGAGGTACCCCAGCTTTAATAAATCTCACGTTAGATTTATGGTTTTTTATTTTCACGTAAAACTTCCTGTTCATTAAATAAGATTTAATAGTGAATACTAGATAAGGAGGAAATTCATATTTGATTAATCTATAGATAATTCCATCATGCCAGGTTGTGTCAAACGCTTTTTCAATGTCCATCAAGACTACTCCTGTATGTTTATTCTGATTAAAATTATCGGTAATTTTATCGCAAATTTTAGCTAATTGAATGGTGGTACTTGGCCGAAACCCAAATTGTGAGTCAGATATGATAGATCTACTCACGCTGAAATCTCTTAATCTGACCAAGTTTCTTAAATATTTTACTTAAATTACTAAGTAAGCTCACCGGCCTTATATTTTGTACCAGAGAGGCATCCTTCCCCGGTTTTGGTATGGGTATCGTTACCGACAATCTCCACGACAGAGGATAATAACACAGACGTAAACATGAGTTGAACATACTAAGGCAACTATTGCTTTGAATGGTAGATTTTTAATCATTTTTATATTAATTTGGTCACGACCAACTGAGTTGATTTGTCTAAGAGTAGAGATAATTCTTTGGATCTCTTTAGGTGTTGTAAAATTCCTAGGTAAAACTGTTGCAGAAGTATGAAGTGAATAATTGTTTATTGTCTGCTTAATTTTCCTTTCACGATATCTAGTTGACATGCGATCATTTTGGCCATAAATAGTGCTAAAGTGTTCAACTAAGATTTCTATCTTCAATTGCGTACGCAACCTTATCTGCACTGGTTGGGATTTTTATAGGGGGGGCAGTTCGGTTTGACTCTTGCAGAAGTATTTATTTACTCTCCATAGACTATTATCAGCTGGTGATAGGTTTTTGAGGAACTTATCATATTGTTGATTTCTTTCAATGATTAATCTTATTTGTACTGCCTCGTTTAATTTAGTGTACAATCTTTTATAATTAATAGTGTTTAAATTATGAGATCTCTGATGATGATATTTACGAACGTAATTTTTAATTTTAATAAGCATTTTTGTGCTATATCGAATTTACTCGTGATTTTAATACAACCTGCGGGATAGCGTTATGGCTTTTGTTATGATAGAATTAAAGTAGGTAATATGTTGATCTATAGATTTTGAATTAGGTAAGGTTTTTGGAATATTGATGTCTTTTTGTATGCGTTGTTTGAATGAATTCCAGTTTGCTCTGGAGTAGTTGAAAGACTGAATCGGTTTTTTGTAATTTAATGACATGTTAAACATTATTGGGTTATGATCAGATGATAACTTGCTTACAGATACGGGAGTACTAAGTCCGTGTGATAGTTCTTTGCAGTAACAATATCGATAATACTAGGTGAAGAATTTGTATTTCCGGGGAAATAGATCAGATGGTATTTTAATTTGAAAGTTTAATCTGTTACGCGTGTTTAGTAATATATTTCCCGCTCTGTTGGCATTGTGACAGTTCCAAACTCTGCTTTTCGCATTTACATCCCCAATTATTAAAACACGCGTCGATATATTTAATAATGACTTTATGTCTGTCTCAAAAAAAAAAAAAAAAGGTAGGCTTAACTGGTGGTCTATAGGCAGCAAATTATGGTCTTATTTCCTATTTGAAATTTAGCTCCTACTGCCTGCACCTGTTTCAAGCGCGGTACAGGCACTGGGATGCAGTGCAGACTATTATGAACTATTTGAGCAACTCCCCCTGAGTTATTTGTGTGGTCAGTACGAAATATTTGGTAATTTGGTACTCTAATAGTGGTGTTTGTATCTAATTTTGTCTTAGAAAGTCCAGCTATGTGTATATTATTCTAGTTCTAGTATTTTATTTGCAATTGAATTCGCATTCCAAGCAATTGCATTCACTCCTTCTTCACACACATGTGCACATTCAAATACTATTACATAAACGTGTCAGCTTTCAATGACAGTGGTAATTATGGTAAAAATATCGGAACCGTGATTAGATCTTAATTTTAATCTGATATTTTTCGTACATTTTAAAATTTTATTTAAGTCTAATGATTTACACGTCAATATTATTTGTGATAAGTCGTTACTTTCGTTATCACGGTTGCCTGTAGCGGCAGTCCTGTTTCTAGACAGTACTTGCGCATAAGTACGGGTTTCACTATTATTAATTAAATTTCTTGGATTATTATTATTACTATTACATCATCTCGGCTCTTGAGGCCCTGTGCTGCTGTACAGTGGAAACCTTTCTTCTCTATAGTACGTAAACATTTAACCGGTTAGGAGAATGTAGTTGACGTAAATAAAATGTTTCGATTCTAAAAATGAACTCTATATTATATAGGGCGACTGAGAGATTTTGTTTATTGAATAACTCAAAAACTGCTCGATCACAATTTTCGTATGAAATTTTATTTAAAAATAGAAAAACGAGAATTAGCTCACAATCGTTCGTGGAACACAATATCGTTCAGATGACCGCCATTTGCAACAATACATTCACATTTGATCTTTTTAAAAAATTTTCGAAGACGAATTTTTGAAATTTCTTTAGAAATTCGAGTTTTCAGGTCTTTACAAGTTCTCGATATAATTGTTCTTTTCGTTCTGTAAGTTCTGTAAGCAGTAGAAACGCTTTTTCTTCAACAGTTATACAGATTTATCTTCGTATAACAACTTTAAGCATTACTAGGGGATAAGTTTGTAGGAAAAAATAAATTAACTTAAATATTGGAAAAAGTGGTAGATTGATTTTGTGTTTTTTTATTTTTAAATAAAGGTGTTACAGTAGGAACTTATGGAAAACGGTAGATTTACTGTAAAAATGATGATAGGTCCGACAATGTTCTACAGAACGGTCTTGCAGCAGTAGAAACGCTTTCCCTTCACGATTCATGCAGATTTATCTTCATACAACAACTTTGTAACTTTTCGATTTTTATTGTAACGAATTTTCAATGACGCGCTAAACGATCGATGATTAAAAAAATTTGTCAGAAAATTTCGTCAGTAGTAATTTATTTATACATATAAAGGAATAGTACAAGCAATTACTTTGCTAAATTTGTCGACTAAACACTCGAATGAACATATTCGTTCTAACAAGAATTATTCGAAATTTTCAATTCGAAATCGAAACGTATACCGAAAATATAATTAATAAATCTTTCGACGATAATTTGGATATAGAGTTGAACACGAAATAAACTAGGATCTGGAAATTTTCTAATTTATCTATTACGCACGAACGAATAAATTTTCTCCGTTTAATTATATTATTGCGTCCTAATACGTGTTGAAATGTAATTAAGACGGTCAATTGCGCGAAAGAAATTTATTTTAATTTAATTTTATTTTATTTTATTTTCAGGGTGGGTACGACTAAAGTCAAACGATGAGGAGCAACGAAGGGTGGCATTTCGCGCGGAGTTTTCTAGCCGATCGAATTAGCATTTGTTTTCTGTAATTATCGACGCTTATAACCTGGTTTTTCAAACTGAAAATTGTCAATGGTATTTGTTTCTTGTTTATTTACTTATTCCAGCACGTTGGTCGGTTTTATTTATTACCTATATATATATGAATAATTAATGAAATAAATAAATGATATATGTCTGTATAAACGTGTGAACAGAATTTAACTTTACATATGACATTTCTTCTGTTCACTGTTAGTTTTATACATTAATTAATAGGGGAAAAACGAGTAAACGTCGTTAGGTGCACTTGTACATAATTGTAATATCTACAACGAAGCTCAAAAGTATCAAATACATACGAAGAAAGCGCCTAACTCCAAACAATTTCCTAAAATGATAGTTGAAACAGAAAAGAATACTTAAAAGAGCTCGCGTTATCACTAATAAAACTTCATTCTGAAGAGCGTGCAAGGCAGCCTAGATTGCAAAAAGTACTGTTAGAAAATGTTCGTTAGATTCTGTCGGCTAATGACATTGAAAATCCAGCTGACTGTGCAACACAAAGAAAAAAATGGCTTTTGGTTGGATCGTTCGGCATTCGAATCTGACCCAGGTTGTGACTAGCGCGGTTTTTTGTTGTTATTACTTGTTTCGTTGTTGTTCGTGATCGTTTATAGATTGTTTTGTCTGTCGAATTTTGTTTTATATTTTACTCACTTTTATTGTGAATTTTTGATTTTTTTTTTTTATTTCGGCGGGGGGGGGGGTTGAGCCGTCGAAATATGATTAAAATCGGTATGTCCACAACGTACGCGGAACAGGAAGATGTCGTATGTTTTTATTCAGGCTCGTCATCCAGTTTATTTTCTTCCAATTCGTAATAGCGAACTGCGGTAGGTTTCAAAATTTTGCAGTTATTGGTGGCTTCAGCTGGTTGTAAACCTGATCCGTAAAGTTTGTTGTTGAAATTGGTTGGCGATATGAAACTGTTCTTAGTATGAGTTTTTTTTCCCTTTTTCACTTTATAGATATATCTTATCGACCACGATGTTCAAGTCCCGCATATTTGTGACTCGCTCGGTATTTAAATCATTTGTATAAAGCACGTAGTATCGATAAATATTTTGTTTAGTAAAGTATACTTAAATTTTGTGTTGTTTTTTTATGGACTTTCTACGTTAAAAATTTCATATACATATAAATCTCATATACGTCAGTAAAATAGAAATTCATTTAACTGAAAATAACAATAATAATGATGATAATAATAATTATATTTTTAGATGATTATTTTTATTTTTATTTTACGTTACAAGCGCATTAACCACAGCACGTAATCGCGTTTTATTGGATTACGTGTGCATCGCGGTGCGCAATATAAAACGTCGTTCATAACGATTATTGAAGTATTCTGGATTTATAATATTTCGTCAGTTATTACGAGGACAATTTTAATTTGAAAATTAAATAATTACCCCCGTTAAATAAAATTTTAATTTAAAAATTAAATAATTACCGGTTATATATTAATTCAGAAATTAAATAAAAGTTATCTTCGTGATATAAAATACCCCGGAATTTAATACGTTATTAATATAATTTATAGTTTGCAAGCACGCTGTAGTTGAGAAGGTTATAAAATTGACTCCTAGGATGTTGTAATTCAGACGTACAAATCTCGAACAGTTCACAAATATAAATTATGCACGAGTATACATGATTATGTAAAATGTTTATAAAAAGGAAACAGCGTAATCACATACGTACGCTTACGCACACACACACACACACACACATACCGTATCTGAAATATATATATAGCCTGGAAATTGGTTTTGAAACTTTTTTCCTCACAGCGGATTATTATTATTATTATTTTTTTTTTGCCTTTTATTTTTGCATTATGTTCATATAAAGTAGACTCTGCTTTGACGTTTTTTATTCGATGTACCTGCTAGAAAGGGGTTTTAAAGCTTCTACTGATACATACATATGTGCATTTATATATATATATATATATATGTGTGTGTGTGGTGTATACATATATATATATATATATATATATAATACATATACAAAGTTGAGGGGCGGAAACAATGGAATATTAACTTTGGTCAAGTTTCTTTTTTCGTTTCTTATTGTAAATGATTTTCCGTATCAGTGTAAAGGGGGTGTAATTCCTTTCACTCTGTAGTTTTTGATTTATTTTGTTACTGCAGTCTATTCTTTTGAATCACCGAGGAGCTAGTGTCAAGAAGCCAACAATAGCCCTTTAAGGGTCAATGTCTCAGTAGTCAGTAATGTTAGTGCAAAAGTAATCCAGAAACTAACCGAAGAAACAAATGCCAACATGTGGTATTATTTCAAGAGTCTAATGCAGCAGTTTAGGAACAAATAAGAGCTAAAATACATGGTTTTACAACCGCTGTAAAAGTGGTAGTAGTATAACCATAATGCTGCTAAAAAAATTACAAACGATATAAAAAAAAACAAGTATGCGTGAGTAGAAGAAACAAATGAGAGTGTGAATGTGAGCAAATGGAAGAGAGGGAAAATGTGAAAGTAACAGCGTGAATAATATATAAAAGATAATAAATAAGTAGAATATAAGTTGAAATTGTAAATAATGTAAATCTGTCGACAAGATTAGCTTGACGGAAAACAAATTGTAAAAAAAAAAAAGTATTTTAATGAATGTATGGGAAGGGTAAGTGTGGATGTATAGTATGTTTTATTATTATAGGAAAATATGCGTTTATAAAAAAAAAAAAAAAAATGAAGTAGGTGACCCTAAATTATTTTAAAATAATATGAAATTTAGTTAATGGCTATTAAGAGCTGAATATTATCAAACTAAGGAGCGGACCCGGCTATTAATAGCCCCATACAACGTTTGACTATTAAAAAGATATTAATAACGGATAAAAATTATTACCACTAATGTTACTAGAAAACCTTTTCCTTTTATTTGAAACCGCGAAATTTCAATTCAGCGAGATAAAAAAGAAGAATCAATCCGGACTTCTGTTTTATTACCGATGGGCAATCAATTAACCGCCACTAAAGAGGTACTCGGCTAATTCACAAATTCCGTTATACATCTGCACTAATAGATATCGTCTTTAAAACTCCATCGGTAAATTCAAAGAACTAAAACGGAATGTTAAAGAAGGCAAATCGGAAATAATTCAACGAAGCGTTTAACGGTAATAATTATGAAACGAATCAATCTAAACACGAATAATGGTTGCTCAACGGTTGGTAATAAACTGCGCAAAGAAATTTATACAAAAGAAGTTCGAGAAACCGTATCTTCCAAGATGGAACGCGAAGTATTAAAAAAGCTGCACAGACGATACCCGCAGAGAGAAAATTATGGGAACATCTATAAACTTCTTAAGGCTTTAGACGAAGAAAGTAAAGATCAACATTAATCGAAGACTCCGATACCTCAAAGCGCGCTATTTGTTAAGAAAATTATTTGGAAGTAACTCGAGTATGATCTAAAAAGAAAAATTATTCAAAAGTAAGGAAGGATGAGAACACTAGTATACTGTCAATGATCGAGAAATTTGAATAGCTATATTAAAAAGGTGAACAACAGAAGGCTGCGAGAACAGAAGAGATATTCCCAGAGTTTGTAAAACATCATTTGGTTTGGTAAACTCTTCACGGAAATCATTGACATGGGTAGGCTGCCATCACAACAGGACTGCAAAAGACATATCCTAAAGTCGGGAAAATAATTTTTTTTTACGCGCATCTGGCGGATTGTCATCTTACTGAAATTTTTGTAACTGTAAGTGCAAAGATTTTTCAGTGAACTTGTATTTTTTAGACGAAAAAAAAAAACTTTTCTGGACGTCACTAACTGCAGTCGTGTACAAATTATTATTTTTAAAAAAAAACATCAATAATTCATTACTTGACTGAAAAAAAAAGAGAGTTTCGAAATGAATTCAATGCGATTTTTTTGTGGGGATCCCTTAAGAGCTGCGTTTACAAAGTGCGTTTACGTGATCTGGAGAAAATTCGTATTTCTGGGGAAATTTGAAAAATTCATTTTTCTATGCTCGAAATAGTGTTCAAAAATTTTGTAAAAACTGAATGAATGTATCGTTATAAATGACGGTCACCCGAACGATATTACGTTCCACAAATGATTGTAAATCTTTCGTTTTCCTATTTTTAAATAAAATTTCATTCAAATATTTTGGTCGAGTAGTTTTTATGTTATTCAAAAAAACAACAAAACCATCAGTTAGATTAAAATCTAGGAAATCCCTATGGACAACTTTGGATCAAGCACGATTTGCATTCGATTGGAAAGATCAATGGACCAAAGAATGGAATTGGGTGCATAATTCGTTCATAAATGGATCCCTCATCGAAAATCCTTCGGAGCAACCTCTAGGAATGGAACTTCGACGAAAGGAGTGGCGACTCTTGAACAGAATCCGAACTGGTCATGGTAGATGCGGTCATCTTCTGCAGAAGTGGAGTATTTCTGACTCGGCTAGTTGCTGTTGCGGACATCCCATGCAAACAATAAAACACATAGTCGAAGAATGCGAAGTATACTTGGAAAATCGGATTACGGTTGAAGATGTACATCATCTGCGCAGTGGGAGTTTAGACTGGCTTTCCCGTTTAGAGTTTGATCTATAAATCAACATCATACGATACGATACGATACGATACGATACTCCAAAGAGTAGTTTGTGCGCAGTCATGTCAGAAAGGTTAATTTTAATTGTATGAAATTTAACCTGACATCTTAGGCGCTAGATGAAGTGCCATAAATGTGGTGAGTAGACCGAGTCATAATGTCGTTTACTCCACCCTATTATGGCGACACATACACATTTGTCTATAAACATATACATGTTTAATGTTGTCCGTCTTCTCTTGGTCACCCTATAGAGTGGTTTGTGCGCAGTAATGTCGGAAAGGTTAATTTTAAATGTATGAAATTTAACCTGACTTACACGCTAGATGAAATGTCATAAATGTGGTGAGTAGACCGAGTCATAATATCGTTTACTCCGCCGTGTTATGACGACATATACACATTTGTCTATAAACACATACACATTCGTCTATAAACATATACGTGTTTAATATTGTCCGTCTTCTCTTGGTTACCCTATAGAGTAGTTTGTGCGCAGTAATGTCGGAAAGGTTAATTTTAAATGTATGAAATTTAACCTGACTTACGCGCTAGATGAAATGTCATAAATGTGGTGAGTAGACCGAGTCATAATATCGTTTACTCCGCCGTGTTATGACGACATATACACATTTGTCTATAAATACTTACATGTCTAATGTTTATACATACGTACAAATATAAAGGTGTGTGTGTGTACAGATTTGATAGCGAGTATGTATTCAGACGAATGAATGTTTCTCGATATAGGTAATCGTCTTTTTAAATTTCTGCAGTTAGATGTGATCTTGTTGGCTGTACATTTTTATTTTTATTTTTTTTTTAATATCTGAAACGATAATATACAAGTCGCGATCTAAAAATTAATTTGACATTATAAGTAAACCTACCTTATTTATTTCATCATTATCATCATCATCCAATCGTGCGTTCGATTTCGAGCGTCGTGACCCAATTTATGACTTTGAAGGAAGTTTTCACCATATATCTCTGCGGCCTGGTGCATAATTTCTCGGACCGTCTGAATACCAGTTATCTTTTTGATTTGGTCGATAAAGCGTGTTGGTGGTCGACCTATTTGCCGTTTATTTTGTACACTTTTCCATGAATGACCACTTTCTCGATGCTACTAGCTGGAATAATATGACCAAAGAACTTCAATATTCTTTTATAAATGATAGGCATTATTTTCTGGTGTGGCTGGATGTTTAACTGTTGCAGAATTATGACATTCGTTCCACGGATAGTCTATGGAATTCTTAAAATTCTTCTGTATGCTATCATTTCCATTTCCTCGAGTCTCCTTTGAGATGATTTATTTAATGTCCACGATTCGCAGCCATATAGTGGTCATATAGTGCAATGGGAGAAATACTATTGTTCTCATTAGGTATAATTTTGCTTGATTTCGTATACCCCTTTCCTTCCATATTATTTTTATTAGTTTATTTATTGCTACTTTGGCTAGTCCTATCCGGCGTTTTACTTCTTCTTCGCATCCTCCCTTATTGGGCAAATGTGCTCCAAGGTATAGACTTTGCATTTCATATCCGGTATTAAATTTAAGTTTGGAGATAACTGTTTGGCTCTATCTACTACCATGATAGAGCATTTTGTTCTATTTAATTTCAGGCCAGCCTCTTCGACGACAATTTCGATTAACTGCAGAAGATCCGCCATTCCTGCCTCTCTGTACCAGCCAGTAAAACTGTGATATCTGCGTATCTTAAATTTATAATTTTATATCCGCCCACTGATATACCGCCATCCCATTTCTCCATAACTTTCTGTATTATCCATTCGCCGCACATGTTAAATAGTAGTGGCGAGAGCACGCACCCTTGTCTTACACCTTTTCGAGTTTGAAAACTTTCCGACATTTCCTTTTCAACGCGTACATATGCTTCATTATTATCATATATTTGTTTAATTATTCCAATAATTTATTCAGGTACTCCTGTATCTTTCAGTATTCGCCACATAACATTCCATGTAACAGTGTCGAATGCTTTCGCATAATCCACGAAACATAATATAGCCGGCATATTAAATTCGTAACATTTTTCTATTAGCTGTCTGATGATTACGAGTTGATTTCTCGTTCCCTTTTTCGGGCATAAAACCGGCCTGTTCTGAGGATATTTTAGGTATTAAAAATGGTTTAAGTCTTTCGTGGATTATGTAAAGCATAACTTTACTAGCATGTGGTATTAAGGATTTTAATATAATTTAATTAATTAATTCATTCATAAGCATAACGCCTCACATACGATATCATAATCCACGCGGTCTGGTTAATAATTCGTTATACGAAAAAATAATTACTTCGAAAACTTAGTCCGATTTCTACATCTACGTATTATACTCATTGTAAAATGTATACCAAATTATCGATACTCTGAGAACGGACAAGAGTTTAATATAGAGTAATTAATATTGTTACGTTGTCGAATAATTTTCAGTTTCCTAGAACAAATCCGAGAACCGAGTTAGCACGTCGAATCGTTATGCACTGAGGAACTCAAAATTTTTATAATTATTTCTAATTTATCCAAGAAGCATACTTTGAACTCGTTACGTTTTCCTCAAATTCGAAACACATTTCGCTATCCAATACAATCATCACTATTTGCCAGGTCCTTGTACGGATTAATTCCATTCTTCCATCGCCGTTATAAGTATTATGTAGTCAATTTTGACATCCAAGTTACCGGGTGTGATTTCCCAATCTATTTACTTCGTTTAGAACGCTTGGAAACGTGAATTCATTAATACTAGATTCCTCTGCCGTGCCATTCGTATTTCCTAAACCGAATTTATCGCAAATTTTGCCGCTTTTGTTCTAGTTCTAACATCGTAGCGCGGATTTGAAATTAATCGTTATATAATCTACGTTATGTAGGATTCCGCTCGTATAATTTTTCTATTCAGCTTTGTCCTTTGTAGTTTTAAAAGTAAACAAAACTGGTTAAGACGATAATGCGAATATAAATTTTACCAGCATTAAATTGTTTCCTATATAGTTTGTTCTTGAAAGCGTGTAATAAGTTATTATCAACGGTAAACATATTAATATTTATTCGCTATTTAAATTATTAAACATCACGTTTTTTTTTTTTAAATGGGGATGCCTTTACAGCTTACCCAACGTGATACCCATTACTAACTCAGTAATAATTACTAACTCATATTTTCATAAACTCGGACAACTTCTCTAGAAAAATCGCTATGTCCGGGAACAGATGTAGATTCTCAATATGCAGAAGGGACAGTACGTTATAAGGAGGATCATTACGAGACGCGTGTAGTAATTTAAGATACAGTTCAGAGCGTAATGTTGTTAAAGAAGGGCGTTCGAAGAACACGTGATCAGGGTTGCAGACTGCACGACCAGCATGTAGAGGGTTATACTCTACTTGAAAAATACATCCTAAATGCGAGAATATTAGACACGGTCGGAAAAGCGAGAAATTTAAAATATTATCTCCTTAATCGAACATGCGTAGACGCCGAATAAAATACAATTAACGCGAAGTTAAGTGAATACTAAAACTCTTGAACTGGCCACCACATGAAATATTTCTTTGATAAATAAACACACATACATATATATATATATATAACACATATATATATCTTCTTCTTCAGTGGTCGTAATTCCCCGAAGGAATGTCGTGAGCATTACTATAGAGCATTTTCAATTTCTTTCCGTCACTCTCTGTCCGATTTGCAGCCGCTCGTCTGCAGTCTGTAATTGATTTCCTTAAAATGCATGTCTGTCTATCTATTGTTTACCCTGTCGCGTGGACCAATCTCCTGCATTTTTCCACCAATTATTTCTCGCAACATCGAATGTTCGCTCCGCATGATATGACGGAATAAACGAAATATCCTTAATGAAATATCACTAGAGACAGCCTACGCTTAACGTCCAGTTTATGCCAAATGGAGAGGTTTGTTTGCTTCGCTGTCCAGCGTATTCGTATAGTACAGCATACGTCGACACACCCTTATTTCGAAGCTATTGATGCGTCGTTTGTTCTTTGCTTTTACCGTCCTAAGTCTTCGGCGCGTATGTAAAAATTGGAAAAACTAAACAACGTACTAACTCATTCTTTACCGCATTTGTGACTGTTGTGTCTGAGCCATATTCTATTTAATTTGCCTATGGCGTTCCGTGCCAGCTAGTTCCGCCGTTTTATCTCACTCGTTGCAGAACCGCTATCTTCAATAAGCTAACCCAGATATATATATATATATATATATATATATATATATATATATATATATACACCTGTGTACCGTTTAATATCCATTAATTTGTTTATCCTGTTCCGGTGTTAAGTTACTGCGATCTATCACCATCAATTTCGTTTTATTCTTATTTATTTCCTAGTCCATATTCGACGCTTATTTTATGTAGTCGTTCCAATAATATTTTCATATCGTCTATAGAGGTAGCTATCAGTCGGAAAATCGCAAATTATTAATAGTTTTTTCGCCAATACTCGTATTAAATTCATCTGACTCTATACCACCTTCAATACGCACTGTGTTGACATTTTACATGTACGACTGCTCAATTAAATATACCAGGTGCCTCGGTACTCCCATTCCAATGAGCGCTGGTCAATTTTCCAAAGAACGTTATCAAACGCCTTCGAATAGTCTGTGAAACACAACACTATGGGGACACCGTGCTCTCTACTTTTTTCAATTATCTGACAAATGTTTAATATTTGTTTCCGAGTGCCTTTTCCCTTGACAAAGTTCGCTTGTTCATCCGGAATTTGTTTGGATGCAAGTGCTGGTATATTCAGGATTCGAAGCATTACTTTGTTAACATGTAGTATCAATGCAATCGTTCTATAATTTTCACACTTTGTAGCTTTCCCTTTTTCTTTTGACCAGTTTCCTGTTTGCCAATTTTTTTTTCATAGATTCCATGTATTATATCGATTTCTTTCTTTCCAAGCTGTCTAATTACTTCTGCCATTGTTCCATCGCATCCGGCAGCTTTATTTGGTTTTAAAAATTTTATGACTTCTTTCAGTTCTGATTTGGGTTTATTCGGTTCGCTGTTTAATAGCGGGGTTGAATAAATATGTATATATATATATATATATATATATATATATATATACCGCCCAGGGGTACTTTGTATCTCCTGGGATCCGGAGCTCTAACCGGAATCGGGCGCGTCCACAGGTGGTGGATAATGGAATGGCCAGTAGATATACTGGTTAGCTGCGAATAACCAATAAGCAGTCGCGAACCAAGAGCGGCTACTGGTGGAAAGCCTCTTGCAGGTGATTCCAGTAGTGACAGGATAATGAGGCACGAGGGTGTAGAGGGACAGCTTGGTGAACTGTCTAATTAAAACTCTACATAAACCTGTTAACTGTCTCATCCTTGGCGAGTCTAGGCCGCCATAAAAGTCTAAACAACTCTACCTCACCAGTAGAACCTGGAATTGGGCAGCAGCAATTTCAGTACCAAATTAAGGCATAAATGAAATGATCGTGGATTGGCTTAATTTTGGATTATCAGGAGGCGTAGATGAAAATCGTCAAATACGGCAACTGAACTGCGATGAGGAAGGCAAAGGAAAACCACCTCATTATAATTTCTCAGGATCTAATTTTTTCCAATATATATGATGTGTTCCTCTGATGTAAAAATAAATTCCGGAGTAATACTCCCCCGTTCATATCTCCGGGTGGGGAGTACCTCAGAAGGACATGTGGTTGAAAGAATGAAGACAAAAGAATTTCTAAAAATTGGAACATGGAATGTGAGAACCCTAAATAGATGTGGAAAGCTGGAAAATTTAAAAATGGAAATAAAACGAATGGGAATCGATATTCTGGGTATTAGTGAAATAAGATGGTCCACTAACGGTGATTTCTGGTCTGATGAACATAGAATAATTCACACTGCAGCAAGGAACGGAATAGCAGGAGTGGGGTTTGTAATGCAAAAACATATAGGTAAATTAGTAAAAACAATATGGATGTACAATGAAAGAATAATATTGATTAGAATTAACACAAAACCTAAAGACACAGTTATTGTGCAAGTATACATGCCTACTTCGACAGAAGATGAAGTAGAGATTGAGAAAGTATATGAACAATTAGAAGAAGTTATAGAAAAAATTAAAGGCGATGAAAATCTAATTTTGCTAGGAGATTGGAATGCGGTAGTAGGAGAGGAAACATCTAACAGTAAAGCAATGGGAAATTATGGGCTAGGTGATAGAAATAACAGAGGAGAAAGATTATTAGAATTCTGTGAAAAACATAAGCTGTTATTAACAAATACTTGCTTTGAACACCATAGAAGAAGAAGATTCACTTGGAAAATGCCTGGTGATATTGGAAGATATCAATTAGATTATATAATAGTTAAACAAAGATTTAAAAATCAGGTTAAAGATTGCAGAGCTTATCCTGGAGCTGACATGGATTCTGATCACAATTTGGTAATGATGAAGTGTAAGTTGAAATGGAAAACATTGAGGAAAACAGGAACTGTGCAACTAAATCTGCATAAGTTAAAAAATCCAACTATCGCTAGAGAATTTGAAGAACAATTGAATAAATCATTGATACCAATAAGAAATGAAGATATTGAAGACAACTGGACTGCTTTTAAAATGGAAATATTGAAAACCGCGGAAAATAAGCTTGGAAAAGATAGAAAAATCGCAAGGAAGCCCTGGATTTCTGAAGAAATAATACAAAAAATTGATGAAAGACGGAAATACAAAAATAGTAAATCGCAAGGGGATAAAATAAAGTATAATGCGATAAGAAATGAAATAAACCGATTGTGTAAGCTAGCGAAAGAAGATTGGTTAAATAGAAAATGTTATGAAATAGAAAAAGAATTCAATGAAGGAGGAATTGATATGGGTTATAAATTATTAAAACAAAATATGTATAAATCCAGATATAAATCAACAACTATTAGAGATATAAACGGTCAGTTGTTAATAGAGGATCATGAAAAAGCTCGAAGATGGAAAGAATATTTGGAAGAGTTATATAATTCAAATGAAGAACTTGTGCAGCTAAAATATAACAATGTGAGTCAAGATGAAGAAAATGAAATACTAAGAAGCGAATACGATAAAGCTCTAAAAGAAATACGGAATAATAAGTCAACGGGTATTGATAATTTTCCGATTGAGCTAATAAAAGCAGGAGGAATACAGGCAAATAATTTTCTATACGAGCTGATAAGAAAGATATATAAGAATGAGACAATACCGATGGATTTTATAACAGGAAAAATAATTGCAATACCAAAAAGAACGAACTCAGATAAATGTGAAGATTTTAGAACATTAAACTTAATAAGTCATGCATCAAAGATATTGGTAAGAATATTGTATACAAGAATAGTAAATAAAGTAGAAATTGTATTAGGAGATGCTCAGTTCGGATTTAGGAGACGTGTAGGTACTCGCGAAGCAATTCTGGTGCTAAGACTGTTAATCGAACAACGATTTAGAATCGGAAATCCACTTTATATTGCATTCGTAGATATACAAAAAGCCTTTGATAATGTCAATTGGAACGCATTGTTTACAATATTACAGAAAACGGAAATAAATAAGAAGGATATTAAATTAATATATAAATTATACGAAAATCAGAAAGCAATGATACAGATTGGCAATGTGAACAAAGAAGTTAAAATATTGAAAGGAGTTAGACAGGGCTGTGCTTTATCACCGATATTATTCAACCTGTATATAGAAGAAATAATGAAAGAAATTAAAGAAAAAACAAAGAAAAATGGTGTAAAAATACAAGGTGAAATAATATGCACATTACAATTTGCCGATGATATAGCTGTTCTAGCAGAAAATCGAAATCAATTGAAGGAAACATTAAAAATAATGGAAGATGTATTTAAGAAATATGGAATGCAAATAAATAAAAATAAAACAAAAATTATGATATGCGAAAAAAATAACAGTCGAAAGAAAATAAATGCAGATATTGACGGTGTTAAAATACAAGAAGTGAATGAATTCCATTACTTGGGTAGTAAAATCACCAGAGATGGCAGGTGTAGAAAGGACATTAAAAAACGGATCAATCAAGCAAAGCAAGTTTTTTACGATCGGAAAAATATTTTAACCAACAAAGCTATAAGTACAAATTTGAGGAAAAAATTTTTAACCTTATTTGTTTGGAATGCAGCGTTGTACGGATGTGAAACATGGATGATTGGAAAGGCGGAGAAAAAAAACATAGAAGCCTTCGAAATATGGTGCTATAGGAGAATGCTGAAAATAAGATGGACCGATAAATTAACAAATGAAGAGGTGTTAGGAAAAATTGGCGAAAGAAGAACATTATGGAAAAAAATAATAAAACGAAGAACTAATATGATCGGTCACTTTTTAAGACATGAAAGCTTATTAAAGATAATTATAGAAGGACAGATGAATGGGAAACGCGGAAAAGGAAGACCAAGAAATCAATATACACAGCAACTAATAGAAGACACTGGTAGCACAGGATATACGGATATGAAGAGGAAAACAGAAAACCGTCAGTTGTGGAAGAAATTAGCAAACCAGCCTTAGGACTGATGACTACATGATGATGATATATATATATATATATATATATATATATATATATATATATAGATATATATATTCTTCTTCTTCTAAATGTCATATCCATTACTGGACGTAGACATCACAATAATCTTGATTGATTGGTCGGCATGGAACAACTGCTGTATTTAGTGAACTCCAGTATGCTGTTTTATGTTGTCTATCTATTCAGTTTTCCTCCTGCCTGGTTTTATTAATCTTCCCTTGGAGTATGATTTTTAATAGCCCATATTCTTGTCCTCTGGTCAAGTGACCGAAATATTTTATTTTCCTGCTCCATATCATGTCCCATAGCATACGTTTAGAATTTGTTAGTTGTAGTACTTTGATATTTGATACCTTTTCGGTCCATGATATATATATATAACTTATAGAGTGAAATTTGAAAGTTTTTCGGTTCGGTGATTTTCAATTTTCGTCTGTTTTTTTCAAAACATCTCATAATGAGGTAGCTCTAGTTTTTTCTTGTATTGAGCTATTTTTATTTTTTTCCTTGTTTTTTTTATTTGATATTTTAGTGCGTTTCCATATATTTGCGTGTTTTAATAACTTCATTTCTGTCTTAGTCGGTACACTCGGTACATATTTTGTGACCAATATTTAGATGGGTTCTTTAAATTAATTTCGTACTCATTTTACAATATGTTGAACAAATCTATTGCTAATTAATACGTACTATTACTCGTAACGGGAATCCCTGTTATTTAAAGTAAATGAAAGTAACGTGTATTATTGAATTTCCCGATAGTTTGCCCTGATAATTTAAAAATTACATCTTCTGTATAAAATGTTACAGTCTACGATCGAGGTCCGAAAGGGCAGCGCGTGCTTTTCCAATGTTGAAACAACGACAAGTTTTGAATAAAATGTGTTTTGATACATTTCCAAAATCGGTCAATGTTAAACTTTGATAACAAACTGTGTAAATAAGACCAAAACCACTAATAAGATGAATTTAACATCATCGTTCCGTTTTATACTATTTTTAATCCTAATAGTTTTTTATTCTTTTTTATTATACTTTTTTTTTATTATTCTTTTTTATTATTCTTTTTTATTATATTTTTTATTATTCCTTTTTATTATTCTTTTTTCATTATTCTTTTTTTATTATTCCTTTATTATTCTTTTTTATTATTCTTTTTTTATTATTCCTTTTTTATTATTCTTTTTTATTATTCTTTTTCTTTATTATTCTTTTTTATTATCCTTTTTTATTATTCTTTTTTTTTATTATTATTCCTTTATTATTCTTTTTTATTATTCTTTTTATTATTCTTTTTTATTATTCTTTTTATTATTCTTTTTTTATTATTCTTTTTTATTATTCTTTTTATTATTCTTTTTTTATTATTCTTTTTTATTATTCGTTTTTTATTATTCTTTTTTTATTATTATTTATTATTCTTTTTTAATATTCTTTGATCATTATTCTTTTTTTAGTAAAACTACAGAAATTTTAAAAGAGACTATTATAATTAATAGTACCTAGTGATGGGCGACTATATAAGTCTGTTCTTGAAGTTTCCCATAATGTTCTGACTGTAATCGTGATTCAATAATATTTTATGTAGTTTCTCTGAATCGTTGAGACATATTTTTCATTTAATGTTCAGCGATCTGAGAATATTAAATAGTCTATATTAAACTCTTGTCCGTTCTCAGTCAGAGTATTGATAATTTGGCATACATTTTATAATGAGCATGCTACATAGATGTAGAAAGGATTCTGACTAGGGTTTTGTAATATTTATTTTTTCGTATAACAAATCATTATCCAGACCACATGGATTATGATATCGTATGTGAGGCGTTTTACTCTTCACGTTACCGTTGTATAAAATATTGAAAATTTCCAAGTTAAAGTTTTTAAATAACTTCTGCAATGGTCGCGTTGACACTTATATAATGAATACTAGAGGATGAATCGCTGTTTTGTACCAACAGCGTTCGTGTACTAATCTTCGTTTTAATTCACCATTGATGCGTCTACCTTCCTTCTGTATAACTTGTTACTTCAAACTCATCCACGCGTTTGGATATACATGCTAAAAGCAGATAGAGTTATATGATTCCTTACTTTAGTCAAACTTCGCCTCTATGTACTATTACCGTAAGAAGGGTGTTGGCATTGTTCGTGGACAGCTGTAGTTTCAGTTATTGATGTTATAATTTTAAATTATCGTAATCTTTGTCCACACTTTAAAATTCGTTTGAAATTTTCGTTATCGTATACTGGTATATACACATATTTCTGTTCATGTGTAGAATTATGTAAGCTCTTTCCAGTTTAGCGAGTGTGTTTTTGTATGTGGCATGCGTGAAGAACAATCTTTCAAGGAGTTTTGAGTGGATAGGAAGTAAGATAAAACTCCTAGTCCGGTGCCTTACGAGGGAAGAGCCTGAAAGGAAGATTCATCATCGCTGACGAAGAATGTATATGACCGCGTGAATGTAAGTAAATATCAAGAACTTTGGACACTATGTGTGTGTGTGTGTATAGTATTAATCAAGCAATCGTAGAAATACGTTTTATTACGATTTTGAATATATATATGTATATTTGTATATATATATATATTGTGTAATTTGTGTAGCAATTACGGTAATTATTAGTAATTTCTTAAAAATATTATAAATTACAGCGATTATTAAAGATTAGTAAAATAATTAATAAAAAAAAAAAGAAAAAAATTGCAAATGCGCGCATTTGCTAATTGCACACTTTGGCAAATATCCATTCCGTATGTTTCTGTTTATGCGCAATATCAAAGGCCGTATTTAAGGGGAGGATGCGTAAACAAATAACGCATCCTTTTCACAGTTATGGCTATATCATTAATGAGATACTACTTTTTTCCCACCTCATAATAAGATGGTTACAGCGATTTAGTGAATAAATAAATAAATAAATAAATAAATATATATATATATATATAAAACAAGTAGAAAGGAAATAATTTTTTTACGTTTATAGTATTCTTTCTATATAACTGCATTTTATATCTAAAAAACATAAATGTGCAGAAAAACTTGAACTTTAACATTCACATGATATGTATAAGGTGACCCGGAGAACACGTCGGAAGGTTTTGTTGTTTCTTGAATAACTTAAAAACTAGATCCAAATTTTTGAATGAAATTTCATTTAAAAATACGAAAACGAGAGATTAACCTACAATTATTTGTGGAACGCAATATCGTTCGGATGACCGCCAAACAATACGTTCATTTAGTCTTTTTGCAAAATTTTCAAACACTTTTTCGAGCATAGTTCGATGAATTGTTGCAATTTCTCCAGAAATCCGATATTTCCGGTCTTCCAGATCTTTTGGACGTGTTTCGTAAACGCGTCTCTTAAGGTATATCCACACAGGGGAAAAAAAATGCGTTTTGTATTCCAAAACTCTCGTTTGTCGTGATCGATTCACGCCGAAAATAACGTTTCACGCAAAATGGGTGCTCTTTCTAGTTATAGGATATCATTGATAATTGAAACTCGACAAAAATAAATCTCTCGTGTGTATATAAAACGTGAAGTACGCGGTTGGCGTTGTAGCCGTCTTACCGATTGCGCTATTCGAAAAACAAAATCGTCCGCCTTCTCTGGGTCACTCCATATTTACTTCGGCTTTACTGGTTTATATACCTATATTTGATATATATATATATATATATATATATATATATATATATATATATATATATATATACATTATCATCGTCGTCATATTGTTCCTTGCCAGACATTCTGACGAGCTATTGTATGTTATTTTTACGTATAAAATGGGTTAGCTTCGAAGGAACTAATTACGTGCAACTTAGATGCGCGCATATTTGATGTTATATGGAGCGGGGTGTCGATGCCTTTTCGGGAATAATTAAGAGTTACGTAATGATGAAAAAATTTTTGAAGTTGACGTCGCGATCTCGGATTGAACCGCCTAAACGTTGAGTCGATAGTGGAGCGCTTTAGCAATTACGCCAACGCGAATACATATTGTATATATAAGGATGATGTACAAACCGAAGAAGGTGGTCATTTCAATAGACGGATAGAACAAAACAAAAAAACAGACTCACACTGATTATAACTATGGGTGTGATAGGTTGCTGGGAGGAGTGGGGAAAAATGGTCCACACGATTTTGCATTAATGTCGCATATTGTGGCATAATACCTTAGCGGTATAATAGCCGTAGATGATGTATATATATATATATATATATATATATATATATATATATATATATATAAATGCGTTTGTATTTATGCGTGCATGGCTTTGTGCGTATGTGTGTGATCAGCACATATCAAGTACACTTAACTGTAACACTAGTTAGTTTTGTGTAGCCTTAATGTGCCACAATAATTGTCTTAATATACATAATCGAATGGTCATATATATATATATATATATATATATATATATATATATATATATATATATATATATATTTAAAAT
The DNA here is from genome assembly GCA_032883995.1 of Coronaproctus castanopsis. Lineage (NCBI taxonomy): Eukaryota > Metazoa > Arthropoda > Insecta > Hemiptera > Monophlebidae > Coronaproctus > Coronaproctus castanopsis. The sequence goes on from CM065054.1 coordinate 25,423,196, forward strand.
CATCGATCATTTATGTATTCGACTTACATTAATAGTCTCATTAATTATTTATTAGTAACGATAAATTATTCTTTATATTAAAAATATTATTAGTAGAGTACGATATTTAAAGAAAATACTTAAATTTTATTTTAATAACGATTCTGAAAGTGATACATATTACGCTTCATCTGGACAAGTTAACCCTTTCAGTCGTACGTTATAAAATGTTAACATTATATTATAAATTTTATAGGGGTGTTTATTATACGATACTACTTTTTTGGGTGTGAATGTTAGATAATTTTTAGTGTATTTACATAAATATGAGACGTTTCACGTATAAAAATTTTTGTTAACATCAAAATTTCATGTTCCGTATATTGGATATTGTGACTGACAGGGTTAAATTTATGCTAGAATATGATATCGCTGCAGATAGATTGCAAGAGCTTGCTGAAAGGAGAAATTAGAGCAGCGCAATCCTAATCACACGGTCTAACGGTCTATGTTGGGGCCTAATTATAACCAAATGTTGACAACTAAGAACGCACAAGCGGTTGTTAACGTTAAAATATACAAACACCTCCGTTAAATAATAGTCGAATATAGTCGAGTTATCCGAGGAAAAGTCGTAGTCACACTGAATTTCGACTTTTTTTTTTAAGGTTCTAAGACAGGATCTAGTGAATTGGTTAATAAACGATTATGACGTAACGAGAGAAGAAATCGCGCGCAGGGTAGTGTTGGCAAAATGTCGTTTATATTAATTCATTAACAAAGTTAATCGTAATCTTTAATAATTTATTACAATTCCAGAAATTACGGTAATTATTAGTAATTTCTTGAAAATATTATAAATACGTAGAAATTACGGCAATTAGTAGTTTAAGATTACTAAGATACTTAATTTTTTAAAAAATAAGAAAAAATTAGAAATACGCGCATTTGCTAATCGCACGCTTTGGCAAATATCCATTCCGTATGTTTCTGTCTATGCGCAATATCAAAGGCCGTATTTAAGGGTAGGATACGTAAACAAATGACGCATCCTTTTCACAGTTACGGCTATATCATTAACGAGATATTACTTTTTTTCCTACTTCATAATAAGATGGTTACAGCGATTTAGTGAATAAATAAATAAATACATAAATAAATATATATGTATATATATATGAATTTTTTAAGTTTATAGTATTCTTTCTATATAACTGCATTTTATATCTAAAAAAACATCAAAGAAATATGTACAGAAAAATTTGAACTTTAACATTCATATTATATGTACGCGGTGACCCGGAGAAGACGGACGGTTTTTTTTTAAATACAAATTGGTGTTCAGGAACAATATGCTCCAATTCTCAAATAGGATTCAACCGCTTCAATATTATTTTTTCAAAGAGTTTCAAGACGATAGGAGGTAAGGAAAGTGGGTCTATAGGATATAAGTCCTCGTCCGGTGCCTTACGAGGGAAAAGCCTGAGAGGAAGACGCATCCTCACTGATGAAGAATGTATATGGCCGCTTGAATGTAAGTAAATATCAAGAACTTTGGACACTCTGTGTGTGTATAATATTAATCAAGGAATCGTATTGCAATTTAGCGTGTATATATATATATATATATATCTTCGTCCACCGCTGATCTCTGTATCTTATGACATGTCCTCCCCACTTCCATTTCAGCACGCGGATTGAAGTTATGACATCCCTATAAAGTAACGGAATGGTTCGTGGCGTACCGCAAGAGAAAAAAGTCGCGACCGTTTACACGTTGGGATAGCGACTTAAAAAAAATCCTGGGTTCCATAAGCGTTTTGTATAGATTGGCACACAACAAACGCAACTGGGAAAAATCGAGAGAGACCTTCGCTCGAGAAGGCCTAGTATGATTATATTAGAAATGGATTTTAGCTGTAACAGATATTTATAAATTGTTAATATTACGGTAATTATTAGTAATTTCTTGAAAATATTATAAATACGTAGAAATTACGGCAATTAGTAGTTTAAGATTACTAAGATGCTTAATTTTTAAAACAATATTACAAATACGCGCATTAGCTAATCGCATGTTTTGGCAAATATCCATTTCGTATGTTTCTGCGTATGCGCAATATCAAAGGCCGTATTTAAGGGTAGGATACGTAAACAAATGACGCATCCTTTTCACAGTTACGGCTATATCATTAATTAGATATTACTTTTATTGCTCCCCACCTCATTATAGTATTTTTAATCGATTAAAGTTATTATAATTAAACGTACGAGGAAACGACATATTGGAAATTTGCTGTTCAACAACGCGTAATTCGGAACACCATCGACGTGAGAAGGTGGAATGATTGGACATCTGACCAGACATTTAGAATGGATGGAATCTAAGAAATTACGAAGTGAAGAAAAACCTTGATTTAGATATATGCGTTAAATAAAGAAAAAAAATGGAAAAATATCTGCCATGAAAAGATACATGTTTCCTTAGGATTACGGATCTATCATGGCCATACTAACACATCAAACATAAGATTGAATAGAGAAAGAAGAATATATACATATATATATATATATATATATATATATATATATATATATATATATATATATATATATATGTGTGTGTGTGTGTGTGTGAACAAACTTTTACCATTTCGCTGAAATTGTTTGTTTTTCCAATAGAAAATATCTTTAAAAACTTGAATTGGAATGCGAATTGTATCAAAATTGACGGTGAGTATCTAAACCACCTCATGTTTGCAAATGACGAAGTATTGATAAAGTACACATGTTCCGAAGAATTACAGACGATGGTAAGAGACTTAAATTTGTATTCCAGCAAAATAGGGTAAAAAATAAATCTAAAAAAAAAAAAAAAACGACTAATACAGGGAAACCGATAACGATAAATTCGGAGGAAATGTAAACAATACGTACATTTAGAGGTAAAAAAAGACCATATTACTAGAAATAAAAAAATGACGACGAAAACGGAAATAACGAGTATTTTTTTCTTTTTTTCTCTCTATCAAATTCCCTAGTCGTTGTATATGCTGCGGGGAAACATGGTTGCCGGGAAATAACGTGTTTACGAAATGGGAAAGGCAGAATTGGATGGAAGAAATTGGGGCAAGCCGTCCACCAAGAACGGATGGATAAAGGCATATCGTGTCATAAACTTTATAAGCGAGAGTCTACGTATGACGAAAGTTAACTTTCCAGTAATCACGTCGAAATGAAAACGACGTGTCGCAAAAAGAATATAAACATACGTAGAGATTGGAAATGTGTGGACAGATAGAATAAAACATGTTCGGAATGAAATTATTGCGCAGCGTAATCGGTAGAGAGTCCTCGGTAAAGTTATCCTGCAAACGTCTAGTGTATTTGACAGTAATAGCTCCAATACGGAGGTACGGCATTGAAATGTACGGCGCATCGGCAAGAAGTAATATAAATCGCATTCGGCATCTGCAGTTTTAAGATTCATCCTCAGTTGGTCGACGCTCGAGATTACTGCTTCAGACGTTATAAGAAATTTTTTAACGAGCTGCCGACCAGCTTTAACTACAGTATTTCGAGTACGCAGCAGCCATTATTACCTGCTAATCCGGTAAGAAGGCTAGTCTTCGGACCAGATACTTTCTTAGGATCGGTTAAACGTACGCTATAACTGCAGCCCAGCAATTCGTAGACATAATTATTCTATTAGTTCTCTGCTTTTCTTTGTAACTATTTTATATATATTTTCGTTCTTCTTTCTTTCTCTCTGTGACCTGTCCATCTGTATTTGGTTTTTAAAAAATTTCTCGATCGGTGTCCGTTATTTTGGTTATCTTCCGTTTTTACCTTGTATATCCGCAGCATTTTCCTCTCAATTCTTCTTTGCATTAATCCGTTGTCGCCTTTAGTTACGCTCTATGTTTCTTATACCGTTACTGACTGGACGCATTGATTAAACGCATTTTTTTATTTTTAAATATAGGTATTTTCTTTTCTTATAATATTTTTTTTTAATTTACCGAAAGCGTCCCCCGTGGTCTTCTGTTTCGATTTTTACATTATTTGCTTTTATTTCACCAGTTTTCTAAGCGTATTTATTGTACACGACTTTCGTTTTTTCCGCGTTTATTTTAAGACCGCTCTTCTCGCTTAATACTCGTAGTTGATTCGTCATTTTTTCAACTTCTTAGCTGTTTGTTCTCCTAGGAGTACACTATATCATCGGCATATCTTAAATGCGTTAATCTATCGTTTCCTATCCGGATTCTCTTGTCAATTTAAACTTTCCATTATTTCTCGAAGAGCAACATTAAATATACTTGATTACTAAAAATAGTTGAAATCACTAAATTAATTTAATTATGCAAAGCTTTTCGGCAATTACGCCATTGTCAAGCTATATACAATTAAAATTAATTATATAAAATCGTAAAATATTAATTTAAAACTAAGTTTACAATTTTACACAAAAATGGATTATAAATACTTAAAACTATCTGACAATGACAGTGGTAAACAACACCATCAATTATCGGTAATATAAAATTTACAGAACAGTAGCTAGAAAATAATTATTGTATAAAAATATGCATTTGAACAATGAAAAATATGTATTTATGTAATTAAAAAATCAATAGTTAGGAATAATATTTTTATAATATACTTTTTAAAATTAATTCTTCCTCAAACTTTACCATTGAATTTAATAAATTATTTTTATCCCTTTATAATAACAAAATAGAAGATAAAAATATAGTAAAAAATTAAGGAGTCTATAAATTAAATTGTAACCAATGTGAAAAAGAATACATAGGAGAAACAGGCAGACAATTTGTAACAAGATTTAAAGAACATTTTAACTCATATACAAATAATGATGAAAAATCATTATTTGGAAAACATTGTATAGAATTAAAACACAAAATAAATAATATCGAAATTATAAAATTTTACATACAGAAAAACATTTTAAAAAAAGCAAACTACTCGAAAAAATGGAAATAATAAAAGAAAGGGATAAAAATAATTTATTAAATTCAATGGTAAAGTTTGAGGAAGAATTAATTTTAAAAAGTATATTATAAAAATATTATTCCTAACTATTGATTTTTTAATTACGTAAATATATATTTTTCATTGTTCAAATACATATTTTTATACAAGAATTATTTTCTAGCTACTGTTCTGTAAATTTTATATTACCGATAATTGATGGTGTTGTTTACCACTGTCATTGTCAGATAGTTTTAAGTATTTATAATCCATTTCGTGTAAAATTGTAAACTTAGTTTTAAATTAATATTTTATGATTTTATATAATTAATTTTAATTGTATATAGCTTGACAATGGCGTAATTGCCGAAAAGCTTTGCATAATTAAATAAATTTAGTGATTTCAACTATTTTTAGTAATCAAGTATAAATAAAATCACTACATTCCACAATCTAAACTTATGGAAACAGCATTAAATAGCTTTGGAGAAAGAGTATCTCCTTGTCTAATTCCTTTTCTTAACGACATAGTTTCCACATACTGATCAGTTTTTATACTAGCTTTCGCGTCGTTGTAAATACATTTTAATAAGCTGTATGTATGTCTCGTTTACTTTCGAATTATTCAACGCTTTTAGTACGCAATTTAATTTTACGGAGTCGAACGTTTTTTCAAAATCGATTAACATCATTACTAAAAATTCGTAACATTTTTCTATGATTATTTCTTTTATGGAATGCACGCGATCCGCAGTGTTGTATCCTTTTCTGAATCCCGCTTGTTCAAAAAATCGTTATCCAGCACTATCGATAACCTGTTCGTTAATATTTTAGTGGATAATTTATACAGATTAGATATAAGACTTATCGGTCTGTAGTTTTTAAGGTCGAAAATATATATATATATTTTTTTTGTATTAAAATCAAATTAGCCAGACGTTTTGTTTGGTATACACGTTTTTCTTGTAAGCACTCATCGAATAGTTTCACTAATGCAATTTACTTCCAATTTTATAATCTCATGCCGTACTCCATCAGGACCCGCCGCTATATTATCTTTGCAGCTTCGTACAGCTTTTTCCACATGTTCTTTCGTTATTGAGGGAGCTGCTTCGTTCTGTTTTTTTTTTTTTTGAGAAGTTTGATCACTTCTTGTGTCTCGACTTATCAAAATATAAATTCGTGTAGTAATATTTCCCGATTCTATTGGAAATTTCTCGATAGTTTGTGAGTATTTCGCCGGTTTCATCTTTTATCTTATTCATTTAGTTCCGAATTGTAATTTCCGTTTTAAAACCTTCTTCATGTTATCAATTTTTTTCCTATAGTTTCGTGCAAATTTCTGCTAGTTTCTTATATCGGTTCTTACATTTTTCTTTATTAACTTCTTTAATTCTGTAAGCTCTATTTTGTCTTTCTCGGTTTTTATTTTAAATTTTCACTTCTCTTTCTGCGCAATTTTTTGTACTCGCGGAAAATTTTCTTTCCTTCGACTGTTGCGGCATTTTCAACAGTTTAAAACTTCCGTCTGTTTCTGAAGTAGCAAAAAAAAAAAAGGTACAAGCTCTTTTTCAGTCGACTAAGTAATTCTGATAATTCAGCTATTCTGCAACTGACAACTAGTGATATGCCCCACTCGCTTCATCGCGCCGATTAAAGATAAAACCGGCCAAGAGAAAAACTTTAAAACTTCTTTCCCGCCTTCACCACCTATCGCTCCTCCTAACAGCTATCTCCCAAGTTGTGCTCGACGGACCATAAACAGTACCAGATTCTTTCCATTCTGCGCAGATTGTAAATAAAAATAAAAGAAAAAAATTCGTATCGAGTTTTAGCGTGTTAGGATAATTCATCCGGAATATACACAGATTATTGTTCTACTTGATCAATTTCGCTCTATTTTAAGCCGTAGGCAAAATCTTCGTGTATATTTTTTTACTTCTTTCCAGTTTTTCTTTTTTCTTTATAAGTGAGATGATACATGTAATTTATAAATAATGAACTGAAAAGAGCCCATCCAATTAAGTTTAACGCATCAAGCCCATTTTACATTAAGGTGATATTATACAATTAATTTGATTAAAATATATGTATATTTTGCGGTATATGTTATTTCCGATACCGTGAAAACGTTAAAAATGTTGAATATACCACCAATTCTGTTGCATTTATATATGCGAAATCAGCGTTGCCGTAATCCTGTCACAGTATATGTTTTACGTCATCGGTTAAATTGCATATTGCATATTTATTCGTATGCGATCATACTTATATAAATAGTCTTTAAATAATCCATGAATAAACTGTGTATTGATTTGGCACGAATACAAAACATTTTTTAGTTTTCTGTCTATACTGGGAAAATATTGTTTCGCTAGTCCATGTTTGATATTTTTAAACATAATATTCATCCGATACTATTTCGAATTGTTTAATTGTTAGCTTTTTTTCTCGATGCAAACAGTATGGATGCTGATATTGCGTGTTGTTAAATTCACGAGTTATATTTACATTATTTTTTATTAATAAAATATTAATATATTTCCCAATCTCATACACCAACGGTTTAATACCAGCGATGACAATGCTAGTCATAATTGTTTTCTGTAAGATTTGATTAATTTCACGGCGATCATTCTCTGGAATGTTTTTAATTTGTTTCGAAATCGTTCGATAGTTAACATATCATTATAGATTACGCTGCCATAATCTTTGGTAATATTATACTTTTTTTTATAATATTCCCTTCTTATGGTTTATTCTATCGTTATTGTTATAAAGTTTATCGAATACCCTTATAAATTTTGTTGTAATATGATTGAAATTATTATAGAACTTTAAGTTATCAATTAACACTCCTAAGTATTTGGTTTGTGTGACATATTGTATGTCTAATCCATATAGCGTTAAACTTAATATTTTATAATTTCCTATTGAACAGCATCATATAGGTTGATTTCGAATTGGCTCAGATGAAACGATTGTAACCGTTTATTTATTGCACGGTATACCTCATTTCATTTCTTATCTAACGAGATTTCATTTTTATCGCCAATTACTAATATCGTCCGCAAAAGTAAACATTTTTACATTATTTGTGAGAAAACTAAGTTCCACAACAACGACCCTAATACAGACCCTCGCGGTACCGCCCGTAACAATTTTTTTTCGTTTGGAATATGTACCTATTTCAAGTATTGTTGCGGATCGATTTAGAAAGTATCGATTGATAATATTCAGTATGCTGTAATCTAATGCTAAATTTTTTAATGATAACATAAGCTTATTTAAATCTAAACTATCAAAAGCCTTTGTAATGTCAAATTAGACAAGTAGCCTTTATTTTTAAAAGTTTTAACGTTATGCAAAATATTATATATCGCCAGTTCAGACGATCTGCCTATGCACCGTACTGATTTTCATTAATTATATTTTTGCTTTCTACAAAATTCTTTTAGTCTTTTATGTATGCATTTTTCTTTGTATTTTGCTTAAGTTGGATAATAATGCTACGGCTTACAGACGGATTCGGGTTTTTATTTGGTTTTGGCAGAATGACCGTTTTGCTTATTGTCCATGCATTTGGATAATGAGTAAATTCAAAAAGTAAGTTTACAAGTTTTGCAATAACACACGGGAAAAAATTCGTCTATTCCTGTAGTTTATTTTTCAATTTTTTAATTATTATGCCAATTTCATCGTTGCTGAATACAATTTTTGTTTTGGTAAGTTTCCATTTTGAAAGGTTTTCTGTCTAGGAATAGATTCGGCGTCAATAAAAACAACCTTGTCTCGATCCGTATTCGCATGCTTATCTAATGTATGCTGGTGGATTTTAACTTGTTCGTTAACATTTTATATTTAAAATGTTTTTTTTATCATCCATAAGCTTTTTCCAAGCTTTTAGTTTTGCACTTTTAATCGTGAACTTATATCGCTTAAAATGCTTTTTGTAATTGTAATTATTGTTTTTTCTTTATCTCTATTTTTGCAGCGCCATTATACATCTTGTACAACTTGTTGACCAATATTTTTTCCTTTGGCAGTACTCCACCAGTATACCTCAGATTTTATATTAGTATATGTATGTCTTAATACTACATGAACATATAATCTTGGAATTGATAAAACCATCTTTTAATTTCTGCCTATGTTCTTACAATTTACAATCAATCATATATAGATGTGCTTTCTTAAATTTATCGCTAATCTATTGTAGTTAATAGCTTTGATAGTATTGTAATTATATTTATGTTGAAGGTAACGTAGTAATGATCGCTAGAATTTCATAACTGACTTCCCAAAAGCTCGATTAAGTGTCTACTATATTACTTGTTGCTTAAATCTATTACACTTTTTTGATTTCCTCTCTGAAATGTATGCTTATTTTTAACATTACATTTAAGTCGTATGTTCGGATTATATTCGATAAATGTTTTCCTCTCTGATTATTTACTGTGTCCCATAATAAATTTCGCGAGTTTATTATTGTTCCGCATATATATATATATATATCTAAGAATTGAAAATAATAATTTAGCTAGGTTGTTAGGTGGAATGTATGTCACAATGATGTTTACAAATTTTAACAATTATAATGTTGTAAGTATTGCGTATGTAAACTGTACTTAGCGGTATTCCAGATCGATAGATTATCACGAGTTTATTATTATATGATTTTTTTATAATCAGCCGGAATGTAGTTTTGCGCTTATCACAAATAAACGTCATGTCCATATTCTTCAGTATAATTTTACTAAGTAATACATCTCTGGTTAAAATGGTTTTCGTTGTACCGTAATTACATCATTCGGTTGATTTCACTTTCTCGCTGTAAGATGTTAATTCTGTGTCGGTTAAATTTATAAATATTATTCGTCACTTTCTGAGGCACCGCCTCTTGAGACGTTCAGTTGTGATTTATTTAATTTATTTAAAAGTCTTACAAAACGACATCGCAGCATAACAGCCCATGGTTTTCTGTTAGCATTTTTTTTCAAAACTTCAATGTCACCGGAGGTTCTTGATGCCTTTTGATCGTATCCATTAATACAGTGATTAACTTCTTTCAGTCATACACTAATCAAACTTTAATACAAAATTATAACTTTCGATACAGGTTATACAATACAAGATGAACTGTAGATAATTTTCAGCGTACTTATACGAAATATTTTTAAAATTCAGATATTTTAAACAAAAAATTAACAAATTTTTTTAGAATTAAAATTTCATCTACCGTATATGACTGAAACGGTTAATTAACTTCGCGCTTTGACGAAAATTTTAGTTGGCATTCCCTTTTTCTAGATAATCTTACACACAGGGTATTCCGCACCAATGGTAGTTTTTGTACATTTTTGCAACGTTATTAAACTGAATAATATACCGCCATCCTGTAGTTCAGAGCCTTTGTTACGTATATAAAATTGATATTAGAAATATCCGCGTTTAAGTCGATTTATTATTCGAAATAAAATGAGTAACGATATGTGTTTTTTAAAAATAATTAAGCACGCGCATTAGCTTATCGGACATGTTTGACATTCTTCATTATGTATGTTATTATATATGCGCTACATTAAACGCCGTAATTTGAGAAAGGAGACGTTCGATTAAAATGACGACTCCTTTTCGATGTTACGGCTACATTTTGATTAATATAATAAAATATGTCGCTTGTATTCTGGTAGTTTTTAATAAGGTAATCTCGTACATTTCTCACCGTCCATTAACTATCTATCGGGCTTAGCGACGTTATCCAGATATAATCGGTAGACGATATGCGTCGTCAGCTGTGAAATGCTGCGTTTTGTTGTAGTCGGTTCTTTATCGTTTGTGAATCTTCGGGAACTAATGTAAAATCATTAAATTCCCCTCCGGTTTATTTCTTTAAGATTACTTTAAGAAGACTGTATTTTTTTCTCATTGACATTTTACCGTCAGCTGATCAGCAAGATTATTTAGCGGTATTTAGAAGAAGAGAATAAAGGTTATAATATCCGCTGGTAGAGACATAACCACGACCTCGGATTGAGTTTTCTACGCTTTAAGCATCTTATATCGACGGCCGGATACAAGGGTATATTTAAATGATTTTCCAGCCTCATAGCGTGTGGGTTCCGTGCATATTGCTCGATGACCTCACATACGTAAGGAATGTTTAAAACGTGGTTAAATGATCTGATTTACTACGTAGCGAGGCGCGTTTGTTATCGATCGCGAGATTTCGATTTTGGCTCGTCTGTATTTCACAGCTGCACCCGGCATGTCCAGACAGGCCTTAAAATCGCAGTATAGATAAGAAGTTTGTTGTCTGTAGACACAGCGTGCTATATTAACCGGAATAGTTTTTTAATTCGTGCATCCGGTTCATTCTTCTTCATTCGACACCAAAGGAATCGTACTTATCGATGATTTAGACGTTATTTTGTTATCGACTTTCTCATATATATATATGCTACTTAGCGGAAGTCCTATACCTTTCTTCTATTCCGAGTAGGCAACTTGCAATTCCGATTATATTTTTTTCGAACGTTCTGCTTTGTCGCGTCGTTAAAGTTTTACCTTCGTACATCCTAAAAATGAAATTATCCAAATCGTCATTTATACGGACAAGCTTCGGCGAATTATAATCTATCGGCCGAATGTAATGTGTACAACAAAATACATTGCTGCTCAAATTATGGAGAAGTTCATAAGTGAAATTTCAACGAGTAACGAAATAAGAAAGAAAGCGATGGCCCCGAAGATCAGCAATAACGAGCCCAACGATTAAATCTGTACTAATAACGTAATTAAATCAAATCAAATCAAATTTATTGTTGTATATATAGTATTACAATAATTAAATTCACTATTTCTGTAATTAGAACTGCCTGTAAATGCGCAATAATTTTTTTTTATATACACTGTTATAAAATTGTACAAGGCCTTCTAGTAATTTCTATAAAACGACGGGTGACACGCTAGAAGCCAACACTCAGCGGTGTTCCAAATGACGTTTACCAAAAATGTTTATAGTAAATCAGCCTCATTATTCCGGCTGTTGAAGACTTATCGCCGAAATGTTTATATTATTTTCCAGTCTACCTACATAGCACGTTGAAGGCTACTTCATTTTGTTATCCTTAAATTCTCAATCGGATACATATCAGGATGGTGATGAAATAAAGGGTTGATTTTGTTCTGAAAGAGCTGCACCTTGTTTATATAGCACAACTCCATAATATGAGGCTATATATAGGCTTAATTTGCTACTTTATAAATTAGTAATTATTTTCGCGTAGCAAGCCTGAGTGTTTTTTGTCGAGCACTCGATGCAACTACCTCAAAGTCGTGTCTAGTTAATTTTTTTTTTTTTTATTATTTCAGCGTGTTCAGCCCATGTTATGTTTCTATCGAGATGCATGTCCAGATGTTTAATCCCTCTGGTGTATTATTTAGGACAATTGACATTTCGTAAAGTGTAACATGTACACTCTTACTTTCATTTACTTTTTAACACGCCAACGTTTCGACCAAGTTTCTGTTTCAGATAACGGCTGTCTGCAGTTTATTTCAGACCATTGTTGGCTCGCTATAATCGTTACGTCATCAGCGAACGTTGGCAACGTCTACATTTTCAGGTAAATCTGCATGTACACAATCGGGTACCTCGTGGTTCGCCCGCGGATATTTGGCAAATATCGGAAAATTAATTCCGGAATTTGACCTGGTATGTACGATGTTCTAGGTATGATTTTATTAGGAGATAAAAAGGGCGACGAATAACTTTTGTCGTGATTTTTTTTCTTTTTTTTTTTTTTAAGTTTATATAAAAGATTCGGATGTCAAACTTTACTACACCAGTTTGACATTCAATAATACACCGGTACACGCGCTTCTTAGCCTGGATATACTCTGTTCTATGGTCGAATGGTTCTGACGAAAATCAAACTGACGATCCGAAATACGATTGGAAATATAATCTTTTAGGATAATTTTCTTCGAAATCTTAACAGGTAATAACGTACTTTCTAACTCTAAAACGATTAGTTGTAGGAATAATATTCCATAGATCACAAAAGGTCCTATTTGTTCTGTGTTCGATGGAAACGATGGCATCAGATTCGTATATATCAGTTAATACGGTTGGATAGCGGCTGCTTCTTTAACTGTTTTGTCTGCTAGATCATTCGGTGAAAAACCTGCGTCATTGCATAATGACACATTACGTTATGCTAATACACACGATCACTTCAAAGAAATATATTGTAATCAAACGTCTTCCAAATTTTTACCAGACTTACGAATCTGCGCAAATTTCCGTGATAATGAAAAATAATACGGTCGGAAATTTGTTTTTGATTTCAACAATTTCAAATTGACGAATAGAAATTTATTTTTAATATATTACATTATTTATAGAAAAATCTTCCAATTTATAATAGTAAATTTTTAAAAGTAAATTTTTATTCGATTATTTATGAATATATTTTTCGCAACCGAATTAAGGAGACTGGTAAAGTCTCGCGAAGTACTGTAATATTTCTCAGGCGATACAAATTTAATCAAATATTTTATAAGACTGTATCATTTATTGTATTTTTTTTTTTCTATGGATAATGCGTATCAATATGACGATAAATTAATATCTGCTAAGTAGAACGAGAACAATATTCTATCGATGCCTACATTAGAAAGTGAAATATGTCTATATTATAAATGTTCATATGGAAATTACGGCCATTAATAATTATTTATAAAAAAAAATATTTCCACAATAATAATGAACGACTATTTAAAACGTGATTAATATTTCTTCAAAGTGATCCATTAGCATAATGTACACGTATCTTACAATCACACAGGTTTTCTACCAAATGAACTAGCAGACAAACTATCGAACCATATCCGTTAACTTCTATATCCGAATCTGATGAAATCGTTTCCATCAAACACAGAACACATAAAACCTTTCGTGATCTATATTATTCCTGCAACTAATCACTTTGGAGTTATCAGCTCTTATCATTTTTCTTGGAGATCTTTTTTATAGAGTAGGGAGAAATAGGTAATTTTATCTCGTCTTCCTATCAGTCACACTGCCTTATCACGCGGCTACGTTATAAATAAAACAAATCCACCATTGTGCGCTCGTTGGGTCCAGACACTCTTAACAGTTCGACACTTATTTTTTGAACATCCGCAATGCTCCATATACCGACCTTAAAAGTTTAGTTGCAATTGGCTACACGAAATTTTATCCGACGATTCAATTACAGTACAAGCAGTTCTTCAATTTCTAAAAAGTATAGATATGATCTACATGTAACACCCGATGATTACAAATTTTATTCTCCGAAATATATAATAAGATTATTTTAATCGGGTAAACACGCGCATTGCCTCAACGCATGCATATGGAAGTATCCATTATGTATGTTACCGCGTATGCGCAACATTATAGGCTGTACTAGAGGGGAGTATACATTAATATAAATGATGTATTCTTTTCGAAGTCGCAGCTACAATATTGATAATATTATATCGCTTAAGTATAAAAATTTTACAAAAATAATTTTGTGTGCGCGTGTTATATCGTTTTTTCAATAATCAGTTTTGTACTTACCTGTACTAACAGATATTTAATTTATTCTTTGGGTAAGAAAATCGAATAATTCTCAATTAGAATTTGAAAAACTTTCTGTACACAGCCAAACATGGATTAGCTATCTAAATGCTATCGTTAAACAGATAAGATTCACATTAGAGCGTGCCAAACAAGAGCATCGATCGAGCTCTAGTAACAAATTACGAGATAGATCAAGCCGAAAATTAATGGACAACATCGTACCGCACAAATAGATGAAAGTGTGTGGTTCTAGCGAGGATACCAATCAGTCATACTAGGCTAAAACGCACCTCTCACTGATCAAGGGAGAAACGGGGGTGTTGTACTTTAACTGCAAGCTCTCTACATCAACGGTAGGACGATCACCGAATATATTCGAAAACCAAAGAAGTGACTTGTCAAATGCTGCACTCGGTATAAATGGCTACAAGATGAAGAAGACTTATCACGGAAGCTACCAAATTTTTTAAACCTATCGAACCTGTTCTAGTTTAAGTACATTACTATGTAATAATATTTACCTATTCACTGTTTTTTCATAAATATAAGACTTTAACTTCGTACTGTACCGTGGACGCAAATGATCAGTCGTGCGTCATTAAATAAAATGTATAAATATGATATATACACCTGAAAGTTCTGTCACTCATGAAAACGGTCAGTTGCTGCATAATAATATTTAATTACATCTTTAATCAGAAATCAAAGATAAAATATTATGAAGAGTGCCATACTAGATTTTCAAAACTTATTATTGATAAATTTAACTTTTTAAATTATGTTATACAGTGAACACATTCAGAAAATTGAACGTCACATGATAATTGTGTGAATGTAAAACTGAAGCATATAAAGCATATGAATTTTAGTACATAGGGGTATATGTATTTGTCGCGTGTCCCGGTAATGCTCGTATTTATGAACAGCTAAGAATGCAACTGTTTACGAGTTATGATCTACATGTAACACCCAATGATTACAAATTTTATTCTCCGAAATATATAATAAGATTATTTTAATCGGGTAAACACGCGCATTGCCTCAACGCATGCATATGGAAGTATCCATTATGTATGTTACTGCATATGCGCAACATTATAGGCTGTACTAGAGGGGAGTATACATTAATAAAAAATGATGTATTCTTTTCAAAGTCGTAGCTACAATATTGATAATATTATATTGCTAAAGTATAAAAATTTTACAAAAATAATTTGTGCGCGCGTGTTTTATCGTTTTTTCAATAATCTGTTTCGTACTTACTTGTATTAACAGATATTTCATTTATTCTTGGAGCAAGAAAATCGAATAATTCTCAATTACAATTTTAAAAACTTTCTGTACACAGCCAAACATGGATTAGCTATCTAAATGCTATCGTTAAACAGATAAGATTCACATTAGAACGTGCCAAACAAGAGCATCGATCGAGCTCTAGTAACATATTACGAGAGAGATCAAGCCGAAAATTAATGGACAACATCGTACCGCACAAATAGATGAAAGGGAGTGGTTCTAGTGAGGATATGAATCAGTTATACTAGGCTAAAACGCACGGCTCACTGATCAATGGAGAATCGCCGGCGTTGTACTTTTACTGCAAGCTCTCCACACCAACGGTAGGACGATCACTGAATATATTTGAAAACCAAAGAAGTGACGGGTCAAATGCTGGACTCGGTATAAATGGCTACACGATGAAGAAGACGTATCACGGAAGCTACTAAATTTTTTAAACCTATCGAACCTGTTCTAGTTTAAGTACGTTACTATGTAATAATATTTACCTATTCACTATTTTTTCATAAATATAAGACTTTAACTTTGTACTGTACTGTGGACGCAAATGATCAGTCGATCGTCATTAAATAAAATGTATAAATATGATATATACACCTGAAAGTTCTTTCACTCATGAAAACGGTCAGTTGCTGCATAATAATATTTAATTACATCTTTAATCAGAAATAAAAAATGAAATATTATGAAGAGTGCCATACTACATTTTCAAAACTTTTTTTTTTTTTAATGGTAATCTCCATATGCTGTTTGTAACTACCAGGGTTATTACAGCATAAGGAGGCGTGTGTTTAGTTTATATGTGTGCTGGGAGTCCGCTTTCTCTTACAAAAGCCAGAATGCTAACTATTGATTGAGGGTTGTTTGAAAGTATTTTGTGAATTGGGCCGTGTATTTTGTGTTTTAACCTGTGTGGTGTGAGTGTTTGGCAGTTGTAGATTGAGTGTGTGACTGTTGGTTCTGTTAAATGTCCACATAAGGAGCAGTTTGTTGGTGGAGGGCTTTTGGTATAAAGGTAATAGTGTGATACGGCTGTATGGCCCACTCGTTTAGGTTGCCATATTCTTTTCTACTTGTGCCATCTGGAGGCCACCAAGGTTCTATAGTTGATTTTATGCTCCTAAGGAAGATTGTTTGTGAGGTCCAGTCCGTCGTCCATTCCTGTTTGCTGTTGTTCATGAGTATGTGAGCTAATGATGATGGAAGTGGTGAGTATTCTGGTGCTGGTGAAAGTACCATAGACCGAGCTTCAAGGTCTACTTTATCACTATCGTGCATCCCAATGTGACTTGGGATCCACAGAAAGCGGATTTCCCATCCTTCCTTATGTAGTGTGTTTAGATTGTGTTGAATTTCTAATATTAATGTGTTTTTATTATCTTGACGGCATATTAGTTGTAGAGAGGAGTGGGGGTCTGTTATGACCAGTGTTTTGCCATGTGGAAGTACAGCTGATCTGATGTACTCAATGCAGTACATAATTCCGTACAACTCTGCATCCAGAGAAGTGCAGCCATCGCTCAGTCGGATAGAGTGTAGTATATTATCAATTTGGTAGGAGCAAGCTGCTGGTGAATTCTCGCCGCCTGCTGTGGATTTTGCTCCGTCTGTGTATGCGTGTGTGTAGTCGTTGTATTTTTGAAGAATGCTTAATACTATTTCTTTTATATTTGTAGGGTGTGTAGATTTATTGTACTGTGTGAGAGATAAATCTATATTTGTCTCGGAAGGGTCCCAAGGAGGTATCATTATATTGTAATTCAATGTTGATTTTGGGATGGAGCTTACATGATAAGTTGATAGTATTTTAAGAAGCTTTGGTATAGGGTCATTTGGAAAAAGGGGGTTTGGGGATGTACATCTTTTGATGTATGCAAATGTTTTATTGTAGCTGAGCAGACGGCTTAGAGATAAGTGTGGTATTTTCTGTAGTATGTAAGTGGAAAGGATCCTGCTGATGGACACAAACTCTTTGATGGTGATGAGGGATGTATTGCAAGAATGGATCGAAGTCCAGTATGGTGTACTGTATCTAATTTTCTTAATATAGATTTACTGGCTGTTGAATATACCTGACATCCATAGTTGATTCGTGATAAGATTATAGATTTATAGATATTTAAGTGGATTTGGGTTTTTATATTGTATTTTGGGTTTGATAAATATTTTAGAATTGGGAGCAGTTTTAAGCACCTACTCTTGACTTCAGTTATATGGTAAAGCCAGGTTAATTTAGAGTCGAACAATAAGCCTAGGAATTTTACTTTTGTTTTGGCTGTTAGGGGAGAGTTATTTATACTTAAAGAAAAACTGGGAGATGATAGACGCCTCTTATGGAAAATAATGTATGATGATTTGGATGTGGAAAAATATAAACCTTTCGTTTCAGACCATTGCTGCAAACGATCTATGGTTTTTTGTAGAATTTTTTGTGCATTACAAGGAATACTGGATGACAAGGATATATTAAGATCGTCAATATAAAGCCGAGCGGTAACAGGCTTCGAGATATTATTTGCTATGTCATTGATATACAACATGAACAAGGTTGCACTTAGTGCAGAGCCTTGTGGAACACCGTTTTCAGTCTGAACTGGTGTTGATTTTGACAAACCGCTCTTAACTTGAAAAGTTCGGTTGTTTAGGAAACTGCATAAGTAGTTGCCTAAATTCCCGGTTATACCGGCGGACTTTATTTTTATTAATAGCCCATGTCGCCACAAGCGGTCAAACGCTTTTTCTAAATCGAAGAATACAGCATATAAGTGCTGTTTATCATGTTGTGAGGTTAATATCTGCCTCTGTAACGTGAGCAGATGATCTATAGCCGATCTCGTCTTACGCCTACCAGCTTTCAAAGGAGAAAGGAGATTGTTATTTTCAAGGAAAAATAAGAGGCGCCTATTAACCATAACTTATTATTGATAAATTTAACTTTTTAAATTATGCAATACAGTGAATGCATTCGGAAAATTGAACGTCACATGATAATTGTGCGAATGTAAAACTGAAGCATATTAAGCATATGAATTTTAGTACATAGGGGGTATATGTATTTGTCGCGTGTCCCGGTAATGCTCGTATTTATGAACAGCTAAGAATGAAACCGTTTACGAGTTATGATCTACATGTAACACCCGATGATTACAAATTTTATTCTCCGAAATATATAATAAGATTATTTTAATCGGGTAAACACGCGCATTGCCTCAACGCATGCATATGGAAGTATCCATTATGTATGTTACCGCGTATGCGCAACATTATAGGCTGTACTAGAGGGGAGTATACATTAATATAAATGATGTATTCTTTTCGAAGTCGCAGCTACAATATTGATAATATTATATCGCTAAAGTTTAAAAATTTTACAAAAATAATTGACTAATCTATTCGAAGCTTGCTCGTGGCCGTATATTTTATTAAATAATATTGCAGTATCGCTACGATGCCTTTAGATAATGCTTTAATTATTTCTGCTGTGGTTCCACCGGTGGGCCGAGAACTTTGTCCAAGTTCCTTTATACGGCACTTCCATAATTTTTTTATTTTGATCCGCTGTTATCTTCCAAATTTTATCAGGGTAATTGCATGCTTTTTACTTGCAGCGATCGTTTTATTATTATTATTATTATTTTTTTTTTTATGTCAGTTGAAAGCATCACGCTTTTCTTATACTTTTTTCAGTTCTCCACGTTTTGCTTTCGTTCTTTCTATCGTAGTTTTCTTATTTTAACAATCGGTTTCAAATGTAGGATAGCGTCATATGTATATATTTAAAGGAGTACAAGCATATTTTCAATTAGGAATTTATCTAAGTATGCGCTTTGTGAAAATGTGTAGATGATTTTATATTTATTTCTAATTTTTAATTTGATTATGTTCTTATATATATATATATATATATATATATATATATATATATATATATATATATATATATAAATATCGGTTTTAGATTTCCACAGCGTGTATAATATAAATGTATATATATATATTATTTTCTTTTTTTAGATTTCAGACTGTGAATTATGTGAAAAAATACAGGATGATATGTAATCTATGTTTATTATAAAAGTTTTTAAATAAAAGAAATTATATTTTAAAATAATGTAGTTTTCATATTTATCTGGTTTTTGTTTTGTTTTGTTTCTAATTAGATTTTTATATATATATATATATGTACTCTATACGTCAATTCGATGGTAATGATTATCACGACAGAACTTATAAACAGATATTATATAAAGAAACGAAAAAAAAAAAATGCGTTGCATTTTACGAATAATATAAACAGATTTATTAATCGATGCATTACCAAATTTTTAATTATTTCATCAATATCAATTACATCTGCGAAGTTCGGTCTCGTTAATGATTAAAAATAAATTGTTCTGCATCATTCTCGGACAGACTCAATTTCATGAAGTTCGCTGCTTGACACATCTGAAATTAAGTCGGTTTAACGTTTTTTCAACTAAATAAGCTCAGAAAGTATTTTAAGAGAGATGAATGCTAAATTAACATCGAAGTTAGAAGCTTGTCTACTGAAGTTTGTAAAGAAAATTCCGTATAAAAACGTATAAAGTGTACAAATCAGTTTCCTGCAGTACGTCTAAATTTATTTCGAATTAATCGTTTGTCGTTCAGCGGAGCTCCTATTCGCTTTCGAAAATTTCTCATATAGCAACTAATGCGAGAAAAAAAGCTAAAATAGATTCATGTAATATAACGCCGGTTCCGGTCATACCAACGACATGTAAAGATATGACGATCCATATCTGGAACAAGATGAAGTCGATAGCAATGGAACGATTCTCCATCCTTCCTTATTACGATCGTGGCATCGCAAACCCGATAATGCCAACATCCAGACGGAAAGATGTGGTCCTCATTCGCGTTCGGTCCGGACACACACGTCTTACGCACCAGTTCCTGTTCACCAGGGAAAATCGGCCTACCTGTACTGCATGCAATACTCCTCTTACCATCACTCACATCCTAGTTTCCTGTCCAACATATACCTTTCGACGTCAGCTTGCTGGCCTTCCTCTCAACCTTCCCAACATATTACAACGCACTTCATCCGTCGAGACTAAACTTCTCCTCTTCCTCAAAATCACAAACATCTTTCCTCTAATCTAGTTTCTTACACCTTTCCTTCCGTGCCTCTGGCCTAAGTAGCAGGATACGGTACGGTCACAAATCAAAAAAGAAGAAGAAGCTAAAATTTTCAACAATCACGTGTTTGTACAGTTTTATACAAACAATCATCGTTTCTATATACGCGCATATGACAAAATTATTGTTCTTGCCAAACCAGGAGACGATTCCTCGTTTTATGTCCTATTAGTTTACTCTTAGTAAAATAGCGGAAAAAATATACTAAGATTTCATGCGGATAATCAAAAAATCATGCCCAGGATATTCCTATTACGCCTAACTTTCACTGAACATACTGGTATGCTTGGATGTTGTAAAAGCTTTCGGTATAACTCGGCATAAAGGTATTATACGTAAAACGATGCAATGACAATTTCCTCGTTATGTAATTAATATTATTCGCAACTATTTAGCAAATTGATTTTTTTTTTTTTACGTTACCATCAACGAGTCCAGGTCTACTATGAAAACGTACTCAGTCGGGGTTCCTCAAGGTAGTATTTTCGGTCCTTTTTTTTTTTTACTTCGTTTTTATCTGATTTTTCTAATTTGATCGATTTTTTTTGTTTTTTTTTGGGGCACTGCTGAGGAGCAATCACAACCCACTAACGTGTTGATAAATAGTTATTATATATTTATGTTACAATTGGTTAGGAATTTGTAAAGAAGGAGGAAAATACGGGAGTCATTAGAAAACATTAAGAAAGTGATAGAGAAAGGACGATAACCGATGGATATTAAGGAATTCAGGAGTGCGAGTTGCTCGGGTGTGTGAAAACTGCAATTGAAAAGGATGTGGTTTTCATCGGCGATAATTTGTGAATCGGCTGGATGGGAACAATATGGGGAACTGGAAATCCCAATACGAAACATGTGAGCCGGAAGACGATTAGAACGTAAACGGGTGATGGTTGTAATAAATTTTCGGAAGTTGAGGTGTATGTTGGACAATGTTAAGATTACTCTTTATGAAGTACAACGGCAAATTGTTTTAAACCGTGATAAAACTGAGGCTTATATTTTTCATCCGCAAGACATCCCATATTACCAGCTGAAATTAGAGTTAATTCCGCCGAGTAGCTAGCTGGTCAAAACGTGTCGTTATCTAGGGACAATCTTAGATAATAAACTAAATAAATATATTTTTTGTTCATGCGATGATAGGTGTTCGTAGTGAAGATTCGAACCGGGGAATATGTGTCGAATTATCAACGTCTCCTACTTTTTAAAACTTTAAATTATCGCAATTTCCCATCTTATTTATCAATGTGAAACGAAGCATAGAATCCCGATTATATAGGAATTTTATCGTTATCGCTTGATTAGTTTTAAAGTTAAATCGAAACAGACGGACAAATTTAACGTAAATATATTTTCTGTTTACTTGTCGGCGGGCGTTTGTATCGAAGCTAGATTTGAATGGGAAGACGTGTTAAATTGTATAGCTGTCTTCTATTTTTTACAAACTTTAAATTATCGTAATTTTTGTCTTATTTGTGATATCAATGTGAAACACAAAGCTTAGAACTAAATCGATGTGCAAATTTCATCATTATTGCTTGAATAGTTTTTAAGTTAAATCGAAACAGACAGACAGACAGACAACATTAAAAAAAATATATATATTTTCTGTTTACGTTTTAGCCTGTGTTTTTGTAAGTTACCCAACTCTCTCTTACTTTATAAAACTTTAAATTATTGCTGTTTCCGTCTTATTTGTAATATCATAGTGAAACACGAAGAATATAGAATGAATCCAATTATATATAGAAGCTGTGCGAATTTCATCTTTATCGCTTGATTATAAAGTTAAATTGAAACAGACAATATTAAAAAAATATATATTTTCTCTTTGCGTAGGTAGATCGAAACAGGAAGACGTGTTAAATTGTAGCCGTCTGCTATTTTTTAAAACTTTAAATTATTGTAATTTTTTCTTATTTGTGATATAAATGTGAAACAAAGCTAAACCGATCATATTGAATATGTGCACAATCGCTTGAGTAGTTTTCATATTAAATCGAAACAGACAGACTAAATTTTAAAAATATATATTTCCTATTTATGTAATTGCGCCGGTGTTTTTAATGAAGGTAGATTCGAGCCGGAAAACGTGTTAAATCATCGCCGGCTTATCCTTTTTAAAACTTTAAATTATTGTAATTTTTTCTTATTTGTGATATAAATGTGAAACAAAGCTAAACCGATCATATTGAATATGTGCACAATCGCTTGAGTAGTTTTCATATTAAATCGAAACAGACAGACTAAATTTTAAAAATATATATTTCCTATTTATGTAATTGCGCCGGTGTTTTTAATGAAGGTAGATTCGAGCCGGAAAACGTGTTAAATCATCGTCGGCTTATCCTTTTTAAAACTTTAAATTATTGTAATTTCTGTCTTATTTGTTATATCAACGTGAAACAAAGCTTAGAACGAATACGATTATATAGGAGCTCGGCTAATTTCATCATTATCGCTCGAATGGTTTTCTAGTTAAATCAGAACGGACAAAAATTTTAAAAAGTATATTTTCCGTTTTAATAAAAATAGTCCAATACGGTGATTATAATGAAGATATTCGCAAATCGCATACGCTATAGTTTTTATAGATTAATATAGGTTAGTATATTAAAGTATAATGTAATAACACGATTTGTGTATTGATTTTGATTAAATTAGAAATAATTTGAATTATGAAAATTAATTACGAATGAAAATAAATATAAATCCGATAGAGGTTGGTTTATTATTATTATTTTTAATGTAGAAAAATAGATGTGAATGGTGATTTTATTAGCTATATTATTTTGCAGCGTGCAAATTTACAGCGACTACTCGCTATCGTTGTTACAGTCTGTCTCGTTATTAGTGTGAATTATTATTACCGTCATCTTCATTTTGTCCATCGTCTGGTGACGGGCTTTTCCTCATATCTCGTTTAGATTTGAAATGAACCTTCGCCGCTAAATGACGAAATCTGTAAAATTGTATTAAAAATTTTGAAATTTTTTACACACAAACACGAGTAATATTATTTATTTAAAAAAAAAAAATAAAAAAAACACTAACGATGATAGATAAAATTTCGATCGTAAGACCGTAAAATTAACGAGACGGGCTTTCCTATGTAAGTATAACGTATTTTAACCGCATAATTAGATTTCTATATATATATATATTTTATTATACAGATATATTAGCGATGGCCAAAATCGAATAATAGACTAATTCGATTTTTCAGAAAAAATTATTAATTCGATTTTTTAAATCTAAATCCGGCTAATCATTCGGTTTCGTTTTTCTTTACGGGCTTTCTGCACACGCCAAAATTTGAAAATGTCGTTTATTCGAGTGCTCGTTTAAAACTGTATTATTTTAAACGAGATTTCATTATGTTATTTATATCATTAATTTCGAATTAATGAAAAACACACGAATGTCATGTATTCGAGTATACTCGTTTAATACTGTTTATTTTAAACTATATATTCCATTTTATTATTTATTTATTTTCCCATTAATGTGCCATGTACTGCTACTAGGCTGGAGGCACAGATGAGAAGATCTCAGATCATATTGAAGAGACCCGGTATTGTACAAGAAGCGGAGAACTCGAAGGTGCGTGTTGTCATTTTAGTTTAGCGTTTAATTGTTGTTGGTAATGCTAGTTGAGAACGTTAAGAGTTGTAAGTAGTACAATCTAGCAGAAGATGTTTGACAGTGATTTCCTAATATACACAGGAACATCTGACAGGAGATTCACCACGCCTTAATAAATGCCCATGTTTTATTATTGCATGGATCGGAGCCGTCTTAAAGTAATTTCTTCTTTTCCGGATAAATTATGTTTTCCAGTCGTTTGTATCCGATTTAATGTTTCTTAGTTCGAGTTAGGCGTGGAAATCCACATATAGATTTCCATCTGCTTTTTAGTTTTATGGCGATGATATTGTATGCATCTTCACGAGGGATGGGTAAATTTATATAAGGGTACATAGAGGACGCCTCCTTTGCTGCTCGGTCAGCTAATTCATTTTCAGGAAATTGTGAATGACCTGGTATCCGGACAAACATTGGTCGACTAGAGGGTTCCATTGATTCCAACAATTGAATAATTTCTTTAACAATTGGTAGTTGATTATTGTTCCAATATTTAACGATTGAAGTTAAAGCTGCACTTGAGTCGGAAAATATTGCCGATTGCTGAGGATATATTGTAAGATTTTCAACGATGTACACAATTGCTTGATAGCATATAACTCATATTCCATTATGTTATTTATATATCATTCATTAGGAAGTTTCTAATCGTATTAACTAATTCGTAGTAGTATATTACATACGTTATCAAATCAATTTAATTATATTCGCATAAGAAAATTTTAAAACATTCAAACATCTGTATTTTACAAATACATTCTAATTTTTAAAAATATACGTTTAAAAATAACGAATTTTACCGCCGTTAGTAAAAAGTTGTAATTACTTAAATTATAATAAACACTTGCAAATTATATAAAAACAACCCGATAAATGTTACTAAACAATCGAATAATTCATAACTTACAAAAACAAATTAAAATTAGTTGTTAGTAGTCTACTAATACTGTATTACGCAGTCGATAATCGAATAACGTAACTATCAAAAGCTACGAACAAAAAGTAACTAAATGTTACTTAGTTTATTTACGATAAGCGACTAAATTATTTTCGTAGTATAAATTTTGACTAAAAACCGATTGAACAACTGACTGCTTTGAACCGACTAATAAGACAATAAACTATTTCAAAAAATTATTCGATTTTTTCCCATTAAAATAATTTATAATTGATATTATTCATTACTTTCCAAATGGTTTACACTTCTTGCTATATAATACCTCGTATATTATTTGATAGATTTTTATGTTTAAAAAAAAAAAACCCTGTTGCCAGTTAGGATAATTAAAACAAATGTTATATAAAGTATAAACAGCTATTTAGACTAAACTTTTATTATTATTAATTGAAAATAATGAACGATTTATAATTACTTCATTACATTGCGACATTGCATATGAGGAAAATAAATATGACTAAAAAATCGATTAATTAATCGATTTTTAAAAAACGACATTACTACGAAGAATTAGTCGATTATAACCATGACTAATATATATATATATATATATATATATATATATATATATATATATATATATATATATATATACATATACATATATATATATATATATACATATATATATATATATATATATATATATATATATAATATATATATACTATATATATATATATATATATATATATATATATATATATATATATATATATATACACATAAGTAATGGCGCACGACATATCTAACAATCCTTTGCTGAACTACATCCTTCCATCGTATTGTTATGTTTAACTTTTGAATTATCAAGAGCGGCGATGTATCAGGGTGCAGTGGAAAAGACTTGGGAAATATTTTCGTAAAAAATGCTGCATAAACCAGTTAAAAGCATCGTGTTAAAGCGAGTATGGTCGCTATAACACTAAATCTCAATCAAAATCCGGAAGCGTCTGTCTCCAGTGGAGCGGCTAATTGTCAGCGTCTGTTCTCCAGGTTCGGAACGGCTGTTCAAAACACGGAAAGGAGGGGAACTCTACAGTGTAAAACTTTCCATGAAAACCTTATGCAAGACACAAATAATGAAATTAGTTCGAACCGATTGGCGATCGGCGCTACGGTACCGGGGTCGTATGTGTGAAATGGGCGACCGGCCATAGGGAATTTAAGAACCGGGTTCAAAAATATACGGTAATGTTAAAGGAAAGAATAAATGTAAAACCATGATAACAAAAATAGTAACTGGAATATAAGAGTACTTAACCATCAAGGCAAACTTGGTATAGTAGAGAAAATATTACTAAAGAGAAATAACGATAGTTGGCGTAGTCGAGACGCACTGGAAACAGAGTGGACATTTTGTATCAATGAATGGTCAAGTAATACTTTCAAAACAAGAACGTTGCCAATAAAAGATCAAAACGGAACGAACTTAACGGTAAAGTCAGAAATAGCAGAAAAATGACGCCAGTATTGTCAAAACCTTATGTATGACAATGAAATATCAGTGTTAATGCAGGATGAAAGCCGAAATAGAAGTCGCATTAAGGAAAGTAAAAGATCGAAAGGCGGTACGAGTTATAGCTGTAGAAATGCTGAAAGCAACGGAAGAATCAGGAATAAAGGTATTGCATATGATTTGTCAAAAAATATGGGAAACTGGCAGCTGGCCAGGAGAGTGGACAAAATTAGTATATGTACCACTATACAAAAAAGGCTCTATAGAAGATTGTGGAAACTACCGCACAATATCATTGATTAGTCATGACAGTAAAATACTATACGTACTGCAAGACCGGCTTAAATACTATCTCCTACCACAAATTTCGGAAGAACAAGCTGGGTATGTACCAGGTAGAGGCACGCGTGAACAGCTATTAAATATAAGACAAATAATAGAAGAATGCAACGAATATAATATTCCGGGACTACTTTGTGTCTTAGATTACCAGAAAGTTTTTGTCAACATCAAGTGGACGAAAATGTGGCAAATATTACTAGAAATGGGAACACCGAAGCATCTAATTTATTTAATTCAATAAATGTACTTAAATAATAAAGGTTTTATTAAACTGGAGAATGAAAAATCGAAAGAGTTTTCAGCAAGAAAACAAAGTTGCTGTATTTCACCGATTTTCTTCAACATCTACGGGGAATGACTTGTAAGAAAAACAAATGGAAGGATGGCAAGGAGGAATATCTATCGGAGGGAAAAAAATTACAAATATTAAATTTGCAGACGACACTATATTACTGGCCAGCACAGAGCAAGAAATGTTTGAATTACTATCAAGAATATATGTGGTCGGTAAAGAGGCTGGCTTAATACTGAATAAACATAAATGTTCGATGCTTATCATTTAAAAAGAAAACAGAATCCAATAAACACCGACTCTGCTCTAGATATTGAAATTAAAGATAAATTAGTTTATTTGGGTGCGCGTGCATATCCAAAAATGGCGGATCAGAAGAAGAAATATGGAGACGGTTAGCTCTTGCAAATGTCGGGATTGGCAAACTCAATTGTATATGGAAAAATCATAAGTTCTCTAAAACAACAAAACCGTTACTCCTTAAAACGTTAATTTTCGTCCTAGCGACATACGGCTCAGAAACCTGGACGATTAATAAATCGATGAGGAAGAAGCTTTCGAAATGAAGGGATATCGAAAAATTTTAAGGATCCCATGGACGGCCTAACAAATGATTCTGTTTTAAAAGAACAGAAAATCCGAACCCACTGAGCAATTAGTACCATCCATTGAAAGACGCATGCTAGGCTTCTTTGGTTATGTAATACGAGCAAACGGGCTGGTGAAAACAATTCTGCAAGGAAAGGGTTATGGAAAAAGGAGTCAAGGTAGACCGATGAGCCGTTACATTGAACAAATCATAACGTTAACCTAACCTAACCTAGCGCAGAATCGACATAAACGGCGACGTAAGCATAAAATAAGGTCACGACAGCCGAATTGGATAACGAAACGAGAAGAATATATATATATATATATATATATATATATATATATATATAACAGGTAGTTTAGTTGAGTTTTTATTTTTATACACCTGAAAATGGGCTAATACTTCGTTGAAATTAAACAAAATTAAAAAAAACACACAAGAAAACAAAAAAAAAAAAGATTTTGAAATGTAATGAAGGAAAAACCTCGACGGTGAAATGAACATAACGATAAGATGGAAAAATAAAAAGACAGAAATACTTTTTTTTTTTTTTTTTTTTTTTTTTTATTAATGGGCACAGTTAAGTATCGTAACAGAAAATGGGGAAGATGTATACAAGATGTAAAAGAAGGAATAGCAACGACGCGCGTCAGCGGATTACAATGCCTATCTAGCCTTTGCAGGTATCGAGCGCTGTACGTTCGTATTTCACTTTTGACCTCCGGTACCTTCAGATCTCTGTGAAGACGATCATTTCGAATGAACCAGGGTGCGTTAATTAATCATCTCAGTACCTTAGATTGAAATCGTTGAATAATTTTAATTCTTAAACTGCAAACAGCTCACCATAATTGTCTAGTCCGTATGAGTACGGTGTTTCGAAGTTTAACCTTAGTCTTAGTTTCTTACTTTTCCAACTTTCACTACATTTATGCAGGTGTGCCACAGGGATCTCTGTATTTCGCCCGCTTCTTTATATACGCCCATGACATGCCACTTCCGGAAGATGTTGAGGTAGCGGCATTTGCGGATGACACAGTTTTCCTACCGAAAAGCCTGTACGCAGCTGAAGAATCCGACCAGTTTCGATCTAGCTTAGGCTGTTTCCGGGGCTGAGCTCGCAAGTGGAGAATCAAGATCAATATTTCTAAATCGGTGCAGATGATTTTCACAACTAGACGCGACACCTGTCCTCCTGTATACTTTGAGGACGCAAAAATTAAGGACTTTTGGACTTTAGACCGTCGCTTGCGCCGGAAAGATCATATTTCGATGGAAAGTTAAGATATCGACGTACAAGCAAAATGTTAAAACGGCGCTCTAAATTCTTCCGAGAAACAATTTAACTGTAATTTTACTACCGTATGAGATCGAGGAAATTTCAATATACGCGAAAAATAAAAATAATTAAAAAATTACAAATGAATTTGAAAAAAAAAAACAACAAAAAGCAAAAACAAAATAATATTTTATAGTCTTACCTGACCGGTACGTCATTGCTTCCGGCGTTCTCGTCGAATACACCTTGGAAGAGGAATGCTAAAGGCCAGCTAATCCAGGAAGCGCTTCTGTTTTACGTAAATAACGGACGCGGTTAGTTTTAATGTATTTACTTTTCATTTTTTTGCCCCGATTAAAAAAAGTAAAACTTATTTTTCATTAGTTACAGCGCCATCTATCGATGAGCACGTATTAAACAGATACTCGTATTTAATTATTACGCTAAAGAGAGCGCTTCGTTTATCTATAGTGATTTAAAAAAAAATTATAATACGGTAGTATTACGATATTTTAATTAATAATTTATATAACATTTATTTTTCTCTCTTTTTTTTATATATATATTATTGATAATAAACCAAACAGCGAGAATATGGGGGTTCGTCGCACAATTCGTTCATGTATAGAAATTCCAGTTATCGATCTTGTTTAAAATCAAAATAATAATTTAAATTCAAATTTATTTCAAATTTCTGTTTGATTCAATAATAATAAATATACCATCAATCGAATTAAACGGTAAACGGTAAACGGAAGCTATAGAGAAATAACGATGGCTAAACCGAGTATGAACGACTGACATTAATTTTTCGTTATATCAGTTAGTCGGGCTTTATTAATTTATATATGTCAAAATAAGATGTACATGAGCTATGTAAAATGTATACTATATATATATATATATATATATATATATATATATATATATATATATATATATATATATATATAGTGTAAATTCTATTTTATAAAGGAAATAAAAGATTATTTGAGTACAGGAAACTTTCCACATTATAAAAAATTAAAACAGGAAACTTTGTTGTAATTTCAACTGATAAAGGAAATAATTAGTTCGTGGAACTGTTGTTAACGATGGGAAGTGAAGCAAATGCCCAGTAGGAAGAGGAATCATTCACAAAAAATTTACTAGTCACTTAAAAAAAGTTATTATTGTCGTCATGTTACGTACGAATATAATTAGTTCTTTGAGGATTTTTGTGCGGTCTTATTCCTCAAAAATTTATCTCTGACCGGAAGTATAAAAGGAAACAGTCTCGCAATTATATATATATATATATATATATATATATATATATATATATATATATATATATATGTATGTGTGTATGTATGTGCGTGTGTACTAACGGAATATAGTATTTTTTTCTTTTTAAATGAAATTACAAATATAAATCAGTAAATTATTTAATTAAAAACAAAACTTTTCATATTTTACAAACTAGGTGTGTTACTGGCACACCCGATCGTAATGCTTTTATACGTACCTACACTGTCAGATATAAACGGTTCTCTTTATATGGATAACAAATTTCCTTCATCCATTTTAGTAGTACCAACTTTTCTACCCCATCCTACCATCGATTTGGTTTTTTTTTACCAGTTCAGTTCCAATTGTTTTTTTTTTTTTTTTTTTATTTAATGGGGATGTTCCAAACGTGATAGAAATGTTGCTATCTTCTTATTCTTGTGCCCTGTTAAGGTTGGCGTCCACATCCTTCACTGCTTCAAACCATGCTTGTCAGTCCTTTGCTAAATGAAAAAAAAAATTCTCATTCCGGTAATTGCTATCCATCGTTAAATATTTAAAATCCACGACGTCCTTCTGCGGCCGACATCACGAACATCTTCCACTGCTCTCATCAGTATCATTTGGAGTAACTCGTATTTGGTCTTCGCATCAAATGACCCGGATATTTAATTTCTTCTCCACGAAGTATTTGACCGATATATATATATATATATATATGCAATTTTTCTTTTCTGTACGATATTCCATATATCGTTCAGATGACCGTCATTTGCAACGATACATTCATTCGGTCTTTATAAAATTTTCGAACACTTTCTCGAGCATGGATCGCTGAATTCGGGAATCTACTGTAATTCGAATTAGGGCGCTTTATTATTTTTTTTATTCCTCATTTCGAAGGGTGTCCACTTCCACTGGGCCTTTATATTCCCCCCCCCCTGATTCAAAGATAATACTACGCAAAGGCTCGGTACAGAGCTTATACTCATATTGTGCTGGCGTCTACTATAACCGTTTAACTAAACGGCTAACTCGTAAAGTAAATAGTAATTGCCGAACATTTTTTATTGATTTAACATTCTCCTACATAACCGCTTTAAATTCCGCTATTCAAACTATCGCACTGGTATTACCGATTGATTTATATATTAAAAAAAAAGATGGCTTATTTTCGAAATTAAAACGGAACATAATGGAATTATGAATAAAGTACATCTAGAAAAGACAACTTGATTCGCACTTTTTTAATTCATTCAAATCAACATACGATGCTCGAAAACTAACGGTAAATTAATTAGTTAATTTTTTCCGCGTGTAATTAAACGTTTTAAAAACGAAAAGTTTAAAGTAAATTTTTACACGATACAGATATTTATTCGTGTCACGGTTCTATATTATATTTGAATAAATTACAAATCATCAATGATGGAAAATGTCGTAATTGTGCAACTAATGGAATAGAGGATGTCCAGCAATATGTAGTGAATATAAAACCATCCGAGGAAATTGTATAATATCGATTAGGGTTGCTCACCTCAGCATTGGAGATGCAAGTAGCTCAAGGAAAACTAGTTGTGGAGTTCCACAAGGTTCTGTACTGGGACCTACACTGTGGAATTTACTATATTCCGCTGCTGTTCATTATAAGGTAGAGGATTTCTGTAAACTCCTAAATAACAATTGTGAGTTAATCTCATATGCTGATGACCTCTGTCTCATTTTTAAGGTCACTAAGTATTATGATTTTGAACAAATAAGAATGATAATTGAATTTCTCGAGGCTACCATCACAAATTTTGGACTGACATTTTCTGCACCAAAATGCAGATTTACTGTTTTTGGCAACAAAAAGATTACAGACATAATTAAAAAATTGAAGCTTATTTCTGGCCACGCTATTGAGCACACAGCCATCTTAAAATATCTAGGAATTCTGATTGATGATAAGCTGACATTTATGCCTCATCTCAACCATATTCATTGTACTTTTTAGAAACATGAGTCGATTGCAATATAATACTTGGGGGTGTCCATTATACACAGAGACTTATTTTATATAAGGGATTAATTCAGTCTCTCTATGGTTACGGGGCTGCTACATATATCACACCGAATGTTTTAAAAAATGTGAATAAACAACAGAGAAAATTTCTTCTTAGTATGTCATTTTTGTATCGAACTGCTCCCACCTCAGCTGCTTGTGTCATTAGTGGTGTCCTCCCATTAGATCTATATATTGCAGGCAGAGCAGTCAAAAGTGAATTTCGTATACTGGGTGACTTGAATTTGTTAACAACCCTTAAATTTGTGGATAATAACATGCTACAAGCTCTTCAACATACAATTCCAATGAACCTGTTTATAAAGCATGTTTCCCAAGTGCTTTTGACAGAATGGCAAAGGAGGCGGGATGCTGACACATCATAGGAAGGAAAACATACCAATTCTTCCCTAATGTCACTAACAGAATGAAATTGAAGAAGTTAAATATTAACTTCTACAGCTCTCAGGTCTTATCTGGCCATGGCAAGTTTGCAGCTTATTTATACAGGTTCCATCTAGTTAATGTTCCAGGATGTACCTGTTGTTCGGGAGATATTATAGATGACCTTGAACATTTTATCTATGAATGTTCTGCTTTTGCTAATCAGCGACTTAAGTATAAAGTAGGAAACATGCAGTCCCTTCATTTAAGCAGCAATAATCATTCAGCATTCCTCAAGTTCTCTGAAAGTGCAATGCGACATAAATTTAATATCACGAGCTAGCTCTTATGTTACAAAAATAAAAAATAAATAAATAAATAAAAAAAAAATAAAAAAAATTAATAAAACTAATTCTCAACCGTGATATCTGGAGCAACTGATCAATCTTCTGATACTGCACTCATTACATGTTTAAAAATTAAGTTTGCAAATATAACAATAAATGTTTGCAACAATTGTAATTATTTATATAAAGATTTTTTCCCCATTTTTTAATATAAAATAATTTATAATATTCTTTAGTCTTAAGTTTGTACATATGATATACTGCGCATGGTAATTGTTGGGACTATGTTACGTCATCCTAGCTGTTGCCAATAAATATAAGTACACTTGCAAAGGACCTCGCACACAAATTTGAAATACTTATTTATTTATTTATGAATATACAGTCGATATATGTGTAGTTTAATTGATATATAATTCTTCTCCGGTCCTTTGCATCTTTATACATACAATTTTACCAAAATATATGATTGTTATTTAAAAAAAAAAAAAAAATGAAATTATTCGATTAGAACAACTTCCCATTATTTATCGGGGAATTTTCATTACCGGTAGCCGTGAGCTAGTTTATATTATTTATTATTTTCTCGCATAAATGAAGGCAAAAAAAAAAAAAACTTACGTCGGAGTTGTTATTTCGTCATTTTCATCGGATACGCCGCTTTCGACAATTTGATCTACAGATTCGTCTAAAGAACTGACATGTGTGTGACGTCTGGAAACTGGAGACGCGCTAGCGATTTTCGGATTATAAATTTTCGGATCGCTAACCATACGTACGAAGAAAGATCTTTTCGTCGCTAGATCGTCTTTCTTTCTACGATCCATCAGGTCGAATACTTCGTCCGATTGTTCCTAAAAGACAAAAAATTAAAAAAAATTACGGCTTACTGTCGACGGTGATAAGCGTTAAAATTTTCCAAACAATGCCTTGTCGCTGCAGCCATTC
Organism: Coronaproctus castanopsis; assembly: GCA_032883995.1. Taxonomy (NCBI): domain Eukaryota; kingdom Metazoa; phylum Arthropoda; class Insecta; order Hemiptera; family Monophlebidae; genus Coronaproctus; species Coronaproctus castanopsis. Next base: position 25,457,828 of record CM065054.1, read on the forward strand.
TGTCCTATCGGTAGTCTGAAATTCTTTCTCGATATTTACTTATATTCGAACGATCGTATTATATACTATTCGTTATAGATATCCTCGGTCTTCATCTCGACCATTTGCCTGTAACTTTACCTTCTGTTTTAAAGTCTATCCGCAACTAACAATGCCCTTTAACAACGTATACACTGCTTCTACATGACCTTCTTACTAGATCTTAAGTTTGGGGATTCCTACATCGGTCTTCCTGGAAATGAGACTATTCATCGAGCTGACAGGAAGGCGTCCTGCTTCCACACATTTCCGCTCGCCTCTCTCTCTCTCTCTCTCTCTTTCTCTCTAGCGATGTAAAAGTTTTCCTAAAAATCACTCATAACTAAATGCCGAAGTCGCGTGTGAAAGTCTTAATCAATAAAACCACCTTCTTTCTGTCAAACCTAATCAACTATCTCAGTTGCCATTTAAGAAATTATCCTTACCGGACTTCGAATATTCCACTCAAATCTTACCCATTTCTATTTTCTTCAACCTCCTCTTTGTCCCTTTTGCCAAATGTCACAACTGCCTATATACATACTATAACATCTTGTCATGTTCTCGCAACACTTACAATCCAACATGAACTTCCTCCTTCCTTACCTCAACTCTTATCCGAATCTACCGACCATATCCATAATGTTTTCCTGTTCCTGGATTTACTGAATCTTTTAAATCGGATCTAGGACCACATTAAATTCACGAATGCATATGACCCGTTAGTGCAGCCGGCGATCGTACTATCGAATAATAATAATAATAATAATAATAAAAATAATAATAATCAAATCAAATCAAATCAAATTTATTTAATTTCAATACAATGCACCAGTACATTTCAAATAAAAGAAATATAAAATAAAATAAAATAATAATAATGATAATAATGATAATAATAATAATAATAATAATATATTTGTTTACAAGTTATTACGTCTTATTACATGTCTAACAGTTTTATTTTCCGTTTCTCTTTACGATTTATTAAACTTCCCTTTTTTCTCGTGTTCATAGTTATCCAATTCGTTATTCTGCTTTGGTTGAAGTCAGTTTAATTATTTACCTCGCCGTTAAGCACCGAATTTTACAATCGTAATTCTGCACGCTCCGCCGAATATATGTTTTTGCAAATTATTTTCGAACGCCTTACTGATGTTCCTATCTGTTAATATTGATTTTTTACTATTATCTAATGTAAAATTGGCCAGCTTAGATACCTGTTATACTTTTATCAACTATATATTTGGAATATTTTTTTTTTGTTCCTATTTCGTCATCATAAAATACATAGATAATGAAATAATAATAATAAACCTGTGATACATACATATATACACATAATTTATATTATATGTATTTATACACACACACACACACATATATATATATATATAAAATTATATGAGAGTTATACGAAAAACAATCGACTGAAATAAAAGTCGACAATTCTAAAGAAGAAGTGAAAATACAAAGAGGAACAAAACAAGTATATCCGTTGTCGGCTACACTCTTTAACTTTTTCTTTTTTATCGTTCTTTTTTTTTTATGGTAATAGGAGAACCAGTATGAAAAATGAAGGAAAAAACTACAGGTGTAAAAATAATTAGGGAACGAAATAAATACATTGTGTAAAATTAGCGGATGATATTGCATTAATTGAATAACAGCAACTATCGATATTACAAAAATCTCTAAAGCAAATATAACCAAAGTAAAACTAAAATCCTAGTAACGGTAAACGATGCAAAAAGAAAATACAGATAAACGTTAGAGATAACGATTTAGAACGATTCAGATATTTAGGCAGCGTAATAACGAATACAGGAACAAACGATACAGAGCAAGAATTCGGCAATAGTTAAACAAGCGTTCGTGAAAAGAAGTTCGATAATGGAATTAAAATAGAATTAACGCGGAAATGATTTTAATCGTACATTATTCACATTCTGCTGTAGTAGTCGAGTTGCTTTTAAAGGATTCCTACTTATAGATAGCATAGCCGTATCATCAGGCAAATGTAGTAGCGATGACAGGTCGACAAGTCATTGCAGTACATGACCGAGAACACTCCCTTGTGATACGCCTGATTTTATTTCATGAAACGACGTAACCTCCGCTTCATATCGCACTCGGAAGTATCTTTCATGAAGATATGATTTCATGAGAGTGTTCACGCGGTACACGGGATGTGTTAAGTTTGTATAATAATCCTTTATCGAACACCCGACTGATGTCCAGGAACGAAGCAGCGTAATAACTTTTTTTCTTCAAACGTTTTGTCGATGGCATTGACTGCTCTGTGGACTTGCTCTATCGTTGAGTGTTGTCTTCGAAAACTAAATTCGTAGTCCGGGATAAGACCTTTCTACTCAGTTACCTCCGTTAATTGTTTTTATCTGTTTTATTATTTTTAACACGACAGATAGAAGACTAATCGGACGATATCGGTTGGGTTCATTAAGTGATTTTCCAGCATTTGGTATAAGTACAACCTCTGATATTTTACAATGAACAGGGAAGTATGACAACCTTAATACAGCCTTAAATAACTGTACATGCATAAGGAACCCCTTTTTAGGTAACTGTTTAATTACATATTCAGCGATTAAGTCGTGTCCGGGAGCTTTGTTTGGACTTAGATTATGTGTATGTATTATAATTGGACATTCTTTGAGGAATACACTAATGTGTTTATTGTAATTATTACTAGTAATCATATACTTAATGGTTGAAACATAGTTTGTAAATAGTTTGCAAAAGCTTCCGCTTTTTCGCGGTCCGTTTTAGTCCGTGTGTGTCATTTATTTTTGTTATTGGTGGGATGTGTTTGTTTAAGACGTTTGGTCACCTTCCACGATGCATAATGTGTGTCCATAGTTGGTGTTTTATAAATAGCTATGAAAGAAGTCAGCTTTTAGTTGTGAAAATAGTTCTTTTAATTGCCTCGCTGTCCTGTTATGTTTTATCGTGTGGATGTCTTGTTTTGTGCCACACTCGTCGCAGTTTTCTTTTTTCAGACATCTTGTCACGTACACCTTTTGCATAGTAACGACTGACGGGGTTTCTATTTATTTTAGCTGTAGATGTGTAACTTCAAAAGGCAGCCCGATGGATTAATGTAGTAAAATTTTCTATTTCATTTTCGGGTTCAACTGAACTTTTTAGATAGGTTTTGAGATTTATATTATCGTTTATGATTTTTCTGAAGAATTCCTAGGTTTTTTTTTTTTTATCATTGTACAGTTTAGCACTTTCTTGTTTTTCTCGAATTGTAGTACTCATTTTTCCAATGACGGGCGTATGATCAGATGCTATATCATTATTCGACTTTATATCCGGGTAATTAGCGTTTAGTTCTTTAATGATGAAGAAATCCAGTCAGGTGATTTGTGCGGATTTGCAGGTTAGTAGGTTGGCGCACATGTTGGTAAATGCAGTCAAAGTTCCTTCGTGACTGCGTACAGAGAATTTTTCTCATCCCTGGCGCAGTTAGTCGAGATAAACATTTTCAGCATTGAAATCTCCTCATGCAATAAATCGATTTCCGAGTTCATTAACAAGTGTGTTTTTGAAAAAGTATCAATAAAAAACGCGACGATATCTCCTCGGTATGTTTCCAATTTTTTCTTAAGAACTACCTCCGTCTACTTATTCTTGTGTAATAATTCGTAGCTGAGGTCTCGCTTGGTTTCGGGGGACGTAATAATTCCGGTATATTTCATAACGATGCAGCTCTACTCTGGTTTAGTTTTTATAATAACTGGTCTTAGGCTCTGTGTATCTTTCGTTATTTATTTATTTTATTCGTATTTTTATAGCGCCGTGTGTAACTACCGACGCTATTACGGCATTGGTGATTTAACCGTTACATCTAGTAAATGAGGTTAGAAATTGTATAATTGCCGGAACAGTTGAATAACTGTTGAAGAAGAAACTAGATAGAGTACACGGATGATTATGGGGTCGGTGGTAGGGGGTATAGTGAACGGCAGTATAGTAAAGTATGGCAAACAAGAGAATGGTTTGGGAGTAAACAAAAGGGTCAAGAAGCAGTGAGGTTGATTCGTTGGAGTAGATAGTCGTGAGAGAGTGATATGTGAACCAAGGTGGAGGAGCCTGCTGAGTGCTATTATATAGTTGAAACGGGATAAATTTTCAAGTGGTATAGTAAAATATGGCAAACAAGAGAAGGGTTTGTGTGAGTAAACAAAAAAGATACAGGGAGGTTGGTTGAGGTAGATAGTCGTGAGATAGTGATATATATGAACCGAGGCGGAGCCTGCTGAGTATTATATAGTTGGAACGGGATAAATTTGCAAGTGGTGTCCACAGAAGCTAACATTGGTTTTGACAGCAAGAAGTTAAGTTTGGTTCGAGTTCCACTTCTGTTTGCCAGTTGTGACGAATGAAATATAATTCACGAAGCTCCGTAGTCGATAATTTATTACACGTTTCGCCATTTTAAACCATCGAACTAATCGTAGATACAATACGAAATCTATATTTATCCGTTTCTTTTTTTGCTTATAAACTTCTAACAATCTTCTTTTACCCGCTCAGCAAAGGTATCGTAAAATCATCGCGATTTTATTTAGGAGTGTTTTCCGTCGATAGAGAAAAGCAAATAGCTCTTATAAAAGGACGCAAGATCAATTCAGTCGTCTACAACGTCGTTTAGTGTCAGACCAGTGCGGTTGACACAACACTCGTAATAGTTACAGAGAAACAATTGTACGCATAGTAAAATAAGTATATCATCATCATCATCGATATACGAATATCGAAATATAAAATAAAAAATTATAATTTAAAAATGGTTGATTATCGCGTCCAAATGAAATACTGACAATTTTTGTCGATGCTGTTGCTGATGTTGAAGGTACCGTAAAAAAAAAATAAGTAAATTACGGAAATAGGAGCCAAATGAAAAGTCAAGAATGGAAGATAAGATACGTCAACATGTCGGAAAATGATGGCGAATGAAGATTGTTCACGTTAATATAGAAACGTTAGGTAAATTAAAAAAGCGTTTTGTTCATTGCGCCGTCAATATTAAATTTTATATATATATATATATATATATATATATATATATATATATATATATATAACCATTTCCTCAGAAACAAATTTATATATATATATATATATATATATATATAATTATTATTATTATTATTATACATAATATATAAAGTCAGTTAGAGGGGCAGATATATATATATATATATATATATATATATATATATATATATATATATATATATATATATATATCTATATATATTTCTTTCATTCTCGTTTCCAGTTTTTTTTATCCCTTTTACGAACGAAGAATGTTATTCTTATTGCATTTATAATTGTAATTGTAGATGGTGATAAAGCGTTATTATTATGATTAGTAATAATGGCATACAATATACTTTTAAAAAAAAAGTTAAAGTAGTAGTAGTAGTAGTTTTATAATTATAATGATAATGTTTATAATAGTATTAATAATAATGTCGTTGAAAATATTTTACATAGTGGTATGCAGGTAGGTAGGTAGGTAGGTAGGTAGGTAAGTCGTTCGTAATAGAAATAAAATTAATATCCACTTTTTTTTTGGCTTTCACTTTCTTTGTAAATTTCGTAACGGCGGAGAAAGTTGGGGATGCTAGGTCGAGTAAATAATATAAGGCGGGACAATAAATGAAAAAGCTCCGTCATTATTTTCATTTCAGTCGATGAACACCCGTTTAAGAGAAATATCGCGAAAACGTTTAAAATGAAAATTCTAACCGGTAGAAGAAGCGTTCGAAAGGAGACACGGACGATGAAAAAAATCTGCTTTGTGAATATATATATATATATATATATATATATATATATATATATATATATATATATATAATGTGTATGTATGTATGTACGTATGTATGTATATAGAAGAAGAAAGAAAGAACTTTATTTAAACAATGCGATACCCGTATATATGTAGCAGATTTTTAATGTTAAGTACCTCATTGCTTAATATTTTTCTTAAAACTAGCGCGAGTATCGTATTGGAGCAAACGATAAAATGTAATACAAATATTCGGTCGTACAGAAAAAAGTAATAATGATAATAGAAATGAACCCGCGACAAATTGAATATTCGATGGAACAAAACTAGAACGTGTTTCATTGTGTTCAAGTACCCTGGGAAGCACCATTACTAAAGATGGACACACAACATACGAGAACGACTTGCCATAGCGAAACAAGATATGCTGAAAAAGGATAAAAATAATAATCAACAGAACGATGCCCATAGGGATGCGCGAAACGAATTATATAAACACGCGTGCGGCATTTCAACGTGGACGTGTACAAAACGAGAAGAGGACACGATAGAGATATTTGAAATGTGGTGCTGGAGACGAAAATAAGCTGGACGGAGAAAACAACAAAACCGAGAAATTTTGAAACGAAGGCGATCAGTATGAATCAGATTAAAAAACGGAAACTACTTTTGACGGGGCATATGTTGCGACATGGAGGATTGCCGCGAGATGAAATTGAATGTTATATCTCGGGAAAACGAATAAGAGATAGACCGCGATTAAGCCCCGGATAGATAACCTGAAGTGGGATTCCGGCTGCTCCAGTTAGTCGGAAATGAAAAGAATGGCCAATAACCGATACGAATGGAAAAAGAGAAGCATAGGGGCGAACCAGTCCACAGAGACTGTTGCACCACACGATGATGAATAAAAAGTAAATACTAAAATTGAAAACCTGCAAGAAAAACAAAAGTCAAATTAAATCCTTATCTATTCCTTTCCCCCTTAGACATGTCATTCTTACTTGCTAATCGTAACGTGCATATTTATATTCGTCTATATAAGTTCATTTGTAAATGTAACTTAAGAATATAACTACTATATTATTATTTAATGTTTTATATTACAATTTATAATGGGTGAACCTTGTGGAAGCCCGTAATAATAATAATAATAATAATAATAATAATAATAATGAGTTTTAAAGAAATTATTAAAATGAACGGTTCGTTATCGCGTTCGTTATTTCGTACACATTGTTTAAGTTTATTTAAGTATAAGTTCGTTTATATTCTGTTTATCGGGACGTTATCGGTTAATAATCAACCAGATATCTCCACGTGTAAAGCCGCAGCATAATTGTTAATAAATATTAGTTGTTATCATAATAGTAGTGATTTTCAAGTAAGTAATAATATTAACTAATTCAGTAATACAAATGTTATCCCAATATAAGTTATGATAATGATTTAAAAAAAAAAAAGAAGATGTATATATATATATATATATATATGTTCACTTTGAATTCATGAGTTAATTGTAAGAATTATATTGCGTATTCGATATTTGTAACTAACGTTTGAATAGTAGTTAGGATATAAATATTAGTATTGTTATTAATAATATTTATTTTAATAATGTAAAAATGTATAACTTGTTTCATCATCATGTTATATGGTAATGGTGACTAAGAATTATCATCACCGTTACCTTATAATGTAACCAATTTTAAGTAATTTCTGTGTTAATCTATAAGTTTACAATTCAATCTATACACATTAATATTCGTTAGTTAATAATTTATTATTAAGCACACGTATTATTCAATGTACACAGAAAAGATTAATAAACGTGCCCCACCGGTTATCCGGAATGGGTTAAAAAAAAAAATAAAAATAATAATAATAATAATAATAATAAATGAGTAAATGTGCGTAGGTTAGTTTTGCATACTTGTAACGATTTTATAGCAACGATGAATTTGATTCGTGATAATCTTTTTTTTTTTTTTTTTTTTTTTAAGTGGGTATTGTTGAAAGTCTGAGTCGAATAACAGATGTATACAGTAGTTTCATATTAATCGTCCATAAATATTTTTATCAATTATATTACTGACATTACTATTAAATTTTAAACAAGAATCCGGAATAATAACACCTAAATAGCGAACTTATTTTCGCCAGTGAATACTTTTTTTCCCCTAGTCGGGAGGAAAGGATCTATAACGATAGCAGATAAAATGGAGAATCAGGGGGGATATCATTCGCAAACACGTGCAGAATTTAATAACGTTATCGAACAGACAGTTGCAGATCAAAATATAATTAAAATCTAATCACTTATCTTAAACCCAATAATGATAATTTAAAGAGTAATTTAATTTGAACTTAAAAACATATTTAATACACTACTGGAACAAATCTGCTATTTTTATTTTATATTATTTTGTTTTATTTTAACTAGCACTGGAGCGTACTCACATTAACTAAGAAGGCAATAAAAATTTTTTAAAATAAAATTCTTACTAATCTCTAAATATAAACAAATGATAAACATATTTTTTTTTATCTACATATAATATGTGAATGCACACACACATACATACCTACACTCACGCGTTTACCATTATATCTATATATATATATACATATTACTGTATACACACACACATATATATATACACACATATATATATACATATATATATATACATATTACTGTATAGATACATATATATATTTTTATATATACATATACATATTACTGTATACATACATATACACCACGGTGGCATACAAAAAAAGGTCTACAGTTGCAATATTAATTCTGTTACATGCATTCGTAACATTCCTACGAACAATAAAATCAAAATATTTCCTTCTTTTATAGCCGTTTATTTACATTAAGACCATTTGATTGACCAGTTACAAATGATGTAAACAGTTTCCTTCGTCTACGCTTGTAATTTAATAAATGAACCTTCAATTCTGAAGGTAGACTTCCTATATAGCACGACTGTATACGCGTTTTATTTTACAATTAGGTATAGTAGCTCTAGAACTCCTCTAAATCTAGTTTTCCCTTCCACGTATATTACGTTAAATTTAGATCGATTTTTCAATATAAAACTCGAAAGCTGTTAGTTTATATAATTATCGTAACTTTAATAGTTTGATTTGCGATGTTACTTTATTACTATTACCGATTATACATTTTAGAACGGATGTTTGCAACATTTCGATAGGTTTAACGTATAGAGCCACAACACCCCAATGTATTAGGCCGTACAATCGAAGTGGCTGATACAATGCCGAGTTCTCAAGTGCACCGACGAAAAGAACTGTTAATAAAACATGTAACTTAATTTCCGAAATTTTTCAGCACCGTAACCTGATTGTCGACTCCGATTTAAATTATTATCTACGATAACCCCGAGATGATTAATTTCATGAACCCTTGTTATAATCTTGTTTTATTCAAAACCTATCCCAATCGTTTGCAACGTTGGTTGGCAGAGATTACGTATCTCGTTTTGTCATTATTTACAATTAATTTATTATTATTTAGCCATCGTGATATTTTGTCGTCATCGTCTTGAGTTAAATTCTGTAACAAACTTGGGTACCTATCGAGTCGACTGTTAAAACTGTGTCATCAGCATAGCTAAATAAACGCCCATTAATTTGTAAGTTGCACAGATTATTTATATAAATTGAAACAAGATACGTTCCTAAAACACTACCCTGAGGTACATCCGATTTTCGAACTGCACAATAACTGTAATAACCACTTATTTTAACCGTACCAGTCTCTATTTTTCTAAATAACTTTTAAACCGGTCGTTTATAATACCTCTAAAACCGTAACTACTTCATCGTTCAAGTAGTATACTATGATTTATTAAAAGCTTTACTTAAGTCGAAGAAAATCGAAGTTACCGACCTACTCTCAAGATATTTTGCAATATGTGATACACATGTTTAAGCGTCATCAGACCCTTTGTTGGAAAGAAACCAAAAAGTTTAAAATCATTTAATATAATGTTTTTCATACATTTCTCAAAAATGTTGGATACCGTTGACGGTATGCAAATGGGTTTATAATTATCTACGTTTGATTTTTACCCTTTTTTTTTCTTGTATATAGTAGGCGTGGTAATTCCCCTTTTTAGTACGTTCGGAAACTTTCCGACTACAACTGATTCATTAAATAGACGTGTAATTGGCTAAATAGTTAGCATTTTCTTTTATTAACCTGGCAGAAATTCCATCATGGCTATATGAAGGTTTATTATTAAGGGAAAGTATTGTCTTCGTCAAGTCGATCAGATAAAATCAAATATATTTGTTACTACGCATGAAATAAAACAAAACATCTTACTACGCTTAACTTCTTCCGCAAATGCGCATAGGCTGCGCCAACAGCGGTCTATACTGATCTATATACAAATGATCTTATGCTTACAACAAACTTAAACGAAATAAATTAAAATCTTCCCACCACCAATATTGATATCGATAACCGCTCAATAAATAGATTGCAAATGTAAACTTATAAATAAATATACACATATACTTAAGCATGTATACACACGCCTACTGCTATATTATACTTAAGTACTTATCTATAATTTAATCGCACCTAAACGTATACATTCACTCCCACTCGCATGCCCGCATACACTGAGGAATAAACTCTTTAGTCTATGTGCGTACACATGTATCCACATTGACACAAATACGAATACACCTGTATACATACGCTCGCTAAACATACATACAGCTACGCAGGTACCCGTAAACGTAGGTCGCATCCAGTGCCAACATTCCCAACACATGCGCGCATATATTCAAACTCGTGTTTACACGCTTACTTATTCAGAAAGTACTTCGACAAGTACTTCCGTCGCCACCTTCGATTTATAAGATCATGTTTTACTACATTCGGTAACTTGTTATAGAGAGTACGGCTCCTGCATATACAGCCTGGATCCTCGTGTGGTATTTTTTAAACAAGGGTACAACAAACGCTCTTAATTTGAAAATATCGATTTTACCCCTAAGATTCTTATATTAAAACGTTCCCGATTTATACAGACAAAATTTAGAAGGTGAACTTAGTACAATTGTTGAATTGTCAGTAATGAATTTGCAGTGCGCATTATGTCGTTGATATGAATTATTTTGAATACCGCATTTTGTAGAACTTGTAATGGTGTAATGTGACATTTATCCTCCCCAAAGTGTATAATAATAATAATAATAATAATGAGAACAGTAATAATAATTCGCGCTTACCGCGTTTCTTTCACGAATTGTAGCCATTTCCTTGTCTAATAATTCCGTACTAAGTTCCTTTATAACTTTCCAAGCGTAATCTACAGAATTACGAAAAGTTGCAATTAATAAAATTATCAAAATTTATATTATTATATATATATACACTAACATATTAAAAAAGTTCTTTAAATTAATCACTACTGAAAATTTGAGGAAGTCTATTTATTGTAGATCGCAGATTTCAAATTTATATTAAAAAGTAATGAAATAAATTTTAATATATAAATAATTGCCAAAATTACGAACACCGAGAAATTGGATTATCAAACGTATTGGAAAAATGGTAATCTTAGACTTAATACCATTGGACGCTATATATAATAATCGCAAACACCTAACAAACATCCATAAAATTTATTAATATTTTATATATATATATATATATGTATATATATGTATATGTATATATGTATATATATATATATATATGTATATATATATATATATATATATATATATATATATATATATATGATACTACACTCATTACTGCAGCTAGAAAAGAAATTATAGATTTACTGAACAGAGTAGAAATGGAAAGTGGAAAACAATAAAAATAAGACAAAAATTATGGAAATAGATGGAAATAACAATCCTCAGAAGCTGAACACTATACAGGATATAGAAATTATAAATTCACATACATATCTTGTATCATTAATAAACAGGGATGGCGGAAGTGGAGAGGATATTAAACGCAGAATGGTGTTAGCAAAAGTTGCAATGACGAGACTAAATAAAATTTGGAAAGATCATTCCATTACTCGCTCAACAACAATAAAGCTAGTAAATACTTTAGCATTTGCCATATTTACATATGGAGCAGAAACTTGGACATTACATAAGCAAGATAAACGAAAAATTGACGCCTTTGAGATGTGAATATGGCGCGGAATGCTTAAAATTCCATGGACAGCAAAGAAGACAAATACCTCAATTCTAGATGGAACAGCAGCGCCTTTATACTTCATGCAAATCTTGAAATATTATGGACGTATCATGCGAAAAAGCGAGAACTGCCTAGTAAAAAGCCGTAGTAATTGGACAGATAGAAGGAAGACATCCGACTCGATGTATAGATACTGTCACGACGTTTACTAGATTAACAAGAGTTCAAGCTATATTGGAAAGCCGAAATAGGGTCAGGTGGAGAAACATTATATCAGATTCATTCAAATAGAGGTCACGTTACTCAGTCATTGAGTTATCGATTATGATGATGATATATATATACACATATATACATACATATATATATATATATATATATATATATATATATATATAATATAGCATTACTCCAGAATCAAAATATCCTGAAGGATGTTGTTAAAGGCAACGAACAACACTCATTGACATAGTGCTAAAGGCAAGTGGAATACCGACTAAATCCGGAATTAAAGAAGAAAATTTGTGACAGACTTGTATGGAAGCGATAGATTACAGACTGATGCATTGATGATAATGATGATATATATGTATGTTAACGATGATATATTTCAGACACTAACAAAAAAAAGGCTACTGAATATCTGCTGGATGCGCTGCCTTCTGAAGAAGAATTTTCTTCAGCAGTAAAAAACTTGAAATGTAATAAGACGGCTGGATTGGATGGTGTACGAAATTAATTCTATAAGTTTGGTGGAAAAGAACTAACGTCGCAATTACATCGGTTATATTGACAATTCTGGAAAGACTAAAGACTTTAAATTTTTTGCATATATAAAAATAAAGGAGATAAAACGAACTGTTATCAATTGCTAGCAAAATTCCTAGTAGAATAATTCTAGCGCGAATACAGATATTAATAGATCAGTATGTTCCAGAAGAAAAATGTGGTTGTCGGCAACAATGTAGCACTGTAGATCTGATATTTAATCTAGAGAGCAAAACGACGAAGACTTATATATGGCATTAAATTGATGCGCAAAAGGTCTTTGATACGGTAGATAGAAATGCGCTCTGGAAATTCTTACAAATTATAGGATGCCCACCTAAATTTTTGCCACTCTTGCAACAGTTGCATGATGATATGGAAGTCGTAGTAATATGTGAAAATGGAATTACAGATTCGTTAAAAATATCTAGCGGAGTTAAGCAAGGGTGCGTGCTTGTGTACCTGCATTATTTATTGCGTATAAACAAAATATTTTAACGTCTGAAATTAAAATAGAGTGTATCGTTTTGACGGGAGATTGTACACAACTTATCGAAATTTAATGCTGAAAGCAGGACAGGTTCATTTTGCAAAACTTGCAATATGCGGACGATATAAGTGCATACAGAACTGCAACGTGCAAATTAACTTACTTCGTGCAACATATAAATATTAAACTGTAGCAAGATGGAAATTATGAAAAATCTAATTACAAATGATAACTATTACATTGATGGAAATAAATAAAATAAAGTTAGAGATTTTAAATATTTGGTAAATACGATTAGTAATATATACATATATATATATATGTATATTAAAAGATAATTACTGATTATTCGTGATTTCTTACCCATGTCTTCGTCGGTGGCTTGCTGAGCTACTACGCAAAATCTAATGACGAACTTATCGTGTACCATCGCCGGAACCATGTGCAATCTGCCGGAATCGTTGATAGCTTCTAATAATTTCTTGTTTAGCTTGTTCGACGAATCGTTACGAAGACGAAAACACACTAATCCGAGCTAGGGTACACGTGATCAATTTTGAAGAGAAATATAGTAAATTATTTTTATCAATTGTAATAAAAAAAATAAAATCGAAAACTGCCGCTGGACAATTTGTTCGACATAATCCGGCCGTGCGTAGCCATTCGACGATATTTTCGGTTTTGCTATCTATCACGACGGCAAGAAGCACCGAGCTCAGCCCCCGATAGCTGTTACCCCAAAACTAGGGTGAATGGTTTACGACTAATCTTTCCACATCATTGAAAGTATCTAACATGTGTTCAGACAAGCTGTTAAGATGCCTGCTTGTCTTCAGGCACTGCTTTGTCAGATACGTACGGAATGTTTAGATACTCGCGTAGAGTTGCGTTGGTTATGTATCAGAATCTTTCAGATTTCATGTTGAGCTGTTTGCGTTATTGTAATATTTATATTTTTCGTACAACCACCAGTCGCGCATACGCGATTGGAAATTTTATTTAACTACGCGTGGAAGGAGTAAATTTTCTGGTTGTCAACGGTGGTGAAATTAATAAGAGGAAGAAAAGTGTCGGAAATGATTACTATCCCGTCTCACGTCTTGAGCGAAATCGTATAGAAAAACCGAAGATCGTTTTAAAATAGAATATAATGCGATGTGTAAGCAAACTTCTGAACAGAAGATGCGATTTATACGATGAGATATATACACTATCGATTTTTATTTCGAACCTTTTCCATCGTCTATATACTCGTTTACAGACGCGGAAATAGTTTTTACACTAGGCTAAGTAGAAATATTTAAAATAAAGCGCTAAAATATTTAAAATAAAGCGCTAAAATATTTATATCGTTCAATTCCTGTAGATTCCCAAGTTCCATTGGAACAAACTTACTAAGAAACCGACTAGAAGGTTGCTTTGTCAGTCTCGTCCGGCATTCCAGTTCCGGCTTCTAATTTTAAGAAATGCGTTAAATCCGGACTTGTTGCATTATGGTAAAGAGGGATTCAACTGACTATATCAGACAACGAGTTTCGGCCAAATCGAATATTCAGTTAGTCGTTGGTACGTCGAATGCCATATAGTGTCGGGTGGTTCAAACTCATGCGTATCTTATCGGTAAAACATCAGTTTCTGTCACTCATACTTCTCCCTGACGATGTCGCTTAACCTTCTTCGTTTTTCATTCAAGGTTCTTTTCTGATTTTCCCCCTTCACTATTATTATTCCTACATCTAGCCACATTTCCTACTGTACTTCTGGATTTAATTGCCGCATAAGGCTAGTTAATCTGATTTTATATATAGTACTCTATATAAAACTCTTGTTCGTTCTTAATTAGAGTATTATCGTCACGATAATTCCGAGTACATTTTACGATAAGTGTTGCTACTACAGATGTGGAAAAGATTTCAAGTTTTTGTAATTTTCTCGTATAACGAATTATTATCCAGATATATTATTATGTGACGTCATTATTTACGTACCGTTCTATAAAATTTCCAAGTTAACAATTTTCGCATAACTCGTGCGATCGTTAATAACGAATATTTCGAAAATTACTTAAGCAGTGTACACACCTATAATAGGTACTAGAATGAAATTTCCTCCGGCCACGTTCGCGTACCACCTTTGTTTCAGTTCACCGTTGGTGTCTACTTCCGTCGGTAGAGCTCGTTACTTAAATTCATCCACGTTTCAATATTCAAAGCGGATATTTATACGATTTTTCGGTCAGCTATACGTACTTGTCATTAATGTGAGAAAGGTGTCGGCTTTAGTTCGTGGGTAGCTTGTCTGAGTTATTCGTTTTAATAATTTTTGAATTATCGTTATACGTTAAAGTACGTTCGGAATTTTACTTTATCGTATAGTAGCGAGAAGAAATGTACTTTATTTCAATTATATCCTATGTTCAATAGGAAATGCTAATACCGCAAATAAGCTAATTATCTACAAATCTATCTTAAGACCGATAATGTTGTACGCGTGTCTTGTATGGTCAAGTCTCTCTAATTTATCTAAATTGCAAATACGTGCAAAATAAATGTTGTAGAATCGTTCTTAAAGTTCCGTTTTATGCTAGAATTAAAAAATTTTGAAATTACCATATGCGCATCGAGTAATAAATCAGCAAACCCAAAAATTTTTTTAAAGATTGCACCACCCTAAGCGCGTTTTATAAACAATATAGGAGACTATACACTCGCACTAGTCTCCAATATATGAGAAATATAAACATAAAATAATTAAACGTTATAGTTATTATTTAAGTTTAAATTGATTTTATGTATATAGTTATTTTCCTATTCATCGCTAGATCGTCTGTTATCTCGTATTGCATTTTATTATATATACTTATTTCATGCAGATTTCGGTGGTGGGTTTTCCTGCAGTTTATTTTAAGCTTCTTTTATTTATATTATTATTCATATATACACGGAAGAATTTTTTTTGTATTCCGTTATAGATGATAATTGTTGTTTCTTATTTTAAATATATAAATACACTTTTTATTTATTTATTTCTGTTTGCGTGTAGATATACTTTCTAGTATAGCGAGGATTGTACTTTTTTCTTCCGCTTATGCGTGCACATCCTAACCTGTATCGCTACGAGAGTAGTTTATATATACATGTATATTGAATAAGTGTTTTTTTTAAATATTATTTTAATAATTTAATATAGTTTTTTTTTTTTTTTTTTTTTTTTTTTTTTTTAATTCAGTTGTGTACTCATATTTAATCATTTAATCATTTACGTCGCTGCGTTCGCATTTTAATCGACATTAGCTGTTACGTGAACCGTAAACAAATAAATAAATAAATAAATATATGTATGTGTATGACTTAATTACAAAAATCAGTTTAAATCACTAAAAGTTTATTTCCTTAAATTTCACAAAATCTTTTCGGTAACTACGTCATTATCGAGCGATATTTAAATAAACTTTCATTTTATACGTATAAATTTGTGAACTTATATTTAAATTAATATTTCGTGTTTTTTTTAAATATTTATTTTATTTAAATATCGCTCGATGATGGCGTAGTTGCCGAAAAGCTTTGTGAAATTTAAGAGAATAAACTTTTAGTGATTTAAACTGATTTTCGTAATTGGGTAATAATAAAAAAGTCACTCTACATTCCACAATCTAAACTTTATGTATGTACGTATGTATGTGCGTTACCTTTACTTCGTTGCAAATTTCGAAACGTCTATCGGACCGCACGAAACTTTCGAATTTTTTCGCTAGTCGGCAATGATTTCGTATATATTTTTGCAAGCCGGAAATTCCGTACGTTCTCAATACAAACCACAATTTCAAAGATCGGAATCGTCTGCTCAACGGTACGCCCCAGTGACGATAGTCGATTGTACCGGCGTGATCGTGTTGCAAATATAACGGATTCACTACTAGAGCGGACGTTAATTTATAACGATCGCGAACCCATAGACACGAACAATCGAAACTGGTTAATAGCCATTTGTTGGCATTTAAATTGATGGAATCGGCGTATTCTATGCCGTTTAATGTCGATCTTAATTCCGGACAAATGAAAGAACTACCGGCGTAGGCCGAATCGACGTGCAACCAAATGGCCGGGAATTGTTGACACACTAATCCGATTTCCAATAGATTATCGAACGAACAACAACCCGTCGTACCTAACGTCGTGGATACGAAAAACGGTATCAATCCCATAGCTTCGTCTTGTTCCATAACCTGTAGAAACGTTTCAGGCGAATATATATATACATGCGCGCCACGTTTTTTCATATATACATATATACATATATATATATATATATATATATATATATATATGTATAACATTTTATTGCATCCTGGTTTTTTATAAACTATAGAGTGACCTATAAAAGACGGACGGGTTTGTTGTCTTTTGAATAACTCGAAAACTACTCGACCAAAATGTTTGAATGAAATTTTATTTAAAAATAGGAAAGTGAGAAATTTACAATAATTTGATATCGTTCAGATGACCGCCATTTGCAACTCTATATTCGTTTAGTTTTTTTTTTTTTTTTTTTACAAAATTTTCTAACATTTTTTCCAGTATAGGTCGCTGAATTTTTGAAATTTCTTCAGAAATCCGAGTTTTCAGCAAGTGTTTCGTAAACGCTGCTCTTAAGGTATCCGAACAAAAAAATAACTTTGAATAAACTCTCTTTGCAATGTTCGATTCATGCCGAAAATTACGTTCCATTCCTGTTATAGGATGCGATAATAACTAAAATTAGACAAAAACCGATATCTCGCGTGTACGCTAAAGACGGAGCACACGCGGTTTGCGTTGTAGCAGTGTTGCCAATTGCGCTATTCTAAAAACAAAACCGTCGTAATTCTCTGAGTCACCTAAATTTATCATATCGTAATTAATTAAACCAACGTGTGCGGTAAATCTTTAAACGATTTATAATTTCATCGATACCGGAATTACTGATTAGGCGCGAGTCCAAAAAAAAAAAAACAATTAATCTTTTCTACCACCTGATGGCTGCTATCACGCTATGGGAGGAAATATTTTACAAATAAATATAATTTCAAATAATACTACTTTTCACTTTTCTTTTATTAAGAATGCCCGTAATCGGTAAAGGAAGATCATTCGTAATTTTATAGTCAAATATATATGTTTCGTAGTGTGTACGTGTGTGTCTACAGTTAGGCCGTCTTTCAATGAATAGAACGAAATAAGGAACTGATATTTTTCGCAATCTTTTAAATGTTTATGAAATGACTGCTGTCTCGCTATCGAAGGAACTATTAGCAACAATAAAATTATTTTTAGTTAATCCGTCTTTTGCTTATATATATATATATATATATATATATATATATATATATATATATATATATATATATATATATATATATATATATATATACGCAGACTATAGGATTTACCAACGCGTGTACGCAAAACACATAATTGACCACGAGAGAAACATGGATTTTCTAAATCCGAGGCGGAAAACCGGGCATTGTCTGACCTTGGAACTTGTTAATGGTCATAGGGAATTGAAATCTATTAAACGATATTGTAGCATCCGTTAGAATTAGGATATCCGGTGATCCTTTTAATGACCGAACGTGTGCAATTCTATAATCTAGGTTATATTGGCAGTATGCGTAGTGTGTTCGGAGAATTTAAACAATTCAATTGGATAATTTACCTTTTCAAATGTTAACGCGCGTTATTTATATCACATTTATGCGAAGCATATGGAGTAAATCGGAACGTCGGAGAAATATTTTCAATTAAAAAACAACGCTATCTATTGAAGACTTATAGAATTTAAAAACTGAATTCAACCCTTTCTCAATATAAACCGTTAAATTAGCAATACAAAAAAAAATAAAAAAAAATTGGCGATCACTAATCGAGATAAAAAACTATCCCATCTTTTTTTAAGCTGAACCAAACGATTGTATACAACATTTTTATTTTTACAGTTTTCCTTTTTTTTTTTTAAATTTTTAAATTTTTTTTTACGAGTAGCTCACGATATTGAGTATATTTCTGGTTGATTACAACAATATGATAGACCGTTAAAGGTGCGCATACGTCGTCACACGTTGTCCTGTCGTTGGATACTCGGTAGATACGAGTGTGTAGTACTCAGCGTGCGACCGATATATATATATATATATATATGCAGTTGACAGCTGTTTCCAACCTCCATGAACAGATTTTAGTAATTTTTAAAGACCAAATTGCTAAATTCTTCTTCATATTGTTACATATACTTGACCGAGTATGGAGTGACTAGTTCCACGCGTCCAGAATTTTCTGGCTATAATATTTCGCGTTGTCATCTTCTAGCGTGATCGGCAAATAAACTTGAGTAGGCCGTTGTGCCGCACGGAGTATCTCATCGTGGTGGTCTATTATCCCTCGATGATTCGGAATCCAGACGAAATGCTGACGTTACACGTTTAATTCGAGAATGCCGTGTCATATATATATATAGTGCACCATTGTTACAGTAGTGTTTCTCTCGCTTCAATATACTGTAATGCCAAAGCTGAGTTAATATTACATACTGGCCAGCAGATAAATCCTCCGCGATTTGCAGCGAACACCCGAGAAAAGCTACCATTTCGATTGCTGATCGTTTGAAATCGGTTTAGTTACTTTAATTTCGTCATGTACGTCCTTATGATAGTTCCGTTTACGTTCGTTGATGCAATTGAAATTTGGTTGAAATCAAAACTAAATTCTTATCGCGTATAGCGTGAAAGCTGGCAAATCATTCTGTATTTTGCGTAGTTAATATAATATGTGTGCATATGTATGTACATGTGTATATGTATGTTTATATATGTGCATGTGTACTTCGTATATTTTCGTTTTTCTTTTTATCATATTTTATTTATTTGCTTGCAGGTTTTTCTTTATTTTTTCCTGTAGTCTAGCATTCGTCTCATTAATTTTTTAGATTTAGTAATACTATATAAGTTAACTAAGATATAAGGTACTTAACTTTATGAACCTTATTAATGTAAGTATCATTATGAAATAAAGCTTCTTCTTCTAAAGATAGTAAATCAACTAGAAGAGCATGGATAAGGTTGAATATTAGTTTTTATATTATCGCGTGCGTGCTTGTAACTGAAATTATAAAGAGACGAGCTTGATACATCGTAAGAAATGACGTTACTCTTTTAATAAACAGATTTATAAATATATATATATATATAAGCATTGTTCATTAATATATATATATATATATATATATATATATATATATATATATATATATAAACATGAAAGCACCGTGCGTGTTTTAATGATGTTGCATGAGATTCATGCCTAGACGACAGACAACGCTTGTCAGCTAGTCCTTCCGTTAATTAATGTTTCTTTGAGTATTTTAGTTTTTTCAAGTTTTGTATTATAACTGGGTCACCACTTGGAGTTCATTTCGGTATTTATCAGATTTTAATAAAAAATATTTTTTTCGATTTTCAGAATAAAATTGAAAAAAGGAAACATAGTTTCATTGCATTTTTTAGTTGAAAGTACGAAAGAAATAATGCGCACGGATGTTTACTCACGAAAATTTCAAACAGGAAATAATTGAATTACTAACCGAGGACAACACGATAACAATAATAATAGTAGTAATAATAATAATAATAAAACCAAATCAAATATATTTGTTATTACACACGAAGTGAAACAAAATTTCTTACTACGCTTAGCTTTCGCTAATGCTGCACGAACAGAGGTCTATATATATATATATTTCTATCTATCTATCTATCTATATATCTATATATCTATATCTATATCTATATCTATATCTATATCTATATATATATATATATATATATATATATATATATATATATATATATATATATATATTTCTATCTATCTATATATATATATAATAATTTTTTATAATGTGGAATGTAGTGATTTTTTTTATAAAAAATCATATTTTTAATATTTATTTTCATTTTACTTGTAAAATTGTGTTTTTTAAAAAATTTTGCGTTCGTATATTTTTATATTTTATATTTTACTTTTGGACATCATACATCGCAACAGTTAATGAAAAATTTCAAATTCCACCAGTACACAACTTTTACAGAATCCGGAAAATAGTATTGAAGAAAAAATTAATATAAAAAAACAAAATTAATAAACAAATATATTGATATTAAATTTCAACAAATCAAAAAATAGACAGAACAGAAGCAGACAGCATTTTTGGAGCATATTTTCACAATCACCATCGCATATTTTCAAGTAATTATATTTAATTTATATTTTTAAAATTATGATGTTTTAAAATGTTTCATTTGATAATGGCGTAAATGCCGAAAAGCTTTGTGTTTTCTTTAAGAAAATAAATATTAGTGATTTAACTAATTTTCAATTGATTTTTTTATATATATAATATATATATATATATATATATATATATATATATATATATATATATATATATATGTATATATATATATATATATGTATATATATATATATATATATGTATATATATAATATATATATATATATATATATATATAAATATATATATATATATATATATAAACAATATACGAACCTGAAATCAATTAAAATCTTCCCATCACTAGTATTGGGATCTATACATACTCGTAAATAATTAAAAAGACAAACATATTAGTAAACATACATATATATCTATATCTATATATATATATATATATAAGCATTGTATACGAGAATATGTGCCTCTAGCTATTCTATAGTTAAATACTTATTCACATTTACTAGCGCATAAACGTATAAAACCACTTTCACTCGCATGTCCGGCATACACTCACACATAACGCTCATTCGTCTGTGTCGGTACGTACATCCGAATTGAAACATATGCTTATATACGCTCGATAATGTTATACGCGTATATATACACACTGGTACTTGTAGGGCTAGATGTCGCTGATCTCTTGTCGTGATTGGAAAGTCGCGGAAACGCACTTGCGGGGATCTACAACAACCAGTAGGTTGCAAGAGGTTGAAAAGCAGAAACGTTGTTGATTTAGCGTGAAGGTTCAATAAATAAAATCGAGATTGCGCTGACGAGCAAATCTTGAAACTCATGATCCTGTCAACATTAAAATCTAGGTAGTGACTATACTAGTCAGGTGTAGATAGGGTGCTAATATTTTTAATACAACGGACGAAACCACTAGATTTACTCCAGTTAACGGTAATGACGAAAAGCCGTTTTATGAACATTAATTAGATAGATGGGGCTATAAGTGATTAAATTGTAAATTACTTATGATAACATCTACTGATAGCCCCCTGGAAAGGCTAGACCTAGACCATAGCAGGAAAGAAGGAAAAAAGTATCTCGAGTTATTCGGCAGTGTCGCCATTGTGTGGTCGCGTCGTCTTTTAATAATCCCCATTGGTAGACTTTATTCAATACTTACACATTCATATACTAGACGATGGTGTTGCTAACTGAATAGGAAGTTACAGTTTGACGACTGACGATACACGCGGTGACTGACGTTTTAAAAAACAGCTGAAGAGTAGTTTTTCGCCAGACTAGGAACTAAAACATTTTATTTATTGAGGTTTTTTTTTTTTTTTTTAAAAGTATTTCAGTTAATTTCTCCGATTGACTAGCTAAATAAAATGCCTCATTTGTTCTCTGATCATTTGTATAAACATTAAAAAGCAAAAGTGCTGGAGTACTGCCTTGTGGAAGATCGTTCTTTTGGTATTTCCAACGACTTTGTTTCCCATTCAATATTACGGGAACGTTTGATTTTTTTAGTATATTTTCTACAATCTTCATAAATGTGAAATCTGATGTCATTTCATATATCTTCTTCGGCAGTAAATTTCCGTTGATACTGATCGGTAACTTTTGCTGATGACACGGCGAAAAGTCTTCAGAATATAACAACAAGTAGGCCGCAAGAGGTTGAAAAGGAGAAACGTTTTAACGTGACGGTTCAATAAATAAAATCGACATCTTGCTAATGGGCAGATCTCTTGAAAATCGTGATCCGGTCAACATATAATCTAGTAAATGACTATACTAGTCAGTTCTAGATGTGAAGGAGATAAAAAAAAAAATACGATTAATCAGTTTTTAATATTTCGGTAATCGAAATTAAAATCTCTCGTGTACATCCAAAACGGGTTTTGTATCGGATCGAATTTATTGGGGAAAAAAATAATAATTCGATCTTAAGAAAGAGGCGATTTAATGAGTTGTAATAGCCGTTTGTCGGATAATATCAATGAGAAATAGCGGAAACAGATTAGCGTAATGATGCGGCAAAAAAATCTGACGGATTATTCGAAAGTCGTGTAATATTGTCGCGGACTCTGCTATTCAAATTTAAATTCAAATTCGAATTCAAATTCGAATTAATTTCAAGTTTCTGTTTTAATTCAAAGTAATTTAGCCACATAAAATAAAATACCTACGAGCAACGATAATTGTCAAAATACAATCATTCGTTCTCTCACGTCATGAATACATCAGACGCATTCATATATATATATATGTATACGAATACACATTTTAAAACCTTCTCTAGGCATAACACGATATTTTTATACGATGAAACTAATAGTGCTTTATTGAACCAAAACATGACAGTGGAACTTCGATATTCATATTATGACACATAACGGATATATATATATATATATATATATATATATATATATATATATAAGTTTCGATACAACGTTACTAAAGTTAATAATGTAGTAATGTAGGTGGACAAAATTTCTTTAATTAAGAAGAAACAGCTTTATTTCACAATGATACATAGATAATAAGGTTCATAAAGTCAAAAGTACCTTATTATACTTTAACAGTTAACTTATATATAAATCTGGAAAATTAATGGGACAAATGTTAGACTACAGGAAAAAACAAACAAAAACCAGCGAAGAAATAAATAAAATATGATAAAAAACAAACAAATATATTAAGTACGTATGCACATATATGCACATGCATATACACGTGTACATACATAATGCTCTCACATGCGCATATGCCGTATTAACTAGGCAAAATAAATAATTTAATATAAACGAGTAATCCGTGCTTACGATGTTTCTACCTACATGGTGAGGCTTAATATATTCTAATCACCTATGAAAGTCAACTACTCTTAAGTATCTAGGAGTTATCATTGATGAAAACCTGACATTTATTCCACACTGCAATATGATGATAACACAAAAATGTAGCAATCTCTTCTCTATATTTGCTAGAATCCAGCCTAATGCATGGGGATTGGCTTATAGGGAGCGGCTCATACTGTATAAGGGTCTGTCTCATTCAGGCCCTGTTATGCGACTGCTGTCTATGTCAGTACCAGATTATCAAGAGAGTTAATAAACGGCAAAGGAAATTTCTCCTTAGAATTTCTTCTCTTTACAAAATAACACTTACGCATCGGCAGCTTGTGTCATTAGTGGCGTTCTGACATTGGATTTAAATTTAGTTGGCAGAGCGATGGTCAGCGAGCACATGCTTCTGTAGTTACATATATACGGGGGTCATTATGGTTGTTAGATAACAATTTCGCCAACACCATCGTAACACGTATTCCTAATAAAATTTTTAAGAAATATGTCAATACCCCTTGATCGTTGATGCTTGGCCGAGAAGGTGCGATACAGATGCTACCGATAGAAAAACATTTTCCCGTCAGATGTCTATCGAAGTTTAAAAATCGAAAATATGCGAATTAACTTCTCGCAGATGCTCTGTGGGCACGCTAGGTTTCGAGCGTACTTGTTCAGGTTTAAGCTTGCCACTGCTGACAGATGCACCGTGTGTTCTAAGGATGCTGTTGACGGTATTCATCGTTTTATCTTCGAGTGCCTTCTCTTTACGGCGTGACGCTTTCGATATTGACAAATATAAAAACTAGCTTCTCTCGAATAGAAAGAATCACGTAGACTTTCTCGAATTTAAAGCCGTACGTTATTTACAATTACAAATTAATCAAGGACAATTAGCTAAATTCAAACGTAAATCCAATACCCCCTTCGCTCCAAGCGGCATGGTCCACTCTCGCCAATATTTATAATTTATTTCTAATTTACCCGACTATATATTTATTAATATGTACAAATATGTAACGATGTTCATAAATTACCTATGAAAGTATAATCTATTTCGTTGTATTCTACACCTAAAACTTTTCCGATAATTTATTAATATAAGTAAGATGTTTAATTCCGAGTTCGTATCGGTAATTTTCGCGTATACCTGTAACGATTTAATGTGAATTTTGAATCAGTTGTAATTTTTAATAATGTACCGTTACTGATAGCCGAACAACGAGTAGAGGGGTTAATGTGGGCCGGCCGAATAATACTGCCTATATAGGTAATCATTTCTTATTAACGACCGATGATAAATACGATCGTCGATTAAAGATTGTTGAATGTACACGGAGGATTATTGCTTCGTTATCAATTAATACAATTAATATCATTATCAAAAAGGAGAGATAGACGAGAATTCAGGATGTGAATATACTTTTGCCATGGGCGTACACAAAAAGAGAAAAAGCGAAATATCTCGAAATGTACCTCTATAACCAAGAAGATTGAAATAAACGAGTAAATTAGCGAAAATGAATTATCTACTCAATCGGATCAGGTTGTGACCATTTACAAGCGGATAAGGTAATCTGACGTTTTGGATGTTCGTAATGGAAAATATAATATAAGTATATCGATACAGTACGGAGAATCCAAAGTAAAAAAAAAAAAAAAAAAAAAAAACCGTCGTACGTGGCAAACACGGGCCTACACGATGATCTTTCGATATCAAATTCGTTTGGATAAATCATATCAGACGAGACTCGAAGGACATCCGAATAATAACGCTATACTAGATAATTCTGTAGAAGTTCGACCACTTAAACCGGATAGGATATCGGACGTGTAGTTTTTTGTTATAACTAGACGAACACATCCTATCGCTTACTCGAGAGAATTCGTCGCATAATATGCTTTGCGTGTTAATCGCATAATGACGCGTAAAACAGGACGAATCTAGGCGCATTTAAATTATTAAGAAAAAAAATTCTCTAGGCGGGGAATTATATTCCTTTTCCTAACTTCTTATTCGTGATTTGTTTCTATTAATTTATTATTATTATTTAAAGATGCGATCTTTATTTAATTTAAATAAATATCGAATATAGTCTTCTGCGTGAACTCGATTGAATTCAGTCCGCTCTCTCTCAGATTTCACGCGCTTATGCCTGCTATGAGATACGAAGCCTATTGTGTGTGGGTAAATATAACATAACAGCGGCTGCACTTAAATTCTTGTCGCTGCTCGTTGTTATAAAATTAATTCTCGCTTGAATTCTCTTCTTTTTATTGTATTTACGACGACCCGCTGTTAGTTTCTTCGTGATTGATTTCCACTCATTCCGATTTAGTGCAACTTTTTCCCAGATGGCGTTGGTGCGGTTTATTCCTAATTTTTTCAAATCGTCCGCAATGACGTCTTTATATCTTACGGTGTCGTCCCGTTTTCCGTTGTTCAAGACTCCATAGAACACAGTCTTTCGGGAACACGTTCATCATCCATACGGATCGCATACCCATTTGAACCGGTTTTCCGCTAACAGTTGCTCTATTGAACCACAACAACCCGTTATATTCGATATGTACTCGTTGTTGGACTTTTATAGTAAAGTGTGTAGTTTAAAGGCTACATCGTCCTGTTAACCATAGCTTATGGTTTTCGAAGTCAGTAGTCGATTGATTGTGACACTACGTAAATTAATCTAAGAATTTAGAGATTTCATAATAAGTCTGCCGGGTGGCGCATTTTTAAGACGTCCGATATTTCGACTTAGTAAATTGGTAGCTTTCAGACACGTCGGTGCAGACTGTTCTTGCGTGCTGTAGCGAATTTTTGTAATCTTCTCGTGTAGATGGAATTTTCGCTTTAGACCGGCTCAGATTTCGCGTCTTACCGCTATGCAATTATTCTAACATTTACCAGCGTTGTTCAATAGAAGTAAAACTAATAATCCATGCAACTGAAAAATAGTATAAGTGTGCTTTTTGGACTTCAAGATTGTATTTAACCGTATATAACGGAGTATATCGACGCAGAACGGGTATAGACGTCTTAGACGAACGGTAATATTAAAAACTATTATATTTCTAATAATAATAATAATAATAATAATAATCGAGTCGCGAATATTAAAATTACGTGTATATAATATAAATCGTCGAAATTGTACGCAATACGAAGAACTTACGACGGGACATATCGACTATAATAATCATAATAAACGTAAGAAGTAGATAATAATGATGTCCTACTAACGGAAGCAGCGTCGTTATATTAGTCGGATAAGAAGATAAAATATCGCTGACTTTGTGTGGAAGAAAAGGGTGAGGTCAGGACAGTTGGAATTCGTGAGAAAGGAATGGCTGTGAAAACGTGAGGCAAATTCAGAATGGAAAACGGGCGTAAAAATTTTCTACGTACGAAATTCATTTCGAACGATACCATACGATACGATACTGAACGTTATTGTTGAAATTACGATAACCGCTATGCAATTTTTATAAGAGCATCTTTCAGACGCCATAACGTCGCGAATTTGTTCAATGTGAGCGTATATATATATATATATATATACATATATATATACATATATATATATATATATATATATATATATATATATATATATATATATATATATATATATATATATGTATTGACGTATAATATATTCAATCACATCGTGTATATATATGGAATATTTAATATTAGTATTTTTCATTATAAAAAGGTGTTTAATACTTTTTTTTTTGGTTATTTTAATTATTACTTTTTTTTTTTGAAAACATAAAATTATTGTCTAAAATTACAGAAAACAGAAATTTGTATATATATATATATTAAGAATGGAAAATATGGATCGCGATGAAAAGCTATTGCTTAGAAAGTATTTTAAAATCAGTATAATATTTTTTTGACTTTTGATTTCACTCGCGTAGCCTATTACATAGACAAGTTGTAAAAAAGACTATAAACAAAATGGAGTGTTTATATCTGTGGTGCAAAAATGCTGAGATTTTGATGAAATTGTTTCTGTTTTACTCGTCTCGAACCCCAAATATTAAACCCTCCTTTAGTAGAACTTTGCGTACATACTATCGTTTGTGACATTTTTAAAAAACCACTATATATATATATATATATATATATATATATATATATATATATATATATATATATACAAATGTAAAATGTACAGAAAAAAAATTTAAATTTAGTAAAAAATTTCATTTTAAATGTTTAGTACTTTCCCAATTGCATACTTCATAATAAATAAGCAAAAGTAGGGGGGGCAAAACCTTATCATAATTTTAGGAGCTTTTCACTTGCGGAAAAACGATACTCCTTCATAGGTAGCAGGCTTAGAAGCCCCCACTTATAATGTAAAGTATTATTTTTTCACATTTCATATAATGAATATATTTTTAAAATTTTTTATATTTACTCGATAATTAATAGCCGAATAGCTTCCGTGATTTTTCAATTGAGAAAATTTTTTAACGATTTTAACTACAGCGCTCTCCTGAATCGTAGTTATTTCCAACTACGATTCATTATATACGGATATGATTTATTTTTTGATAATATCTTTAGTCCTTTGTTGGCTTCCAAAAACTGCTGGAATTTTTTGGTCTTCGTATATTTTTAAATCATTCTTTATACATTTCCTTATTAATTTGTTTATTTCAACATCTTCCACCGATTATCTTCCTGTTTTTTTTTTTTTTTTGTATTATTCCCTTTAATCCAACTCCGTGCTGCCTATTGATCAGTATACCTTTCCGATACATTACATGGGCGCAATCTTTTACAATCAATATTTCTTCATGTACGCGTCCGACTTAGTCCAATTATGTTCCGTTTGATTTTCTCGATTTCATAAAGTAA
The DNA here is from genome assembly GCA_032883995.1 of Coronaproctus castanopsis. Classification (NCBI taxonomy): domain Eukaryota; kingdom Metazoa; phylum Arthropoda; class Insecta; order Hemiptera; family Monophlebidae; genus Coronaproctus; species Coronaproctus castanopsis. The sequence goes on from CM065054.1 coordinate 25,487,153, forward strand.
TTGCTTTGGTCGTACGTTATATGTCGCTATCGAAAATGTATTCATATGTTTTAGAGTAGCGTGTCCGGATCGATTCCGAATTTACTATTATTAATTAAAATTCTTTTCCGTATCGATGTGTATATTTTAGGTTTCATTCTCCGCTATTGCTAATATACCCGGGTAGGTTTTGTCTGTTGCGTACGCACGCGTAAAAAAAACCAAACTAGTTGATTCTGTATTTTAGATTGACCGAACGCATATCATCGCGACTGTGATGCAATACATTATATATATATATATATATATATATATATATATATATATATATATATATATATATAATATATAATTATAATCATCATGACGTTGCCCCATTGATTTCCAAACATTGCATACACTAACATCTATTTGCAGTCTAGTATCCGTCTTCTATAATCGTCTGCTATCGGCGGCGTCCACTGTGTCGTTAAGAGTTTTTCGGTCGATTCGTGATGTTTGAAGATGTTTAAAATTTAAGTTCTATAAATTACGAATTATTAAACGTCCAACATCGTTACGTATTGCATAGCTAAGTAAACTTTACGATAGCGTAATAATGACCGCTCGTACAGTCGCATTTTAACCGGCTTTGTATCGTATTCGCTCTGAATTATCCTTTTAACGAAGTTAATTTTGTACGCACTTACGTATATTAAATCTTACAATTAAATAATGCGAACGTCTTCGTCCCGGTTTTAACGCCTATATATCACATAAACCCGGCATTTTATTTACAAGTTATACGTGCGAACTTAAAATAGTACGAGCCGTTAAATGTATGAGTGAACATTTCACAAACATACACGCATATTATAGAGTAACCCGTGCGTGCGCAAAAAAAGTTCGCATACCTAGACACGCGAGCATACATATATATATATATGTGTGTATGCGCCAAAATGAAAACTTACAATTCGCATGCTATCATTGTTTCGGTGTACGACACTTGCAAATTATTTCGTCCGACAATATCGATGCTACATCCAACTAAACGGTTAAAAGTTCAGTTCGTTTATCTAATCCCCCGTAACTCGTTCGAATTATCGAGCGAATTAATTCTGACAACCTTATAAATAACGGCTTATACGTCCGTACAGTGGATTTAAAACTGCCCCATATATCATCAGCGATTTATTGTGCATGCTATCAGACGTTCTACCGGTTAACCGAGGCAGTTCTCTCAGTGTTTTAACTGAAGCTCACTTCGTTCGGTTATTAAGTGTTTTCTCCGAGTCAATCGCTTATCCAAATGCGTGCGCCGAAATATTCGAGCAACCGTTTATACACATTCGAACGTATAAATGTACGTTCAAGTGTAAAAATGTTCTCTTTTCGTCGCTGAACAAAAGAAACGATGGAACAGATATATATATATAAGTAAATAAGGTCGAAAATGATAATTGAAGATGATACGTCGTTACAAATCTGTCGCTACAACGTACAAACCTTTAAAAATGGTAAACGAGATATAACGGACGAATTTTCAAAGCTTCAATATGGAGCGAAGAAGTTCGGAAAAGATAACGACAATTTGCCCGAGATATTTGACCGCTCTCGCATTAATTAGATTGAAGACGATCTAGATGTTTTGCGTTTACACGTATCTTTTACTTCGGAATCGACAATTTATAAACTGACGAATTAATTTCGATATTTTCAATTTCACTATTTTACGCTTCAACTCAAATCTCCATTCTGAACAGGTAGTCTGCAGCCCCGATCATGTCTTTTTTTGAATGTTCTGCTGTAGCGCCGTTGCGCTCGCAGCTTTACCTTATCATCGTTCTTCGAGTATTACACCTCCGTATAATGTATCGTCCCTTTTACATCCGGATAACCTACAATTGTTCTCCCCTATATAGCGACGTTTTTAGAGAAGTCAGCATGCTTGATTAAGATGTAGATAGTCCCCACAGTATCACGTTGGGTGGGCTGTAAAGGCAGCCCCCCATTTAAAAAAAACCCCGACAAAAACTCAAATGTCCGATTTCCTCGATTTTGTTTCCGAATTTAATAAAAAACCGAAATTAGAATTTTTTCTTCGTATTTTTGTTGAATTTCTGATATTCGTATCGACTTACCTGTCTTAAGGTACCTCCTCTTAAGCTACTTTTTTCGTCCGGTTCTAAAATTCGTAATTTGACGAACGTCATCATGGCCGCCTTCTCCACGCACGAGTGAGCTTCTCTGGAACAATAGGCCATTAGTTTTGATAGTAGAACGCCTTCTTCGACAAACGGATGGAGTTTTTTTAATCGTTTAATAGCTTGGGCGCGAGCTGCTACCATGCATACGAATATACATTCGCTAGCCGAACTCTGCGAATTATTTATAATTGTAGAATATAGTAACGTAATATTTTGAATATATATATATATATATATATATATATATATATATATATATACATATATATATATATAAATATATATATATATATATATATATATATATATATATATATATATATATATATATATATACATATATATATATATACATATATATATATATATCCATTTAACTATTTTTTTATTAATACAAATAAAAGATGCTCGTCTAAACCGGTTATCTCGACGTTGTTTGTAGTAGTATTTTTTTCTGCTTAGTTTTCACTTTTCACCCTTTGGCCAGTTTAAGTGGATCGTTCAGACGATAGACTTATATTATTAGCCTTAATAAAATTATATAATCTAGATGCATCCAAGGAAGTATGATCCGCAATAAGTTCTTCAAGTTGCATTGACAGCGTCTTAGCGATAGAAGTTCAGACAGAAATCTATCTCTATTTTTATATTTGCGACAATACCAGATTTGATGTTCGATTATTACATATAGCGCAAACTCCGCTTCTGATGATCCCTAACTTGGCAAGATTACTAGGCGTACAGTTATCGACCACTTCGAGATCCCCATGTTTAAACCAGGGCTCTTTTGGAAATGAAAGTAATATTTGTTATACGTTTGTTGATTATTGTTATTATTACTGTTGTAGTTGACGTCATCGCTATTATTAATATCGTCAACATTATTCTTATCGCTATTATTTCATTCAATTCGTAATAATTTATAGACCAGGTAATCGCTGAAAGCCTTCTTTCGGTTTAATTGAATAATCATTAACGATTTTTAGTCATTATTATATAAAAAAAAACAATAAGTAAATATAATGAATTGTCCAAAAAGTTTGAGTTTTACAAATTATTATTATTATTTTTTTTATTCTGTCACACAATTGACAATTTGATTTTGTTTTCATTTTTTGTAAATATGTTTAGACACGCATTAATTTTGATAGGAAAAATTTTTACTATTTTCGCGAAATTTGAAATTATTTCTTTGAAGTATTTATCACGTCTTGACGTAAAAAGAGCTAAAAAAAATTAAGTAGCGATAAAATTCAGAAAGTATTTCCGTAGTATTGGGACTGAATGAAAAACCGATTAAAAACACTAATAAACCGAGCCATTGATAAACGAAGGAACCGCTCTAGATTCACGAAATTTGTTTGTTAACTACCACATGCAAGTAGGAATTTGAAAAGGCTTCCATTATTTCTACAAAATCAACGACCTGATTGTTTGCGGACACGTGTAAACATTCATTCCCTGTTATTTCGTTTAGTCTAATTTATTAATATTTTTTTAATCGTTTTTCATTCAGTCCTAATGATACTGTAACCGGTGAAATTGGTAGATCGTTTCGATTAAAGAGATATATTATCACGATATCACGATATGCCTATACTCGGCTCCCGAAACTTTTCCAACGACTTCTATTTTATGCGACTCGCATCTAATTGATTCCCGCTCATTTAACAATACCATCCCTCCACCTAGCCGTAGGCCTCCTTCGCGAACGTTGGCTGCCAATTGGCCACCGCTGTAATATCTGTTTAGTCCATCTTGTCTTGCCAAATGTCCGGACCATTTTTATTTTAGCCTGGCGATCCGCTCCGCTACGTCTATCAGTTTCCTCTGTTCCCTAATCCGTGTAATCGTCTTTCGATCTTTGAGCTAGATTCTAAGAAAAATCCTCTCGCGAGCCGTTTGGGTTTTCCTAACTGTCCCTTTAGTAAGGCTCCATGTTTCAGCTCCGTATGTCAAGACTGGGATCACGCACACTGATTAAACAGGAAATCTATCCTTAATTGTCTGCCTGTCCGTTCCGATTTAACTCGAAAACTATTAAAGCAATAATGGTGTAATTCTAACAGATCGCTTAGCCTATATTAACGGAATTCGTCTAAGCTTTACTTCGCATTGATATCACAAATAGGACGGAAATTACGATAATTAAAAATTTTAAAAAGTAGGAGGCAGCGATATCTGTGAAAACGTTTAAAATTGAACAGCCATCCCTATATAATCGGGAAACAGTACATCTAAGGTGATTCCGGTAGTGACAGGGTAAGTAGACATGAGGATGCAGATAACTAGCTGAGGACCTGGCTATTAAAAGTCTACATATATCCTACGACTACCACTCGGCGAGTTCAGGTGACCGTAAAAGGCTAAGATCGCTACTCCCTCGGTAACAAGCCATTGTCTTGTGGTTAGGATTTTAGATGTCATCAGGAGCGATCGGAAAAGAATCGACATAAATCCAAAGAAGAATAAATACGAACAATATGCTCAAGATCGTAAAGTGTGACCCAAAATGGTGACCACAATAACAAGCGTTAAGCCGCCAAAGAAAAAGAAGAAACTCTTAATAATGATCATACGATAAAACAGATTATAACCTGCCCTTCTTGTTACATCAACACATCGCATAGGACTAGACTCACACATGCGTTATAAACATAAATCTTAGTGGAGAACTTATACTCGAATTCGAGTGAGGATAGCTGATGATATATATATATATATATATATATATATATATATATATATATATATATATATATGTATGTATGTGCATATATAACTTCACATATACAACGCACTATTAGAAGTTTCACTTCAAAAGTTATTACTATGGTAATGCAATATAAATACTGATAATAATCGTTATTATTAAAGTAAAAACAATTCTAATTACGAACGTCGTTACACAAGGAATACAACGAACCGTTCGGACACCATTCCGGTAGTAGGCAATTATCCAGACGATTTTCGCCGAATTTATATAACGTCAATACGTTTGGACGTCGTAAACATCCGTAAATTTCCACTTCCGCTTTAAAAGTTCCTTTTTCTGTGTTAGTACGTTTTCCGACGAAGGAAAAAGTTTCTGTACTAATACTGAAATTGAACTTTTGAAGTTCGAACCGGAAATTTACGGATGTTTACGATATCCGAACGTATTGACGTTATATATAAATTCGTCGAAAATCGTCTGGATAATTGCCTACTACCGGAATGGTGTCCGAACGGTTCGTTGTATTCTTTATGAAACGACTTAAAACTGTCGGCGAAAATACGTCACATCGGCCGACAAATGTAGAAAGTTTTCTTGGAAATTATTTTTTAAATGACAAAAAACATCTGTGCCTCGGCGTGCAGAGAAGAAGTGAAACTCAAAGAAATTTTGACTAAGTTCGATAGAGATTTTTTTTTTTTAATTTTTACGCGTGTGTATCAGGGAGGGTTTGGTCGGTTTGACCCCTGGAATCAATCTGATAATAAGAAAGATATACTCGTTGTTAAATGCAGTTTTGCATTTGTTAAAACTATTTTTTTTTTTATTTTCATTTATTTAAATTTCGATGTTTTTGAAGTAAATAAATAGTTTTGAATATAGGAGGTACTAGAAGAATTTTATAGAAAAACGTGAGGAATAGATTTTAAATTTTTAAACTAAGTATTAACTATGTATTATTCCTTCAAAAAATATAAAATCATTATTTATCGTTTATTTTTTAGCGGAATTTATTGTAACCATCTCCCTCTGTCCTCAATAAGATACTATTAGTGTGTTCCAGCGACGTTAAATATTTTTGCCGTCCATTTCTAACAGAATTACATATTCGACGTGTAATAAGTATAAAAATAACTCTGGTGAGTTGGATTAGGGCTTGGGGTTTAACTTAATTGAGTTTTGGTTATTTACTTAAAGTTCAATTTAACTCGGGTTTACTGTTATAATTTAGTTTTGTTTGAAGCCCCCTCTTCAACCAAGTCTGGCTACGCCACTGCGTATGTGTATATATATATATATATATAAACACACAAAACCAACATATATATATGTGTATATATATATATATATATATATATTATATTATATATTGTGTGCCTATGTATATACATATATAATATACATATATATCCGTCTGTTATTTCCGCTCGCTCGCTTATTTTGCGGGCTAATAACTTCCCATATATACCGCGCCAATAGAAGTTTCACTTGAAAAAGAAAGAATTACACAAACGAAGCAGTGGGTAACTTCTACTAATGATAATTTTATCGCTTCTTCCTTTTTTCAATAACAAATATGTACGATTCCCACAGTTACTTCTGCATACCCGCCTACCAAGTGCAACCCCGATAAAATCCACTCCCCTGTTTTGTCTATATACCTCTTCGTACTTGTTTCTATTCTAGCGAACTACATTCTATCGCGTACTTTCTACATTCATATTGTCCGTTCCGAATTTTATGATTTTAACGGAACTACTTCTTCCGTTGCAGCATCGTGCTCTAACTGTTTTCTTTTTATATTGTATCCTACGAGGAGTGTAAACCTTTCTTTCGACGATTTTATATTATCGCATATCACATGTGTGGGTGTGATTAATAATGTGTGAAATGTAGTAATTACATTTAAAATGATAAATTCATTAGTACAGACGTCATTTAACAGATCCGGTTAAAAAATACGAATAAAGTATAAACGTACTTACTTGTATTACTCCTCCACCAATACTTCTGCGCTGTCCGTCGATACTTAAGCTGGGTGTTCTTTCTAGATCTTTCGATGGTAGTCTTGGTATAGTGTTGTTGTTATCATTTTTATCGTACATACCGGGAAACGTCAAAAATTCATTCGGTAAACCGATCGCTTTTCCTGACACATACGAATATATATATATATATATATACATATATATATATATATATATATATATATATATATATATATATATATATATATGTTACAGACTGAAGACTTTAACACAAATATAAGTAAAATAAACGCAATAATAAAATTCGAACAAGATTAGATACGAAGATTGTATTTAGCCGACTTATTTAAACGGAGCATTTCTTCTTCTACTCGGCAAACGCGAACGTGTTTCCATCCAGTTCTATATAGTAGGTCATTGAAACGGCACCTATGCGAGCAACTATAGCAGATGAAAAGATGTTAAGATTGCACCTCGCTACATATACAGGAACAGCTTTCAGAGAGATTCTTCACTTTTTCATGTTATCTTTTGTTCGACTAACTCACGGGGTGTTTAAAAATCACTAAAAAACTTTTTTATTACATAAACACGAAGCTTTTCGACTATGAAGTCATTTTCAAGCTATGAAAATGACTTCATAGTCAAAAAGCTTCGTGTTTATGTAATAAAAAATTTTTCTAGTGAGTAACTTCGATTTTATTTTGTTTTGCTATATATATAATATATATATATTTTAAACCTAGTTTCCTAAACTATTTGGTAATCGACGTAATTGAAGTTAAAGTATCGCGGATAAGCTACCTATCCAGTGAAAGGAGTTAATTATTAACGTTAATCCATTCGCACAATCAAAATACATATGTATACATTACATTTATTATGTAAACATACAACCACACAATGATTCCGATATCGAAAGAAAAATTAAAAATGAATCGTAATTACAATTATCATCGTGTAATTCGTTTAAATATTAAAAAAAAAAATTTACCGAGCCAATCTAATACGATGGTCTCTAATTCTGTACAGGATGGACTAGCGGCCTGCGAATATTAAACATAATGTACAATTTATAGAGAAAAATATAATTTTTTTTATAATCGAAAAAATAATAACGTGTTAATAACCAATAATAATAATAATAATAATAATAATAATAATAATAATAATAATAATAATAATAATAATAATAATCAGGGTCAGGCGATGAACAGAAATAATTATGTAAAGTATAAGAATGGTATTATAGGAAAAAAGAACTATACTATGGAACGTGTTACCGGTAAATGTTAAATGCTAGAGCGACAATGGATTATACGAACGGGAATGATAATGTTTTTAAAGAACTACATCTGAATCTGACGTACGTACTGACACAAATTTTACGTCATCGGACCGGACTTTGTCTCTGGAGAACGTACTCGATGTTTTCAGAACAGGCCATTATCAAGGTTTCAAATTAAGTTTTGAATTGGCTACACCCGATCTTCATCATCGTTCTTCTTTTCAATATTTTAATCTTTACAGTGAACTGTCCGCTAATGGGTTAGGTGTCGTACTCTCGATATATGCTTCTGAATCGCTACGTCGATCATCTTCTCTATGTACTTTGTATATTTCAGATATTCGTGTGTAGCTCGTAATACCCTCTTTCGATATGTCCGAATTTTGGCTTTTAACAGTCCCATAGTTCCGCTGCATATATATGTAGCCTGTACAGGATTTAGTACGACGTTGTACAGTAATAATTTGTTTACAGTATGAAGTCGCGAATGCGGACCAAGCAACCGGTATAGTTGTTTAGTCTTTAAGTTCAGTTTCATTTTATTCGCTTTAATATGAACGTTAATGTATATTGTATTTGTATATATATATATATATATATATATATATATATATATATATATATATATATATATATTATTTAACTGAACTCATGTGCTTATTGTTAACTTGTACAGGTGCACATTATTTAAAAAAAAAAAAAATATGAACGTAGAAGATTAAAAGTGGCCACATTCTTCTAAACTGGCTGTGCTTATTCTTATTACTTGTTTTTTATTTTAGTTAGATGAGCAACCGGGCATCATATTTTTAATTTACTATACGTAGAACTGTGCTCGGAATGCGTTATAATTATTTCGTTATTTTTTTTAGTAACAGGAATTCGGTTTTAAAATGCATTTAACTGGGAATTGTTTATGACCAGGCAAGCGTTTGGAAATCCAGAAAAGGTTCTTCTGAAAAAGACTTAGAAAAAATAAAACGAATATTACGACGTTTGGTCTGTGTTGTTTTATTCGGCGGAAACCTGTAAAATAAATGCAGATTGCGAAAGAAGAATTAATGCCGTTGAAATGTGGGGGCATGTCGACGCATGCTGAGAATTCCGTTGACAGTTAAAGTGATCCAAACCGAGAATTTCTGAGTAGATGCAATGTCAACAAGTGGAAATTAATGGATGACATAAAAAGAAGAAAAATGAAATATATCGCTCGCAAAATCCGAAAAGAAGGGCTTTAGCAGCACAGGGTAAAATTTCAGGAAAGGCACTCAGCAGTGAACAGATACAGATGAGAGAAAGAAGACCTGCGCTATTCAACAGGTTTACAAACTGGGAAATAGGAATACGTTGGAAGAATGCCGAAATCTTCGCATTAAAACGAATGAAGATATCGATAATAATGTCAACTTATTTACTAATCAAATAATAAATTCAACGTGTAAAAGCACTCCTTTGATCAAAAGTACAATAAATTATACTATGGTTTAATTATGATGCGCCAGCAGGTAATAATAAAGAGACAGCTAAAAAGACAGTGGATGAGAACGAGTAATTCGCGCGATAAAACAGCGTTAAATCATCAAACGAGCAAACTGAGAAGTTAAATCCACAATCAATAAAACTAACATATATATAAATATATATATATTCAACGCAATCATGAGATTACAATACGTTCCAGTATATTGGAAATTCGCAAATATAATTATGGTACCTAGAAAACTTTTTGAATAACTGACTTGCTATCGACCAATTTCCTTAGTTCCAATTCTGTCTAAAGTATTTGAAAAAAATTTACAAAAAAGGATAAAAAAAATAATTGACAAAGATAAACTAATTCCAAATCATCAATTTGATTTTCGAACTAGGCACTGGACAATACAGCAGGTTCACTTAGTGGTTAAGAAAATTAAAGAGAGCTTCGATAAGAAAGAAATATGCTCTGCAGTATTTTTGGATATTCAGCAAGCGTTCGATCGCGTCTGGCATCCAGGGCTACTCTACAAATGTAAGAAGACTTTGCTTGCTCCGGATTAACTTTTTTATAATGTAATTTTAATTATACAAATCCGACTTTCATTTATTACTAACGTCAGTAGTTGGACGAACAGGATTCCGATCTAAAGGCACAAGATGACTATTTACGAGAATTATTTTTCGTATTTATCGGATGATATTGAACAATTTGACCTTTAATATATAATGTATATATTTATATCTAGAAATATATATATATATATATATATATATATATATATATATATATATATATATATATACATATATATATCACGATCCGATCACGATAAATCTTCTATCCACTCCTGGATGAAGGATTTCCCCAACGTCTTCCACCCACTTCTGTCCTGTGCTTTTCTCAATCAATTTTTCCCAGCTCGCGGATGATATAGTTGTAGCGGTCAGAAGTGCAAAAGAGCTACAGATGATTATAACAGATTTAAATATATACTCGAACAAATTAGGACTGAAAATAAATTTACATAAAACAATGACGAACAAGGAAAAAGTGTACAAATAGCAGTAAAATCGGAACAGATAGAGCAGGTAGATGGTTACATATTAGGTCATCAAATCGCAACAAATAACGATAATGAAAGCAAGAAGTGGCAAGGAGAACATCGCTATCGTGGATTGCGCTCGGAAAATTACGCATAGTATTCCGCAATAGTACACCGATTAATCCGAAACGTAAACTATATAACCGACGTGTACTTCCGATTCTTGTATGCGGTTCGGGAACAAAGACCGTATAAAAAAATAAATTTAAAAAAAGGATAAAAACAAAAGCTCAGACTGCGCACGAGAGAATCATGCCGGATATAAGATTATCAGATCACAAAAAGAATGCATGGATACGTGAACAAACACGGTTCGATGATGCAGCGGAACGGATGACTAGAACAAAATGGGGTCGGGCTGACCAAGTCGCTCGAAGAGAAGATAATAGAAATGGTCGAAGCGGATCTTACAGTGGTGACCCATGGACAGGAAAAGCAAACAGGGAAGGCCAACAAAAGTCTTCCATTTTTTCGTTCTGCTGTTATCGTTTTCAGTTAAACGAAGTGCTTGATTTTCGCTTCTTTCTCGATTATATCTATTAGCGCCTGTCTTGGTCTTCGTTTCGGGCTTCACATGGGTATTTTTCCATCTGTAATATCTTAAACCATAATAACTTTGCCTTATCCATTTCAAAAAATGATCAACGGAAAAGAAGTTAAAAATTACTAATTTTTCGTCTTCACGAAAAATTACAAAGCTTTTCGTTTGTTAAGCCGTCATCGAGTGAATATAAAAAACGTAAATTATAAAAATATACACAAATTTATAAAATTATAAAATGTAAAAACTCACATATACAAAACTATCAAAGTGATAAAACAGCATTTTAAAATAATCCGAGAGCGAATGTGTAAACAACGCAATCAACAATGAGCTATGCAAGATTTATATATAAACAAAAATACAATAGCGTGTAACATAAAAAATAAAAACGCTAATTTTTACATAAACAAAAATTGCCAGTGAAATTAAAATAATGAAGATAATTTTAAAACAGTTATAAATAAATCATAACGTATTTTAATAAGCTTTTCGACAATTACGTCATTATCAAGCGTACACAATAAATACTATATGAAATATTTATTGCGTATGCTTGATAATGTCTTAACTATCGGAAAGGTATAAATGACTTTTATAGTGATTATTTCTTTTGTTCATAATTCAGCTATGTGTTTTTGTTTATATATAAATTTTATATTGTTGATTTTGTTGTCTACCGCATTCATTATCAGATTATTTTAAAATGCTTTTTTATCATTTTGATAATTTTTGTAAATTACGTATCTAAGTAATTTTCTACATTTTATATTTTTTATAAATTTGTGTATATTTTTATAATTTATATTTTTTATACTCACTTGATAATGGCTTAACAGCCGAAAAGCTTTGTGATTTTTCGTTCGTTTTTCATTGTTTATTTCTTTTTTTTTAATTACTGCATTCAAAACTTTTTAAATTGCCTATTTCAGTCTTGCTTTTTTAATCCTTTTCAAATGTGAACTTCATCATTCGGAATTTTATCAAACCACAAAATTTTAGCAGGAGTCACTAGCACCATGTTTCAAAAGTCTTGTATATATATATATATATACATGTGTGTGTGTGTATTATATAATTGCATGTAGATGAATGTAGAGGAATGTAGAGTAAAATAACATACCCATGAAAATCCGATGCAACCTATCGCGTCGCTCAACATATCTGCCAATATGGATGGAAAAGAATTTCCTGATGGGAAATATGCATGAAATCGCGGATGCTGCCAATGTGTTACCTACATTTTGTCACATAATGAAATTTAAATGAAAAAAATTAGAATAAAATAATTAATCTATGTTAACATTATATATATATATGTGTGTGTGTGTGTCTTTTAAAATAATCTGATCAGTTCATATTTGATTAAGTGTTTGAGAATTTCGAAGTTTGATAAATATTTGTTTATGCTTAAAATTCATTCTTTTGCACTCGTCCCAATCTTTGTACTTATTAATATATTACACAGAAAAGCAAAAATGATGTGTCGTTCATGCCTTCATCCTTGGCTAACATAAACGCAGCTTTAACTATATTACCGAATTAACCGCTCGATTACGTATATTACATATATATATATATATATATATATATATATACATATGTATATATATATATTTCTTTCTTGATCGATTACCTCAGCGGGATGTCGTGATCACGACTATGTCGATAAGGATGATCTAACCAAACCTCTTCAATATTCACGATTCACAGCTTGATGACTGCACACTAATCCTAATTTAATCTTGTTAGTTCATGGATTCCATCGAGCTGATGGCCATCCTCTGGTTTTTATGTTTTGCGTTGTACAACACACCCGATGCTCCATTCCATTTTCTTTCCGCATAAGATGTCCAAAAAATTTCATCTTACGATTACGCATCTTAATGTACTATCTTGTTTTGTGTTAGGATACTAGTTGATCGTTGTAGAGACGCACCATGTCCAGTGTATTTATGGCTTGTTAATTTTCAACCATATTTCGACAATGATAAAGCGTGATAAATTAAATGATATTTTATTCAGAACAGGCATTGACACACAAAGACTGACGAACTTTATAAAAGAATCAAAAGATTAAATATTAAAATCGATCAACAACAAAATACGAATGATATAGCGATGAAGTGTGTGTAAAGGTCGCAAAGTCGCTTATATTGTCGCCGTTGTTATCTAATATATTTGAAGATGTATAAAAGAAATTTATCAGCGATTTTAAAGTGAATTAAAAAATAATAAATCATGTCCGATACACGGATAATATAATTTTATTATCAAACTACAAGTTACCCACGAGGCTTCGCCTGTGTAATTATTTTTTAAAATACAATATCGCTGCCTTTTTGTTCTAACAATATATATATATATATATATATAAATATATATATATATATATACATATATATATATACATATATATATTCGTCCGTACGTCTCTGATGCAACAAAACGTGGTTTGTATTGCGTGTGTTGGTAGTGAAGGTACATTCGAACCGGAGAACGTATTAAATTTTAAACGATTTGACAGATATATCGATGACTCATACTTTTTTAAAACTTTAAATTATTATAATTTCTGTCCTATTTGCGATGTCAGATTTGACACAAAGCTTAGAACGAATCCGATCATATAGAAGTTGTGCGAATTTCATCATTATTGCTTTAATGGTTTTTGAGTTAAATCGAAACAAACAGGTAGACAAAAAACATTTTAAAAAATAGATTTTTTGTTTATGCGTGATAAAAATAGCCCAATGCAGTGATTATAATTAAGATATTCGCAAATCACAGACACTACAGTTTTATGTATTAGTATATATATATATATATATATATATATATATATATATATATATATATACGTGTGTGTGTATTACCATGTTCTCTAATGGAACTAATAATAATGAAAACAAATTTTATAAATATTGCAGGAAATGACAAATAAATTACCCGCAGGATCCTTCGCTTTTTCAAAATGAAGAGAAAAAACGAGAAAAGAAATGATTACTTTTGTTAAAAAAAAAAGATATTTTACTATTTTCTTCTACAAACTGACTAAATACTTTGTCGAGAAAGAATGAACGATAAAATTTTAAATATTTGGAAGGAAAAATAATATTCTGGAGAGCTTTAAGATTTATATACTACTACTACTACTACTACTAATAATAATAATAATAATAATAATAATGTGGACGACAGTTTATACCTCTCTAGAAGTAAAAATCGTTACCCTATAGACGGAACCGGTCAAATAATTTTGGAAATCCTTCATCTCTAGTGGGGGAAATTTCGTAGAAAAAAAACCGTATGAACTTCATATTAATTGGCTTTCTTTATAAATTTGTACATCTTCGATTGTACCACCGTTCTAATTAATACGCAGTTCAATATCGTATTTGATCGAATTATTGCAATATATAATTTTACATTGCAATCGCGACTACAACGGTGGGTTTTAGTGTGTCTGCTAGAAGAATTAGCAAGGGAATTTTTAAATATTCACCAAAAGCTTCTGTATACTTTTACGCTCTAGAAGAAATGAAAAATAAACCTATATATTTTTCTCGGTTTTAACATGATAATAAAAAAACGTCAGACGGACGAAATGCGCGGATAAGAAATATAAGGCATATTACAAGCTCATTGACAGATGGAAAAAAAGACGGAATGCAGAGTATGTAGGACATATTGGCGGGATACGAGCAAGGAAGTAAAGATAATTCGGACAGCTCGAAGCGTAGAGACTGAGAAAATGTTTTACATATTCCCGATACTATGTTATAGTGTTGAAATCAAGATACTAACGAAAACACCGGAGAAGAAAGTAGTGTAAATCTAATTTTATCTGTGATTGTTTATACAATTTTAAGTTTTATTATGTTTCGTTTTTTTTTTATAATTTACCGTTTATCGTGTTTTATATCTTTAACGAATAAGCACACGCAGTTATGTACCGATATATATATGTTGAATCATACATGATCTGTGTAAGAAAAGATATGTGTATTTTTGACATGTATGTATTTTATTTTAAACTTTTGTATTATTATTATTATTATTTTTTAAAATTACATTGTGTAAATCTCCGTATGCTGCTCGTAACTATCAGGGTTATTACAGCATAATGAGAGACATGTGTTTAATTTATATGTACGTTAGGAGTCCGCTTTCTCTAGTTAAAATCAGAATTCTAACTATTGATTGAGGGTTGTTTGAAAGGATTTTGTTGTATTTTGTATTTTAACCTGCGTGGTGTAAGTGTTTGGCAGTTATAGATTAAGCGTACGACTGTTGATTCTGTTAAATGTCCGCATAGGGGGCAGTTTGTTAGCGGAGGGTTTTTGGTATATAGATAATTGTGTGATATGTATGACATACACGTATACGCGGTTTAGGGTACCGTATTGTTTTCTGCTTGTGCCATCCGGAGGCTACCAAGGTTCTATGGTTGAATTTATGCTCCTCAGGAAGGTTGTTTGCGAGGTCCAGTCGGTAGTCAATTACACTGTTTACTGTTGTTCACGAGTACGTGTGCTAATGTTGGTGGATATGATGAGTATTCTAGCGCTGGTGAAAGTTCCATAGACCGAGCTTCTAGGTATAGTTTAATGTGACTCGGAATTCACGGAAAGCGTATTTTTTATCCTTCCTTATGTAGTTTGTTTAGAATATTACCGGATTCTTGTTGTCTTGACGGCATATTAGTTGTAGAGAGGAGACGGAGTCTGTTTTAATCAATGCTTTTCGATGTGGAAATACGGCTGATCTGATGTATCGAATACGGTACATAGTTATTTTACAATCTATTTTTTTCCATTCGCTCCTTGCGCAATATTGCGTATTCGCGGATTTGTATTCATAAATCTATTATTGCTGTTATTTTGCTCTATGTGTAATGTAGGAAATGTTTTAATAATGCGAAATAAATTTGATTTTATTATTATTATTATCGCTATTATTATTATTATTATTATTATTATTATTATTATTATTATTATTATTATTATGGTGAAAATAAACATTGCAGGGATCAGTGACAGACCACCTTTTTTTCCCTATTTACATAAACGATTTATGTGATTTAAAAATTAATGAAAGATTATTTAGTAATAATTAATTAGTAATAAACGTTAATAAGACTAAATATATACGACTTCTACAAATCGGGATAGAGTTAGCTCTGGGACACGTTGTATAGATAAATTTGAATAGGTAGCCCATAACGAGAACTACTGAAATTAAATATTTCGCTATCGCGTTACATAACAAATTAAAGTGCTCACTCGATTGCAACGAAATAAGAAAACTAAATTTCTTTATTTTATTTGATTTTTTTGCATTCGAAACGTTTATAGCCCTATATTTCTCGCTTACATTGGGGTGGCGTGGATAAATATCACTTAAAATCCGTAGAAACGTTACAAAAGTCAGTCTTAAAATGTATCGGTGTTAATGACAACGCTACGAACGGAGACCTATTTATGCGATCTATATAATAATAAATTATTTCGCGGAAATAACAAATTTTAAATTTAATATAGATTTTCATAAAGGGGAAAACTAGATCGGTTAGTAAAGCCGAAATTCTGCCCTTTTATATTAAAACACGCGCGAGAATACAGGCGTGCTATTTATATATAGGGGCCAAATTACATAACGGCTTACCGAATTCGTTACGTTTTTATTAAGCTACAAGCTTCGTAAAATAAAAATTATCATTATCATTCTTGCTTTCTAAATAGACTAGTTCGAATATGAAATCGTCGTATGTGACTAATGTCGAGTGCTAAATTTTTAATTACATACGTCGTACTTACTTACGTGTAAGTTAATTGTTAATAATTTCAAATTTTATCATTATAACGTCTAAACTAAGTTATTCGTGCGCGATATTTTCTTCTCGCTGGATTCTTTTTTTTTATTAATTTTTTATGAGGAGATGCCATTAGAGCCTAGCCAACGTGATACTGTAATTCCTAACTGGTATTTCTATACTTCTCTAGAAATATAGCTATGTCCGGGAACGGATGTAAATTATGAAGGCGCGAAGAAGGTACAAAACGTTATAAGGAGGTACGAGACTTCGATAATTCGAAATTATTTATTTTTACATATTATTTGAATATTTTTAATTTATAATAAATGGAAATGTAATTTTTTATAATGTTTTGTACACGACGATGAGTAATATCGAAATAAATTGAATTGAATTATCATTATCATTATTGCTATTATTATTATTATTATAAATGAAACGCGGTAGGCAGACCACGTACACTTTGTACATTATTACGAACCGCATAAGATTATACAACAAAAACAATTCCAACTTGCAAGACGAATCATCATCATCAGTATTTAAGAGCATGTATTCATTTCCATTCCTTCCTGTGGTCTGCTATGTTCTTCATCTCTTTATACGTCATTTACATTCTTTTACTTGATTGATCTACGTCATTCTACGTCTTCCCCTTCTTCTTCTTTCCAATTTTCATTCGATTATGACCTTCATGAACAACAGTATATGCCTTAGAAGTCTTTCGCCTCTTCGCTGTATTGTTTCTATTAGTTTTCATTTACCATTCCCAAAACCTCTGAATTCCTTTTCTTCTGTGTCCACGAGATCTTCATCATGCGGCGCCAGCCCCACATTTCGAAGGCTTGCAAGCGTTTTTTTTTAAATTAACACCCACGTTTCTGAAGCATATAGTAAGATTATGTATGTTTTTACAAAAGGTTTTTTCCCGTATTTCTATGTTCATGTTTTTATTAACTAAATCTCTCTTTTTCGCAAACGCTTGTTTTGGCTAATTCTTGTTTTTATTTCTTTATCACTTCTTCCTGCGCTCGTTATTATACTACCCAAATATTTAAACTGTTCTACTTGCTCTAAGATCTTGTTTTCTAACATTATGCGTATTTCCTTTTCATATTTCGCTGCTACTAGAACTTTTGTTTTATTTTTGTTTATGTTCAAATTTATTTGCTTCAAGTATTTCTGCAATATTGTACGCCCCTACAATTTCAATTATTCGTTTTTAATGCGCTACACGAGAAATTCCAGCAGGGTTACTAAAGTTTTTTACTAACACGTGTTAAAATTTTTCAGCGCTAAAAATAAAATTATACGTATGATTGTACGCGCGTTTGTTCGAACTTTCTCGTCAATATTTAAAGACTAGTTATAGGAATAAAATTATAACACTGTGAAATTCCGAATGGAGGTCGCGACCACATCCGCAAACCACCTCAGAAATATAAAAGATCGAATAACGGAAGTTATCCGATCGAAAATCTCGAAAAGGAGTATTTTTAAGTAGATTTTTTTTTTAAAGCGGGAGGGGGAAAATCTTCAAAACTGATATAATAAGTAAATTTTGTTTTCATTAATGCAGCGCGTAAAAAACATGCACCGCAAGGGAGCCAAAATCAGCGCGTAGGATTTTTACCGACTAAAAACCACCTCCCACTATAAACAAAAGGAAGTTTGAAATGTAATGACGGAAGCCCTAGCACAATAAATTAACTTATAACGATGGAAGAAGGGACGAGATAACATAGTCCCTTCATCCATCTCATCTAATAAAAGTTTTTAAAATTTGTGCTTGTTACTTAACCTCAAGTAAATAAGCCTTATAAATGAAATTAATAATAAAAAAAAAAAAAACTTAAAACTTAAAATTAAACGAATCGAATATAAAACAAACTTATTACAGAACAGAAATATTTAAAAAAATAATCACAAATAATAATAATAAACAAATTTAATTATAAATAAATAGACGACGATCAGTTGATCAAGCTAATAAAAACTGCAACGGTCCCGGGGTAACGATCGACTTAAGCGCTAAAAAGAAGACAATTTTATGAATTTAATTCTCATAACCTGTTCAGCATATGTAAGGGGAAATATTCAACTCTTTTACCTAATTGAAAAATCTCTGCGCTGTCAATACCAAATTTTTGACGCGGAGCAGCAAAAGCGGCACATGCAAATAATGCGCGTTTAACATAATCAACCTCACCCGCAGTACAACAGGTGCAGACTGAATCACCAGCAAGGTGGAATCTATGAAGATAGGACCTAAGCTTGCCATGATCAGTCAACACCTGTGCACTGTAGAAGTTGATGTCGAATTTTAATCATTTTCATCGAGATGCAATATCTGGCAGAAAAGCATAAGTTTTCCCGCCAGTGATTGGAGTATCCCACCTGCCATTTCGGGACTAATAATAAAAAAACATATTTCTTAAATTTTCGGTTTGTCATTGGTTGCACAGAGATACCTTCAAACAGGTTGAAATGTTTCATTTTTAAACAATCCTTCCCTCATCATGCTCTCCAGTGTGAGCCACGCTTACAAGATATAAATCAAAAGGCAAGACCCCCACAGAGGACCCATGCAGCAGAGGTAGGAGTAGTCCTATATAATGAACCCATTCGCAGCAAAAACTTCCTTTGCTGCTTATGGGTCAGAACAAGTATTTTTCTGTTTAAATAAATAACCGCATCGTAACCATACAGAGCCTGAATGAGGCCTTTATACAGTGTGGAACGTTATTTGAAAGCCATGCCATTTTTTCGTATATTTAAAAATTTATTAAAAATTCACATTTCATAGAAATATATCGGAAATTGGGTAAAAACGTTAATTTTGTATGTATAACGCTGGAATCAGATAATAATTCCAACTCCTTGACCCGGCCAATAAGTGAGACATTGCCGAACACAGATACATTTGGTGGGGGGAAAATATTAATCTTAAGTAACTACACTCTCCAAGTACTTAGAATTACATGCGAGAAGTGAAAGTGATGAAGATCTCTCTCTGCTTTAAACACTAAACACAGATCATCGGCATAGGAGTTGACACGTAACATTTACATCAGAACAATATTTATCAACGTTATAATGTATGAATACAAAATATTCCACAGAGTAAGTCCAAGGACAGAACCCTGTGGGACTCCACATGTAGGTGTCCACTGGCCGATGATCCAAGCCTAAGTGTTGCAGAACGATTATTAAAATAATCTATGATAATATTAATAATAAAAGGATTAATACAATTATTTTTAATTACATCGACAATTGCTGGTCCCTTTAATATCGTACACAACAGACGAGGAACCGTCAGAAATATAATGCTCGACCGTTGAAACTAACGTATATACTGCGTGCTCGGCTGATAGACCTGAGCGAAAACCAATCTGATAGTGATGTAATGTACCCCTGACCGCAATCTCCTGCACCAAGATCTCATTGATGACTTTTTCATAGACCTTCCCCATGCAATTAAGCAGTGAAATAGGCCTATAATAAGCCGACAACTCCGAAAGATCTCTACCGGGCTTAGAAAGCGATCTGAAAGAGGCCGACTTCCAACAATCCGTGAAGAGACCAAAGTGTAAAGATTTTTGAAATGGGCAGTAACAAAGGAAAACAGGAGTTTTTTTTTTTTTTTACCAAAATATTGCTAATCCTATCGTCGGCAGGTGCTTTTCTTATTACGTAAATTTTGAATAATTCGGGAGATGTTATCAGGACTTACTACAGGAGAACTGCAGCCAGAAACAGGCAGCACAACTAAAGAGGAATCAACTTTAGAGGAAAAAAATCGGTCTAATAAACTTTATCACTCTCGGAGACCGTAGTCTGACTGCCTACCTTCATATCTGCTAGTAAAGAACCATTCTTAAATTATACGGTCTACCCAAAGCAAAGCTAGAGCTAGAGCTAACAAAGGCCTTTCAATACTGAAATTTAGCCTTTATTATCTCAGATTTATTATATAACCCATTCAATTCCTTTAGCACATTCTTATAAAGAAATACACAAAAGGAGTCCCCTTACATTTGGGGAGTTTTTTCCGGATTAAATTAATTTTAGTTATTGAAAAATTATAATCTGTCGTTCCACCAATCAATTTGTTGGGGAAAATCAACAGGTACTGAACAACTATCAAATCAGCTCAATCAAATACGTATTGAACTGACTGATTAATGTAGTTGCCCCTTTGATAAACAGTCTTTTACATTAACAATAAGCTTACTAATATAAGTATAATTAAGATGATTTATAAATTGATCCGGTTCAATTTTATAAAATCGTCTGGTATGGAGACGGCTAAAATTATCTTTAAAGTTAAAAATAAAGCTGCGACCGAACGGCCATCTCAACTAATTTATAAGATACTAAATGTGATGCAC
This sequence comes from Coronaproctus castanopsis, assembly GCA_032883995.1. Lineage (NCBI taxonomy): Eukaryota > Metazoa > Arthropoda > Insecta > Hemiptera > Monophlebidae > Coronaproctus > Coronaproctus castanopsis. The sequence continues at coordinate 25,508,645 of CM065054.1, forward strand.
TGGTAGAAACCAGCAAATAATCTATGATATTCGAGCCATTGTAATTAATGAAAGTAGGGTTACTACCATTCGCAACCACAAGATCCCTAGAGGCAACCAACTCGCTAAAGTCAACAGACTGGTTTCCCTGACACGAGGCTCCATTACTGGTAACTTGATGTTGAAGTCCCCAACAAAACAACAATGTGAAAATAGCTTGGAAGCTGCCCCATGGTCTGATCAAGTACAGGCAGAGCACGCGATTTAGATTTGTTAGGAGATGATTAAATAGATTAAGACTTGATCCATACACTTGTAATCCACTCATACCTATTCAACAACGGACCGCCTCCTTTTTGTCCATTTTGTAACACTTCTCAACTCGTTCTTCAGCGTATCCTAACAAATTGCAACCGTTTATCCGAACCCCGTCAAATGTTTAACCTATCCGCTAATCTATCCCAACTATCGCGTAATTAAATAGCCTTCATTTAAACGATCTCTTCCTACTCCTCAAACAATGTAATCTATATAATACCATCTAAATAACTTTATTAACCTCATAGTTGTGTTAAATCCGACTGGAAATAAATAAAAAAAATGCTTAAGTCGTGTATATATATATATATATCATAAATTTTTAATTATTATTGCTATTATTATTATTACTACTACGATTAATTATTAGTTCTTAATTTTTAATATTATTTTCCAATTTATAAACTAAATGCGGCTACCCGTTAAGTATAGATGGGTAAACGAGCGAGTTAATTGCATATTTTCAAGAAAAAATGCAACGAATCGTACGCTTTACCATCGTGTCTACTCATTATCATACTCTCAGCTCTGTTTTGCATATTTCGAAAGGTTCTTTTTACCGACAGAAAGGAAATTTTTCGAGTTTTTCGACAAATAAAAAAGAAAAAGTTTGAAAAAAAAAATAAAGAAAAAAAAATAGAAATATTTTTCTTTTCTCTGTTGTTCCGTTCGCGTCGAATGCCGCCGAAGACCGAAAAAACAGAAGAACAATAAGAACTGGAAGAAGACTTAATAATTACGAAAGGATCTATAGGTAACGTTCGGCTGTGCTATTCGATAGTCATTAATTAAGAACGAATTGAATTCCAAATTTTCAATAGTACTCGAGAGAGAATTCTTTCTATACATTACCGATATCAGGAAACAAAATGCCATCATAGGAGGACGGTCGGAAACTAAGGTATATGTACATATATATATAAATGTGTGTGTATTGTATTGAAAGATGAGAATCAATCGTCACGACTAAATGAAATTTGAAATAGACCAAAAGGTGAACAATACGAATGAAGAAATGTTATCAAAGTAGAGAGGTGTAACGATAATGAGAAATCGCCAATATATATATACATACATATATATATACTTATTGACATGTATGTATGTATGTACGAATGAATGATAGGTATATCTCGTCCATCGATAACATGACTATTATAACTTTGGCGGAAATCGTTAGTATTTCTCGGGTGGCGGATTGGAAGGGAATTCTTATAGGACCTTTAAATAAAGAAAAAAACCCACTTTTAACCGTAAATTAAAAGAGAAAGTAAGGCGAACTACCACTAGAAAGGATCTGGCCGTTTCGTATAAAACACCAAATGATTCTCGTTTAACCCTTAACCGCAGACGTGTACTAGGCAACCGGTCATTTTGACCGGCGTGTTTAAATTATTCATATATCTACACAAATTTAAAAAAAAAAAAAGAAAAAAACGAAATTATTTCCCAACATTTGCGTACATTTAGAAAAAAGAAAATCGATAAATTTTGAAGTAAAATTAAATGAGTTGCGCCGAAAAAAGTATATTAATAAAAACGTTTTATTACCAAGTTTTAAACGTAATTTATGGAATTTAATGTTGATTAAACGTAAAATGGACGAATTAAAAAAAGCTATAAATCATTCGAGACCATCAGCTCCTGGTCACGATGGAATACATATCTCAATGCTCCAAAACCTGCCGGAACACGTTCAAAACCTACTGCTCGATATTGTAAACAAACTGTGCATTTCTTCACAACTTCCTGCAAGCTGGAAATTAGCAGAAACTATTCCAATCAAAAAAACGAACAAAGACCTACACCAAATAGAGAGCTATCGACCAATATCATTAACGTCAGTTTTTGGAAAGGTATTTGAGCGAATGGTCAACAACAGACTAATGTGGGAGCTCAAAACTTATTAACTATATATGAATGCGGATTTATTTCGCAAAAATCGAACAACGATAGACCAAGCTCTGTATTTACAGGAATCAATAATACTAGCATTTAATAACAAGCACCACCTATTAGCGGTCTTTTTCGATCTCTCCAAAGCATTTGACACCACAACGAAGCAAAAAAATACTGACTACCATGTACAACTGGGGCTTCAAGGGTCGACTTCCACTTTTCGTCGCAAATTTCTTAGCAGATCGTCTCTTTAAAGTGAAGATTAAAAATAGAGTGTCGGAAGCTAAACAACTGCAAAATGGAGTTCCGCAAGGCTCAGTTCATAGTCCGACCCTATTCAATATAGCCATCAATGATATCGTCGAAGACGTTAAACTACCAATTAAAACGGGACTTTTTGCCGATGACTTAGTAGTCTTCCTAACATGTGCAAACATAGAACACGGCGAACACATCATTCAGGAAGGAATCAATAAAATTACAGCAAGAGCGCAAAACAGTGGTTGGACGTTTTCTTCGGAAAAAAACAAAAGCTGTTCACTTCTGTAGAATCAAATCCTGTAAAAGTAACATACATATCCTACTAAACAACACACCCATTCAAACTACATCTCATATTCGCTACTTGGGCCTTTTCTTCGACAACGAATTAACATGGAGATAGCACATAAATCAACTGACGAAGTCATGCACAACCAAATTAAATTTACTAAAAAAATTGGCACACACATCGTATGGAGCTCACCGTTCTTCACTGTTAATGATATACCGCTCTCAAATTCGCTCAAAATGCGACTATGGAATCCCCCTCTTTTCGATAACATCCAAGAGAGACTTCTCAAAACTAGATACTATCCACAATTCTTCGCTTCGATTAATTACAGGAGCGCTCAGAACATCCCCAATATCAAGCCTCTACTGCGAAGTCTCAGAATGGCCTCCATCGCTTCGACGGGATCACCTTACGGTAAATCTTCTGTTACGCACGATTGCAAATCCAGATCTCTCAGCAACTAACAGTATAAAACGATCTCTCCAGAGTACATCTGAAACTAGATTATTAGGTTCGAGAGTAAAAAGAATTATATCCGATACTACGAAATCAATTCATACCGATCTATCAGAAGCTGATGAGCTATACAACATAGAAAGCAACCCTACAAAAATCCTTCCCCCATGGACTTCGAAAGACGCCGCATTCGATTTTACACCGCTCCCAAAAGAGCACTCTCACTTTACCATCGTCCACAATTTATTATCTCCCCAAAGGAAAAAGATATACTACTCCGACGGTACAAGTTCCGCAGAATCTGCTGGTTGCGCAGTGGTCTTCAATCGAAATGTGATCTTTTCAACTCCGCTCTGTTCGCAGAACTGTACGGAATCCTACTAGCGTTGGAACACGCGGTAAAATGCCACCATCACATTATAAAGCTACCCATGGCAGCTTTACATCACATCCGACGGAAATCAAACCATCTGATCGCAAACTCCATAAATATAATCGTACAGAACTATCAAGCGGCGATAACCTTTTTATGGATTCCGGGCCACGCAAATATACCAGGAAATCATATGGCCGATCTAAAAGAAGCATCCAAAATGCGCCCAGCACTGCGTATTAAGATTCCACTCAGTGATATCAAGGAAGAAACCAAGGGCCTATTTTATAGGTTGTGGCAAAAAAGATGGACGGAACAACAGAGTACATCACACTTATAAAACCGTCAGTTCGCGAATGGAAGTTTCAACCTGAAGACCGAACAGGTGGTGCTGTGTCGCCTCCGGACCGGTCATACGCAACTTACACATGATATTCCAAAAACTAGTCCCACCAACTTGTGATAGATGCGACGTTCCGATTACAATTCACCACCTCCTAACAGAATGTCCAAAAATCCCAAAACCTTCTTCCTTAAATATTTCATCAATTCTGGCCCAAGATTCCTCATACGTTTCATCCTTTCTTGTTAAGCTTAGGTCGGTAAACCTGTTTAACAAAATTTAAATTTACTGGCCGCGCTCCTAGCCTCGTTGCTGTACATAGCGCGGAAAACAAAAACCAAAAAAAAAACCACAAACGTAAAAAAAATTAAAATATTTGAAGAATAATATTTATGTGAAAACGTGCACGCGTTATTTATAGTCTAAAACTCGGGCGTCGTACGTTTCAATAAGAAAAAGTAACGTTCGAATTAAGTTTTTGTTCGTTTCTTCGGTTATGGATTCAGAGCTATTACCAGCGTATCCGCATATTGTAGAGCCATCCGGGTTTTGAATGCTATATTGGATTAATTTATTCGAAGTATGAAACAGCGAATGCGAGAACCAACAAGTAGCCACTAGAATTGTTTATTATTTCAATTCGGTTTTCTCCGAATCGATAGGCGCTAGCCTTAGTGTTCGATTTGAAAATTTCCTAACTTTTCTAAACAAGTTGCTTATTGAACGATTCCACATCTCGTCAAAAATAGATGTAACGTAATTATTCGAAATTACGTTGTCATTAATTTCTGTCCTTTATCAGTCAGAGTTCACGTTTCATCAGATGACCATTCTTTCAGTTTCGTTTTTTCTGTCTTGTCCTGTGTGCTGATATTTCCGTTGTGTGCCTTAAATTGTTCCAAAATTGCTGTGCATATACACACACAAAATTGCTGTGCATATACACACACACACACACATATATATATATATAATTTTAGAGAGCATTCTTTGAGTTTTCAATTAAAACAACATATATATTTTATGAATTACTGGAGAGTAGTGACTTTATGAATATGAAAAAATTATTAATAATAGGATCCAGTGGATACTTCATGAAAAGAAATTAATTCCTGACAAACAGTGTGGTTTCAGACCAGCACGCTCAACTACAGATTTGCTTCTATACCTACAACAGAACATAATACAATCGTTCACTCAACATCAGCATGCACTTGCTACGTTTTTTTTTTTTGACATCAACGAAGCATTTGATTCTATATTGCACAACAGCATCATTAATCAGCTTACTAAATGGAACATTCAGGGCCATATGTTGGTATTTATCGAAAACTTGCCGGTGGGCCGGAAATTTTATGTGAAACTCGGAGAAGCAACGAGCAAATTATACCGACTTAGTAATGGCGTTCCGCAAGGCTCAGTATTGAGCCCAACATTATTTAACATTGATCCGACGTCTATGTTAAATGAAATATCACCATTAGTACGCTGTTTTTGCGGATGATCTTGCCATACGGGTCGCATGTCATTATATACCAGTCGATGAAAGGATGCTGCAGGAAACAATAGATAGGCTCGTAGAGTGGTCAAACAAGAATGGTCTCTCTTTCTCAACGTCAAAAACGAAATCAATGCATTTTTGTCGAGTACGGAAGTGCCAACATGAACTGAACGTTACCCTCGCAAATGTCCATCTTCAAACGGTTAATCATATTAAGTATCTTGCAGTTATCTTCGATGAAAAAATAACCTTGTGGTACCACGTAAATTATTTGAAGTTAGCTTGAATGACGATACTAAAAGTCCTTAAGAAACTGTCACATACAGTATACGGAGCTGACAAATAAGAATCTATCGTAATCATATTAAATCGAAATGTAACTGCGGTTTTCCAGCGTTCTCATCGGCATCAAAAACAGTGTCACGATCACTCAACACACTATTCACCACTCGGCATTACGACTGGCGCTCCGTGCCATCCGATTCACTCCTACATCACATCTATTTTATGATGCAATGGAATTGCCTATTCCATTACATTATCATGATCTATTACTCAGTTTCCTTGATGTTTAGCGCATTGACTACTGAATTATATGCAATTCTATACGCTATTGAAATCGACGCGGCAGAACTTAAACGTAAGATCCTCATCTGCACCGATTCGCTCAGCTCTATTCGCTGTCTCCAGGAAAAATTCAAACTTCAGCATCCTTTATTTGAAAAATTCTTACCCAGCCAGCATCTTATAAAGTAACTGTGATGTGCATAAGGAAGTCGGACTGAACACAATGGTCGATAAAGCAGCTAAAGAATCCGCCATCCTAGCACCAGCTCCAAACCTACCAATTCCAGCAAAATACTTCATGGATCGGGTACGCAGTCAACTGCAGTGTCAAACAGTGGCAACATTCTCATGTCTACAGCATACGGATCGGAAGAAGGCCACCTGGTCGGAACATTCCAATAGAAAAGATGAAGTAGCTCTGTTCCGCATATGCTGTGGACACACACTTCTTACACACAAGCATTTTTTTCTAGGACAGAGTGTTTCGTCATATAACATACCCTTTACTATTCCTCACATTCTCTTATCAAGTCCTTTGTACTCAGCTCACCGTCTTACTGTTGGACTTGTAGCCTCCCTAACTGAAATCCTACAGTCTGCTGAATCTAAACTTATAACTTTCCTTACTTTATCCAACCTTTAATCTAACTATCCTTTTGTGCCTCTAGCCTTAGAAGCCGTATAAAACACGTTAAATAAATAAAAAAAACCCGCATATATATATATATATATATAATAAATATATATAATCATCATTTATTCTCACCCGCTAGGTTGGTGGGCAATTTATGGGACTACTTACCTACACATATTTTGTTGTGTAGCATAAGTATGTTACGACACAATGCAACCTCGTGTTTTTGCAGTCCATATATTATTACTAGCGCGCATATGGTGTTGTGCGTGGTGGTTTGCCATTTCCTTCCACATGAGAATAATATTAGGATTATTTATATTTTATTTTCTAATTATGATATTTCGCTTTGTCTATCGTGCTCGAAGGGGCCTTCCGGATAGAAGTCCATGCTCTTAGCCACTCGGCTATTCCGACGACCATATACATGTATGTATATATATCCCTCCGTTATTTCATTGATACACCTGACGCAACAAAACGTGGTTATATATATGTGTGTGTTGGTGTGTGCGAGCGCACGTACGTATGTGCGTATATATATATATATATATCCGTCCATTAATTCGGCTCGCTCGCTCGTTTTGAGGGTTAACACCCCATATATACCGCGCCAATAGAAGTTTCACTTCAAATAATGTGCGTATGTGTGTAAACATTTTAATAAAATGTATTCGGTTTTATATTCGTACTTACCCCGGGCATTATTTTCTTCTCGACATCATTAATAACATCATCGAAAGATTCCGGATAGTAGGGTGCTTCGCCTGGAATTTCGTTCCTTAACCAACCTGGACTGATGGTCGGCGTAACGCGACGGTCCTTTACCGTTTCTAAATAGTCGCATATAAAATCGACCATTTGTTTTCCGTGCTTTCTAAACTCTTCCTTATCCATATTTTGATGGCGGCCTAAAACGTAAAATTATATAGGAACGTTTATTACGTAATTATTTTTATTATTTTTTTTTTTATCAAAAATTTATTTTATAAATTTCTAGCAAAAGTTTTTGCGTTACTTCGTCGAAATTTTTTTTTTCTAGTTTTCTGTAATAACTCACCTACGATCGTGACAACGCTTAACAAAAATTATCTAACCCGCTCTCTTGTAACTGCAAGGAGAAATTTAGAAATTACGCTAGTCTGGATGACACGTTATTTGCACGCGCGCATACATACCGAATATTATTATTATTATTATTATTATTATTATTATTATTATTGTATTGAAATTGAAATAAATTTAATTTGATCGTTATTACTTATTAGTATTATTTTATCGAAATTGAAAGAAATATGATTTCATTTGATTATTATTACTTAATTTTTTTCCAGCGTTTACAAAGCCATTTTCCGAATTCCTGAAAAAAAATTATATTTCCTATAAATAAATATTTCTTTATATCATAAATCACGAGTATTAAGTAAAAATAGTAAACCACTACGGTATACGAAATTACGGATTTCGTAATTATACACGTACACGTATTACAATTTTACTAGAAATAATTTGGCATTATTAATTAAATGTTTTCCAAAATTTAATTCGCCAAACGTTTATCGTTTAAAATATTTTGCAGATGATAAAAGCTCCTTTCCACATCTGCGGATACAATTGGCGCGTAATTGTATGCGCTAATGTCAATAGGACTAAATGTCCTTATTTCTACTTCGACTAAAAAATTACTTATTTCGTTCAAGTCGATATATCCGGTATTCGTAGCTATCGCAAGAATTTGCCCCCCCACTTGCTAGGTGAATTAACAAACGAATTAATGAAATGCTAGATCAATAAATTATTAGCGTAGGTCTTCTGTAAGTCTACGGTTTTCACAATTGTGTATTGTGCCAAAAAAAAAATAAAAATTAGATAGCTCAGGTGTACTAAAATAGCGAATTGGCGAATTGTTATAGATAAAATAAATGACGTAACTGTTGGAGAAGTTTTTCCTCTTCCAAATATCGAAGAAATTCTAGGTCAATTAGGTCGATCGAAATATTTTACGACATTAAATTTAACCTTCGACTTTCATCAGCGGAAAATTAAATAGAAAATACATAATTAGGTCACTTCCAGTATACGAGAATGCCATTTGGTTTGAACCCTCCCGCACACCTTGAAACATTTCAGCCACTCGTGAATACTGCATTAACAGGATTACAAGGTCTCGAGTGTTTCGTCGACACGCATGATATAATAATCAAATTCTCTAGATGAACACGAGAGAAGAATTCAAAATATTTTTCAAAAACTCAGAGAAAATAATTTATTTGCAACGAGAAAATGCGAATTCCCGAGGAAAGAAGTTTCGCGTATTTAGATCGTATTATATCCGAAGATGGATTAAAAAACCAGAAAAATTTCCGAAAAACGAAAAGACATTAAATCATTTCTCGGATTAGCGTGATTCTACGGACGATTTATTAAAGAATTTGCAAAAATAACTCAACCTCTAACGTTGTTATCGAAAAAGGACTGTAATAATAATTGGGCAGAAAGCCGAACAAAATCGTTTAAAAAATGCTTTAACCACCAATTATATAATCAGATTTTTTTTTTACAGACATTTATACACACTACCGATGGCAGCGATTATGCAATAAAAGAAAAACGCTAAACTTCCCATCGCTTACGCTAGTAGTCGAACGTTAAATAAAAATGAAAGTAATTCAAATAGGACGGGGGAAAAAAATTAACCGCTATCATCGTGTGGGCTGTCGAGTATTTTCGTCGATATTTGTAGGGGAAAAAATTTAAAATTGATCATAAGGCGTTTACTTGGTTGTTTAATTGTAAGGGGAGCCACGTTCGAAACTAGTTAGTTGCCAATTAAAACTGTCAGAATTACGACATATCTTACAAAAACCAGCTAGACAAAAACCAATAACGTCGACGCTTTATTTTATTCACGCGTCCAATATTAATAAACGTAGAGTCGTAAAAGTACATTATATTTAAGCATCTACAAGAATATGAAAAAACCCGCTTAAGGAATTGTTGGTCAAAAATCGAGAAAAACAAATTTTCATAACTTGCCTAGACGATTTTATGTCTAGTATAAATTAAGAAAAATCCAAAGAATTAATTGCGTATACGTTTCGCGCATCGTAAATTAAGGTCACTTTAAATTAAAAAGAATCTAACTTCAAAGAAACAACTGTACGGCGATTTCACTTGCGCTAATTTAAACCCGATAGTAATTTATGGCTTGACACGCCCTGAAGAAGTATACTCATTCGTCGTATATTACTAGTACGACTCTCACTCATAGTCACTTGATCAGAGAAGAGAATCACCGCCGATTTGTTCCGGCAGCGATGTTAAATTAACAATAGAACCACCTTCTGGCTACGCTATCAAAAGTACAAGGCTCTGAACGTAATATGGTCTTCCATGAGCGTTACAACGATTTTTGTAGCCGAATGCAGCCGGCCCAACACTAGCGTTATAGCTTTTCCGTGTCCGTGACTCTCGTAATACCTAAATGGATCGTCATCTCATCGAAGGAAAGAAAATAATAGAAGAAAATCACTCGACATTAGTTTCTGGACATATACCGGCTTTTACAAAACTTATAATAGAATCAATCAAAATTACTTCCGGCTATCGAGAAAACATATTAAAATATTTATTAAAAACATTGCAAATCTTATCAAATCTTATCAAATCTTATCAAATTTTATCAAATCAATCAAAAAAAAAACCAATAGAAATAACGACAAGTCAGCATCCATTTCGGAGATATCGATGATCGTTGACAATTGCCGAAAAAGGATATAAATATCTCTATTAACCATGCAAGATGTACCAAATAATATTTGTATGATATACCTATTTGCACGAAGCCGTAACTGTAGCCCAAGAATTAATAAAATTCTTTAGTTTATTCGAATGATATAATATTATCGGATCAAAAGTTAATCCTAGTTAAAACGAACAATTAAATTATATATAGTTCATGTTTTTCCGTCATTATTTCATCCATAAACGAATAGTATTTGTTACAAGTATTCATAAAACTACAGGAAAAAAACCCCGTTTGAACTATTATTCAGACATAATATATCCTCAGCAACTGGAGAACCAGAATTTAAATATTTTTTTACGACATTTATTACGATCGATTAAAATTATGATTAAATACGGCGCGTAAAATATGATTAATTCGAAGATAAGGTCAAAAGTAAATCGTTGGAAATTTAAAGTAAACGATTTGGTTTGTATAATAAATAAAAATATAAAACCGGGTTCATCAACGAAACTCTATAAACTAATTTGTAAAAACCCCGTACAAAATGACAAATGTAAATAACAATATTACTTAACGATAGGTAAGAAAAAAAAGTTACTATATAATACTAGTTTGATTAAATCTTGTTTTACAGACGAAAATAATTCTCATTATTCCGGATGATATAGCAAACGTAAATAACGCAATGGAGAAACCGAGAATCGTTCCGGTATATATTTTTTAAACGGTTAAAGCAAAAAATCTCTAGTTATTCACGGGGGGGTGGGTGGGGGGGCATTATTAACCTATACGGCATTTTTAGAATCGAAACTTGAAACTTTTTCTAAATTACTAAGTAAAACTAAAAAGGCTATGCGACAAATCGATTAGTAGACTTGATCCTTTTTAATTGCGACGAAACGTCGAAATTACTAAGAATTCTTTGTAGTCACGCCGTGTACGGCCGCCAAGGGCTAGAGGCGCTGCGGGAATATATTAAATGTATTGAAATAAGTTGATAATTTTGAAGGCAGACGTTCGAAATATCAGATGATCAGAGGTGATTTCCGAGGACGATTGAAGAATTTATGCTCGGTAGGCATTATAAATTGGACAGCTAACGAGTAAATGTTGAATGGTAACACGGGAATTGCAGTTGGAACAGGTTTGATAGCGGCTAATGTATGAGTTTGGAGCGGCTTAGGCGGAGTCTTGTAATAAAGGATTTCATTTCTCCCGTTGGTACGATGTCTCGAATTTGGCGTAGTTTATTTTTGGAGTGCTGGTCCACACTGTTGTTATTGCCGTATCTGTAACAACTTCTTAATCTCTAAATACGACCGTGTAATAAAACAAATTACCGATATTTCGAAAACAGGTATTTTAAACGGAGGATATCTAAAATCGACGATGTTAGCAACTGCAGGTGCTGACGATGCCCCGAATATGATTATAATTCGTTTACGGATGACGATGGACATATCGGGAATCGAATGAAGGAACAAATTCACATTGTTCGTAGTTAAGACATTTTAACGAGTCCGTTAGGGAAATGAATAAGGAAGAAACTGCTAGAAAATAATAAATAAAATAAACGACTTTAGACGATAAAATGCGCTAGATCGACCGCATGTTTAATCACTTCATAACAGACCGTGTATAAATTTATTATATCGGCGGAACTTATAATTAATTCTATTTCGTTTTCAAAAAGAAATAATCTTTACCCGTCGGTCTCGTAACACCGAACAGAAACAATCGACGAACTCGCGACTCGATCGTGAATCCGAATACACACGCCTGGGTGTACTTTATAGCCTGCGGAATGACTTGATTTCCTAAGTACAATTGCTACATATTATCAGCATCGTGTCTTCTGCTCATTTAGTTGAATCTTCCGATAGTCTGTTTTTTTTAGATTGCAGTATCATCTGCAAATGTTGTTTCGTTATCAATAGGCAAATCTCTTGTATAGATGAAGATTGTTTAGTGTTTATACAGCTGCAAGGTGTGAGTATTATTTACCGGGTCTCGTCTGCTATAAAATATTTGCCCGGTTAATCCGAATTCGGAAATGCATATAAATGTGACTAATGGGATTTTTTTTTTTTTAAAAAAAAATCGCTGCCTAGTAAAAATATCAAAGAATATTAAATTCCGTGTAACACTTTGGTCTATGGAAGTTAGGCCTCATTATCATTATTAAAGTGGAAACCGTTTCTGTTTATCGGCGAACCATATGGCCTAAAATACTCAGACGCAACGTCAAAAATATTATAAGTTGTCTTATTTTTATTTATTTCAAAAATATTTCTTTTTTTTCTGCGACTATACGAAATTTTAGCGATACTTCATTTAACGATCTCCAAATCCGGCAACTTAAATCTACTTTTTTTATTAACGGGCGACTTTAACGCTCATTCACCCCCGCATGTGGCGAAGTAAAGTGTACAACTCAACCGGATACTAGCGGATATAATTGATCGATACATGCGTTAATCCTTCATACCACATTGCCAATTCGTTTTAGTTTTGCGCATCCGTTTCCTGGTCAACTCTGGATTTAGTTTTTTCATCTCGTTCAATAGCAAATTCTCTACACTTATTTAATCACATTGATTTAGCAGCAAGCGATCTTATTCCTGTAATTATTATAAGTATCCCGAGCAAACGTTAGAAACAAACACTATTAGCTGTAACTGGCGTAAAACGGACCGGACTAATTACTTCCAATTATGCTTAAGAAGCGTTCCGTCGCCAAATTTAAATAGTTCATGCGAATTATCAGCAGAGATATTCACTAAAACATTATTACAACACGCCTTCTTCTCTACATCACCTCGCAATAGCCGAGCTATTTCCAAAGAAATTTGTGTTCTTCCATGATGGACTGCCGAATGCAAAGCTGCAATTCGTCGTCGTCGTAGGGCGCTGAAATACTTGAAAGCTCTTCCCTCGACTGAAAATTGCGTTCTCTTTAGGAAATATCCGGCTAAAGCACGCTATACTTTGAAACAAACAAAAAAAATCCCCATTTAATTTTAAAATAAACAATTTACGTTATGCCGACGATACGGTGTTATCATCACCTACAAACGGATCACTCGATCGTATATATAATAAATCTGTCGCGCGAAAAATACAGTTCGACGATTAACGCGGTAAAAATCTCCAATGTTACGCCTATAGAGAAAGAAAAACACACGCTACGCGCATAAAAATCGCGAATAAAGTATTAGAGCGAGTAGATTCTAAGTATCTCGCTTTGGCGCGTTACAACTACAGGATCGTCGGCATTAGAAATATAAAATCCGGAATAGCGGCACGCTTAAAGTATCAAAAACCGTGCAACGTTCTGCGTAGTATGTTAACCTACATTTACACGGTCTAGAATAAGAAGTGCTCTCTAAGTTTTCTCCGCGCTATTGTACGCGTCGTTTGGACGTTAAAAGCTGACAGAATGCCAAAATGGTTGAAACTGAACGAAAACGAATATCTCGTCTGTACACTCAATGTTGAGCACGCGGTTTGAACCAAACCGTCCGTCTTCTTTGGGTCAACCTATATTTCTAATATATACATGCGTATATTTATGTATACACAATTATCACCATTTAATTTATAAACGACTGAATTTCGTCGACAAGCATTGAACTAGGTTTAGTCATTTTTTTAGGTTACATTTTTTACCGATTACTTTTCTTATTATCGTTACATATTATTAATTTGTTATTCATATTTGAACTTAAATATAGTTCCGTTATTAATTATTAACGTTAGTCATTTTAACTATGTTGTTTCATTTAAAATATATATATATATATATCATAATAATTAGAAAATCGTATAACATAAAACCGCGAGTCAGAATGCGAGTGTAAATAAAATAAGGGAGTGCGATCGAAAGATGAAAATGAATGATTTACTACGTGTACGTGTCTATAAATTTAAGATAGATTCGAATAAAGTGTTTGTAAGAAGAATTGTAAACAGATTTGGTAGAGGAGCGAGATAAAACGTGGTGATGATAGTGATAAGAAATAATTGTAAATGAAGTGAATCCGTCCAACAAGCCTCAGATTGACGGGAGTTATGTTTAAGAATATTACGAAGAATGTAGGATAGTGTTAAACGCGAATGCGCGCATTTTATAATGAAATCTAATTTTCCGAAAAAGAAAATTAATAGTATTTGCAATAATAATAATAATAATATAAATAATAATAATAATAATATTAATAATATTAATAGTAATAATAATAATAGCTGTTAATAATTTCAATAGTGACAGTAGTAAGAGTAAATAGAACGCTATAATACTATTATCCTGATAACAAGGTTTATTTACATTACGACATCCGGGTTTGTTTTCCCGATGGGACGTGGTTATTTTTGTTCGATTTATAGGCAACTGAAATATTCGTAGTAAGGTAAAGAGAAAAACCTTGTTAGGTGCTGAACATCTGTCTATGGTAATCATAAAACATTGAAGATAAATAACCTAAATTTTGCAATCTTTATCTTCATTAAAGATTTTTATCGTCTACGACACGCGTACGTTTACATTGTATTATATATAGTTTTATTTAAATTATATATATATATATATGTGTTTGTGTATGCGTGGTAGGCCAATACAAGGTCGTAACTTTGTGATCGATTTTGAGGACCAATCTCGTCAAAAATGTTAATACTATCATCGACATTTCAATACAATTTGCTTCTTACAATTCGTTTTAAAAAATTCATTCTATTTTTATACGTTTCTCGAATAAGTTAAAGCAACCTCTATATATATATATATATATATATATATATATATATATATTTATATTATACTATATGTATATATATATATATGTATATATCTTCTTCTTCTTCTACATCGTAATCCGATTCCGGATGTCAAGACCTGATGTTTTTAACAACTGAACGCCACCCCCATCGATCCTCTACTACTCGCATCAATGCTGGCGCATGTAGACCAGTTAGTTTTGTTATTTGATCTAAATATCGATTTTCCGGTCTGCCTTGTTTTCTTCGGCCGCTTACTTTACCCTGAATAATTTGGTTTTCCATCTTATTGGCCCGAATTATATGATCAAAAAATAACAATGTTCGACGAATTGTCTCGCTATCCTACACGTGTAGTTCTTCTAGAACAGACTTGTTGGTTCTGCGTGCAGTCTATTCGCGAAATTTTTCGATAGCACTTCATTTCGAAGGTTTCCAGTTTCGTCGTCGATACCAAATTTATAGTCCATGTTTCCGATCCGTGTATATATATATATCACGATCACGATGCGCTTATATCAATCCACTGCTGGATGTAAGCGTTCCCCTTTTGTTTCCACCTGTAGCGATCTTGGGCCTCGTTTATCCATTTCACACCGGCTGATCTATGTATATCGTCCTGCCACCTTGTATCCGGCCGACCGCGACTTCTGCTATATTATATTCATTTATATAAGAAAGCAATCGATATTATAAAATTTTCTCGGATGGTTATATTTACTACGTGTGTATATTGTATGCTGGACATCTATTTCATTAGTTGCACAATTACGACATCTTCCATCATTGATGATTTGTAATTTATTCGAATATAATATCCTATAGAACCGTGACGCCGATAGGTATATCGGTATCGTGTAAAAATTTACTTTAAACTTTTCGTTTTTAAAACTGTTAATTACACGCGGAAAAAAATTATTAATTAATTTCGCGTTAGTTCGAGCTTCGTATCTTGATTGGAATTCGTTAAAAAACTGTAAATCAAGTTGTTTAATTTACGTATAGTGCCGTTATGTTCACTTTTAATTTCAAAAATAAGCGATATTTTTAATAAATATATATATAATGCTCGTGCAACGGTTTCAATTGTAATATTCGAAGCAGTTATTTACGAGAATGTTAAATCGATCAAAAATTTTCGACTATTAGAATTTACTTTACGAGTTAGCTGTATAGTTAAACGGTGATAGTAGATGCCAGCGCAATATGAGTATGAGCTACGCGCTCAGCACTAAGCCTTTGTATAGTATTGATTTTGAATTTTTAATTATAGTCTCAGTAATTTATCATTTAAAAATATACAAATATTTATTGGCCTTATGATTTACATATTAAATACATACATACATATATATATATGATGCGCATAATATTCCTTTCCCCCCCTTCTAAATGTACTATCTATGGATCGACCGCGTGTGAGATACTTTTTCATTTTTCTTTGTAGTACCTGATTTTACCTTTATCGACCTATCCATTCTTCCGCGATTGTTAACCCGGCCTCCTCTATGTTTGTATAAAGTGGCGCACCAACGAGGGGCGCTACCGAGCTTAAACCGCTCGTCGGAGTTTAGATAAGTATAAAATACATATCAAGAAGGCGTGTAAATTGTAAACTTCAAACAATTTCCGAGATGATAGTTGAAACGAAAGAGAATATTTGAAACAGCTGGCGTTATCACTAATAAAACCTCATCTTGAAGAGAGTGCGCAAAATAGTCCGGATTGCAAAATGAACTGTTAGAAAATATTCGTTACACTCTGTCTGCTAATGGCGTTGAAAATCTAGCTGACTGTGCAACACAAAGGAAAAAATGGCCGTTGGCTGGGCCGTTGGGCATTCGAATGGGAACCATTTTTTGTTGTTATTGTTATTACTAGTTTCGTTGTTGTTCGTGATCGTCTATTGTTTTGCATCTTAAATGTTGTTACATATTCGGCTGTGTATTTTATTCATTTTTATTAGAAATTTTTTCACTTTTTTGGGGGGGGGGGTTGGGCGTATTGGGCTACTGTTTGTATATGATGAAAACTAAGACTAGACAACAACAAAAAAATATCGATGTAAAAAAACAAGGTTGAGCGATATAGTGTAAACGTATATATATATATATATGAAAGAATTATATCTATCAGAATAATCGAATCATACGACCAGTTACTGGTTGCAGCAATTATACCCATTGACACTTAGAAAAACAAACGTATCAATTTATTTTTAATTAAAAATAATATTAAAACGGAACACGAATTTAATCGAGTAAGATATATTCGTTAAAAATTTATATACACTAATAAACGAATCGACGTTAAACAGTTGATTAAAAATCTATATACTAAATCAACATTATATTTTACAATGTAGAAAAATATGAAATCAGGTATAACAACGGATTAGCTTGTAGATATTTTCCCTAAGTGAAACGCTTTGAACGTTTCACTTGCGATTATTATAACGTATAGTTTATCATCGAGCGTGTGGTAGGTTTAAAAAGGTATTTAAAAAGATTCGGCATAGCGGAAACTGAAAATTGTATAAAAAACACGTCATTTTGCGGACACACCGCCTATTGCAAGAGTGTTAATTAGATTTTATAGTACGGAAGAAAATTGGTAAGAGAATAAGTTAACGATTTCGATAATTTAATTATAGAACAAATAAACAGAACAAATTATAATTTATTATTATTATATTCGTAAGATAATAACATTTATAACGAATTTTATGATTGAAAATATTATAATTCGAGATACGATTAATAGCCACATATATATTAAGAATGAATTATTAAATGCCGGGATTAACACGTTCTATTACGATATATATTAAGATTAACATAATTATTGTACTATTGTCGTTTTGTGATAATTGTGTTCGATTGTAAATGTAGTTTGAAGTGGTGTAAAACTTAATCGGATCGTCGCTTTAAATTTCATACAATAAAATGAACTTGATTGATAAATATATTCATTTGAAAATAGAATATATATATATATATATATATATATATATATATATATATATATATATATATATATATAGTGTAGATGGAAAATTTGAAAACTTATACATCGACTGATAAATTCAAATCCAAATCCAAATCGATTTTTAATAAAGTACAATTTTATAAACTACATAATAAGAAAATTCCGCTAATGCGCAAAGTTGAGCGAGCAGCGAATAAAAACAATACCTAACAAAATTAATAATTATTGATACTATGCAGAAATAATAATAATAAAAATAAAAAAAACCTAAAATAAAATAAAAACAAAAACGAAACGAAAAAATAAAAATAAATAAAATAATTATATATATATATATGTATTAATTATGTGCCAATTTATAGCATAAACGGACTATATACTTATGAGTTATAACAACATATTCTTCATATTAACACATTTTCACTTATAGATGAAAATGTGCACGTGTACAACCAATCAATATTGTAAGGAACGTGTACAAATAATATCCGTATACAGTAACACATGCACATACACGAGCCTTCTTGAACACGCACAATAAAACAAACAACAGATATAATTGTAAAAGAACATACGGAATATAAATAAAACGTATCGCGTAACTAAGCTTATTAAAAAAAAAAAAATAAAGCTTATTTTTCGATTTATACTTCGATAAAGGTTTAGGTCGCCGTTTATTAAGATGAATTTTTAGTACCTCAATCGATGCGTATTAAAATATAAGGACTCAAGTAGAGTTATTCAATTTCGGTACTCACGTCAATTCATTATTGGAACCTCTAGTCACACGGCCTGCTTTACGGATTCCAATACTGGAATACAAAATCTACTAAAAGTCGTACCTCATATGTTTCTAACATAGTCAAAAAGTAGGTATTACGCCATATTGTTAGCAAATATCAGTTTATTTACTAAATTTAGCAAAGTAGATAAAGGTTGAATATGAGACGTCGCGACATAAACCCCCGGTGCATTGTAAGAAACAGCCGATTGGTACAAAATAAGATAAAAGCGACAAATAATAATTATCGTAATAATCAAATCAAATCAAATCAAATCAAATCAAATCAAATCAAATCAAATCAAATCAAATCAAATCAAATCAAATCAAATCAAATCAAATCAAATTTTATTTCTGTAACAAGTATACAAATAAAGTAAATTTAAGCCGGAGCCGCCGATGCGCGAACAATGCGCGAATGGCGGATATATTAAGATTTTAGAAAAATATTGATCAGGCTTAAACTAGTACATATAAAATTTTCAGACAAACGTGTGCATACACACACACACACACACACATTAATATACCATGTATATCCACATATATGTACATATGTATATATACCATATACACGTACACATAGAACTAATAAGAACACTTATATAGACATTTATAATTACGTCGCACTTACACACACACACACAGTAATATATATAAAAGGTAAAAATGAAATAGAAATAAAAAGAAAAACCCCAGTACAAACTTATTACAACCGTATAAAAATTCTTACACACACACACAGTAACGTATATACACAAAGTAAAAATGAAATGGAAATAAGAAGAAAAACCCAGTACAAACTTATTATAACCGTATAAAAATATATCTGCGACTATATACGTCTTTTATGCAGTGAACCTTACAAAATTTGAAAAAAGGGGAAATGTATTATCGGGAATGAAACAAGATAGGTAAACGGCAATCAGCTATGAGTAAGTATTCCGTTAACCAGAAATAACAGTAATATTAATGATTTACCAATATCCAGATCGTCAATTTATTATAGCTTTAGGTCTTCATTCGTAATAAGTAGGATCAACCGCTTATGACGACGTTTATAGTTCTTTAGATCGATCTTTATAATAATGATGATAATAATAATAATAATAATAGGTAATAGGTGAATAGTTCACTTCTATTATACAGTTTCCGAGTATCTCACTCCACTTCTCATCGCTTGAATATATAAAGTAGGTATATATTCAGTTTGACACTATCGTCGTACATCGTATTCTGCATCGCTTATGCCCAACGGCAGAATCGAATAGATTTTTCATTACGCCCTCCCCCCCAAAAAAAAAAAACATTTCTAATAGCGTACGATGTAAATTAAATGTCATATTTATTTTACCGGAAAATTAAAAAAATAAAAATTCCATTTTATCCTTTTTCGATACATATATAGAAATATCTGAAAAAATACTAACCTTATATTATGTTATTCGTTTATATTTTCAATCTTCCCAAGTATATAAGCCTTGAAGCTTATCAATTTAAATAAGATGTCGGCACGTTCGATATCAACCGCGAGTTATTTGTCAAATACTGTGTTCGCATAAACCACTGTTCGGTTAGATATAACGTATACATTATATATATATATTATATCATTATGTATTGCACAAGAAATACACACTTTGATAAAAAAAAAATGAAAAAAACTCCTATTTCGTAATTTATTACGCAATATCGCGGTATTTTTAGTTGCTCGCGAAGTCGATAAATATATTACGACACCTAATGGATATTTACTTCAATTCTTTTGTGTGTGTGTGTAAATAAGCATACAAGATGAGAATTTTCAGATTTTCATAAGGACAGTTGTTAACTTCAGCAGAGTGAAATTATCGATAGATTTTCTAAACGAAATTGAAACACTTTAAAAAGGTATTTACTTCCTACAGGATTCTACAAATATATATATATATATATATATATATATATCTCCCCAGGAGTACTATGTACCTTCTGGGATCCGGAGCTCTGACCGGAACGGGGCGCGTCCAAAGGTGGTGGATAGTGGAACGACCAGTAGATATACTGGCCAGCTGCGAATAAAGAGCGGCTACTGGTGGAAAGTCTCAGGTAGACGATTCCACTAGTGACAGGGCAATGAGACAAGAGGATGTGGATGGGCAGCTTGAGGAACTGCCCGTTAAAAGTCCACAAAATCCTACGACTGTCTCACCCTCAGCGAGGTTTGGTCGCTGTAAAAACCTTACACCTCTATTACAGCAAACCACTGCCTTGTGGTCAGGATCTTTATCCAAAGGCTAGGGCACCATCCGAAATAGCTGGCGTTTCCTTCCTTTCATCCTCATTATTCTTTCTTCTATCATAATCTCATCCCATTTTTCCGTATTTTACCTGCCTGCATTAGCAACAGTTGTAGCAAGCCTGGTTGTCTTGATTTAATCATGCCATCACTTGGTGCAGCTGTATAGGCAATATAAGAACTGCTGCGCAACATCTCCTATGTTCCCACACATGCGCACTTGTGCCATACTAATCTACTCGCTTCTAATCTCTTCTTTTCCCTTTCTTCTTTTTAATCTCTTCTTTTTCCTCTCTTCTTCATGTCAAAGTCCTGCGGCGACAAGTCTGTTGCGATGGTAGCAGGCCTGGTGGGCCGGAAGATATTAGTTACATCTTGCACGTCAGGCGGCATATCCTGTATGGTCGATTTCAACTGGAATGGAGTAGTGGTCAGTATGCCGCGTACGGTAAAAACAAGAGAAAAAATGAAAATGTATTTAAACTAAAACTAGGATCATGGAATATAAGAACTTTATCGGATAGTGACAATAACCCAGAAAGAAGAACCGCTCTTTCGGCAAAAGAATCGAATAAGTATGATATATAGCAGCATTAAGCGAGACTAGACTGGTTGATGATGGAAGCATTTATGAATCAGTAGGTAAGTACGTGTTGTTCTGGCATGGCTATCCATCTGGACAAAAACGCATACACGGTATTGGTATAGCGATGAAACAACATTTTGCAGATCTTATTACATCTAAACCTGTAATTTATGAATCAAGACTGATGAAATTAACATTTCAACTTAATAAGAGGACTGTAATGCATGTAATTAGCGCATACGCACCCACAATGGATGCCGAAGAAATTGAAAAAGAAACTTTTTATTCGGAACTACATGCGCTTGTTAGCAACATACCGCGTAAAGAGCGGGTGTTTATCCTGGGCAACTTCAACGCTCGTGTAGGCAATGACACCCAAGTTTGGTCGAACGTTATCGGTAAACATGGGCTAAAAGGAGCAAATAGCAACGGTACTCTTCTACTCCAAGCTTGTGAAAGCCTGGGATTAGTTATAACAAATACGTTATTCGAACTTAAAACAATTTACAAAGGTACATGGATGCATCCCAGGTCAAAACACTGGCATATGATTGACTTCGTAATTTCACGCCGTGAATTCAGGAACGAAGTAAAAGTCACAAGAGTAATGAGAAGCGCAGAGTTCTCGACGGATCATAGGGTTGGTTAGATCAGTAATATCATTAAAAGCACGAAACGTATTTAAATATTATAAGCCGAAACCTATCCGGTAGAACATCGATATCTTGAGGAATAGTCAGAAAGCTATAATACATCACATTGATCCAAATTTTTGATGAAGATAATATCGATTTTACCTCAAATAGCGATACAACTTGGGATACTGTGAAAGAAATGCTGCGCAAATGTTGCAACGAACGACTAACAGAATCGAAGCGAAAAAACCAAGATTGGTTTATTGCAAATGATAAGGTAAATTAATGAGTTGATTGAACGTAAGAAACTAGCATTCATTCAATGGCAAAATAATATAAACGACGCCAATCTAAGACGTGAATTCACCGAAGTAAAAGCTGAAGTCCAGAGGGAAACAAGTCGGATGAAAAACAAATGGTGGGAAGATAAAGCACACGAGATTCAGGTATATGCAGACTCCGGGTCATTATAGAGATTTCTTCTCATCAGTGAAGGCAACATGCGGACCAGCAACATGCGGACCAGTGTCCTATAAAAAAGCCGCGCTATGTGATGAACGTGGAAATATTATAAATAACGAAGAAGAAATATCACACAGATGGAAATCTTATTTTAGTAATTTTCTAAACAATGATACTCATGTAGACTCCTCAGTTGTGGATGAAATACCGACTTGTGATCAACTAACTGAACCAGATGGGGATATATGACTGGAAGAAATAAAAGTCGCAATAAATCAAATCAGAAACGGAAAAGCTGCTGGTCCGGATAAAATACCACCTGATATACTTAAACTAGAAAGCAAAAACATGATAAACGCTTTACCCAAGCTCTTCTCGACTATGTGGTTGGGTGAGTCTAACCCTAAAGACTTCCAAATTGTCGCCATAATACCAATATATAAGAACAAAGGCGATAAAAGTTACTGCATAAATTACAGAAGAATCGCGCTACTTTCATCAATAGGAAAACTATTTTTAAGATCAATCGCATTACACCGGTTTTAGAACGCTTTCTTCCTGAAACTCAAAATGGGTTTCGCTCGGGCCGTGGCACAATCGATTGATTTTTCTCGTTAAGACAGCTGCAAGAAAAGTGTTACGAGCAAAATAAGGATCTGTACATCGCGTTCATTGACATTAGCAAAGCGTTTCACAGAGTTCATTGGAAATTGTTAATGAAATGCATGAAGAAACTAGGCTGCCCGCCAAAATTTGTTCGAATGCTTTCCTTACTACATAAAAATAATAACACAGGCACTGTATTTATACAAAATCGCGAATCAGAGCCGTTCCGAATAAACACAGGCGTCAAACAAGGTTGTGTGTTAGCTCCGACACTTTTCGCAGTGTATATGACATTTATACATACACTTGCACTCAAGAAACGAGGCTCCACGAACATAATAATAAACAGTAGATTCGTCGGTGGTTTCTTCAACTTACAGCGGTTCTGTGCTATTTCCAAATGCTCGCAAGCAGGAACTGTAGATTTCCAGTACGCGGATGATTGCGTTGTGGTAGCCCGCAACTTGCAGGAATTGCAGAATATATTGCAGTCGTTAGAGATGGTCTATAATAAATTTGGTTTAACCATAAACGAGAAGAAAACTAAACTGCTCTAGTGCAACTATCACCTTCAAATAAAGGAGAAAGCGAATATGCGCTTAAAGTAAACAACAATTAAATCGAACAAGTGGATAGCTTTAAATATCTTGGAAGCATATTAAGTAATAATATCAGTCTAGATAACGAGATAAACGGCAGAGTACAAGCTGCTTCAGCCGCTGTAAATAGGATAAATAAAACAGTCTTCAATAACAAACACGTTCTCTTACCAACCAAGCTGATAATTTACAAAGCTGTAATATTACCAACGTTACTCTACGGATCAGAAACCCGAGCTCCATACAAAAAAAAAACATACGCTCACTTGAAGCATTCCACCAGCGTTTATTGCGCAGAAACTGCGTGTCCGATGGCAAGATCGTGTGTCAAACCGTGACATTTTACAGCGGGAAAATTACCAATCTATTCAACTGTTGCTTTACAAGAATTGTCTACGATGGGCCGGACACGTTATAAGAATGAGTGAAAACAGGATTCCCAAAAAGATTTTCTATGGTCAACTGTTGGATGGAAAGCGTCATATTGGACGTCCGCGATGGCGGTACAAAGACTTCTTGGGGAAAATATTTAAAGATTGCGATATAGATAGGAAAGGATGGAAATGTGCAGCTATAAATGGCCTACAATGTGCGGATAAAAAAGCTCAAACCGTGGCAGATAAGAAAAAACGTAATCGCGTGCTCAGGGCAGGAACAATATCCAGCAACAATATCCAGCAACACTGGCACCTTCAAATGTAACGTATGCAGCAAGGATTGTGCTGCGAGAATCGGGCTACTTAGTCACCTCAGGACACATCAATAACGGATGGTACTCCATACTCGGACACGAGTGGATAAATGAATGAATGAATATATATATATATATATATATAAGTCAAAATACGATGAAGCTCATTTATGCGTGAAATTACTAATCATACCCTATCTTACGTATTATATATTAAAGCTATCCGCAAAATTCTTTACTCGGTGTTCATTTCATACTAATTCACACATTAGAACTATCGGCGATTACTAAAACGCAGCCTGTTATCAAATTCTGATCGATTAATTTTTAGTAATTATATAGTATCAATTTTGATCGGTATTAGAATCGAAGTCACCTTGTTGTAATCAACGTATCTAGTAAATAATAATTAAATTACTTTTAATTGTATCAATTTTACAGATTTTAATGTTTTTTTTTTCATGTTAATTTTCATTATTATATATTTTTACTATAAAATAACGACGATAAATATAATTATGTTACTATAGCAGTTCACTGCGGTAAGGTATTTTTAATTTTTACCGGTACGCAATTATCATTTATCTGTATTAAAGCATGTAAATTTTACTATGTAAATACATCGTTGTTTTGCTTTTTGTCCGTTGTATATATATATATATATATATATATATATATATATATATATATATATATATGTATATATAAATTTTTTTAATTTGAAATGTGGTGTTATAGGATAGTATGGAAAATACCGTGAATGAATAAAACAAAGAACGAAGAGTTGGTAAAACTGTTGAAAACTGACCGGGATACTAATCACTATAATAAAAAGACGACAAACAGTATGTTTCGGATAACTTACGCGAGGTCGAAATATCGCCTTTTACAGACAAGGTGGAAGAAAACCGCCAAGGAAAATAATCTTTTGGCTAGATAATATCGAAAAATAGACTGTAATTCAGAGAGCAGCGATATTAATCGGAGCATCAAGTGATTGTGGGGGGGACTTCTTTTAGCATCAGATAGTAGAATCCACGGATAGTGACTAAGCAGTACCCGAATTCGGTGATGGCACGTGAAGAAGAATAATAAATATATATATATATATATTCTTCTTTTTCTGGTACAACCCGATTCGGGTAATTGTTTAACCATCAGCATGCACCGAATATCTGTTGTAGGTGGTTTTTATTTCTTGCTATTTCGACCAATTCTTCTGTTTCATTGATTCCGGTCCATTTTTTTACGTTATCTAACCACGATGTACATTTTCTTCCCGGTTTCCTTTTTCCATCAATCATACCCATTGCTATCGTTTGTAGTAGCTTGTACTTTTCTCCTCTCATAAAATGACTAAAGAAAACGTATCTTTCGTTTTTTTCACTTCTGCCATTAATATTCTGTCGGTTCCCATTAATTTTAGAACCTCCTCATTTCTGACCTTTTTTAGTCCAAGGTATTTTCCACATTCTTCTGTAGCACCACATTTCAAATGATGATATCCGCTTCTTCATATTTTCTCTTATAGTCCAGGTTTCGCTTCCATATAAGAGCACTGACCATACGTAGCATTTCAGTAACTTATTTTTGACCTGCAAGTTTAATTTCCTATCGCAAAGGGTACTTTTTAACTTCATAAATGTATTAACATATGTTTTCTCTATAATCTTGTTATCAAGAAAGCATGTTACTTCGATGTTCATATGTTGTTCGAGTCGCCGTACGTATCTAGATTTGCGTGTGTTAATGATTTTATCCACGCGTATTCTATTTCAAAATGAGAGTGAATATATTTATGTATTGCCTACCAGGGAGCGTTGGTAACTGCTCGGAGAACTTTATCTTGAAATCTTCGTATTGTAATACGATTAGAACCGCTAGCCGGGGCACCATATTATAGCGCTATGCATCCAAATCGTTTTTATTATCGAATAGTAATACTGGTTATCCAACGTTAGCTTGGAGCTCCTCATCATCCGGTACGTGTTTTTATATTTAAGTTTCATTTTCTTTCGTTCGATTTTTATATGATTTTTTTTCACGTTAACCTTTTTGGCAAAATTTATTCCTACATATTTAACTACATTTTTGTTTTTTAGGTATGACCATTGGAGAGCAGTTTGAAGGCTTTAGAGTAAAAATGGTATTGGTAAATTTATTTACACGTACTTTTAAAGTAAACTTAACATGAACCAGTGCTAATGAAAGAATCACTTTGGTCAGAATCAAATTTCGGCTCGAGCGATGTTAAGAAAACATCGATATCGACATAGTGAAGTGTTCGAATATATCGAGACTTTCGAACATCGATATTAGTCAGTATCGATATCACCTTGTTAGCGCTTGTACTGTTAGCGAAATAAATTTTGCCGTGCGGCTTAAAAATCATTTTCACAGTTAATATCGATGGCGTAAACAATTTTTTGTCATTAAACGTTAAGGCGTCTGTTTAATAAATATTGAATTTTCGAACCAAATTTTAGAATAAAGTGAAGTAGAAGATTTTTGCGTAACAATTTTTTGCATGTTCCTATTTTTTCTATTGCGCATGCGCGCACGGCTATCCGTTATTTCGTTCAAATCTTCGCTGCACAAAAAGAAATGCGCGACGTAGATTTAAGAAGGAAACCGTTGAAATCATCGCCGTGTCAAGTTAAGCATAAAAGTGCGTTTCTTTTCTTTGTGTGAAATTTATACGAAATCGCGACTTTATTAAATAACTGTGTCTTTTTAGGAGAACGACTTTAAGTTTCACTTCTTCCCTACGCCCCCAGGGCACAGATGGTTTTTTTTATTATTTATTATTTTTTAAAATTTTCTTATTAAATCCTATCGTAGAAGTTTTTATCGACCGTAGTAACTAATTCGGAAAATTTAAATATCCGCGAAAATTTATCGTCGCTGGTAGCGACAGCGAGAATTTTATTACTGGTCGACATCTGTGAACGAACGTCGCGAATATTAGCGGAAGATCGGGTTATATAATTAAACATTAAACGGTATTTTAATTTTGTCGACCTGTTCGTCGTCCGACGAATATTATCGTACGATAATAATAATTACATCAGTGTAGGAGTCGCTAAGGACAAAAAAAAACAATTAACATTTCAAACATACGTACTGAAATACAGAATCACGCTGGAAAACAGAGAAACTAGTGATCACTTTGAGAAATTAGCTCCCCTTACAGATATATTACTATATATATATATATATATATATATATATATATATATATATATATATATATATATATATATATATATATATATAATTAAGATGTCAAAATTTTAAAAATTTTACGCTCAATCCTAATTTAATTAGTACTACAACTAATACTAGCAGACAATTATCAATTTAGAAATTTGGCTCATTAACATCGGTTTAGTACTGCCACGCATAGTTTTCTTCTACACTTAGTTGAGTCGCTGTAAATTAACATTAATTAAGTACATTGTTGTTGAAAAAATAAACATAAAAAATCAAAATCAAAAATTTATATTATATTTTTTTTAATAATAAAAACTGAAATGACCGTGTATAAAACTGTTATAATGCCGACCATGTTATATGGTGGAGAAACCTGGCTAATACAAAATTAATCAACTTAAAAAATTAGAAGTCTGCCATTTTACATCACTAAGGCGGATTCTTTGGATTGCCTGGGAAATCACATATCGAATGAAAAAGTACTACAAATGACCAACTGTTCTTCAATTGAACAGCAACTTGCGAAGTCTCACCTAAGACGGATTGGCCACATAATACGGATGGATGAAGAACGTATTCCGAAGTGCATGCTTTACGGAGTAGTAATAGTAAAAGACAATGTGGCCGTCCGAAGTGAGCTAGACTAATATCTGTACATATGTGTTTTCGTGTAAAAAAAAAAAATCTAGATTTATTCAAGTGTTTAGGCATGTTTATTATTTTTAAAGCTGTCGGTTAATTTAAAAAGTCGTCGCCCAAAAATTATTATTGATTATTAATTAAATTCACTATCCGCTTAATCTGAACGCCTTTTTATTTATCAATGTCTCGAATTTACGATTTAATTAATGCAGAGTTCTTTAACCGTTTCTGTCACAATGTTCACTGTATACGAAATTTTAATACTAACGAAATTATCTATTTTTTTTTGTTCGACTATGAAACGTCCAAATTCTAATTATATTTATATGTAAAATCATTGAAAATCATCTAGCGTTATCTAAATAGCAGCTTTATATAATAAATATAAGATTTAAAAAATTTTCCGTCGAAATTTCATGTGTGGCTGAAACGGTTAATTATATTAAAGCAGATATGTACGCATGTGTGTGCATAACGTGCGTATGTTGTGTATGTGTATGTACCCCGTATATTTTTTTGTTTTTATTTTTACTGTATTTTATTTATTTTCTTGCAGGTTTTCGTTCGTTTTTTCCTGTAGCCTAGCGTTTGTTTCGTTAATTTTCTAGATTTAGTAATCAGTGGCGCGCACCTAGGATTTGTATATGGAGTGAGCTCAAACCCCCCCCCAAAAAAAAAGAGGAATTAAAACAGTTGTAATAAAAATGAATAAAATGTACATAGCCGAATGTGTAAGAAAATTCGACTATAAAAGATCGTCAACATTAACGAAACAAGTAAAAAAACAACGCACTGATCATGACCCGAGTCAGATTCCAATGTTCTAACAGTACATTTTGCAACCTAGGCTGTTTTGTATGCTCTTCAAGATGAGGTTTTATTAGTGATAATGCGAGCTCTTTCAAATATTCTCTTCTGCTTCGACTATCATTTTAGCTGCGAAATTGTAGTTATGGGATTTCTTCATATGTATTTTATACTTTTTAAGTCGTCTGTTGGGCCTCAAGCCCGGTAGTCCCCTCCCCCCGTGGGTGCGCCATTGTTAGTAATACTATATAAGTTAACCGATAAGGTATAATAACTTAACTTTGTGAACCTTCTTATGCATGTCTCGTTATGACATCTTCTTTCTTCTTTTTCTTCTAAAGCAATTATATATATATATATATATATATTAAAAACTATTAAACGTTAACTATTCACAACGTAAAATTTTGTTATATTTAATTTTAGTTCAGTTTGATTTCATTATGAAATTGAATTGACTCTTGCGATCATTTTAAATTTAATCGTAATTTTGTCGTCATTTATTCAACAACAACATCAAAAGTAATATTTACAAAGTAAAACATATTAAACTAAGTAAATAATTGCAGTAACTTGCCTCGCCCCCATAACAACAGTAATACGCCATATACACGTACAAATAATACTATTAAGAAAAATACTAAAAGGTAGGAAGAAGAATCAGTTGAACAAGAAAATGCGGATGCATTATCAATTCTAGAATCAGAGGTGGAAGCCGAAATTGAACAAATTAAATTAAGAAAAGCAGCAGGACCTGACGATATACAATCTGAATTTCTGAAAACGTTCGGACCTACAGCCGGTCAAAAAGACGTCAAATTTTTTCAATTCAATTTACAGTAGTGGGAAAATACCCGAAGAATGGTTGGAGTCCGGATTTATTATCCTACGAAAAACCACGAATGCGTCTAATTGTAAGGACCGCAGGCTGATAAGTCTTATGAATCACGTCTTTATCCTTGCCCATAATTCATCGACGAATATTTAAAAAATGCGACGAAGAAAATATAAGATAGAACCAGTTTAGATTTCGCAATTTACGACGGGAGGCATTATTTTGCAGGCGAATAATCACACAACAAAAATCGCTCGATTTTCAGAAACCAGTCTATGTCTGTTTTATTGACTTCCATAAGATATTCGACGAAGTACAGCATGTAAGAGTTATTAATAATATTAAAATATATCGGTGTCGATGACGCAGATCTAAGAATTTTGCAATCTATAAAAACCAACATGCAGCATCGATAATAGAAGATCGACTAACTGAAGAAATACCAATACGCAGAGGGATTAGGCAAGGTTGTGTACTATATCACCGATGGTATTTAATTTATACTCCGAGGTGATATTCTACCAAGCTGTAGAAGGTCAGGATAAAGGAATAAGAATTATAGGAGAAAAAATTCCGGTGATACATTTTGCCGATGATACGGAAAGCGATTCGAACTCGTAACAGGCCAATACAACCTTTTCCACCGATTAGACGCCCCGATGGTAAATGAGCTCTAGTGATGGTCGAGAGAAGACTGAAGTGTTTGCCAAACGTTTATCTGAAGTTTTTAAACCAAATTCTGAAACTGATAATTCTGAAGATATAACGACGTTTTTAAGTGCTCTTTTTCAAATGCCAACGTCCCCAGGAGAAATAAAGTGTATATTCAAAAAAAAAAATTAAATAATAAAAAAATCCCCGGGGGCTTCGATTTAATCGCCGGAAAATTATTATCAGAATTGCCGGATAAAACGATGCTATTTATTAATCATATTTTTAACGTTTCGCCTGCAATATTTTCCTCTGTCGTGAAAACTGGCGCAAATCGGATAAAGCACCGAACTTGGTCATATCATACAGACCTATTTCCTTATTACCTATCTTGTCCAAAGTGCTCGAAAAAATCACATATCATCCTAGAATCGGAGAATATTATTCCCGATCATCAGTTTGGATTCCGCAAGAAGCACTCGACTATCGAACAGGTTCATCGAATTGTACATACGATTACGAGAAAGCTTTGATGCCAAGCAAGTATGTGTAGTTATTTGACAAAGTTTGGCATCATGGGCTATTATATATATATATATATATATATATATATATATATATATATATATATATATATATATATATGTGTAAAAAATTCTTCCTCGTCCGTACTTCTCCTTAAATCGTACCTTGAGTATCGTACATAATTCGAAAACGAATACTCCACTATCTATAATGTTTTCGCTGGCGTGCCTCGAGTGTTTTAGGTCCGGTGCTTTATCTGATGATGTTCACTGCTGATTTTCCCCAGTTAGTGACGATGTTATAACTGCCACGTTTGCAGACGATACAGCCATTTTAGCTGTAGCCAAAGAGTAAAACCTAGTCCATGAAAACAGCGATCTATAATGAAAATCGGAACCTGACTGAGACGTTGGCGTACAGTTAACAAAAGTAAGTGCACGCAGGTCACATTTACTTTGCGAAACTTAACCTGCCCCCACCCACTATATTAAACGGGGAATTAATCTCGCAATAGAGTTACGTTAACTATCTATGCGTCTTGACATTAAATTAACACGGAGCAGACATATCGAACGGAAAAGAAAACATCTTGACATAAAATTGAAGCAGCTGTACTTCTTGGCGGACACTCCAGTCTTTTTCTTGAAAATAAGCTTTTGAATTTATAAAATAACGTTAAAGCCTGTGTGGACATACAGCTTGACGGTACGGGGCCGAGCAAAAAAATAACCATATAAATAAGATACAACGGTTCCGAAATAAGGTCATTAGGCTATTCTTCCTTTTTTTTTCTCCGAATTATACGTTACATCGGAAAATACGCTGGCCATCAATTTATTAGATAACAGTCTTCAGATACGCCGATTGAAACGAACCAGGACGTTCGATTTATCCTAATATCTACTGGAATTCTTTTCGGGGAGCACTAATGGGTGTTGATCCCTCTCAAGGCTACTTCGCATTTCATAACAGTTGCTAGATGGCCTATCGGTCAGTTGTAATTGTGTTATTTAAAAAGTAAAAAAAAAAAAAATATACTACACTGCTGACGAAGAATATCGAGAACCTACAGAGTTCTACTTCAGCTGCCGGTGAAAGTTGAAACAAAGGGCTTAGTATAAATAGAAGGAAAACTAAATTTATGCTGGCATCAAGAACTATTCGTTAACGACGGGCAAATTGAACGAGTAACAAAATTCAAGTATCCTAGGCAGCTGGATAGATAATGACCCTAAGATAGAAATAAGAACGCGTATCCAGATAGCTTGGGAGATATTTACGAAGCTGAAGAATGTTCCATGTGACAGAAGATTAAATATTTAGAAATTAAGGAAAAGGTATTAAGATGATATGTATGGCGCCAGACCTGAACAATTAATAGATATATATAGGAAAGCGGATTTCATCATTCGAAAAATGGTGCTATCGGCCAATCTGGAAGATACCATGGACAAAAAAAAACCCAACAAAAAACAAGCATGCGGATGTGTGTTACATATGATGAAAACGAATCTTGTATTAATCGAAATAATTAGGAAGAGTAAAACAAAATTCTATGGATATTTTATGAGAGGGCCAACATATCACCTTTCGCACACTATAATAGTGGGAACGGTAGAAGACAAAAGGGGGCGATGGACAAATCATTTATTCACACATAATTTTAACTATTCGAGATTTTTCTATTTTCCGTTGTATTATCATGTTTCATTTTATTATATATTTTTAGCACATAGCTTGGGGGAATTTAAAAACGACGAAATATCATTACGTTTAAAGTGGATACGCGTGTTCTGCCGATTTTTAGACACGACTCAAAAACATGCGGACTTTCACAAAAACGAAAAAGACCTAACGTTGGTGGAGCAGCAGCAGCAGATGACTAAAATGAAGCGGACCTCGGTACGGTACATAGACGGAAGGAAGGATAATAGATGGACAAAACGAGTGTTGGGATTGTAAAGAAGAAACATAGGCAGACCGCACTGACTCATTGTTCTGACGATATAACTTAGGTAGCGGCGAAGAACTAGATGGTGTTGTTGTCACTAAACGTATTAACTGTATTAATACGAAGACTAATAAATCCATTTGTTCCATATATCTCATGCTAAATAGAAAATCATTAATACTGAAAACCTAATACACGTCGGGTATTTACTTTTATGCTTGTCCTGTTTGGTGTTCGATATTGAACGCTGGTTATAATAAATTTCAGCTCATTCGAAACAGATGTCTTAGGCGAAAACTGAATGCTCCTCGTTATACTAGAATATATGCGTAATATTCTGAAATTACCTCGTGTTAATATATTCTTAACATATCGCATAAATTTTTCGACGATGACTTTATCTCGTTAACACAGGTAATTACGATTACACAGAATGTTTATACGTATACAAAATATAAGCGTAGATGTATTAAACATAAGTTATTGTAATGAGCTATTCGCTTATTAATTAATATCGTTCTAATTCGATTAGTTCGATGTTACATTAATTATTTTCATATTTAATCGTTACGTTTCAACGTTATCTAATATTACGATAGCTTTGTTTATTTGCGTTTTTTTTAAAGCTTTCGTGGTAAGGGTAGTAGTTCCGGTACACAATATATTTATAAATTATGTTTATCGACTGTATCATAATTTTTTAATAAAACATTTATTTAAATATTTGCATTTAGATTCGGAAATCTCAAAACCGGAACGAATGAAAGAGATTGGACTTACATCCGACCGTGGATCGATATAGGATAATATATATATATGTGTGTGTGTGTGTATATGTATATATAATGTATGTATGCATGTGTAATTGAAGTTAGCAACATCCGTGGAAATAACGTCATTAGCAAAAATATCGTACAGCAACCTCTTGATGCGCTGCTTATTTTCGAGGAAAAGTAGATGCTTAATTTACAAATATATATGCATAAAACATACTCATATGTATATATATGTATGTGTGTGTGTGTAGGGAGAGAT
The DNA here is from genome assembly GCA_032883995.1 of Coronaproctus castanopsis. Taxonomy (NCBI): domain Eukaryota; kingdom Metazoa; phylum Arthropoda; class Insecta; order Hemiptera; family Monophlebidae; genus Coronaproctus; species Coronaproctus castanopsis. Next base: position 25,543,077 of record CM065054.1, read on the forward strand.
ATTTCATGGAAAAAGAAGTGGTGACGTCGTGCCACGCCTTCGTTAAATATTGTATTACGTAAAAAGTTAGGCATACGTAAACCTAGTTCCTGCGTCAGAAGAAGTGCAAACACGATTGACGTTATACGATTTTATTTCATTTTTTTTTTTATTTCAAGACTACTTCCAAAGAAATGGATCCGTTACGTGAGTCTTAACTTAATTTTTACCAAATATATTAATAAACGTACACACACACACATATATATATATCTATATGTATGAGTGTATGTGTATACGGACATATATACTGATATACCGAAAAATAATCGTCTTTTTCATTTTGTGCTATACGGAGAAATTACTTGCCGCAGATAGTCCGCTAAACGCAAACTTTGGTGAGTAGAGAAGACGTGAAAAGATTGTACGAAATGTCAAATATCCGAACTTCAAAAAACATCTAGGAATAAAGAATTACCGGCCTAATTTTTTTATTTTGATTTATTTTACATATGTATATATATATATATATATATATATATATATATATATATATATATATTTAATTCTTACAATCGCTTAATATCTAGTTTCAACGTAAAATTTTAAATTTTGACGCTAATTAAATGAAAATTAAACGTATTTTCACACTACCGTTTCTACACATGTACGATATTCCGTACGTGTTAGAAAATTATTCGAGGAGGCTAGAAATGATAAAAAGTAATATTTTGCGTAAAACATTTACAATTTATTAAATAACTTCCAATAGCGCTATCTATAAATATTTTTAGAATCGATATACGCGACTTGTCGAACAGATTTCTACGCATATGGGAGGGCAATTTTTTCGACATTAAAAATTTCTTGCAACGTATTTAATTTCCCTGTAATCCGCTAACAATTCTTATATATATATATATATATATATATATATATATATATATATATATATATGTATATATATCATCATCATAGTCGTTGGGCTCGGTCGGAGCATCGTGATATTATGATTAACTTTAATTTTTCTGTGTAATTGATCGCCATCTATCCTTATCCTGGTCGCATCTGACCATTTGCTGTAGTGAACTGGTGCCAGTTATCATTTTTACATGTCCACATATCGCGTTGGTGGTCTCCCTCTTCGCCTGCGACCTTCAACCATACCCAATATTATAAGTTTCTCTAGATTATTCCGTCGCATGATATGGCCAAAGAAAGCGGACAAGCGTTTTTTAACGATATCTCGTAATCGAGCATCCGGGTTAACTTCTTCCAATATTGACACGTTTGTCCTTCTCGCTATCCACGGTACTCTCAGCATTCCACCGCCAGCAATACATTTCAAAAGCATCGATTCTTCGAACGTCTGTCTCTTTCAGTGTCCAGCATTCAGATGCATATAAGAATATAGAGAACGCTAACGTTTTTATTAGGCGCATTTTGGTGGTCATCGTTATGTCATGGCTTTCCAAAATCTTTCTTAAAATTGAGTTAGTGCAATGTTATTATTCGCCTTTTAATTTCATCAGTTGAGCCACCATTATTTGTGATAAGTGATTCCAAGTAAAGAAATTTATCAACTACTTGGAGATTTAAGCTTTGTGGATTATCTGTTTTGTTTTCATCATCGACGATCGTTACTTTTGTTTTATCTTTATTAATTAATAAGCCGACTTCTTTGCTTATACTATCCAGTCTTTGAAATAAATGAAGCAATTTTTCTTTCGATGAAGCGATTTATCATCGGCATATTGCAGGTTATTAATTATCTTTTCAGCGACTTTAACGCCATCGTCACATTCGTCCATTACTTTTCTTAGTATCCAATGTATATGTTGAAAAGGATTGGACTTAATACGCATCCTCGACGGACTCCTTTTTCTGACTTAAATTCATCTGTCAGGCTATAATTAATTTTTACTTTGCCGCTATTGGATGCGTACAAGGATTTTACTAAATCAATTAACTGACCCGGAATTCCAAATTCACCTTGCCACAGTCTTTGCCATCGTACTGAGTCAAATACTTTCGCATAGTCTATATATATATATGTATGTATGCATATGTGTATTATATTATCTATCTTTATCATTATTGTTATTGCTTTCTATCGAATAATAACTGTTTTTTTTTGTGTTTTTTTTTTTTGTATGCTTAATATGATACAAAGCGTTTTATGGAGCGGGTTTTTTCAGATTTTATTATATTTTTCAGACTAGTAAATATATTAATTTCTATTTATAAGAAATATTAGATAAAGAATTTAGATTATCAGCTCGGTAAAGATATTATAATTTCAGCTAATTTTTATTATTTGTACTATTGTTAATTTACGTAAATAAATAAATATTTTCCTTCTTTTAATTTGCTTTGAGTGTAAGCGATTCTACTCGAATTTAGGCCTTCGATTCACTTATTTGACTCCATCATCAGTTAACGGATTTCAAAGTTTGGAAAGTATGTTACTACCCTAGTACGAAATATATAAGGACAATTAGCATAATTAAGTAACAATAAAATTTCTATTATCTCGAACCGTTTGAATCGATAAAGTTTTTTTTTTTTTTTTAATTTTTTATAACTTTTTATTATTGCGAGCTGACCAAACACGAGAGGAGGCGCATCCAGTGGAACACAGTACCTATAACCCCAACCTATGGAAGGTCTAGCGGTTTGCTTCAATCTCCGTAATAATTCATCAGAAGTGTCCGCGAGATCACTAGCAAGTGCGTTCGCATACTCTATCTGCAAATCTTTGTGTAACGTTCGGTTTGTTACATACGGAGGCGCCTTCGTTTTTGCGATGTCAGTATGATTTTTATGTACGACGGTTTTGCACAACCCCCAAAAACTGCACTCCGTATGTCCAGATTGGTCTTAAAATAGTTGCGTATATTACAAGTTTATTGTTCGTCGATAGCACACTTTTTCTTCTTACGAGTCGATGCATTAACGTGGATATTTAATTTTTTTTTTTAACTTTTACGTGGTGCTTCCGTGTTAGGTTGCTGTCTAAATCCAGACTTAAGTACAGGAGAGCTGTTCGATACGGGCACGTCTATTAATCCTAACAGATAGAGGCGCTGTTGTAAAAAATTGATATTTACGTTCGAATCGTTTAGAGTGCGTACTATTTTTTCTGATTAGCATTTCCGGTTTTTAGACGCAACGACGCCATTAAATGCGTTACACGATATTACCGACGACTTCGATAAAATTAAACGCAACACGATTAATCCAGACGATGACGCATTTACGACAACATACCGAGTTGATGGAATTACTCGATCGACCGACAGCGATTTGCCAGATTGATAGATTAATTAAATTTTTCGAACAAACAGAATATCCGAATTAATCAGAATAAATTTTATCTACGTGTACCATCGAGCAAACTATTCCGCAACATTAATAACCGCCTGTAATGACAGTCTCAGCAGTCAAACCAGACTGTATCGTAGCGTATGCAAGAACCGGTGGGTACGAAAAGAAAATAATAAAAACTTATTAAACGTGATATGGCACAGATATGCCGACAGATAACAGTATCAAGGTGACAACATTCGCCGACGATACGATGATAATCTCTTCAAATACGGATTCTTCTATAGATGTCGCCAATTTGCAAAGGAATGTCAACCCTATAGTTGAAAGGACTAGAAAATGGCAAATAGAAATAAACCCGTATAAGTCTGGTCATGTTACCTTTTCCGACAGAGCAAGACACGATCATCATATTACGTTTGATAATAACGTAATCTGCAAAAATGGATAATTTCAAAAGCCGCTTAACTTGGAAAACTCACATAGATAAGAAGAAAGAACGGGAAATTAAACTTAGAAATTAACTTATACAACCGAGTTTTGCTATACACCAGTTTGTTAAAACCAATATGGAGCTACTCAGGCCAAATATAGAGATGTGAAAAAAATCGAACATTAATCAAAATCCAACGTCTTCAAAGCAAGACCCTCAGATTAATTTACCGAATACCTTGGTACGTAAGGAATAACGTTACCCACCAAGATCTAGAGGACAAAAAAAAAAAAATTGCGAAAAAAGCCCAAAGAAACGATCTTAGGCTACAAAGTCACACTAATGAACTTCTCCTTTTGGTATTGTAGATGACATTGAGCATTTAATGTTTGTCCTCTGTTTGATGATCTTAGAAATAAATTTAAAATACATAGACGACATGTATTTTCTAAACATAACCATGCCGGTCTTCTGTCATATATGGAGTTATCTATGCTAAGAAAATTTAAAAGTGGTAGGTAAAATTTTTAGTTGTCCTGTTTTTAATGTTTTAATTCAACCGTGAATCCGCATTTTTTTTTTATTTTTTTTTTCTCATTTTTGTAATACCGTTGCATGCAACATTAATAATAATATTGTCTACAATTGTTTTTCTTATATAATATATATATATATATATATATATATATATATTTTATAATTAAATACCCTTATTGAATAGTTAACATGTTCGTAATTGATTTTTTATTAAGAATATCTTTGTGTATACTTACTTTGTTTGCAGTTGCACTGCTTCAGTTATTTCATTCAGTCTTGTCTTCATCCTTGTTTTATAATAAATTTAATTTTGATAATATATTTTTTCTTCTCTATGATATTCAGACGTAACCTTTTATTTATTTTTCTTTGGCTTGATCTTTATGTTAGCAATATTACTCTTTTTTTAAATCACTATCTTAAATTGTATGTGTATGTATATATGTGCACGTGTATATATATATATATATTGTTTGGACAACATTCATATTTACACATATACTACACAAAACTCATTTTACACACATTCTTGATGGTCAACATATGCTACTCAAAACTTACACACAGTTATCCATTAAGAACACTAGTTTCCTGCACCCTTATAAACGTAAATTATTTTAGACATTCGCCCCACCGTATAAGTGCGGATTGGGGAATTATAAAAAAAAAAAAAATTAACTTATAATGAAACTGTCGCACTCGGCCGGGACATTTAGGAAGCTTAAAGGGGCAACAATTGGTGGACTTAATCCGCTAAAACAAAAGCAGGATACATCATTGGATGTATCCTCCATCGTGCAGGTGCTTAATATTCTTTACTTTTCCCCCTCATTTGTTTATGATAAAATTAGTTTGATATCCTGAATTGGCCGGTTATAAACTTTTACAGATATAAGAGATTATAAGAGATGTAGCGTACTCGCATTATATTATTAGTGACAAAGAGAAATTATGTTATTTTAATACGAGTTCATTGATATTATTAGCTGCGATTATCATCAAATGATGATGAGATTGACAAAAAATTAAAATACGATTTTAACCTTTTTACCTGATCATCGGCTAATGAATATACCTGATATTCGCGTGCGGAAATAACAAACGCAATGGCAGCTGGATACTGATAATTGGAAAAAGCGACGGATAATTTAATCGCAATTATAAATAGCGGAAATAGGGGCGTCAAGTTATAAAACAGTTTCGAATTTCACGCACGGTCTGTCGGTTTTAGTGGACACGTTGGGGGCCTTCATTGAAAAAATTCTTCAACATCCGTTAAATTGCCGCGATTCTTGGAAGAATTAGCATATTATTAAATTTTTGTTCATTTTTTTCATTTAATTTATGTTTATATTCTCTCGTCGACGCTGTACCGTTTTTTTCTTTCCTCGTCACTTCGATAACTCATTATGATTTTAACTTAGTTCCGTGGGAATTACTGTAGTGAGCCTTGCAGTGCGGGTTTTTCCCGCTAGGAAAATTTTCTCTTCTTTTTATTTATTTTTATTTTTACACATGCCTAATATATTTTTCTCTTAATTTTCGTGTAAATCAATATTACACATTAATAACGTTAACGGTACATTATTTATTAAATTGTATATTTTAATCACCCACTGGCTTCAATACGCTTATAACAGCCGGTTATAAGAGACAAATGACTTTCACCTGATGTGTCTCTTTAAAGCGGCTTAGACTATATATATATATATATATATATATATATATATATGTGTGTGTGTGTGTGTGTGTGTGCAGATATGTTCATGCATTCTGCGTTAAATACTTGTAAATATTTAGAGACGCGATATTATCACACAATGAGTATATAAATACGATAAAGCTTAGTGAATATTATCGAACAAAAACGTATAAAACTTATGAATAAAGCTAATCATATAAACACGATGCAAGTTCGATGAGTAATTTTTTCTTTCTTTTAAGTGGGCTTTTGTGATTCCACCCAAAACTAATATTAAAAAATTATAAACTAATATTAAAAACTAACGGAACAACATAGGACACAAGAAGATTCATATTATTGATTCTCTTCTTGATCGATTACGCCAGCGGGGTGTCGTGAACGTGACTTCGCCAATAAGGATGAATCAACTAAACTTCTCCAATATTCCCGATCCGTGTCTCGGGCACATCTCTACATTCAATCTTGTTAGTTCTCGGATACCATCGTTCCGGCGGTCGTCGTTTAGGTCTTCTGTTTTCCATTGTGGCCTGTAACAACCGACGCTCTGTCCTATTTTCTTTCCGCATAAGATGTCCAAAAAATTTCATCTTGCGACTATGTCTTTAGATAATCGATCGTGCGTACCGATTTTCTGCAGTACATTAACGTTCGATATCTTTGCCCCGTCCGGCGATTATCGATACATAATAGATATACGTTATTCTCGTATAATTGATTAAATTACAATCGCGATTGATACTCGTGAAATATAACAACGCTGACTGTATATAAGAAATGTTCAAGCGTACGTTTTGATACGAGTTATTAGAATTAACGATGTAATAAAGGTGGACCGAATTTCTCTAATGTAATAAAATAAATCGTGAAAGCCGAACGAAACGTTATTAACAATTATTTCCTACGGCATCGTTTATAATTCGTTAAATAAATTTATAAATTCCTTCAATTGTCGAATTATATTCGATCGAGCTGATTTATTTATACTCGGTGAATTTCTCCCCGAACCTGCTGATCTTGTCCTACTGACTATCGAATGAGCTTTACTAACTTTGTGCAGCACGTAACTAAGTGCATACAACTGAGACAAAATATCCTCAGAATAATAATAATAATATTAATAATAATAATCAAATCAAATCAAATTTATTTGTATACAATACAATTTAATACAATTTCAAGTTCAATTACAATAATAATAATAATAATAATAATAATAATAATAATAATAATAATTGTAACAAAAACCGATTCATGTAACAAAAACCGATTCAAACTTGCATTAGAACACTAAAAAACTGGTTATGCGCATAAATGCGCGAGTACTTTATTTGCAATTTATAAATTATAAAATACACAGGGTTACCCGAAGTAGAAAAAATAAAGCGAACGCAAAATCTTATCTTCTATATGTATAAAATTTAATGATGAAATACTTATGAACAAAAATTTAATCACCGGTACAGCAATAATGATATAAATGATTTAATAAATATCAAGATTAACATAAATAACACACAACGTAAACTTCAAATATTAATCTTACTATATAGAAAAATTTATGATAAAAATTTTTAAAATAACAAAACATACTAAAAACAAATTTTCCATAAATCAAATAATAATAAAGTAGTAAATAAATGATTTAACGAAAAGTGAACGTCATGTTATATACGCTGAAATTTAAAATAAGTAGAGTAAAAAATAAAACTCAAACAATCAAAAACTTTAAATAAATAAATTAATTATCAAACAATAACCACTTAAGATAAACATTTCATTAAGATAAACATTTCAACAGACACACTTTAGCCGTTATTTAAAACGTAAGAAATCAAAGTTTTACTATAGTTTATTAAATATCCTTTAGTAGATTCAGGTATTATAAGCCACCCGGCCAGCATAAATTGCTGACAATGTATCTTATTAAAATTCGGCACCGTTGCTTTCTCGGTGCCAGCGGTTCTTGTTTTCCCACTTAAAATGTTCACCATGAAATAATCCCTATGCTTTATAACAAAGTCCAGAATATGCAGTTGATACAATTGTCGTACGTTTAGAATTGTTTTGTCGGAATTTTTATATGTTCCTTAGGAGTGATCTTTGTAATAAAAAAAGCGGTTGCAAATGATATCGCGCTGCACCGGCCCGATGAACAATACCGTATGTAAGGACAGGTTGATATAACGCTAAGTATAAACGAATTAGATGCTTAACTGAGAAATATTGTTTTAGGTAGTAAAACAGATAGTTCTCACTTCCTTAATAATAATAATATCGATTATTTAACAATCGATATTTAATAGATTCGATTTTTTTAAGTTTATCGAAAATATTAAGTACGCACCTTTCGTATTGTACAGGTCGGTTAATCAGCTTCGATCCTTTTCTAGATTCGCAATTTTCTTCCGGCAATTTTTGCAACGGAAATAACGAATTTATTTAGACAAAAAAAAAAAAAAAAAAAAAAAAAAATTTAAATTTAAAATAAGAAGTAAACTACACGACGCACGTGTGTTGATTAAAAGCTGAAAATAAATCTTGCGATTCCGGCTGGACACCGACAGTGTCGAACGTAGAAAATTCTGGTATTATTTTTTAATGGTCGCGATTTAAACTGGCGCGCTAGGGATGAATGCGTCGATTTAAACGTTTTTAGCCGACTGACTCCGCCAGCTTTCTTGCGGGCCGCTACAGATACCGCCATATTTATAAAGCTTGAAGCTTTTCTTCTTCTACCTACACTACTCGCCTTCAATTTGCATCTTATCGCAATCGTTAATATCGTTATATTATGTTCACTAGTATTGTCATTATTATTATTATTATTATTATTTTAATAATGCGCTAGTTTCATCGTATTTATACGTTCTCGTTATATTAATATATCGTGTTACGCGTAGATGGGGGGGTTCGTGTATACGAATATGCGTTTGAGACGTCTACGAACGGAAGTTTTCAAAATCATTATTTGCGCATAAATTATTATTTTACGCCGCTACTAAAATTACTTCAAATCGAACGGAAACTTCGAAATAAATTTGAAGATTTAAATTTAAATTACCGCTATTAATTTTATTCGTATCGCTTAAAATTAAACGTAATAAAAATCTAATCGAATTATCGTTATTTACGTATATTATTATTTGTACTTGTTTATTTAATTTTTGTTCGATTTTATTTTAATTTATCTGCTTTTAAACATGCAAAAAGTTGGTGGAAAACTCTGAAGATTTAAGACGACTTATAAACTAACCGTACGATTTAGTGAAGTAATGAATTAAGTCGGAGTCGCTTCATCGGAAGTGTAACTCTTCACACGTGCTTTCAACTTCATCATTATTATTGTCAAAGACTGCATAGTCGTCGCAATAATCTTAATGAAGAAAAAAAAACAACATAATTATTTGATAATAAATTGCAGCTCATTATATGGGCGGAAAGTTTGTTACATCTACGTATACAATTAGTATATATACTATATTTATATTTATTCTTGTTGCTATTTATTTTTACAGTTATATCATATTTATATTTTATTTACTTGCGGGTACTAACGATTTCGTCCGAGAAGAGGTATTAATAAATTTCTATAATATGCGCGGACATATGCGTATACAACTTATATTATAAAACGATAAATTCTTGTATAAATATATATATATATATATATATATATATATATATATATATTTATGAAACGTCGTATAAATTACAGAAGATATGGAAAGATGGTTCTATAAAAAAATGCTTCAAAATAAAGCTAGTCCATACACTTGTTTTTTCGATTTTATTATACGCAGCGGAGACATGGACATTAAAAAAAAGACAACACTGAACCGGATAGATAACTTTCAAATGTGATGCTGCAAAAGGTTACTCAGAGAATACCGCGGACGGCAAAGATATCGAACGTTACTGTACTGCAGAAAATCGGGACGCACAATCGATTGTCTAAGACAGTGCTTAGTCGCAAGATGAAATTTTTTGGATAATGCGGAAAGAAAATGGGATAGAGCGCCGGTTGTTACAGGCCACAATGAAAAGCAGAAGACCCAGAGGACGACCGCCAGCACGATGCTTCGATGGTATCCAAGAACTAACAAGATTAAATGTACAGATGTGCAGTCACCGAGCCATGGATCTAGAATATTGGAGAAGTTTAGTTAATTCATCCTTATTTGCAAAGTCATGATCACGACACCCCGCTGGGGTACTCGATCAAGAAGAAGAAGATATATATATATATATATATATATATATATATATATATATATATATATATATATATATATAAGAAACGCAATAAAAAATAGTCGGAAGAATAAACGAATTGAGATTATGTACATACATATACGATAACATTCGCTTACGACGTTTCCATCATTGCTAAGTCTGAAGAAAAACTTAAGAAGCGCTGGAAGAAACGAAACAATGCTTGGAAGAATGCAATATGAAAATAAATGACACAAAAACCAAATTATAATAATACGCGAAAATAACCGAACGCCACAAAAGGAAAAAGATATTATTAAATTATTAAAAAAAATTTAAAAAAAAATTGGAAGAGTCAATATTTGGGCTGTATGGTATCAGAAGATGGAAAAACTGACAATCAAACGTAGGTCTAGCAAAATATGCATTCTTGCAAAAATATGCATTATTCGCCAATAAAAATGGAAACAACTCAGAAAAACACTCGTAAAAGTCTGTATACGAAGTATATTGATATATCGGTGTGAATACTGGATAATAAATGAAGTTGATAATATAGCGAGACAAGATCATAAAAGGAAATTGATTATCGAAGAAGGGAAAAACCGAAGAAGAGAAAGAGACCAAGGATTAATTATATAAACCAGATAATTCATGTCAAATATACTCCGGGTTCAATGATAAACGATAATGATTTGGGAAAACTGTACAAATTCTCTGTATGGCTTCGTAGTGATGATAAGTACTGACGCAACACCCGTCTAACGATTATCAGTCGTTTCGTTAGCGATTTACGTTTGGAACATGATGAAGACACGTTTATCGAGAGCAATTCGTAGGATGAATTTTGTGTACCGATTACAAATTACTGGAATAAAAATGTTGAAAATAAAAAAATATAAAAAAAGTCGTTACTACGGAAATGTAAAATGAATAGTGATGATAGTCGTTATTATTCAAAAGTGAAAACAATTCTATTAGGGAAATATACCGAGACATAAATGAACCGAACGACCGTCGACGAGTACAGCTTGTGGGAGATCTAGATGAGAATCTCAAAAGGTAGTTGTTGTTTTTTTACCGATCAGAACCGTCGGTGCACAGCGTTTCGGGCCGAACGCAAAAGAAAGGCAATAGACGAAGCAGTAAGAAAGTCAAGAAGAGACGTCCCAAAAAATGAAGCCGAAACTTGATATCGAAGAAAAAAAAATAAACAAAGTCGCCCAGCTAGAAGAGTCTCGAAAAATCGTGTCCAGAAAACAGAAATCAACAAAAGTCGAAAAAAAGGACGATTAAAAATGAGTTCTGTCTTCGAATGATTTGTTGAAGACAAATACGATTCAGAGATTTGATGATATTGCGTTTCAAATCTATGTTGAGCATTCTCATTTCTCCGAACTCATCGGACGTTTTGTACAGTCGAACATTTTTACACAAACGCCTAGAATTCGGAAATAAAATGTTTTATTCGATGTTACAGAAATATAAAATTATATCACGCTGAAAATGATGTTGAAAAATCTTCGAGATAATAGAAAGAACTTTAGCCAGAAGAAAAATAAAAGTTCCCTTTGAATATCGACACAAAATTTTAAATGGCTAGATATATAAGGCAAAATTTGATAAATCGGTAATTCAAATGAGTCCGAGTGAAGTTGATAAAAGTAATGAACACGAAATTTACACAGTTTTACACCTATTAAAAAAGAAAGACCGATATTTCAGATTAGAGATCGTGTGAGAATTAGTGTATAAATAAAAAATAAACCTTTCAAAATAAATATAATAATTAGTCTCGATAAATATTCGTAATTAATAAAGTTCTATTTACATCGCCTGTAACGTACAAAATTCAAGATTTAAACTAAGAGGAAATTATTTACAGAGACAAAAACTTCGAAAAACAGTTTTCTAAAAATTATTATTATTATTATTATTTTTCTTTGTAATAAACGAAATGGATCATGAATTATCAGCAGCGGAATCTTTATTTTTTAAGGCTTTATATCCGAAAATAATATTAACGCCTAAACTCTAACAATTATAATTTTTTTTATAAATCGCACGTTCGGGTTACACGCGTATTTCCTGCGCTCTTTACGCGATTATAACAATCGGTCGTTATCTTATAGTATTTTTCGAGAGACAGTTACTGGCTGTCTTCGCAATATTTCATGTCACGCACAAGTAATTATGTCGCTTCCTCGCTAACCATACATATAAACAAAATGCGGGTCGCTTTTTGACGTAACAAGCTTTCTTCATACGCGGAAAAATTGAAAACGAAAATCTCTCCGTTAACCGACTTTGATCATCCAGAAGATTGGTTTCATTTTCGGCTGCATAAAATATTATAAAGGATTATCTTATAGCTATAAAAAATACTTAACGCATGGTCCCCCCCCCCCGAAAACATAATAGCCGCTTAACCAAAGAAATATTGTTTTTCTCAAATCGAAAGAACTCGTTGACGAATTTATATCTACCCACGGTGGTTTTACTATAGATGCTACATTTATTAAATGTCGTAAACTAACATCAACTCCAAAAACGATAATTTTCTCGAATGTCTAGCGTACAATCCTAAATTATGGAATGTCATCACCGTTGAGTTAAATCTGAAACCGACATTGAACATTTCAATTCTCAGGATTAATCCGTTATATTTGGACACATGCGTATGTTACGGCAGATATAGAATTCGATAACCAGGTTTTTTCATTCTACAACATAATGACCGACAGCGCAGAGTTTTCTTTTATCTTACGATGAATATTCCTGCTTTCGATGTAAATCTAAAGGGCATAGATCGTAAGACCATACTGTGGACATCTACATTTTGCCACCTTAATACCTTGCTATAGATGTAGAAGGCAATACAAATCGATCAATATAATATTACCACTGATGAACAGGAATTTATTGAGCTTGCAACACTATCGGTAACGACTCAACTTAAGGTTAAACGGTCCTTATCTGACACCGCCACATCTCCCCACTATTGAAGTCATCCACCTGCATTTGAGTCTAAGAAAAAAACAAAAAGCGGGAGGGAAAAAAGTACCGTAAATGGAACTGAGTTGCATTCAGAAGATGAATCTGGTTGTTCTTCGAGTGTCTCAGAAAAAGAGGAAAATTTAAAAATAAGCAACAAAACTCACGAGGGGAAAAACAATGATATCAGCTCTGCTGCACCAATTCCGGATGAGGCATATGAAAGAGAAATTCATGAAGACTTATCGGATCCAGACTCTAAGCAGTCGATAAAAAAAAAAAAAAAAAAACTATTTCAACCATTAGAACAATACTTTGAATCCAACAGAGACGCTATATTTTCACTGTCAAATTTATCACTTTTTTTTATGACATGCGTAGGCCTAAAAGTAGTGATCCAGTCTTAATAGCAACATAATATACCACCGATTTAAATAGATTAATTAAACTACTTCAAGACCGTCACTCATTGGTAAAATACAAAAATTAAATCTACAAAAATAATAAAAGCTCTTACTGAGCACATTAATCCGACCTGACAGACAAGTTGATTAATAATAATAAATTTAATAATTCTTAATAATGGCAGTTAATTCAGACGTAATATCGTGGAACCGTAATGAGTTCTACAAACACTATGAAGAATTTCAAATATTAATTAGCGCAATACAATCGTTTCGTAATTTATATGTAAGAAGTAACACCTCCGCACACAGCAGAAAATCACATTGTACTCATATACAACATTATCACGAACTCCTCTTCAAAATGATACGGCGCACGGGGGATCATGATAGCGATCAAACAAAATGTGATTTTTAATCAAATACAAATTCAAACCAACCTTCAAATCCTAGCTGCGCGTGCATCTCTCGAATTTGACGTAACTATTTGCCGCGTTTATCTATCTCCGGATGGTATTATTCAAAAAATGAATTGCTTTCAATTTTATACAAGTTACCATTTCCAATTATGTTAGTCGGCGACTTCAATTGTCAGAATGTCTTATGTCGATATACTACAAACCGCGGAAGAATTCTCGAAGAAATTATCGATAATCTAACTGTTCTTAACACTGAATATACACGCGTTGTAATTTTACGTCTAAGACATGGTCTACATTGGACCTCATTGTTTGTTCAGCTCAGATTGTAAATTTAGTACGCGTCCAATACCACAGAGATCTTGCTGGTAGTGATCACGTTCCTCTAATACTTTCTGAACTAAACAGCAATTCAAATGTCATAATTAGATGGCAAAGTGATGCCAGTTACCGTAAAACAAATTGGGAGAAATATTCAAAGTTAAGCAAACAAGAACAATTTTTCCGACTCAAGTTTTAACTTCAATCGCTAAATATTGGAACAATAATCAACATCCGATTACTAAAGAAATTATTCAATTATTGGAATCGATGAAATCCTCTCATCGACAAATGTTTATTCGGATAACAGGTCATTCACAATTTCCTGGAAATGAATTAGCTGACCGAGCAGCAAAGGAAGCGTCCTCTATGTACCCTTATATAAATTTATCCATCGCTCGTGAAGATGCATACAATATTATCGCCACAAGTCTAACAAATGGAAATCTATGTGGATTTCCACGCCTAACTCAAAACTAAGAAACATTAAATCGGACACAAGCCGCTGGAAAACATAATTTATCCGGAAAAGAAGAAATTACTTTGAGACGGCTCCGATCCATGCAATAATAAAACATGGGCATTTATTAAGGCGTGGTGAATCTCCTGTCAGATGTTCCTGCGTATATTAGGAAATTACTGTCAAACATCTTCTGCTAGATTGTACTACTTACAACTCTTAACGTTCTCAACTAGCATTACCAACAATAATTAAATGCTAAACTAAAATGGCAACACGCACCTTCGAGTTCTCCGCTTCTTGTACAATACTGGTCTTTCAACATGGTTTGAGCTCTTCTTATCTGTGCCTCCAGCCCAGTGTAACAGTATATGGCACATTAATGGGAAAGTAATAATAATAATAATTAATTAAATTCAAAATATTGTAACCAAAAAATTCATATCCTCTATCGCCTATTAAAGACGAAAAATTATTGTTTGCTTTGTGTAAAAAATGTTATGTCGAAAAATCTACCGAAGATAATCACACTTATGAAGAACGGTGTTGGACAACAGATGAAATAAACAAAGATTTAGAAATTTTAAGGAAAAACTTAAGTAAAATTAGAAACAAGTGCATTGGCAAATGACTTTAAATCTACTGAAGAACACGTGAATACGGTAAAAAATGGATATGGAATTAAATATAGAAAATAATAGGCCAAATCTTTGAAAAAGATCTGTAGTTAAATGATGTCTCAATTCTTTGCGAGGAAAATTTGGCCAAAGGCAAAATTGAACATAAACAGAATATGTAAATGAGTTTAAACAATGGTAAAAAATATTATTAGACGATAGAATAGAAATTAGCGATATTATTTTCATGAATGAAAATATGATTCAAGTGTCCCATAAATATACGGACGAATTTATCGAAAACAACACTTCAACAAATATTTATATTGCAGATTTTACAACATCTAACGCTAGATTAAGATTGCGCGAAATCTTAGATAAATTAGGTAAAAATGTAAGTATATTATGATACAGATTCAATTATATATATATCGACAATGAAAAAATACAGTTAAAACAGGATGTACGCTTGGTGAATGAACTGATGAATTAGGTAAGGAAAAACTATAATGAAAATTAAAGTATTTCCGTTAAATTACGAAAATTCTTCAATATTAAATTAAAAAGTAATGGAAAATATTGTCGATAAAAACGTAAATAAAGTTAAATTATGATTATTAGAGATTCTAAAACAGAAACACTCGTAAATAAAATTACGGAAAAAGATCAGTACTAATAATATTTAAAAGTTGAATATATTGGAGAGTAGTGATTTTATTAATTAATTATAAACGAACAAAATAAAACACAATCACTAAAAGTTTTTAATCGCGAAGCTTTTCGACAGTTACGTCATTTTCAAGCGCGAACTAAATTTATTACATCTTTTTGTTTTATAAATGAAATTTATTGTAAATTAATCTAAAATTGAAATTATGTTTGGCTAGTGAAATATGTATATCAAATTTTAAGTTGTTGTTATATAAACATTTCTGATTTTTCATATATAAAAAAAGATGTAATAAATTTAGTTCACGCTTGAAAATGACGTAACTGTCGAAAAGCTTCGCGATTAAAAACTTTTAGTGATTGTGTTTTATTTTGTTCGTTTATAATTAATTAATAAAATCACTACTCTCCAATATATTCAACTTTTAATAGAACCTGAACCAGGTTTGGGAGATATTTACCAATTTTGATGAAGAATTTTTCAAAAATTTGTTTTATAAATGAAATTTATTGTAAATTAATCTAAAATTGAAATTATGTTTGGCTAGTGAAATATGTATATCAAATTTTAAGTTGTTGTTATATAAACATTTCTGATTTTTCATATATAAAAAAAGATGTAATAAATTTAGTTCGCGCTTGAAAATGACGTAACTGTCGAAAAGCTTCGCGATTAAAAACTTTTAGTGATTGTGTTTTATTTTGTTCGTTTATAATTAACTAATAATATTTGTCGATGTTTTAGTGATATCATGTTTGTTTCCACATGCAAACTGATAACTGGATTTGTATCTCCGCTTCTTATTCTGAGTGCATTATTTTGGATTGTATTCAGCTTCTTAAGTGTACTTTCCGCCGCTGTAGCGTACGCAATCGCACCGTACTCCAATATTGATTTAACATGTGTTCCATACAATCGTAACAGCATGCCTCTGTCAGATCCCCACGACTTATCGTGCAGGATTTTTAGCAGGTTAAGAGCTTTCGTAGTGCACTTTCGTTTCGTATATTCGATGCGTGCTTTCCAGCTTAATTTGTTGTCAAATATGAGTCCCAAGAAAATCGTTTTGGATTTGTTAGTCATGTATGTATCTTTCAGTTTCAGCTGAACCTCGCGTACTGTAGTTTTCTTGGTAAAATTTATTACACAAGTTTTACTGGTGGAAAAATGTATGTTCTTAGTAGTGTCCCATTTTTCAATTGTCGTAATAATATTTTGAATTTTTTTCTTCTATTTTAGTAATATCATGTCCTCGTGTGTATATTGCTAAATCATCTGCAAATATTGAATAATTAGCTGCGTATTTTATTAAATGTTTGCAAGTCGCTGAGAACTAGTATAAATAGTAGGGGGCTCAACACAGAACTTTGCGGTACTCCTAATTTTTGATTTCTTCTAGCTGACAGTGAGCTCCCTACGCGAACTTTGAAATTCCTATTTCGAAGGAATGCCATGACAAATTTGGACAAGTTCCCTCTAAATCCCATCTCATATAATATTATCGACTCTTTAGATATGTGATCAAAGGCTTTCTCCATGTCGAAAAACATACATATCGAATAGTTTCGCATAGTAAAACCATCAAGGATTTCTTGCTGTAATCTTAGGATGTTATCTAGAATAGATCGGCCTTTCCGGAAACCACTTTGACTGTTGTCCAACAAGCTGTTATTTTCTGCAATCCAAATTTTCGTTTTGCACTAATTCTTTCCAATACTTTACATTGTTAACGATTTTGGACGGTAGCTATTGGCTTGGCTTTAAACTTTATTCGGTTTTAAGATTATAATCGTGGCCTCCTTCCATAATACGGGAATTTTGTGTAATTTACAAATATGGTTGAATAAATGTTTTATACATTTGATTTTCTCTTCTGTGAGTTTTTTTTTTTAGCATTTCCGGGTGAATTGTATCAGGACCTGCAGCTGACTTTTTCTGTTCTTTTATTGCATCGGTTACTTCATGCTGGGTAATGTATCTGTTGTATTCCTTTTCATTTACCGATTTAAACTCTAACTCGTATCTGTTCTTTTGTATAGTTGGAATGATTATGTTTACTAGATATGTTGTAGTAGTGGTCAGCTATGATCATTGCAATGTTTCTGCTTTTATATTTTAATCTTCCGTCCGAGTTAGTTATCACAGTGATATATCAATTTTATTATTCAGAATTTATTTGATTCCCGACACTGTTGTTGTGTTTTTGAGTTTATGTTTGAAATAAAATCCTGCCAATATTTCTTTTTGCGTTCTATAAGAATTCTCCTTGCTACAGCTGTTGCTTTTTTAAATTTTAAGAGATTATCGTTTGTTGGATAACGCTTTTATGTATTACGTAGTATGTTTTTATTTTTAACAGTTATATATATATACATACACGTCTATATACACGCACATGTATTATAACGCTTTTATGTATTAAGTAGTATGTTTTTATTTTTAATAGTTATATATATATATACGTCTATACACACACATGTATTACGTCTACACACACACCCACACCCATATATATATATATATATATGTCGCATGTATGCACTACCAACACTTTCAAAGCACGTTTTGTAACGTTCTTATACACATAGGTAGATTTATTCGTTTATTTATATATATATATATATATATATATATATATATATATATATTTTAACCTATATCGGTCCACTGTAAATTGGGGAGAAAATAGCCGAATCTCCCGTGCTGGCCAGGCAAATTGGGAGATACCAACAACACCGAATACATTGAGCCGGCGGTCAGCAATCCAAGTACCGTTGCTTAACTTCGGCAATTAGACGGAAAGCTACTGTACTCAACGTGCTATGCCCGTTATATATATATATATATATATATGAGTGTGTGTGTGTTTATATATATATATGACTGTGTATATATATATATATATATATATATATATATATATATATATATATATATATATGCGCAAAAATTTAAAACAAATCTCTGCAACGTATTTAGTTAAAACGTTTTTAAGTTTCACTTTCCCTGCGCACCGTTCCACAAGTGTTTTTTTTTTTTAGAATTTGTATTCTTTCTCGTGCGCATGCGCGCACCGCTATCCATTATTTCGTTCAAATCCTCCTTTGCACGAAGGATATATGTGCGATGTAGATTTTAGAACGGAAACATTTGAGTTATCGCCACGTCAAATTAAGCATAGCGTAGTGTCTTTCTTTTCTTTGTGAAATTTTTACGAAACCGTGAAAAGTGTTTTTTTTGGGGAAACATCTTTTATAGATTTTTTTAAAAATATTTCTCTCAGTTTACAGATCTAGCTGTTATTATTTGATTTACTTCTATTTGTTCCTTACTATCTACAACTAATTTTTGCACGATTACCGTGAATTCGCTTCAAGTTCTGTTAAAGCCTTTCATGTATCGTATTTATTTTGTCAATGCCGATCGTTACTTTGAACGTCGTCAATTCTGCTTATCATCTAGTGTTAATGAGCGCCGCTCTTATTTTTACGCACGCGCTATTTCCTATATAAATATCTCATAATCACTTCCCAGCGCTGTTTTACCTTTACATTCGCGACAGTGTACGCCTTGTAAGATCGTTTTACGTTAGAACTAAATTAATTATTTCGATTTTTATTACATAACATAATTAAAACGTACAAAGTTAGAAAAATGTAGATTTGCAGAATATTTCTAATATATATATATACACCAGTGTTGAAAGTGCTCTGAAGTAAAAAGCTATAGTCGACTTTACACACACAAAAAAAAAACTGGTAAAAAAATTAGAATACGAAATACCATCAACATCATTAAGTGTCGTCTCCGTCTCGGAGGTAGGCGACTACTTACCTGTAGTTGTACAGCGTAAGTAGCGTACAAGGCAACCATAGTATGGCATTAACGTAGATAGACACGCACACCATGGAGAACTGATTGCACTCGCTTTGTTATCAAGACACGATGCATCCAAGTGTGTTTTTGTAGTGTGTGCTATATATTGTTACTAGCGCGCATATGGTGTTGTGCGTGCTGGTTTGCTATTTGCACGCGATAATAATATTGCGATTATTTATATTTTTATGATGATAATTTTTGGATCGTCGATCGTATTCGAACTCGGTACCTTCCGTATAGAAGTCCGTGCTCTAGCCACTAGGCTATCCCGAGCACGAAATTATAATTTCATTTGCTTGTATTGTACTTTTGTCAATTCGTTCGCTTGTATTGTACTTTTTTCTAGCGACATCGCTGTTTATAATGTCGAACCCTATGAATTATCAATATGTAATTAAGTCATTCGTGAGCTAACCCGGTAAAAAGTCTCATTTTACATAAATAAATAAACAAATAAAACTGCTTATCGTGGACTATACCCTAACCATTTATCGTTGTCGATAATTTTATTCTTATTATACCGACAGTTTTCTGTTATAAATAATAGCGATAAAAGAAAAGAATGATGGAAAGAGGAGAGAAAATTGGAATGGAAATGTATGTTAATCCGACAATTCCAACAAATTGCCTAATTTGGACCTTCGAGAAGAAAATTGTTCGTTTGCCTTTTCTTTTTCCTATAAGAATTCTCCGAGAATAGCTCGGCTCACTCGGGTAATTGGAAGTGGCACCACTTCTTCCTTTTCAACCGTCCGCTAGATCCGGCTGGAAATATGATAGCGAACATTCGGTGTACCAGTGGATTCGGGTTGAACTGAAATTTCTCGTAGAACCTTCTATACAGTTCGGTATAGATATCCTTTACGTGTGAATGTATGCCGTTCGGTACAAATTAAGACGCAGATACCTCTGGACGACTGATATTGCTGTATGCTGCGCAGGTTATTTCTATTCGTCATTCCCTATAATTCTAACTCAGAGATAGTCGATAATTACGATGACGATGAATATTATCGAAATTAAAACGAAGGCAAACGTATAACAGCTGGATTTTCTCATTGTTTTCGAAATTTGAAAACTTTTGGCTGACACGAATAGAGCGGCCTTTACAAAATTGACAGATAAACATGTAATAGGTGAAGTTTCTTCGACGTAATTGACGGTCGAACCGACCAGCGTAATTTCAAGTAAATTACTCGAAGTAAAACTGAACGTTAGATAAAGAAAGAGTACGCATGTATTATATATATGTCTGCGTGTGTGAGAGAGTATTTTCAGGAAATGTGCTCGTCTATTTACATATTTCGATAATTACGACGTGTCTAGTTAGTGTTATAAATTACTGCGATTTAATTTAACATATATCCGTTAGTATTACGAAATTTATTTATGAATTAATGTCCTAAAACAATTACGATTCAAATAATTTCGTGAAATATACTGTGGTTTTTTTTTCTAGTACGCGAACTGGTACGTATACGCACAATTATACATATTTATTTAATATACATATTTAATATACATGTTTAATATATACATTTAATATACATATTTAATATATACATTTAATATAAATATTTAATATACATAGTTAATATACATATATACATAGTTGATATACATAGTTAATATACATATTTAATATACATGTTTAATATATACATTTAATATACATATTTAATATACATATTTAATATGCATCGTTAATGTACATATTTAATATATATATTTAATATACATATTTAATATATATATTTAATATACATATTTAATATATATATTTAATATACATATTTAATATATATATATATTTAATATACATATTTATTATACTTACTTAACTCTCCTTCTTCTTTTCCTCAATCCGTGCATTTGTGGATAACCTTTATGACTCTCATGATCCTAGTGGGTTAAACTAAAATTGTCTCTTTTATGCACTTCTTTTAAAGTTTTCTTAACTTGTCACCACCGTGTCTTTAATTATTTGATCTATGTATTTACTCCTCGGCCTTCCTCTGTATCATTTTCCTTCCATTTGTCCTTCGAATTAGTTGCACGAAACTTAGACTGTGACGATATAAGCCTATCCATTTCATTATTTTACTTTTTAATTTCTGAATTAAGCTCCTCGATTTGTTTCTGTTTTTTTACAAATGTTTTCGTTTGTAACTTTTTCTGTTCAACTAATTTTCTGTAACCTACGTCAACACCGAGTTTCGAAGAACTCTATTTTTTTTAAATGATCGTTCACGTTTCCGATCTATACATCAGTATGCTCGGTACGTATGACTTAACAAAGTGTTTCCTAGCTTTTATTCTTAAATTTCTCGACATTTCTTTTTATTGAAAGCTATTTTCGCTGGACTAATGCTAGTCGATATCTCTTTTTACACTTCTTCTATCTTCAGTGATTACGTTTACTCGTTTTAATCTTTTTCCATTAATTTTTACATCTATTATACCTTGTTTTTTTTAAAGCACACTTCATTACTTAATATACATATTTAATATATACATATATTTAATATACACATTTAATATACATATATATGTGCGTGTATTTGTTTCGTGTCGTTAATTTTTATCGAATAAAACGCATACACATAAAAAATTTGAAACACTTCTGTATATAAACACGCGTGACGTATTTAGTATATTGCGAAAAGTTATACACAACCGAGTAAATTCTACCTAAAATGTAAATCAACAAAAGCAATTGGTTAGTTATTGAATACGAGACGCTATTTCTATATGTGAGATATCCACGGATTAATCTCAGTTTAATCGTCATTACAAGTTGTACTTCATACATTTGCGTCAATAACCGCAGAAGTCTTAATATGTGCGCAGTTGAACAGGTGTGTCGGCAATTTTGCTTTTCACCGCATTCATAATTACCATCGGTGCTTATTTTCAATTTCACACGGTTTGCGTCTGTTTTGCCTTAGCCGCTACGTAACAATGTTCTCCATTGAAGCCCAATTTAATCGATCTTTTCACCGTTCGTTTTTCCTTTACCAGAATTCCTCCATTGTACTATCCGTGTTGTGCTGGTTTTGTCAGATAAAGCGACACTATTATCCGGGAAAGATTTTCGCCATTTCAATCATTCGTGTACAGTAATCTGTACGAACATCGGGCGACAGGAATCTGTATCAACTTTATTTTCTCTCAGTGCTGGAAATTACATTTCTTCTAATATATATATATATATATATATATATATATATATATATATAGATATATATATATATATATATATATATATACATATATATATATATATATATATGTATATATATACATATATATATATATATATATATATATATATATATATATATATATATATATATGTATATGTATATATATATGTATATATATATATATACATATACATATATATATATATATATATATATATATATATATATATACGTATATATATATATATATATATATATATATATATATATATATATATATATATACGTATATATATATATATATATATATATATATATATATATATATATATATATATATATATGGTGGAGCGATAAGTCCGTTATAATCCGGCAAGTAGCGTTTAATGATATGTTCACTTTCTCAACACGAGTTGATCTACTCCAAAATGAACATCCGTATCCTGCTGCTGAGAAACACAGTTTTTCTAACCAATAGACACCTAGACGCAATGTAACTATTGGTTAGAAAAATAGATAACATCATATAATTTGCTCGACCATTGCGGTCGAATGTATATACTGCTGCTGTTGTTTCATTATTTTTTGTACTACGTCTCCAAATAATAATAAAAATAAGAATTAAAATTATATATCTATATATATATATTTTTATTTATTTACTTCTTCATAACATCATGAGCTTAACTGTCCTAAGCCTGGAAATTCACAGAAGAATGTTTTAATTTCTCAGTTTGATTCAACGTCCTTTGACAATGTTGTTAGGAAGATGTTAAATAGCCGGTCTGTTAGGGTTTTTTTTTTGGCTTCAGTGTGTCTCTCTCTATTACATCGCGTAACAAGACATCTTGTCCAGTCTTTATCATTATAATTTTTCTTATAGTAACGATAACAATTATACAATTAAGAATAAATATTATTATTATTTGCTATGTTTTTATCGCTATGTCGTTCATTAACAATTGATATAATGAATTACCGTAAAACTTGTAATTTTAACCTTTTCAGTAGTGCGTTATCAAATTTTGACTCGAAATTATGAATTTTATATTGATGACGATGTTGATGATACCGTATGGTAGCTTAAATGTCCACATATAAATTCTATAACCACGCTATGCCCGTATTTGATGCTACTCGAATCCCATTTAAAACTCTCCGCTAACAGCTTCGCAGTTAATCTATGTGAACTGGCTTTCTCGATTTCAGACTTTCTGGCCTCTCCAGATCTTAATGTATTGGTAGATTTGAATCATTTGTATACTTCGTCCATTTTTTAATAGTTGCAATTTTCCCTCGAATGTGAACCGGTACGATGTTTGCTAGTCCATTCCACCGGGGTTGATTTAGTTGTGCCGGAAATTACGCGAAGAACTGCGTTTACTTCTACATCGACTTTTTTTCTTCTTCGTATGATTACTTTTCAACCATACTCTAAACCAACGCAAGTACTGATGATCATAATGTGGATGTTGAAGTGCCCCACGTTGCACCTGCGAATTTTTGTATTATATTCTTCTGAGTTTAACCGCTATATACTCAAGGTGTTTGCGGTAGGTCGTTGGCGTTCTACAATCACTCGAATATATTCGTATTTTCTTCATGATTTAGTTTGCGCTCGCCGATTGTGATATTTAATTTAGTTCTAGATAACTGCTTATTAAGTTGGAAACGTGATACAACTGTCTTGACACTGGTTAATGTTATTCGCCATTTTTTAAACTAGTCCGCTAATAGCGATAGATCTAACTTTAATATCTTCTCCATTATTTGAAGCTTAGCATTCTGTGCGACTGAAGTTATGTCGTTAATTGTTTATTATACAATACCGCTTCTTAGATGATGACCCCCCCCCCACAAATAATTTTCGACCTGTTTATTAAATAAATATACGAATTTACTTCTTCGATTATTGCTATGCCCATCTGGTGGAGGAAGGTCCAAGGCACAGTGTGATAACGTTTCCAGGCGCACAACGAAGACGTAATACAGGATGAGGTAATATTTCTAAAAATTCGAATCATTTCACTTTAACTAGAAAACAAACAATTTTGTTAGCGTCGAAATTTCACGTACCGTATAGCGGACATTGCAACTGAAAAAACATTTTACTACACGAAATTGAAATTGTATAAGCGATATAAAAACTAACTACTAGTGTAAACATCTACATATGAAAATTTACACTAAACGCTATTAATTATTTTAATACATTAAAGTTATTATTATTATTATCATCAACTTATTGATAATCACGCGATGCTCTAGCGCCTCTGTGTGTGTTTTATGACATTCATCGTTCAGAATGAAGCAAAGTATACGTTGGAATAATAGGCGTTGTCGAAAATCAATATATCAAAATTAAATTGTTATTATTATTTATCGATATTTATTTATGTTGGTAACGGGTGCATTGACACGTGGATATTAAAACTATTCTTTTTTTCACATGTTTCCATATATTTTTTTCTTACTCTGGTTTTGCAAGTTAGGAAATAAAAAGTTCGCTGTCAATTCTCGAATGGAAGGACAAACGCCCCACCCCCATGCGCATCTTTCTTAATATACACAACACATATATACGTATATATATATATATATATATATATATATAATATTTCAACCACAGAGAGCAAGGAGTTATGTATGTTCTTCTTATAACGGGTGACTACTTCTGGAATTAATATTATCGGCCTTTTAGGCCTTTCGGTGTGGCTCGATTGAGAAAGCAGTTTCCACCGACTCAAATTCTTTTACCCTTCACAATACACGTCGCCAATTCTGAAGCTACTCTCCAATACTAGGCGCAGTCGTCATCAATTTCTTTTTCGGTAGTAATTCCAGAAATTCCATCACGTATTATTCCTTGGTTTACAACTTAATTGAAAGCGGGATGTAACCCGTCTTCGAAATTTCTTTCACCTTATACACATCAAATTTATATATATATATATATATATATATATATATATATATATATATATATATATATATATATATATAAAAATATATATATATATATATATATATATATATATATATATATATATATATGTATATAATATAATACGCATATATGTGTGTTAATGTATACATAATAATCATTCACTTACGTCTCTGTTAAGTGGTAAAAGTTTTTGTTTATTTCTTATTAATTTTTTCGTTCATTTAGAGACATACTTTCTTTTTATTTCTTTTTTTAAATTTTATTTCGCCACGAATCGTAAAATATTTTAAATTTAATCAGATTTTTAATCTTATCATAAAAATTTATTTCGTAAAATTCCGTTTCGTTTACTACGATCGTTCAGTGTGTTTTGTTGAATGCCTAAAGAACGTCTCTAAAATTTAAAAATACTAAGAATGATTAAAAAGTTAATGACAATAATTAATCGTGCGACGCAGATCCTGATCTAAAATTAATCATAGTAAAAGCCAGCAAGCCGCGTTTACTTTAAATACCGGTAACTGTCCACAAATGAGTTATGGAAACGAACTAATGCATCAAATTCGTTGATTATGATTAGTACTTGATCGTCGACTTACACGGTAACCCCATGTAGCGAACGTAAGACAACGGATCACGGAAAGAATCAATAAGCTACAGCCACTAATTGGTCAAAAATCTAGAGTCAATCTCTACTGTAAGAAATTAATTTATCAGACGATACTCGCTCCAATTTGGAGGTACGGTATTGAAATATACGGAATCCAACAGTAATATGAAGAACAGCTGCAGTCAAAAGTTTTCAGGATAATAGCAGATGGTCCGTATTACGTTTCAAACCGGCATACCGATCTTCGTGTACCGTATGTACAGGAATATTATAAACATCGTTATATACGATTTTTTAACGATACAAAATAAAACGAAAATGTTAACATAGCCGATATCCATCAGGCTTCCAGGATGTCCAGCAAGAAGACTTAAAGCAGTCGAGGAATATTTTATGCTTTAACCATGTTAAACTCAGCGTGCTTTAGCTGTTAAGTAAGCACATAACTGATAAAAACAATCAAGATGGTATTGTCACATGTTAGCGCTAGTAAATAATGATCATTGATGTATACCAACTATGTTGTAGTTCTATCATCGGTGTTGTTTGTCCTATTGGGGATGGACAATATAGATAACAGTTACGTCATATGTAATATAGATAACAGTTACGTGATATGTTATCGGTACCAATAGTGCGGAGTGGTGTATTTAAAAAATAAAAATACACGTTGTTAGCTAGCGTGTAAATCGATAGTAAACTCTTCGGTCACGATGCCCCCCCCCCTATGTGATACGTGAAATTTTAGTACCGACCAAAATTGTACATTTTATTATTGATACGAAGTGTCCCAATTTTAAAACCATTTATACGATCATCGACAAATCCGCGTGTATAAAGTTTATAATTTTACATCGAACGTCAGTAACGATGATCTACGACTGAAAGGGTTAATAAATCACACATCAAGAACAATCTGAATAAATAAAATTCGAAGTGTTTTTTTTTTGGGGGGGGGACTGCTGACGAGCAACCACAACCCACTAACGTGTTGATAAATAGTTATTATATATTGATGTTACAATTGGTTAGGAATTTGTAAAGAAGGAGGGAAACACGTGAGTCATTAGAGAAAATTAAGGGAGTGATAGAGAAAGGAGGACGATAACCGATGGATATTAAGGAATTCAGGAGTGTGAGTTGATCAGGTGTGTGAAAACTGCAATTGAAAAGGATGTGGTTTTAACCGGCGATAATTTGTGAATCGGCTGGATGGGGACAATATGGGGAACTGGAAATCCCAATACAAAACATGTGAGCCGGAAGACGATTGTGTCCAGAACGTAAACAGGTGATGGTTGTAATAAATTTTCGGAAGTTGAGGTGTATGTTGGACAAATTAAAGTACCAGGGAGTAGGTGATGTGGCCAGATAATATCTAGGGGTGGAAGAACTAACTAGCCACGATGACCACTCGTAGGATATATCCATGTTGGCAAAAAATATCAGGTCTGTGGTGGTAATTGCCGGCACCAGAGAGCCGAAGAAAATGGCTTCCTTGGCCAGAGTGTCGGCATGAATTCCGGAATGACCGGGAATCCAGACATATGATATTAAAATGCCGCGGCAGAATAGTAAATAAGTCAATTGTCGCACTGCCAAGGGAAGATAATTGAAATTAGGTTGAAAGGAGGAATGCTTCAAGGCGAGGAGAAAACTTAGGGAGTCGGATAAGATTAAGTATAGGGAGGAGGAATGGTGATCTAAACGTGATAAGAATTGCAGAGTTTAAAGGATGCTTAAGCCCTCGGCAGTGAAAATTGAAATGAACTGAGGAAAAATGAATGATTTGGAGATATTATATTGCGGTATATAGAATGCTCCCGTAACGGACCGAACGGGAAATTTGGATCCATCTGAAAATACATGTACATGATTAGGCCAGTAATTTTGTATGAAAACATTAAGATCAGGATGGGAAGACATGATAGAGGAGGAGGAGGAGGTTGTAAATAGAGATGTTAAAAAGATTGACATGATATGATTTAGTAAAGTAAATTGTGGGACGAGATGGAAGGATAAGATATTTGTACGTCCGGTATTTATAAGCTGCAGTGGAGAGTAGTGGAATACGGGAGCGAGTGAAACGCCATTTTCTGAAAATTTTAAAAAAACTGGAAGTGAAGGAATTAACTTGTTTATTGAGAGATTTCGAGATAAATTGGAAGACTAAATTTTTACGTCGGAGGGAGAGAGGAACAATATGAGACTCGGAGGAAAGAAAGGAAATAGGAGTAGAACAAAGAGAGCCTAAAATTAAGCGCATACAGAGGTTTTGTATTTTATCCAATTTGGTTACGAGGTGTCGGGAGGCATTACCATACAGGAAGGAGGCAGTAGTCAATTTTGGAACGAATTAAGGAAATATATAGAATGCGGAGAGAAATGGGATCTCCACCCCAGACAGTTGTGGAGAGGGATCTTAGGATATTGGAGGATTGTAGGGTGACCGAAATAAGGAAGTCTATATGCGGTTTCCAAGTAAGTTTTTGATCTAAAGTCAGTCTTAAGTAGGTGAATTGCGTTACTATGGCGATGCGGTCATTATAAAACGGAATATATTGAGGAGGATGAGTAGGCCGATTGAGGGAAAACACGATAGCTGCAGATTTGCTGGGATTAATGGAAAGATCGGAAAATTGGAAACGGTTACTTAAAGTTATGATATCATGTGTTAAATATTGCGTAATAAGGTTAGGTTTCAAGAATATTGCTATGTTGAAAGAGGACCAGATCGTCCGCATAGAATATGAGATGGGAGGAATGGGGAAGCGGAGGTTTTAATTCGTGCATAATATAGATATTAAATAAAATGGGACTAAGAACAGAACCTTGTGCGAGACCAGTGTAAGTAGTGCGGTGCAGCGGATGTTGGAGTGTAGGGTGCCGGAAGTGTAAATGTTTGATTTTAAATAGATTACAAATATAAGCTGCGAGATTATGTGGAATACTAAGTGATAAGAGGCGTTGGTGTTGTAAGCTGATGTTGACGTTATCGAAAGCTGCGGTGAGATCCAGAAATGTGGCTAACAAGAAACCTTTATCTATATATGTTTTGTATATGTTAGATGGCAGAAAGGAGAGACAATCAGCAGTTGAATATTGGGGGCGGAAGCCATAAATAAAATTAGGGAGAATATTATTATTTTCCAACCACCACTCTAAACGATAGCGGATGACAGATTCAAGAAGTTTTCGAACACAGGAAGCTAGAGCAATGGGGCGGTACGAAGTAGCCAAATGTTTGGGTTTTGAAGATTTGTGAACAGGGGTAATATTGAAGGTTAGCCAGTCCTGAGGAATAAAGTTTTCTTGTAGAAATTTGGAGAACATTCGGGAAAGGAAATTTAAAGAACGGGTTGACAAAGCTTGAAGCATTTTATATGATATTAAATCAGGGCCTGGGGCAGTATCCCTTTTATTTTCTAATATATGTGTGAGTTCTCTAATCGTGATAGGCATATTCAACATGTTTGGAGGAGAAGCAGATGTGAAATGGAAAGGGTTGGTTTGATGAATGGAAGGTACGTACGGAGGAGAAACACGGTTGACAAATTCGTCAAACCAATGTTCGTGATCAGTAGAGGGAGTAGAAGCAGAAAGAGCTCGATGTTTAAACGCTTTACATTGTTCCCAGATTTTGTATAACGGTGTGGATCTGTTAAAAGATGAGCAGAATCGTCTCCAGGAATCCCGTTTGGTCTGATTTAATAACCGGCGGGCTTGGACATTGATTTTCCTAAATTCGATAAAATTGGATACGGTTTTATTTTTCCGAAAGATGCGGAATGCCTGATTCCTTTTGTTTATTTGGAAGAAACATTGCTTCGTCCACCATCTGACGGGAAGTTTCTCACCTAGGTAAATGGAATTATTGCAAGTGGAGGCGGAAATTGAATCATGGATGATGGATAGAAAGAGACCATATACTTCGGGGGAGGAGAGATTTGACGGAAAGCTGAAGAAAAGATTGTCAGCAACGGAAGCGAATAAATCATAATTGATTTTTTTTTTTTTGGTGTGCACGATAGAGGAAGCGGTAGAAGATGAAGTAGTATTCCCGCCGGGGAGTTGGAGGTAAATACAAACCGGCAGATGATCACTACCCAGATAGAAGGGGATGACCGACCATTTGCATGAAAAAGATAAGATGGGAGAACAGAGGGTGAGATCAATGGCGCTGGATGAAAATTGAGGAGTAGGAAGCGTGGTGTGAGTCCCGTTGTTTAGAATATTCAGTGAATATTGATCGGGAATTTGTAAAACGGCTGTACCATTAAGATTAAATGAACTACAGCCCCAGCTGGGGTGATGAGCGTTAAAATCGCCCTCCCAATAATAATATGTGTCGAGGCTAAAGACTCAATGGCTGCTCCGAAAGCTGAAAAAATTAAAACTTTCCTCGATATTAGCGCGAAACGTTGGAATTTCGCTTTAAGTCGTAATATTCAATACCTCTATTACACTCACAGCGTGCTATAGAATATCAGCTATCGGAAGAAAGTAATAGATGATCCCGATTAATCGGTTCGCAGTTGTAGGTAAATATTAATACGTCAGTTATTCCTGTTAATTATTTGAGCCAATTCTGGAATCATCATCACCATCATCATCACTAGTACATATTAAGACTGATCCGTTGCCGCAGATTCCATCTTTACCGGTTTTCCGCAGTTCTTTTTAATTCAGCCTACTTTTTAAACCCCCGCGTCTTTTAGCAGGGTTGCTACATCTCAGTCCTGCTATTAAACCTCCCGTGTGCTATTATCAGCTTATCGGAAGAAAAGTACTAGAGAATCTCGATTAATCGGTTTATTTTTGTCGGTAAATATTAATAACGTCAGTTATTCCTGTTAATTATTTGAGCCTATTCCGAAATCATCATCATCACTAGTACACTCCTAACACTGGTCCATTGTCATGACGACAAGCTTCCACCTTTATCCGGTTTCCGCAGTTCTTTTTAATTCAGCGCTCTTCTTGAACCCGCGGTATCTTTTAACAGGAGTAGTTATATCTCGGTCTTCGGAATAATAACACTAAAACGCATGTCGAAATTATCTACCGCGTGCACCGTTAGATTGAGGCAGAATTAGTTGCTACAGCGTTGAATCTAATAAATGATTGTTAATTGTAAATCCGGTCAAATTTTTTTTTTTTACTTTAATTTAAATATTCAGAAAGTTTCCGGTATCAATCAATGCAAATATACTACGGGTAAAGACACATATTGAAAATATTCGGCCTAGCTTGGCATGAAGGTATACCAATGCAAATTTGGCCCCAATACCTAGTTGCTTTAATTCAAAGCAGCTTAATTCACCGATCATTACACGTCCTTATTAATGTCTGCACAATCAAAACACCTATTACCGGCGTCCGAAGCGTCTTGGACCTGTTCCTATTCACCTTCTTCCTCTGCGATCTGTCTAAAATCCTCTTTTGTCGAAACCACTCTCTACGCGGATAACACTGCATTATACTGTCCCTCATATAGGCCATCTGTACTGTCCGAAATCATCTTATACGTCATTTCAATCAATTCCGCAAAAACTGAGGCTATTATTTCTTCGCGTAGGAAGAGCGATATATTCCGGATGAATTAACTATTTTCGGTTTAAAAAATGGGTAGTTTGACTGAATCCGATATTTCAATGTTATTGTTGATAATAGGTTGAACATCTCCGAGAGCATTTTAACTCTGCAAACTGTTAAAATTATCAAAACAATACGCGCCATTTACACATTGTTTAATTGCAAATCGCATTTAAGCATTCGATCTTGTATAATTAATTCGTCCGGTCTTAACATTTGTTCGGTGTAGTGTTCTGTCCGAGTACGAACAAGTTCATGCAAAATTGGTGTTAGGGGTTCATTTTAAATGCCAGTCAATTCGCCGGAATAAAGCGCATCAGTAAAAACTTTTTTATCGCTCTTTGCACGAAAATAATTTCATTACCGCTGCTATTATCGCCCACTATGATTCAGGCTTTATATTTTCTTTTCTCAAAAATCAATCAGTTTCATCGTTCCGTCAGTTAGCTATGGAGTCTACAAGCTGTCAACGGTTATTTCACTTACAAGTAGCGGACGTTTCAATAAGTGTTTACGGTCTTTTTCTTCCCCACATTCGCATCTTTAATCAATATCTAGTTCCCACTTTTTTTAAATTTTCCTTTGTACGTCCGCATCTTGTTGGTAATCTATTTAGACATTTTTTCCACTTGATCGTGTCGTGCGGCAATAGTTACCAACCTCACAAACAGAAGATTCAAAGTGAAATTTTGGGAACAAAGAAAACAGCTGGAGACTTCAAAGAAATGGCTTACCATAGGACAGCGTAGTGATGCCAATACTTTTCAATGACAATACAGGAACCATTCAGAAGTTCAAAAACATCTACAACGACCAGTGGAGAATTTAGATGATTACTATAAAGAGAATTCTTTTAACCCACGAAAAACGGAAGTGTGTGCCTTCCATCTAAACAATGGAAAGGCAAGATGTAAAATGTCTACCGGAACGGATGCAAGGCATAATCAAACTCCAAATATCTAGGAGCTACCATAGACCGAACACTTACATTTAGAACGCATTGCGAAACGCTCGAGAAACAAATTGAAAAAACAGAAATAATTTATTGCACAAACTCGTTTCTAGGAAATGGGATTTTGCGCCAGATGTGATTCGAGCTTCGGCTCGGCCTTATCATTTGCAGCAGGGGAGTTTAGTGGCACAGTCCGGAGCAGATCAGTTCACACAAGAAAACTAGACACGGCGTTAAACAGCACTTACAGAATCGTTAACGACTGCTTAAAAGTAGCAGCAATTGAGAAGATCTCTACAGAACCAGTGTTATCGGTCCACCATCAATACGAAGGAACAGAAATGAGGACGAAAACATGAGCACTTACAGACCAGCGCCACGTGCTCTATAGGCAATCACTATCAAAAAAAAAAAATGAAAAAGGCTTGAATTTAGAAGAGATTTTTGGAACTTCACCACACCACTTTTGCACGAGTCAGCAAAATGCCGCAAGGAGAACTATGACAACAACTGGCCACTATGATTTTAGGCTACTACAAACAACGAACAACAAAGTATATTTGCATAGGTATAAAAGAAAATATAACATGGGTTACAAACATTGTGTACCGGGGACACCCTACCACAATAACACAGTAAGAATATAAATAATAAAGCAAAACGAAACGTTAAATGCTGCAGGAAAAAAACAAATAAAAACAATAAACACGTTTTCTAATTACAAGTAATACATGATAATATAGGAGCTTAAGTCTAAACTACAAAAATATATCGTTTAGCTTGTAAGTTCTTAAATAAATACTAAATATATGCACACACATATATATATATATATATATATATATATATATATATATATATATATTATGTAAAGGGGTTAAATTATAATTGAAAAATTAAAATTAATTACTACATAATGTTATGTTTAAGTCGCCTGTGTTTATATTTGGAATACATGAAACGAAGTTGTTTAGAATCGTAATTGGCAATCGACGAGACGAGCACATTGTTTCGGTATGCGCATTTAATAAAAAAGTCAGTCGATAGCTTTAGAACGAAATCTCTAATATAGGACAGGTCGGTCGCTTCGTACATACTGTCGATTCTGGCATAGCGAGGTGCATTGAGAATACATCAGAGGCATCTGTTTTGAATGACTTGTAAGTTTTCCTACTTCTCTGCCTGATATTACTATTAATATGCATCAGTTGGCGGAAGCAGGTTAACTATCTAGGAGTTACTCCACACTCTCGTCTTTCATTTAACGCACGCATTAATAAATCTATCGGTGATGCGTAAAAAGTCATATACTTGCAACAATTTTCAGTTACCGTTCACATCTTTCTTCGCTAAACAAGAAATTAATTTACACTACCATTATAAGACCTAGTTTACGCTTGTCCAGTCTGGTGTTCAGTGTTCGTTAGTACTTACAAAAAACTCCGGGTAATGTAAAACCGGTGTTGCAGAATATCATTAAATGCTCCCCGATGGACTATAATACAGTACGTGCATTCCGCGCTAAATATGCCCCATATTTATGATCATACTTATAAATTATCGAAGAAATTTTCTTAATAAATGTCTCGTGACAATAACTTAATTCAGGTAATCGGACATTACAATATGATCTCAGCATGCGTCACACTAGATCTAAGCATCGTCGTATTAAGCACCGATTTCTAATGTATACAATCAGGTCTTAGGTTTTTTATTTTTATTTTATTTTTTATTTTATGTACAAGTTAAATTTAATATACCAGCTAATAGTTTTTTTTTTTTTTTTTTTTTTTTTTTTTTAAAATTTGTCCTATTATTATTTTTCTGCTATTTTATTTATTATTTCTTTATTTTTCTAAAGGAATTTGCTTGTATTTAACTGCTAAGGTAACTTTAAGGATACTTGGCATATGTGAATGATATAAATTCCTCGTGATTTATAAAATGCTATATTGGAATAAATATAAATATTATATATATATATATATATATATATATATATATATATATATATATATATATATATATATATATACATATATACATATATACTGAAAGATCATAAAGGCATAGTACTGAATGTTAACTATTTCGAAATTCTGTTCCAAATTTGTACACGGTCGATAATTGCTTATTTTTTTTTTGTCTTTTAATACTTTATTTTCAAGTGATTGTCAATAATAGTCAATCATCTATATACAAAATTACGACAGCAGTACCCCAGGGTAGTATACTGGGACCACTTCTATACTCCATTTTTACCAGTGATATTCCGGAAAACTCGTTTATTGCAACTTTTGCCGATGACACAGCAATACTAGCTACTCATCACTGTCCTGATACGACTAATCGACACCTCCAGAGTACCATTGATCTGACGGTTGATTGGTTTTGCAAGTGGAATATAGTGATAAATGAGCTAAAATGTAGCCATATTCACAAATAAAAAAGTGATCGTGGAAAATATCAAATTAAAATAAGTGGAAAGATACTACCACAAAATCCTCGTGTGAAATATTTAGGAATTCATCTAGATCAAACACTAACATGGTTGCCACGCATTACCGCTAAGAAAACTGAACTAAATATCAGAATGAAACAGTTATACTGGTTACTGGAACCTATGTCTCAACTATTAACAACAAACTATTGCTGTACAAACTTATATTAAAACCGATATGGCTTTATGGCTGCTAGTTATGGGGATGTGCTTCCAAAAGCAACAAACGAAAAATCCAGCATTGCCAAATTAAATTTTGCGTATCATGGTACGTGTCGAACGACACGTTTGCACAGGGACCTCCGGATAGGATATGTAGAAGATGAAGTCCGCTGTGCTGTCCGAAGGTATCTGTCGAAACTGGACTTTCATGGGAATCCGTTAGCAAAGATGCTGCTAGAACAAGAAAAAACCAGAAGATTGCGAAGAAAACGCATCACCGATTTCAAGTAGAGTCGGTGTAGATAATTAATAGGACCACCCACGTGTTCGGCTGTTGGGTCGACTCCTGTTAAAATAAATTTCGTTCACTAAATCTAGTTGATGATGAGAGTCTCGTCAGTTCTAGATCTTAAAAGTTTATATAAAAAAAAAAAAAAAAAAATTATCCGTTTATTTCGGGTTGATAAAATATTGTTTTTTTATTCCGTTCAAAATAGACTTTCCAATCGAATTTTTTCGCACAAATTTTAAAAACGTAGGCAACGACTTAAAATTATCTGTAGATAATAGTGTAATTTTACATATAAAACTTAACAGCGTCATTTAACGATCAGAAACGAAACTTATAGTTTAACTAATAGCGCGAAGATAGCGCTGAATAAAATATGAAAATTTACTTCTAGAAGCGTAATTACTTATGCGTATTATTATTATTATTATTATTATTAAAATTTTGTAACGAAGGTTGTACAATGATGAATTTAGGGGTAATATGTACAGTTGGTTACGTAGTTATCTTAATAACTGAAAATATATAGTTAATAATATATTTGGCGACGAACAATAGTAACAAATAGTACCGCAGGGAATTGTACTCGGTCCTTGTCTATTTTTCTGAACGCAGTCTGTGTGATTTGAATCTCGATTAAAAAAAAATTAAATATTTTCGACTGTGCTGACGATACTCGCTGTTAATTCTAGATATGTCTATTAAAAGAATACGCAAATATAAGTCGCCTAACGATAACTCCGTCATAATATTAATACGAAATTCGTGATATAAGCGAGAATTAAAATAATCTTGAACAATATTAACGTATAATTCCTTATAAAACGAAACTAAACGAGGTAATTTTTACTTTTTTTAAATAAAGATTTTATTTGTAAAACTAATTACATTTACCATAACTAATTATAGGAGCATTTCGCTGGTAGTTAAATTATTTTGATAAAAAATAATAACATTAATAATAAGATCTAGCTGATGTTTTCTTTTCAGCCGACGAGTTTAGAATCATCTAATAGTAAAACTGGTTCGGCGGTCGGATAGAGGTGAAGACGATTAATGTAGCTGTTTGCCCTCTGGTGAATGATAACAGGAATCGAATCGATTTGGGCGTTCGAGGTAAACCAAGGTGCTCTTGAAATCGTAAACTTGTTTTGAAATTTTTCAAAAATTTCGAGATTGGATTTGACTTCCCCCCAGACCTCTGTGCATAGCTCCACGTTGATCGTAAACTTGAAGTATGAGACTAAGCTCAGAATGAGGCTGAAGTAGCCATCGAAAGTTGGAGAGCAGAAGGTGCAACATTTTGCGTTTTCTTCTAATATACTCGTAACAGTTGAGCTTACACAATCAAGATGATGCAGACACCTCTAAGTAGCGAGCAGAGTTAGAAACTGGAATATCTAAATAAGTTGGAATGTAACCACGGTGTCGGAGAAAAATGTCTACTCGTACTGACTTGCTTTCATTTAGTTTAATTTTTTAAATATTCTATACAGCTGTTCGAAGGATAAATGAAATTAAATATTCGGAAATACAGTTTGAAAATTATCGCGAACTAGCCGATAGATTTGTCTGGAAAAAAAAAATATATTAGAACTTTAAATTACCTTTTCCGTTATTAGAATCAGTTCTTTTCTCTTAAGTATTTGACAAAATTATATTTAGCATTATAATACCAACCGGTGGTTAGTACGTTGCAGTACTTTATCGGGTTGGCGTGGCTCTAATTTTTACGATACGAAACCAATATAAGCAATTTTTGTAAAAAATCTATTTACAAAACTTTTCTTTAAAATAAAAAATTCGAACTCTAGAAAATTTTCATACGGGTATATTAGAAACATATTTAAAACATGCGGTATTACAAAAAGATAAAACAGGAATAGAATAGAATGAAATTTCATAATGAGACGTACATTTAGAAAAAAAAAAAAAAAAAATGACGAGGTATATACGCATATAAATACGGCGTACACATACGTAAATATGCACACGTGTCACATTAAGTACGGAAAATAAATAATTGGCGTAGACACTTTAGCTAAATTCCACGATACTTTGGTGAACCTTAGCATACCGTAATCGCACATAAAATTCGATGTATTCTACGCCTATCGTAAAACTTTTTAGATAATTTACCAATATAAGAAAATAGGTATAAAATGTTTAAATCGATAATTATTATCTATCTCATGTGAAGTTCCGATTACAATTCACCACCTCTTAACAGAATGTCCCAAAATCCCAAATCCTTCTTCCTTAAATATTTCATCAATTCTGGGGCCAAGATTCCCCATTCATGTCTTATCCTTTCTTTTTAAGCTTAGGTCGGTAAACCTGTTTAACAAACTTTAAATTTGCTGACCGCGCTCCTAGCCTCGCTGCTGTACATAGAGCGGAAAACGAAAAAAAAAAAAAAACGAAAAAAAAAAGTTTATTGCGTTGTATGTATCAAGAAAAAAAAGTTAAGACAACTAAATTATCCCGTTTTACTACTTAAAACAATATTTCTCTTCCGAACATTCGCCACGTTTATATTTTACAAACCAGTCTCTTGACCTATGGCATATTACATCGGGGTAGAATGACGAAATGTCATCGTGCTAATTCGGAAATTGCAGAAATCAATTCTAAACCAAGTCCTAATGGAACTGCAGATAACGAAATAAAATGTTTTACTGTATTTGAATTATACGAAATTGCAGTTGTTAAACTTTAAAAATGTCGTATAAAATGTATCGAGTAGCGAACGAAAAGATCGGGAGGTGAGAGTAGAGTTTCGAGTTTTAATGAATTACAAATTCGTACGGCAAGCCATTTATGATGCACTGCCAAAATGATTAAGAACGTATCCTATTAATTCCGATTTTATGGATATTTTTAAATAACTGAGTGTAAGTGTTGTGTGGCCTGAAAAGTATACATGTAAATACAAATGTAGGTGTATGTAGTAGTTCCCTGCAGTGTGTAACTTAATATATACGATGATTAAGGGATGAGAAACATAGTAAGCCATCAGGATGTGTGTGAAAGAGTTTGTTAAGAATAATATTATTATAATAATGAAATATGTACAAAAATAATAATATAAACGCATTAAAATCAAGAGTAAATGAAATGCTATGTATAAGGAATTTAGGAAAATTAAAGATATTATTAACAAAAATAGAACAGAAAAATTGAAAAACCTCTTTTACGTTTAATACACAATATGTACCAAAAATTGAATAAAAATTTAGAAAATATCCATAACGTACATTATTACAATGCCTGCCGGTGAGTAATTGTTATATTGTTACTACTATTAGTATAATCGCTATATATTGATAAAGACGCATTATTATTATTGCTATTATTATTAAAAGAAAAACATACATGTATCCCCTCTTATATAAATATACATATATATATTATAAAGAAAGCGATATTGGAATAACATTTTATGCATATTTTTATAACTGATCTTGCTCAGGATATGAAAAATGAGTGGTGATTCTTCCAGTGTTGCCTAAATCCCAGCGCGACTGTCAAATATTGTATATTTTGTTTCTAATAATTTTTTTTTTTTTGATGGGCAAACACGAGTCAGTATCGGAAATACTAAATTTATCCAGGTAGGTTATTTACTTAACTTTGTGTAAGTTACCAGTGATTCTGAATTCAGAAATAATGGCCTCCGCCGTCAATTAGAAATAGGCCAAGGTGTAGGATATTGGCTAGCACACAGGCAGCAGATGATGGATCAGTCTTGTATAGTGAGGATATGGGTAGTATATAAACTTTCTTTGGTATTTATTAACTCTTTTTAAGATTTTCTTATTTATATAAGTTTCATACCACTTTGCTTCAAAACAGCTCAAATTATCATGATAAAGAAACACAATAAACCGGAATCCGATGTAAGGTCGTATAGGCCGAGTTCGTTACTGCCATCCATATCAAAGCTATTTGAGAAACTATTACTAAAACGACTTTCACCAATGGTCGAAGAATTCATACCACTGCATCAGTTTGGATTCAGGCGAAAGCACTCTACAATTGACCAAGTACATAGGATTGTATCCATAATCAATAGAGCTTTCGAGGAGAAGAAATACTGTCCGGCCGTTTTCCTGGACGTAGCTCAGGCCTTCGACAAGGTATGGCATAAAGGCCTAGTATACAAATTAAGCCGACTACTGCCGGGCAACATTTGTCGACTGCTTACATCATACCTAACGGAACGTAAATTTACAGTAGTACAAGGAGATACAACATCCGTGTCTTATGATATAGAAGCTGGAGTTCCTCAAGGAAGTGTCCTTGGTCCGATCTTGTATCTACTGTATACTCAAGACCTACCGACGGACGCGCAAACGATAACGGCTACATTCGCTGACGATACAGCTATCATAGCTGTTGCCAGTAGCCAGTCTGACGCAACAAATAAATTGCAGAACTCACTAAATAAAGTGTATGAATGGGCGTCAAAGTGGAAAATAAGGATCAATGAAGAAAAATCTAAACACGTAATGTTCACATACCGTCGAACAGAGGCGCACTACCAAGTATACTTAGGAGGCGAACCTATTCCACAGGCTAGCTCAGTCAGGTATCTTGGTATGCACCTAGACAAGCGACTGACATGGGAAGTACATGTCCGAATGAAAAGTAAGCAGATAAAGAAAACAACACAACAACTCTATTGGCTTATCGGACGGAAGTCGCAGCTGGATGTAGAACACAAATGCTTACTGTACCGGCAGATTATAAAGCCAATATGGACCTATGGCCTGCAATTATGGGGCTGTGCCAGTAGGTCTAACAGAGCGAAGATCCAGGCCAGACAAAATGTGATATTAAGAGCGATTGTCGACGCGTATCGTTATTCTAGAAATGACGATGTGCATCGAGATCTACAAATTCCGTTCGTTAACGAAGAAATTGGAAGACACGCAACTGCCCACAGGAAGCGGTTACAGCAACACGTCAACGTGGAAGCCAGTCAATTGCTCGATACCGAACTAGACGTCAGGCGGCTGAAGAGGCATCACCCGGTCGATCTAGTTATATAATTACAAAGTACAGATACAATAACAGAATGGCAAAAGTCATGGCCACTGGGCCATTGACTTTAAACCCATTGGCTTGATTAATACATTAACATTAGATCAGGCTACACTCCTTTAAATTGATGCTTATTTAACCTGATAGGTTAAGATTGTATCTTTATCTATAATTTAAAAAAAAAAAAAAAATATAAGTGGCACACCCATACTCACAAATGGCTTTTTATAAGACCCTTATATAGTATAACTTTTTCTTTAAACGAATAATTCTAATTAGTTTGCCATATAATTTGATACATTTTGTTTTTATCTCTTCAAAATGGGCATATGTACTTAATTAGTAGACGAACGTAATTATTCGTAGTCTTCCAAGCGCCTATATGTATAAGTATGAAATGTTGTCTTATTGGATACTAATGATACATATATATGTGTTTGTACGTGTGTATCCGTGCCTCGAAGGAGAATTGGATGTAAATTAGTTATTTCTGAGTGTAACCTAATTTCTTTTAATTTCGTAATGTACAGTTGTACCATTCCGATCTCTAACCGTTATATATATATATATATATATATATATATATGTGTGTGTGTGTGTGTGTGTATGCCTATATATATATATATATATATATATATATATATATATATATATATATATATATATATATATATATGTATTTTTTATAAGCTTATTGTTCGGGCATCATTGCACGTTTACAGGCAGTTGTAGTTACAGAAATAGTGAATACAATGATTGCAATACTATGTATATGCAACAATAAATTTTCTTTTATTTTTGATAATAAATTGAATTATCATTATTATAAATTGAATTATTATTATTATTATTATTGGAAATTGAATTATTATTATTGTAAATTGAATTATGATTATTGTAAATTGAATTATGATTATTGTAAATTGAATTATTATTATCGGAAATTGAATTATTATTATCGGAAATTGAATTATTATTATTATTATTATTATTATTATTATTATTATTATTGTTGTAAATAAAGTTATTATTATTATAGTTGTGAATTAAATTATTATTATTATTATAAATTGTATGACGATAATGATGATGATCATTATTATGATTATGGTGATGGTGATTATTATTATTGTTGTGAATTAAATTATTATTATTATTATTATTATAAATTGTATGACGATAATGATGATGTTCATTATTATAATTATGGTGATGATTATTATTATTATTATTGTTGTGAATTAAATTATTATTATTATTATTATTATTATTATAAATTGTATGATGATAATGATGATGATCATTATTATGATTATGGTGATGATGATGATTATTATTATTGTTGTGAATTAAATTATTATTATTATTATTATTATTATTATTATAAATTGTATGGCGATAATGATGATGATCATTATTATGATTATGATGATGATTATTATTATTATTATTATTTTTGTTGTTCTACGTTATGGTATCGTTCGTTGAAATGGTGCAGCGATTTATTGCATTCGTCGTTCGATAATCTTTCAAAACACGCTATTTAAATCGATACAATTTGGTAAACAAAAAAAACGATAAAGATTCTCTTTACAATATTCTATGAAGTTAAACTTTTATGTTATGTAAGCAAAAATCGTAGAAGAATTAACGTAACTAATCGAGATTATCGGCCGATGAGAGAGGGCAATGATTCCGACATTCGATAATTCCCGTTCTAGAATACAGATTACGTATGCAGCTGAGGGTGTAATAGAGATTTTGAACATCAATCAAGTTGCTTTAAGGAATAACGTGGGGCAACATCCTACTAGGATGTTTACTTTTTTAATTGTTTTCTTTTGCACCGTTTCAGTGACGAATACGCGTACATGTGCCGGTATGGATGTGTGGTTAAAGTATAGCGTGAGTCTATACGTTTTTATACACGCATGTATACGAATATAGGAATATACGTATATGTAATCTATATATATATATATGTGTGTGTGCGTGTGTGCTCGTGTGTGTGTGTGTGTGTGTGTTGGAGAAAGAGTGATTACGGACGGTTAAAGAAAGAATTAGGTGGTTATTACGAGAAAATTAATTTTTATTTACACGTATATATGTATACATGCATATGTAGAGCAATCGGTTTCATAATTTTTTGTTTTTGTATGTATTATATATATATATTTTTTTCTTGAATGTATTATATTATTTCCGCTGCTCGTGCAACTTACGCGCGTTAACGGACAAATTTAAATATTATTATTATGTCTATATTGTGTAAATGTTGATGTATTGGAGATTAGTGATTTATGAATTTAACAAAACAAAATAAAATTGAAGATAATCACTAAAAAATTTCTTTATTACACGAATACGAAGCTTTTCGACTATTAAGTCATTTTCAAGCTTTTGTTAAAAATTTTTACAAATAAACTAAAGATATTACTAAAAAACTTTATAAATATCGATACATTGAATAGCCAGATATAAAAAAAAAATTTTCAATAATATGTAGTTATAAAACCGATTTTAAAATTAATTCTTCATCAAAATTGATCATATTATTTAATAAATTATTACTACTTCTATGTTTTATAATTTGTAATTTTTCTAATAATTTTCTTTTTTTAAATTTATATTCTATGTGTAAAATTTTTATATATATTATCTGAAATGTTTTCTATAAAATGTTTTTCTTCTCTACAGTGCTTACCATAAAGTGACTTGTCATCATTTTCATTTTTGTATGAATTAAAGTTTTCTCTTGGTCTATAATTTATTTGACGTCCTGTTTCACCTATATAAAACGTATTACATGTTGAGCAATTTATTCTATATACTCCAGATTTTTGTAATACCATATTGATTATTTGGAAAAAATGAAAACATTCATTGATAACAATAAATTCAAGAAAATTAAGAATCCAACCAATAGATTTAATGAACACATCAAAAAAGAAATAAAAACAATTATTGGAAGTACTACAGAAGAAAGCAATACAACAAATGATACCTTAAATAATTATTTCAAGAACTTCAATTTCATAGAAATGAATCCAAAAGCACCAGTTCTTTCAGGTTTAATTAAACTACACAAAATTAACAATCCAATAAGACCATTAGTTAATTGTATAAATGCACCATTTTATAAAGTTTCTAAAATAATTAAGAAATTTTTACAGGATAATTATGAATTTGAAACACAATTTAATATTAAAAATAATGTAGAATTAATTGATAAGTTGAAAGTAATAAAAATTAGTAATAATGATATTCTTATATCACTAGATATAGTTAATATGTATAACAATATACCAATAGATGAAGTAATAAGATATATAGAAGATAATAAAATGTATAACTTTAGGTTTAAAAATCAATTTTTAAATTTATTAAAAATTGTATTAAATCAAAACTATTTTAAATTTAATGATAAATACTACAAACAAGAAGAAGGATTAATGATGGGTTCACCTTTATCACCTATTTTAGCAGAAATATATATGAATAAACTAGAGAACATAATATCTCAAGAAAATAATATATTTAAAAATAATATTAAATTTTGGGGAAGATATGTAGATGATATTTTAATTATTTGGAATAACAAGTTAGAAACTTATGAATTAAATAAATTTATAATAGAATTAAACAACTTTAATAAAAACATTAAATTTACAGTAGAAATAGGTAATAAAAATATAAATTTTTTAGACTATAAACAATAATAT
Source organism: Coronaproctus castanopsis (assembly GCA_032883995.1). Lineage (NCBI taxonomy): Eukaryota > Metazoa > Arthropoda > Insecta > Hemiptera > Monophlebidae > Coronaproctus > Coronaproctus castanopsis. The sequence continues at coordinate 25,588,063 of CM065054.1, forward strand.
ATTAGATATTGATATATACAGAAAACAAACACTAACTGATGTAATAATTCCGAACGATTCTTTTCATGCAAAACCGCATAAAGTAGCTAGTTTAAGAAATTATTGTAATAGAGCCAAAATTATTTTAAACTGCAACAAAGACAAACTTAATAAAGAAAAGAATATTATTAAACAAATTGCCATAGCAAATAAATACAATCCGAAGATAGTAGATCAATTATGGAACAAACCAAATAATAGTTCTTTACAACATAAAAAAGAAAAAGATAAATATTTAGGATCAATTAAATATATAGGAAAATACACGTACAAATTTTTAAAAATATTTAAAAAGTACAATATTATGATAGCAATAAATAATAATAAAACATTATTTAAATCAATTTGCAACAATAAAATAGAAGATTATATGGTATTACTAAAAATCTAGAGTATATAGAATAAATTGCTCAACATGTAATAAGTTTTATATAGGTGAAACAGGACGTCAAATAAATTATAGACTAAGAGAACACTTTAATTCATACAAAAATGAAAATGATGACAAGTCACTTTATGGTAAGCACTGTAGAGAAGAAAAACATTTTATAGAAAACATTTCAGATAATATAAAAATTTTACACATAGAATATAAATTTAAAAAAAGAAAATTATTAGAAAAATTACAAATTATAAAACATAGAAGTAGTAATAATTTATTAAATAATATGATCAATTTTGATGAAGAATTAATTTTAAAATCGGTTTTATAACTACATATTATTGAAAATTTTTTTTTTATATCTGGCTATTCAATGTATCGATATTTATAAAGTTTTTTAGTAATATCTTTAGTTTATTTGTAAAAATTTTTAACAAAAGCTTGAAAATGACTTAATAGTCGAAAAGCTTCGTATTCGTGTAATAAAGAAATTTTTTAGTGATTATCTTCAATTTTATTGTGTAAATGTTCGTTGTATCGTTTATTTTATGTATATGTGTATATGCACACGTTTACGTGTTGCACGTTTGCATAATGCGATAATGTGTTGAAAAGGATCGACATCACGGATCAGCGTATCGATCATTTATCGTTGTTATTATTCTTTCATTATAATTCAGCGAGTGTGTAACATTTCACTGTTATAAACAAATATAATTCGATTTGATTCGACTGTTATTATTATAAATCGAATAATAATAATAATTATTATTATTATTGTGCGAGTTTAATTAATTAATTGCCACATTCGAACTTAATATGTTTAACAATTAAACATTTATACACACGCAAAATAAAGGCAATAGTGAGAATATTTCTATGTATAAACCATTTGTAAGTATAAAGGATTAATATTTAAACTATCGATTACCCGATTATTTTATATTCCCGATTCATTCATATATACACATGTCACAAATAATAATCTCAATTGGAGTCTTAAACACCGCCAATGGTCGTTTTCTATTAAGCGTTTTCATGGTGATGTTTTCTTTCTATTTGTACCGGTTTTTGTACGAAAGAATTTTCATTATAACGACCACTGACAGTCCCACGTGCAATAATATTTATTTTGAATAGGCAGTATATAAAAGTTTACTCTCGTATTCACGCCAATTTACATGCAGCGGTTAAAAAAAAATAAATATTGAACGACCGTATTGTTAGGAACATTGATCACAACAAATGAGGGAAGTTCAACAGAGGAAATCAAACGGAGAATAAATATAGCAAAACTAGCGTTATCCCAACTAATAAAAATATGGCAGAGTCGTGAAATTACAATGTGCACTAAAGTGCGCCTTATGCAGTCACTGGTATTCTCTGTCTTCTTATATGCATCCGAATGTCGGACTTTGAAGAAGAATGATATACAACGGATTAATGCCATTGAAATGTACCGCTGGAGGCGAATGTTAAGAGTGCCGTGGACTGCGAAAAGAACTAATTCGTCCATACTGCAAGAAATAAAGGTGGATCAGAGACTACAAGTCATAGTACAGAAACGGATAAAAACCTTCGCTGGACATACGACAAAACAGACTGGGAAAAATAATTACGATTGGTACGGTTGAAGGTCGTCGTAAAATAGGAAGACCTTTAATGAAATATCTTGACAGAGTTAATTGCAGGAGCTGAATCAATACGGGAAGTAGTAGACCGGGCAATAGATCGAACCTGATGGCGGAAGAACACATTTGTTTATGAACATCCGTAGTATCACTCGGAATGAGCCACGATGGTGATGACGATGATGATTAGGAGATGAATTTCCAACGGTATATACGAGTATAACGAGTAACGTTACGATTATTATATACGTGTATATATATATATAACAAACGATTTGCAATAACATTTGGAAATCCGGTTTTTGGCCAAAGGATTTGCGCCGGTCTACATATATATTCCCTTACATAAGAAGGGCTCCTATAAAAAATATGACAATTACAGGACAATATCTTTAATTCCACACGCTGGCAAAGTGATGCTAAAGATCATATATATGAACGGTTATATAACCCTTTCCGGACTAAATTTTTTTTTTTTTGGTATTTAAAATTTTTTTTCATAAAACATAGTCAGTAAGGTACCCTGAGGACCAGAATTTTTTTTTTGTTTTTTATTAAGCGCATCCTGAGAAAAAGCACCCGTGTGGGTTAGTCCTTTATTCCACTACACATAATTATATTTTACGAGTTCATACAGGTAAAGAATGATGCCATATTTAATACACCAAATCAAGCGATACGAGTAAAAGTGTAATTTATTTACAAAAATAATAAAATTTACAACTTACCAATTTTATAGTTAAAACATTGAGAGGGCTAAATAACATAAAAATATATTAAAGAAGTGTTATTTTTGTGCAAATAAATACCTACATGATATAATTTAAAGTTATTTACAACTTATGAAATATGAAAATTTTTAAAGCAATTTTTTTCCCCAGTAAAACATAAATAAACATTACATTTTTCACATCTTACTCTTGTTCGAGATTTACACCCCTGCATTCTACACGATCTAGCAGTAGTAAGCTCGTCACTAGAAGGCCAGTGATTATACCCGTCTTTTCTTTTGTCCACAGCAGGCATCGGAGATCGCCAATTATCAGCTTTCTTCTCAATGTCTTCATCTTTTTCTTCCTCACTATTATCATTAATAATTACTGGTAACTTATCTGGACTACTGACTAATGCCTCAGCTAACTGAAGCCTAAAAGCCAGTAAGTCCAGAATCGTTTTTTTAGGCAACCCATTTGTTTGAGAATCTTGTTTATACTGTATCCAGCTGTTAACTACGGCAGCATACATAAAATGAAGAATGGTTTTTAAAGTCCACTTTTTTGTTTTTATATATGTCCTGTAATACTCCATGAGCTGGTCGAAAGTATCGACCCCGCCCATGTGAGTATTGCACATTTTAATAATATGGGGGCAGTTTACGGGTATTCTTTTACCCTCCTTTTTGTTCCATCGATCTACTTGTACTTCCTGTTGGGCACCGTACACAGATGATACTATTGTGACAGATTTATTATCTTTCCACTTTACCACGTTGATAAAGTTCTTTTTTGAAATTTGTTTTGCTAAAACAGTACATCGTCGTGTACATCGCAGCTTTTTCGAACAATATTTCATTAAAATAGTTACTGAAATATTGCATAGGCGTTTTAATTTCCGCCTGAAATGGTTCGACTGAAGTAACTGGTACTCCAGACTTATTTTTTTTTCGCAGTTTAAAAATGATAGGGAGCTTTCTTTTGTTGCTAATAGGAGATACAGTGGCATGACCGTTGGCGGTAGAGTTATTAGTAATAATTGACGTAACTATAGTTGCTGGTTTAAAATTGTTGATAACATCTGCCGGATCGGTAGTTGCTGGTATAAAATTATTATGATTAGTATCTGTCGTACCTGTAGTCGTATTATCGTCTCCCTCTTCTTCAGAAAATTCGTCCATTCCATTCCGAGGAATAATAACTTCATCTTCTTGATCTGAGAGATCCTCAATTTCCGAATCATCCTCAGCAAGAATGCGGAAAATAACCTCTTCCGTCACGTCTGAAATAAGTCAAATAAGTACGAACATTAATTTAGTAGTTATTATTAAATAACAAAGTATATTCTGTAAAGAAATAAAATACTGAAAGTATTTAATAATAATAATACTTATGAAAATATTACTTACCTTTGCCAAATCGAACAGACATGGTGCCAAATCCTAACTTACACAATTGTGTAGAATGAAAGTAAACAAAAAATATTTAGCGCGCGGTTGATAGTACCGTAATGTATCACACACCATTAGAAACAGCATTCAATACTGAATAAGAAAAACGTGGTCCGATACTGTATGGATTATTGCGTGACTGGCAGGGTTGTGAGGTGTAGGGGAGATCGTAGTATAGATAAAGTCAGAATTACCAGAACAGGTTCTGGACGAGCATCAGCCAACCTCTACCACTAACATGCATGTATGATATATCAAAATACTCATAGGAACCTACACAATCGATGCGTATAGGGTCGAGCTCTATAAACCGAACGCAGAGCGAGAAAATCCTCCTTAAAGTGATGAAGTCCTAACCTACACAAATAATGTGTAGGTACGCCCGGAAAGGGATAATGTAATGCACCGTGAAATTCCATACCGGGCTTTATGAAAGGTAGAGGAACAAGGGAGCAGATTTTGAATATCCGACTGCTGATAGAAAAAGTACGGGGGAGTACAATGTCAAAATGGTACTGTGCTTTGTGGACTACAAAAAGGCTTTCGACTGTGTTCAATGGAGCAAACTTTGGCCAATTTTAGTTGAAATGGGAATACCGAAATATTTAGTACGTTTAATTATAAATTTATATAAACAAAGTACGGCTAAAGTCCGAATAAGCAAAGATACACACAGGTTGTATTCTGTCCCCCACTGTTGTACAATCTCTATGGAGAGTACATCATGCGTAAGTTTTTACAGACTCATGATAGTGGGTTCTCCATTGAAGGAGTTAAGTTATCAAATCTCCGACACGCAGACGATACTACGCTGATAACTAATAGCTTAAGAAGTATGGCGTAAACTCTCTAAGTCGTCTGAAAAAATACAGCGCGGAATATGGATTAATAATTAATAAAGAAAAGACGAAAATCGTGATTTGTGAAACAATATGGATATCTAGGTTTAGTGGAAAACAGAAGAAGAAATTAGACGTAGAGTAAACATAACAAAAAGTGTGATGGTACGTCTAAAACGTATATGGGCTGATCCCGCTTTATCGAAAAAAGTGAAAATAAAATTGGTCAATAATCTGGTCTTCTCGGTGTTTCTATAGGGCGCGGAAACATAGACACTACGGAAAGGTGATAGGCAAAAGATAAATGCGCTGGACGTGTATTGTTGGAGGCGGATGCTAAGAATCCCGTGGACAGACAAGAAAACGAATTACTCGATATTACAAAAAGTTGGCGCAACAAATAGAAGATTGTCTTCGATGGTAATCAGAAGAATATTAACATACTTCAGTCATATAATAAGAGCAGACGGATTTCAGGCGGGAATTCTTCAGGGAAGAGTAGAAGGAAAAAGAAGACGTGGTCGCAAAAATGGTCAGACATGGTACGGACGGTAATAGGAGGAAGTTTTACAGAATGCGTCCGGATGGCTCGCAACAGAGCATCACGGCGACATCGCGTACAGCAGATGGATTTTTCATAATTACAATATCTCCACGAGGGATTCACGATTCACAGAGAGAGATATATACGTTTAAGAACGAGTGATCGCCGAAGCTTACGAAAATACCACTAAAGAATAAATGAAAAGCAAGGGGAGATATCATATCTGTAAGCTAGAGAGAGCAAGTTATTTAATATAGTAAACGTATTATTTGCATTAAAAAAAAAAATAGAAAGATATAAATGAAGGAGAATAAAGAACTATTAGCTTGAGTTTGAACTTCATTAAAAGATGACACGAATTTAACCACTGTAATAACGTTCTGTACAATAGTGTATTTTTTTGCTAGAACAGATAAGAATTATGAGCAAATATAATATTCTAATAGTCTTCAGCAGTCCAAGGTTAGAAAAAGTTGATGAAATATCAATGAATAAATAATGTTTGTCATATATATATATATATTTAATATTGAAAATTAGAAGAGAAAGTTATTTAGGAAGGATTTTTATACTCTCATTGTGAGTAATATTACAAATAAATTTAAATAATATATAAACAGCCCTGAATGTAGCATATATATATATGTATGTGTAGTATGTACAAATCCAATATATCGCGCGAATAGGTTGCTACTTATACTTATTTAACTTCTTTTTTGAAAAAAAAAACAATCTCTTCTTACGTACCATCTATTTTCAAATTTTAAAGCAAAATCTGATGTACCTGGATATATGAACATATATAAAAACATAAAACACGTATATACATACATATATACATATATACACACATATATATATATATATATATATATATATATGTATTATATAACAAATATAAGCAACATCAGTCTGGGGAATCACGATGAATCATATCCAGTAATAATTAACTAAAAATTCCCATGTACTGCTTAGGCGTAAATAAATTTATCTCAATTACAATAATATTATTATTGCACTGATACCTGAAACGTATCTCTTAAATATGGCGACAAAGTTAAGTTTCGTAACTATATATTGTATCGCAATCCACATTCCGATGGTGGTGGTTGACGCGGTTTCGGAATTATCATCACTAATCAACGTGCTTCAATTCAGCATCATAATATGCAGATGACTGTTGTAACCGTGTTTCGTAATAGCTGTGAATTTAACTTGGCTGCTGTCTACTTTCCATCAGGTTAACCCGGTCTCCAAATTGCAACAGAAGATTGTATTAATTTATTTCAGTAAATTGAAAATCGATTTGTCTTAGACGGAGACTTTAACGCGAAACGTACATTCTGGGGGATCAAGATAACATTGAAACATATTGTAGACAATTATACAGGCTGTATTAATCTGTCTGGTGCAAGTCTCACTGTCTTTTTAATGCTGAATATATTACTGATTTGCTTGAAATTTATATTTGCGAAGACATTGTATCGAATTATTTAGAAGTAATAAATCATACTGATTTATCTCGATCATATTCATGTGTGGCTTGCTTGATACTGTGATTAAAAAACATCCAAAAGTTGCACTAACGAATAAGTATACTAACTGGGGTTGTTTTTGTAACAATTTTGATAAAACTATTAATCTTGAAGTAAAACTTAAAACGCCGTTAGATTTGGAAATTCAATGTCAACGGTTCATTTAAGCTATACAAGGAGCAGTTGCGAATATTAGCTCTACATTTAAAAATCGTACAGTTCAAAGAATACGTTATCTTGCTACAATTAGGCAACTAGTAAAAGATAGAGACGCATAGGCGAGGCGAATAACTCCCATGATCCTGTTGAAAAAAACGTATTCAATCGGTTTAGCAATAAGCTAAGTAATAAGCTAAATAGAATGATCAAAAACGTTAAGCACAAACTTATGGAAGATTATCTGGAAAATCTCAGTGTGGTAGTTAACAAAAGTTATTGTTTATGGAAAGCAATTCCTCGACTTCAGAGATCAGTTCAACGTATTCCTCCTAAGGACAAGTCTGGGGACTAGATAAGAAAATTAGATGAGAAAACTGAGCTATTTGCTAGGTACCTTCCGGAAACATTTATTGTGCCGCATAATATTCAGATCAATATACCACTACGAATAATATTGTTACGTGAGAAACGTATTATGTTATGTTTACCGTATGAAGTAGCAGTGTACAAGTCGATATTAAAATAAATCTCAAGAAACCTCCCGGCATTGATAGAATTTCTCCTAAAGTGCTATGTGAACTGTCCTGTAAAGTAATAGTTCTGTTAAACGCTTGCCTTCGTCTTTACACATTTCAGAAAGCTTCAAGATAGTGAAAATTATTATACTAAAGAAACCTAACAAACTGAACGAGGAAGTGGAGAGTCGCACAGACCTATTTCTCCAGTGCCTGTAATTTCAAAACTATTCGAAAAATTATTACTGAAGAAGAGACTTCAACCAGTCGCAGAAATCGAATTACCAAATGAACAGTTTGGTCTCCGACATAAAAATTCTACAACTCAATAAGTACATTCAGTAGTATTTTTAGATATAGCTCAGACATTCAACCGGATATGGCATAAGCGGTTGTTGTCTAAACTTAGTAGTTGTTTACCAACTAATTATGTTCGGCTACTGCGATCGTATCTATCAGGTAGGAAGTTCCGTGTTGCTCACGTAGAGGTAAAATTCAGCTTCCATGAAATACAAGCAAGCGTGCCTGAGGGCAGTATGTCGGTGCATTGCTTTACCTTCTGTTCATGACTGATGTTAAAAAAATTGACTACATTCGCCACGTTTGCAGACGATTCGGCAATTCATGCTGTTGCTAATACGTAAGTTAAAGCCAATTATATATTACAGGATGAAAGACAAGTTTTTTTATTTTTTTATTTTTTTATTTGTTTAATAGCACTACTTATTGCCTTTCGGCTATGACCACTTAATTTACATTAATTATATATAAAATATTAAATTCGTACAAATAAGATTATGCCACTTAATTTAAAAATTAAATGTAAGGCATTAAATTCGTACAAATAAGATACTCGTACAGTTTACGTGTTGTATATACATTGTCCTGGAGAACATCCTTCATGTCATCTGTGGATATGTCATTCAGTGCTCTGCAATTTACATATTTGTTGCACGTCAATAACAGGTGGTGTATGGTTACAGGTTCATCACAGAGTTCGCACTCTGGAGGTTCGTCGTGTTCGAATATATATACGCCCTAGATTAATCTATGCTTGCACTATATATTCATCGGTGTCTGATGTAGTACATATAGGAAATTACAGTTCGAAATCATTGCTGCGGAATTTCGTAGAATGTTACGCGATTAGAATTTCTAGTCTACGCCCTCATTTAAACATCCCTTACATATGTATTCATTTATTAATGAAATATTAAAAAAAAAAAAAATTGTACGAAAACTGTAAAATTCATCGAAATAAGTTAATTCGACTAATAGGGAATTATGGAACACCTACGCATACGTTTTACTAAGTATAAGCATCGTAGATTAAAACACAGATTAATTATTAACCTATTGATAAATATAAATATTTTAAAGTTAAATTATTTCTAAACACGTTGTTTTTTTGTTTTATTAATTAATTGATTTATTAAATTTTCTTTCCTCGGTGTGTCTGTTTTTTTTTCTGTTAAGAAGGTGAACAGCATTTAATCATTTCCGATGATGGATTATTTGTAAATATAGGGTGTTGCATTTGTTAAGTGATTCGATTTATTTCAAATTTGGTTTTTTCTTTTTTGTTTTAATCTTCTACCTGAAATTCGCCTCCACTGGGAGGTGAACTTTATTCGAGATTATTTTTAGCTCTCATTCGCTTCCTTTCGTTTTATATTCCTCGCAGAATACCTAGATAGCCGTAAAGCTAGTTGTAAGATTGAAAGGGAAAAAAAATATATTTAGAAATATACGTTATTTCTTCTAACTCGACTTGTTTTAATAAGTTTATCGATAAATGTTTTTTGTATATAGGCACGGTATTAATGATGATAATAGCGGTAGTAATAATAATGTTAATAAATTTCTGGTTGATATTTTGTGGCGCAAGTTTATTGCCCTGTATAAGTACGTGCCACATGTCACACTCTCGAATTGAATGCGTAACAGGGTATTAAGCTGAAATTCTAATATTTGTTAAACAATGTGAAATATTTCCTATTGAAATAGCGGATAAAACTACGTGGTTTATTTTCCGTTTATCGTATGGTAATGCAGGAATGACTGGTATTTCCTATACCAGTATACATGTGCGGTACCCTCCAACGTACAGTACATAGTTATTATTGTTATTACTATTTACAATATTATTATTATTATTTATTTGATGTTTATCGTTAGTATTTCGATGTTTTCTCATTAATATTATTTCTTTTTATTGTGACTATTCCTTCTTATCGTGAACATTATCACAATTATTTAATATAATATTCGTCGTCGTGTGGCTTCATTAGTAATTTATTATTTATTATCGTCCGTAGTTTACGTGAGGATTAGAACAAACATATTGTTTCTGTTTTTTTTTCTTCTTTCAATTCTATAATTAAGACTAAGAGGATTAGGGTTAGAAATAAATGCATCGTTTTACGTTCAATTTACAACTAGCCTTAGGGCTATCTAGCCATGTCAGTAACGAATATAAAAAAAGGCAGGAAGCGAATAACTGAAAAATAATCTCGAATGCGGAAATTCACTTCCAACTGGAGATGAAATTCAGGCAGAAGAGATGGCGAGTTTCATCGTGCTGGTGATATTAGAGATCTTCTTTACATTTACCCAATAAAGTCGAAGACTTCTTCTTTGTAGAAATATCCTTTAAGTTGTCCACGAGCATAACTGCTAGCGCATTATCAAGCCGTTTAAGCTTACGCAGGGACGATGCATCTCGATCTGATGTTACTTCTGTTATGTATTAAGATATTCATTATCGATATGTAGTGTTTTATTTGAAATAAACCAGCGCGGGCCATTTGTTATTGTACTGAGTACTTTATTTTGAACACATTGTGTTATCTGTTTTTAGCACATTCCGAAAACGGGTCCCTGTGAGACCAGATCGGTTTCAGCATTATCTCTGATATAGAAGTTCATTATTAATTGAAAACACCGATTTTATACTTAGTAACCGACAAACGTCATAAAATTTTATGCATAACTGCTTTTGTTTCATTTCATCGTTAGTTTTCAAGATGGATGATAGAATACTGTTTGTCCGAACGTATAATTGCCGAAATTTAAAGCTTCGATGTGTCAGTTTTTTTTGTGATATTTGTAAACACCATTAGCGATGATTTTCGATTGACCGCGAGCGCATATAAATTTTAAAAACACCAAACCTCCTGTATTGTTCATATTAAACAATACTGTTCCCTCATTTTTTTCACCGGGTAGATTACATACTTCGCTTATTAATAGCTATCAATTCCAAAAACTGTGTTAAATGAAAAAATTTACTTTAAAATTCCTCATAAAATTTCTATACAGTCTTTCATCGCAAATACGATAAGCTGTTTTTTTTTCTGTTTTTTTTTTTTTTTCGTTTCCCGCGCTATGTACAAACAAGTTTACCGACCTAAGCTTAACAAGAAAGGATGAGACGGATGGGGAATCTTGGCCTATGAATTGATGAAATATAGAAGGAAGAAGGATTTGCGATTTTGGGACATTCTGTTAAGAGGTGGTGAATTATAATCGGAACTTCGCATCTATCACAAGTTGGTGGGACTAGTTTTCGGAATATCATGTGTAAGTTGCGTATGACCGATCCGGAGGCGACACACAGCACCACCTGTTCGGTCTTCAGGTTGAAACTTCCATTCGCGCGAACTGACGGTTTTATTGTATGCAGGTGTAATGTACTGTGTTGTTTCGTCCATCTTTTTTTTGCCACAACCTACAAAATAGGCCCTTAGTTGCTTCCTCGATATCGCTGAGTGGGATCTTAATGCGCAGTGCTGAGCGCATTTTGGATGCTTCTTTTAGATCGGCCATATGATTTCATGGTATATTTGCCTGACCCCGGAATCCATAAGAAGGTTATCGCCGCTTGATAGTTCTGTACGATTATATTTATAGAGTTTGCGATCAGATGGTTTGATTTCCGTCGGATGTGACGTAAAGCTGCCATGGGTAGCTTTATAATGTGATGGTGGCATTTTACCGGGTGTTCCAACGCTAGTAGGATTCCGTACAGTTCTACGGACAGAGCGGAGAATAACGACGGAAGTGACGATGAAAAGATCATATTTCGATTAAAGTCGACTACGCAACCGGCGAATTCTGCTGTAATAAACTGTTTGAGAAGACTGGGATCTCAATGATTGGATGAATCGAAGAACACGATGCATATTATCTGGTCCCGAATTCGGTAATTCGTTCAAAGTAGTCGGTAGTGCTAATTTAGTGCGCAAGGAACTGTGATTAGTACAATCAATTCGGATATCATGTACTGTGATGATATTGTTGTTGCACGAACAACGCGGAGAAAGTTTGACGATGAAGCGGATAACTCCGAGTGATGACTGTACGAACAAGGCTCGTGGTAAAACTATTTCAACTTTCCGCGATAAGCCAGAGGGAGTAATGAACCGCGCATAATTGACATATGCGCCCAGAGAGAGATTGTCACTTATGATTTAATTGATCGGATATTAATTTTAAAGCATCTATACGCGAAATGGCATGATTTGGATGAGGAAGCGTGATTACTGCTAATCAGTTCAGTCTGCCCCATATCGTTATCAGCAATATGAGAGTTGCCACGAACACAAAAAAACCCGTAATAGATTCTATTACTTATAAAATGCAGTCAGATTTACTACGCACTTGTTAGACGTTCGAATTGTTAGAAGTTGAAAATGTTTTTTGATTTCTTTTACTATTGTTTCGGTTCATTTTATATCGGTACGACTAGTCTGTTTTCAACTAATTTGAATTTGAAATGCGTAATTTTCTCAGCAAGCAGCCGGAATGTGTTGCTTATTTAGAAAATAATGCGCTCATGTCGAAAATCGAATAGATAGCGTGTAAAACTTTATCGTAGTTGCGCTTGTAGCGGGTTAGATTAGTGCTACGCGGAGTATTGGAAAAATAGTCAGATGACGAGTATGCACCTGTGTGAAGAGAGTTAGTCGATCGTGAGGATGAATTTAACGCTGGTGCTAGTGATTGAATAAAAAAAGCATAGATCCGACGAAATGTTTGAAGATTATTAAGAAAATTAAAGCGGTTATGTTTGTAGTAAAGTATTACGATATTTGAAAAGACAACGCGAATAATTACGTAAAACCGCTAACGAATATTATAATTTAACGTGTGAAATAAAATATGTTTTATAATAATACATCTGGACAGATGAAAGAAAGCAAAAACACAGCGAAGCAATGAACAAATAATACCGGATTGCAGAGGACAGCCATCGCATGAATATATTTTACTACGTGGTCCATAGTTGGCCAATTCGAAGTAAGAATGAGAATAATGTATCATTTGAAATTTATTAAAAATAAATAATTTAGTATAAAGCTTATTACATAATTATAATAGAAATCCTTTAAATTGTACGAGTTGCCTGTGAAAAACGCATATATATATTATATTGTATATAATTGTATACTTTTAAGCGTTGCAGCGTGATTGCCTAGAGAGAAACTATACACGATGAATTAATGTGTTAAATAAACGCTAACGGTGTGAAAATGGGCGCTTAATAGAAGCGTTTTTGTATTTCTGACAAAAGTTTGCGCTTAACCTCTTAGTAGTAGGTTTAGCCTCACGAACGTACATATTGTATAAATACTGATAGATATATGTACAAAACAACGTTTTTACTAGAACACAAAACAGCCCAACCCCGGCTCGGAGAATTATTTAAAATATTGCATAAACTCATTCGATTCTGACGCTTTCTTGTGTACGCATATTACGAAGTTAAAGAAACAGTGTGAAGATACAGGGTTACTTTTGTCCCTGCCAAGTATAGATTAGTTCAACAAATGCGCTCTAGTTTCCGCGTTTTGTTGTATACACGCACACACACGAAAGTACACGTGTATCTATATACATATACATATATATATATATATATATATATATATATATATATATTCATGAGCCATCCCTTGTTTGAAAAGTACGAGTTATATCGCTCAGTTCGAACTGCTACGTCGAAGCAAAAGCAAAGTGCTGTCTGCAAAATATTTCGTGGTAGTAACTTCCTCATTTTTCATTTGTTCCTGTTCGCTGTTCGTGTAATGGTCGCCTAACTAAGCCTCCGTAAAGCGTTGTAATTGTTTTATTTTATTTTTCACATTTTTTCTTGATTTGTGCATTTAATTCGAAAACCACGATGACAGAATTTAACGTTATGAAAATTGTTACCCTGATTTGCATTGTGGGAATTATTTATTTTTCCGGTTAGTATAGTGTATAATTAATGTATTATACACACACACATACATATATATATATATATGTATATATAATGTATATATGATTTTTATCGTTTTTTTTTATTTATTTTTTTATACAACCCTTTAATAGGCTATTAAAATAGCCGTTTGACTAAATAATTATCATCATTAACTTACACGATTACTTAGTAACTTAACCGCTACGTATCAAAATCAGTGTGGAGTACGTATCCCCTTGATTACGTATCCGTTATACATAAATTTACACATTTACAAGACTAAATCTACGAACGAGTCGACTAATTCCGTGTTCGGTAGTAAGCAATTGCCTTGTTTCTGTATTGACATGGCCGTTCAGCCGATGCTTGTGCAATTTAGCGAATTTCTTAATGACATCAATTAATGAAGATCAGAACGAATGTCATCATTGCACGCGTATAAGCATCGACTATCGCACGTGAGATGATATTTTGACGGTATTGATATTTCGACTTGGCCATACAGCCTCACAGAGCAAGGTCGTAAGACCAAATAGGTTTAATAATTTGCTTATATAGTAGAAATTCGAAGGAAACATCCAAATTTCCTGCCTATTAACCGATATACGTGACGTGTTTTATTTTCGATTTTCCGGGCCTTCATTTTAACGTGAACTTTCCAAGTCAATCGTGAATCTAAATGCATGCCTAGAGATACTTTACTTAGTTTGCCTGTGGAATGACTTAGCTTCCTGAGTACAATTGATTCATGTTTTCAGCATAGCGTAATATAAACAAGACGCGGACAGAATTCTGTTCGTTTAATTTAATCTTCCAGTTTGGTGTTCATTTTTTAATCCGATCTAGCCTATATTGCAAGTTACTTGCAGCTTCGGAATGTCTATCATTTACAGATTGCAGTATCATCTGTAAATGTGGCTGTTGTTGTTTTATTATCAATAGGCAAATCTCTTGTATATAACAGGTACAGGAGAGGTCCGAGGACCTGCTTGTATAGTGTAGAATAACGACCTCGCCTCTTCACGCGTAACCGGTAACTGTCGACTTGATAAATAAGATTTCAATATTAGACGAAAATTTCCTGGTACTAGAAACTTGTTAACCAGACCTTGATGCCCACGCTTTATCAAATGCCTGCGAAATATCTAAGAATATAGCAGAGCAGAATTTCTTCACTTCTAGCGGCATTGTTAATGATTTCCACTACTTTTGTCGATTATCGATTACTTTTATCTAAATCTCAAATTGCTGTAGAGGACGTTTATCTTCAACTAATATTAATAATCGCTTTAACGTGAGTTTCTCTAAGAGTTTAGAGATTGATGTAAATCTGCCTTCGGCTTTCTCGTATGTTTTTGTTTTAGCGTTATAATCTGTGCCACTTTGTTGGCTATTCAAATTTTTATCGTAAGGAGCAATTTCTTAGCTCATAATATTAGTTGATGATTGTATGTGATAAATAAGTATGATTACACAGATGCGCCTGTTTAGGTAGTCTGTATGATATTATTTTTTAATTTACCGAAAATTACGTTATTTAACACATTTTGCGATTACGTGCGAACTTGAGGATGGTAATCTTTTGATATTTTTTTTTTTCAATTTTAATTTATTGACGTGCAATCGCGACAAACTCTTTTCAGCCCGGGTAATTTAAATATGTCCACATACGTGGACGTGCCTTTTTTATTTGTATTATCTCCGTTTTTTTGAATGATGTACCAACTCGATCCCCGTTATCCAACGTACGTAGAGACAAGTTAGCGGAATGCAGTAAAACTAGTTTCATCATCGTATCTTTCTGTGTTGAACAGTAAGATCTTTTCAAAGTAAAATAAACAAACAACTTATTTTCTGCCCTCGTCGAAGTGCACCATTTTTTACCCTAGTTAACGGAGCATCAAAGCGGACACAACTAGCCGGGAAACGTCGATACAATCATCGCGCCGCGAGGAAGTAGTTTTTACCCGGCTTCGCATCATACAGCCCTTATACACAGCATATCCCATCGTGCTGCAGTTGTGGCTAGTAATCTACAACTGTTGTCCGTATTCTCTATGAGTGCTCTTCCAATCTTTCATTTTCATCCACTATCTCTGACAATCCTAACATGATCGATCACACCTTTCAATTTCAGAAACACACTAAACTCCTTCCTCTTATATAAATATCACAAACTGTGTCTCTGGCCACAGTAGCACTACATGGTACCGTTAAAAAAAAAAAAAGGAAAAAAATTGAATAGAAAAAATATCGGCTCAGGCGGGATAGAAAAAAAGAAAGCTTAAAAATTAACCTGCAAGTACAAAGTAAAAAATGTCTATAATTCGAATATCGGGATTTTATTCTTTCCCCCGCACGTAGTCGTTGGCCTATAAAGGAACTTATGAGTTGTACAATTACACTTCAACAACACCATTCCCATTAAAAGAAAGCATAAGATGTGCTTTCCTTCGTAGAGTATTAGAGTTGTCAAACAGGCTGGCTGCCGTTTTGTTTGGATACAGCTTTTCAACCTGTTTGATAGTTTTTAAATAATTTCGTTAACATACAGAACACCGAAGTTATTGTATAATGTTCTATCGGACGCGAACCGAAGAGCATTTCTTAATTGTTAATGATTTATATTATTGCAATGTTAGTTCTGGCATTACAGCCCTATATTTAACTGCCATACTTCCAGACAGGGGCTAATATTTACGTGTGCATTATAAAATTTTATTTTCTAGTAGCATTTTTGAAGTGCGACCTATATTAGACAGTAGATTTGTCGAATTTTGAAGCTTAATTAGTTTCTTCTCTGCCGAATACGCTTATTTATCGACGTGCATGCCTATTTTAGTATTCCTAACTTGGCTGTAGTTTTTAGTTTTATATTTTTTTTTCATTTTTTCTTTTTTGCTGTATTTTTCTGTTACTACTCGTTTAGATTTGTTTACCTTAACATTAATTCGTCACTGTTTACACACCATTGCTTCATTTAGACTAGCATCCTTGCGTCAGTGACTGACACACAATATGACTGTATCATAGCCAAATGTGATCACTATCATTTGTCACTGATCAGCTGTATGTATTCGGTTGAGCGACGGACTTAATACTATCTCTTGTGGAACTTCAGCTCGTAGAAATGAGTTTATTAGTCTGTAGCGCTGGAAAATTAATTATCAACGACGGAAAATGATTTATCTCGTAAAACATCGCTATCAAATTTTCTTTATAAATCCCGAATAATAGGAGGTAAATAATTAACAAATTTTAGAATTAAATTCGACTTTCACGTTTAAAATCGACGAACGAGTCTGTTGATGAAGCTTATACGGGAAAAAACGTACTCTTCCGATTATAAGATAATTTTTTCTTACGCCTCTTCCTCGTGGATAGTTCAAGACAGATCGTGAGTCCGAATTGCAGATTTGGCTTCAGATTATTTTTTGCTACACTTATTCCTCGTGGGTAGTTCAAGGTAGGGAAATGTGGTCGCGTCTACGGGTATAAAACTGTATAGAAAACAGAGATAATAATTTAGATGTTATAATTTTACATTATAATTTCATCTCTTTATTGCCGGATGAATATACGCCGACCGTGGTGATATGGTTTAATCGGTCAATTTCCGGACTGATGAAGATCGGTTAAGCGACGCCCTACCAACCTTCATATTTACTTCCGATCAGCTGAATCGGTCCAGACACGATTCCCTCGATGTCGCTAATAAAAATTTTCGCCGACTGATTGAGATAACGTTATGTCACTTCGTGTTTCAGTGTAATATTTAACCGCTTTTTCCGTTCCTCCACCTGCCACGTTCAAGCGGCACAGGTGTCTTTTGGCTTGCCATTGATATTCGCGCGCGGTGGCACTAGTACGGAAAAAAAGAATTCCGAGCTTCATGCGCAATTTTAACAATTATTGTCGCACTAATATAAAATGTTACTTCCATACTCGGTTCTATATGTACGTTCTATGTTGTACCTATTCCATTTTCGTCATAAACATAAATGACAGTTGTAGCATCTTTACCCGGTAACGAGGGAGTAATGAATAATATATCTAATTTATGAGATCTAATCGCTTAATAATACAACTCTAAAGATATGCCAACCAGTTACGTTGCTTTAAAATTCGAATTTTAAACTCGGTTTATATTAAACTTACGTAGAAGTAAGTATTGAATTTACCATTACGAGCTATCTAAACGTACAGATGATTTATTTCGCATAAAAAACTTTTCAATCGAAATAATTCTATCCACCCGATAACGGATCGGAGTTTTTCTATTATCAAATTGAGTTCGACTTAAATGCCCCCTTCCAAATGTCTGTTCCAATAAAATCGTTTTCTCCGTCTCAGATTAAGAAAGTGATTGCGGGTAATTTATCAATGCAAAAAATTCCAGGGTATGAATCACTGGAAAGATGTTTAAATTGCTACTGCGAAAGGGCATAGTACTATTAACCACAATATTCAACGCTATCGTTGGCCTACTATCCATCATGATGGAAAATCGCTCAAGTAACTATGATACCAAAACCAGATAAACCTACTAGTGATCCTTCGTGATATCGACCAATTAGTCTTCAACCGATGGTATTAAAAGTATTCGAAAAATCATTGCTGCCTGAATTAGTCCAAACTACCAGTTTGGGTTTCGTCCTGGCCATTCTAAAATAGAACAAGTTCATAGGGTGCAAAAATACATCGGTAATTGTTTTGAAAAGCAGCACTATTGTTCTGCAGCCTCTGTAGATGTCAGTCAGGCCTTCGATATGGCATGAAGAGTTACTTTTAAAAATAAAACGTACTCTACCACATCCCTACTACACGCTACTGTCTTCATACCTGTCACGTAGATTTTTTCAAGTTAAATTTCGGTAGTGATGTACCAAAATTTCATCCTGTCGAGGCCGGAGTTCAGCAGGGTTCTGTTTTTGGGTCAATACTTTTTCTCATATATATGTTCGACCTTCCCGTAAATACAAACGTGGGTATGGCGGCATTTGCCGATGATACAGCATTATTCGCGAAAGATAATGATCCGGTAGCGGCGTCAGAAAAATTACAGCGCGGTTTGAACGACTTGGATATCTGGGCACGACAATGGAGGGTTAAAATTAATTCATCCGTGTCAGCACATGTTACATTTACAGCTAAGCCGAACACATGCCCACCTGTTCATCTTAATGGTACGATTCCACACGAAAATAAAGTCCGATACCAAGGTATGTGGCTGAAGGAACGCATCAGGATCAAAGTTAAAGAAATAACATTTAAACTGCGGATCATGTACTGGCTCCTGGCCAAAACTTCCGAATTACATTTAAAATCGAAATTATTGCTTTACAGGGCATTTATTAAGCCGGTGTGGACATATGGCATATCACTCTGGGGGACAGCATCGATATCGAATATCAAAATGGTGCAGCGATCTCAATCAAAAATACTAAGGATAATAGTTGGTGCATCCTGGTATATACGAAACGAAAATTCGTATAAAGACCTAAAAGTACCAAATGTGCACGAAGTACTTCGGGATTGCAGTAGAGATTACTTGCACAGGTTAGAGTACTCTAACCAGCTGGCGGTAGATTTATTAAATCATGTCAATGCGCCTCGCAGGTTGAACTATCGTACATCCCTACATCCCTAGATCTTCCCCCCCCCCGGTTTAAATAATTCTACAGGTAGTTCGGAGTGTCATTGTTGAATGACATCTCCCATCCTGTCATAACTCACATCCCAGTTGCTTATTGGCTACATCAGCCAGATTGAAATTTATATATATATATATATAAAATAATTCTCTGAGAATATTATGCTATTATAAACTTTTGATTATTTTGTTAATATAATTCACTCGGTTAATGTTGTGATTTTATATATATATATATATATATATATATATATATATATATATATATATATATATATATATATGTATATATATGTATGTATATAATTATATATATATATATATACATATATATATATATATATATATATATATACAAATGTTTTAGGGATATCTGTGATATCGGCTATCGACGATGACGAATATGCATTGCTGGATGATACGCAGGACATTCAAACAACCGTTACTGACGGCGAACCATCGTTTGTTACAGGCGAAGTAGAAGTTTTGTTAACTGGCCCGGAAACGATCCATATTACCGACGTTAATTGCGAATATAATCGATGCGTCTTGATCTACATGCGAGAAAAGCAAGGTTTATTATTTTCTATTTCATTTCGCAGACATATATGAAAAAAGAGTCACGTGGCTTAGCCGTAATTATTTAATATTCCACTCGCATAATCTGAGTTCGAATCCTATCAAGTATGAGAATTTTAACAGTTAAAAGTTCTCTAGCTAACTCAGTTGTCGATCCATGTTCGATAAGTTAGTACTGGCTTGCCAAGAAAATCAATGGCAAACTACACTGTATTGGCTTGCGTAGGATATCGTCATTTGGTCATCTATCTAAATTCAAATTGATGAAAATCGTTTATCTACTCGTATATTCCCTACATTATTTACTTTCCCAGCAAATCGGTACTCATTTACTTGGGTGCTTATTATTATTATTATTATATCGCAGCCGCACGGTTTAAATGCTTCTCTGGCCGTCTAAAATTTTAAAAACTCGACAATTTCCTCGTCAATATGTAGTTTTTCTCTTCTGAAAACCCCGAACAATTTTCAATTAAAAATATACAGTTATCGTTCTGCAGTTCGCCGCAATCGCACTGAACGTTTTCTGTTAGTCTCCATTTTAATATTTTATGCCTCGTTCCGGCTGTACCGGTGCGTTAATCCGTTTAGTGTTTTCTATAGCGTGTACTCCGCATTCGAAACTTTTTAGTTTGATCTTCGTTTTCGTGGTCCTTTACTGCATAAGCTACGGTGAGACTTTAAACGTCTTCCAGTTTTGTATCCCATGCAGGCAGTTTCCGATTTTTTCCTTTTTTTCAGCTACTGCTCTTCTGACATCAGGTGGTGCTACCCCATTTAGTTCGCATCCCAACCAGTGTTGGTTTTAAGCAATCGGTGATTAGTACTTCGTTATCGTGAATAGATTTGTCCCTGATTGAAGCGGAACTTAGGTCTAAAACACTGCCGCTACGCCACAATGATCCTTATGCTCCAGCTAAGTAGAGTGAACGATCTCCTTGTGAGAGACTAATGAGAGAATTCTACGCTATTAGATGACGTGTTTTTAGCTAATGAGTAAACAAATTCGTTGTTCGGAATACCTTTATGATTCGGCACCCACAAAGACACAACTATTCCCACACGTCCCAAATTATTAAGCTTTAGCAAATCTATAGCCGTCACCATAATAATATTCCGCGAATATTTAAATGCATTAAAATTATAGCATTGTAGTACGGCTGCACGTTGTATTGAACATTGTTGGCATAATTTGTACACGTTATATCGCAAGTTGGAATGAACACTGCTGCTCACGTTCCTCGATTTGATCCATCTCTATAAATAATGGCGTGTAATAGAAACCTTTCGAAGATAATATATTATTAAATGTGGCAAGAATTTGTGTAGAAGGATACAGATTATAGTTTTCAGGACAAAATGATGAATTCTGTTTGTTAAAGAGGCAAAAATATGGTACATAAAAGGGTTAATGACGAACTAAAATTTGCAGTTAAACGTGCGTTATTATCACGGAAAATAACGTGCGAGATGAATTGTAAGAAATTCGGCGCAGTGCTCGCGATTAATGCAGAAATTTCTAATTATCATCCGATAGTAGCGTACGATAATAGTATGCTTTCGCGAATTAGAATCCGATGTAAATGTAGCGAAAAAAAGAAATCGATTTAATGAAGTAAATTCATTACCTGTATACGTAATGTAGGATATGTTGTTCGTAAGTTTTTGAAGTAAATTGTACACTGTATCCATTAACCATTGGCCAGAGCCACGAGTAAATGGAGTTTAAATATTGTTTAGGACGTCGAATAATTTTAGGAATAGAAATAGAAGCCGTATCTTTTGTTCGTTGTGTTTTCAAGGATTACGGACATGGAAATGTGTATTAGGGACCGAAACGGAAGATGATTAATGGATATGGGAACAGAGCGTACATTACAGATAGGGGGGGGATATGAATTATTTTGTAAATAAGAATGAGAAATTTTCGCATGGTCCATTAACTTCTTCATGCCGGCTAGATCTTGATGAAGTAGTACTCCAGTGTGATATTGAATGAAATTTATTGGTAGTAGGAACTTCATTTCGTATTTTCAACCATTTCTTCTTTCACGAGGATGTTAATAATTTTGAGAAGTTCGATGAGGGAACTGGTGTATGTTTGAAATCGGGAGGTATCTGGTCGTTTGTTTTGCTGCAACATCCACTAGTTCGTTTCGCCGATGTCTCAGGTATCCGGGTTGCGAAGGTGATACTGACCGAAGCGGAAGAGATGACTGAAATTATATCCGTTGCGATTAGATTTTGTGATTTATTGTGGATTTGTGGGATACGGAAGAGTGTAAAAAAAAAAAAAAAGTGAATCCGTGGAAATGAAAGAATCCTTGTTTAAATTTAATGGTCAGCAATTTTTATAGCATATAGTTCTGCAGATAGAACTGAAAAGCTGCTAGATAGTAAGTAACGTATTGTATCGCATTCAAGAACTGCACATCCGGTCATATTTGATTTGAAGCCATCTGCGGCGAATATAAGTATCCGGTTCGTGTAATTAAACAGGAAATCTTGGAATAAACTTTTGATAGCATCTGGTGAAGTAAACTTTCCAACATTATGGAGAGATAAATCAACGTGCGGCGAGAACAAGAATGGTAGGTGTTGTATGATAGATTTGTGGATAGGTATTAATTTATACAGAACTAAATATTTCGGTAGCATAAGGTAGCACATGAACTTTGGATGCCGGTTTTTTTCGGGACATCTGATGATTTGTGAAGCTACATGGGAATTCGTTATCTGTATGTATTATTCGAGTTTCGCGTGATTTATTTTTCAGCGAATGACGAGTTATACATATGTTTCACACTACCGCCTGTTGTACGAATAACAATTTTTTTCTTTTTTAAAAATATTTTATAGATGTAAAGAATTTACTGGTGAAGCTTAAGCCAACACCGACGCGTGACTATGATCCGTCGGCATTGCCGATCGAAGAAATGAAACAAACGGCGAATCGCATGACAATTACATCGGACGGTGAAAAAATGTACGCCGTTCGAAATACGGTAAGTTTTAAGATACGTATTCATCATTCATCATCAAGTGCCGTCTCCGTGTCGGAGGTAGGCAACTACTTACCGATAATACGTATTTCTATTGTACAGTATTGTTGTAGTGTCGTACTTGCTAGAGTGCTCGACTATCAACTCGACGGTCGAGGGTTCGAAACCAACATGCGACGGAAAATTTTTCATCATTTTTTAATCCTTAATTATCGCAGAGAAAGCAGTGGCACATCACTCCGTATAACATCATATGAGCGCGCATCTGCTTCGCATATAAATAGTGGCTTGAATGTTGGCTCATTTTGTACGTAAAATAAACGTACAATGGCTAGTCATGATGTTCGGCAAACGATGATGATAATGATGATGACAGCGTAAGTAGCGTACAATAAGCTGATTTTCACCACCTTTTTTTTTTTCTTTTTTTTTTTTAAATCCCTAGAACCGATTAAAACGCAATCATCTACTGGATTTTATGTAGGTCATATATCAGGAGATGTAGGTTTTGCCCATTAGCAAATCCAACCGCCTTAGAGTAATAATATTAGATTGTAACCAGATCGATGATTCTTTTCCCTTTTAATCTTTTAAGTATTTCTTCATTAATTACAATCAATCACGATATGCAATTACATCAGCTTTATGCTTGTGTTGTGATGGCTAATGTATTTAACCGGCTTATCTTAGAAGTAGAATAGACGCTGTCAAAATAAATAGTATCCGTAGTGGTATTGAACAAAATATCGGTATAGTATATTTGGTCTGTTATCTTTTTTTAATGTACATCAATGATCTTTGCAATGTAAAAGTATCAGGTAAAATTTTCCGCTATGCAGATTGCGCTAGTTGTTAATTCCGGATATCCTGCAATAGCTCAAAGATTGCTCCAAAAAGATGTTACGTTTCTCTGTTGTTGGTTAAATAAAAATCACCCGGTTGTTAATGAAAAGCAGACAAAATTCTTAGTATACTCTTTTCAAAGCCAACATATCCGGAAAAATATAACCGTATCATTGAGTGATGGTGTTGATTTGCAATGTACGAGGCTAAATATTTTGGTATATTAATGGATCGCCACTTGAATTACACCTTTTATACATAATGGGAAAATTTACCTCGCCGTGAATTTCATAATATTCTCTAACACACCGAACAGTCATCGCATTGTGTGTTTCAACTCTCTCTCAGCGCTCAACTTCTTGTGCGATGTATTTAACGACGATCAGCATCCTTCAGTCGAAGAAGCGACACGGCTGTTATTAGTCAAATCGAGACAATTAATCTCGTTCTTGTGAATTCCAGCTCATGCCAGGATTCCAGGAAATGAACTAGCATAGATAGAGCAGCACCAAACGTCGCACAGCTATTGATAATCAAGAATTTTTGCTTCGTAGCAACAAAAGTGGCAATCGACTTCCTCATTAAATATAAGCTTCGCAAAGTCGAGAGTTTCGTTTTACCTTGCAAGACTTCGTTTCCAAACCGCAGAGAAAATTCTCAGCAGATTGCGGCTGAGCCATACAAGAGTCACCTATTCACACCTGATCAACAGAACTTCGGTTTCTTACTGCCCCGTTGTGTAGCTTTACGCTTTCCGTCTCCCATGTCCTCATTGACTGTTCTTTGTACTCCTCTTATTCAGATTGTCTCCAACCTTCCCGCCTCACTTTCCCTTTTCTTCAAAGATGAATACTCCTCTTTTACTAACCTAATCATGTTCGTACGCATGTCTCGTCCCTACTCCTTGATTTAACTTCCTCTGCGTCGTGCCTCTAGCCTTAGTTGCTGCACACTGCACGTTGATTTATAATAATTACATACATACATATATACATATATAATTACTGTAATTTTCATAACGGATACATTTCTCTCCATTTTATCCTGGTCTGTGTAGCATCGAAGATCGAGTGAACTTACTAACATGGTAGTAAGAAAATGTCGAATGTAGACTTTTTTTTTTTTTTTACTTTATCCTAATCGCAATGAACTTTTTATTATTTGTATGGAATTTGCAAAACGACGGTCTTTGAAAAACTTTTTTTTATAAAATCGTTAAGTTATGATTATGATCGTTGTTATTATTTATATTTCAGATCCGTTCGTATACTAATAAGCCGAGAATCGCGATTAAATCGTTAACTCATCAGCCAGATATCGAAATTGAAGAAGAAAAAGAAATGATAATGATGATGGATGATCACGACGAAATCAACGACGATTATACGGCGTGCAAGAATGGACGCGTCATCGTCGAATGGGTTTGCATACAATCGGTTATGGCTACGTCCGTTTGCATGATGATATCCGTCGTTTTTTTTCGTTTCTTATTTGAAAAGTGTTGCGTGAATTTAAACGTGTTACGACGAATTTTCAACCGTCGATCAGTAGCCGATATTAATCCGGTAGTTTACGTTTAAAATAACACTTTACACTCACGTACGTATAAATATATATACATATATATATATATATATATATATATATATATATATATATATATATATATATATATATTATATGAATGTGTATATATATATGTGTCCGCGTAGGCTATTAATTCTTCCATTATTACATAATTTTTAAATGTATATTTATTATAATTTTTTTGCTGAGCTCACAAACATATATGTATACAATATGTGTGGAAATTATTATTTCTCCCGGGAATAATAATTTCTACGAGACAGATTCATTATAATTTTTACAGAATTTTATACACGCCCACATATACACAAACACACACATATATATATATATACATATTCAAGAAAATTATTAATTATTTTATAATCCGTAATTTGTGGAAGACCGATTTATTATACTCCTCCGCTAAACTAGTTTTGTTTTTTTCATTATTAGGCTATTTTCATTTATTATAATTTACGCTGAACTTTAAACACACACACATATTATATATGTATATATTATGTGTGTAAATTATTATTTCTTCTATCAATTATAATTTATAAAAGACCGCAATGTAAATTATTATTTCTTCTATCAATTATAATTTATAAAAGACCGATTTATTCTAATTTTTCCCGAATTTTAAACACGTTCTCGCACAGTGGCGGATTTAGGCGCCCATATGTCCCAGGCCTAGGACGGTACAATTTGAGGGGCGATGAAATTATTCGGAAGTGTCGAAAGATTTTAATAAGCAACTCAAATTTTATAGATGAAAAAAGAAAGGCGTTAAAAATTCAAAATTGAACGAGCGTTAAGCGTGAAAACAAATTTAAAATTGCTTTTTCTTTCACGATTACCACGGGGGAAATGATAATTACGAAAATATCGTTACCATGTGACAAAAATGCCTACGCAATAACTGAAATTGATATTAAAAAAAAAACACAAAACAAAACAATAGTTAAAAGAATTCCTTGAACGAACTCCTGGTCCTTTTTTTGATGAAATTAATGTTTTTTTTAGGTGCCGTGTACCACAACTTAGGTACCATTATTTATCTATTCTCCACTTTATGTAATAATATGACGCTTAATTGCATTTTATAATAAAAAAAAATAAAACAAAACAATAGTTAAAAGAATTCCTTGAACGAACTCCTTGTCCTTTTTTTGATGAAATTAATGTTTTTTTTAGGTGCCGTGTACCACAACTTAGGTACCATTATTTACCTATTCTCCATTTTATGTAATAATATATGACGCTTAATTACATTTTATAATAAAAAAAAACAAAACGAAAAACTGAAGTTCTCTATGTTTAATCATTACACTTTCGAAGATGATCAAAAATTCGATTCAAATTTTTTATAATATTCTTGTATGAAAATAAACATGTTTCGCGCGATTCGAGAGAATTTTATAAAAATTAACACCAGCGAATATTTTGGAAGGTGGTCCGCAGTTTGAAAAATCTTTAAATATAAAGACAGTAATTAACGAAATTATTTTTTAACAATGTATTCAAATTATCTGGTTCAGATACATATTAATTAATATAAGTCTTCGTAAAATACGTGAAATACAAAATTGTTTGTACGAAAAAAATGTATAAAAGAGAAATAAATTCCGACGGTAATTGAAATAAGTTGTACATGATTTTATAGTGAATACGTTTTTAATTAATAATAATGAAACCCGTACTTTTGCGCAAGTACCGTCTAGAAACAGGACTGCCGCTAGAGGCAACCGTGATAACGAAGGTAACGACTTATCACAAATAATATTGACGTGCAAATCATTAGGCTTAAATAAAATTTTAAAATGTACGAAAAATACCATATTAAAATTAATATCTAATCACGGTTCCGATATTTTTACCATAATTACCACTGTCATTGAAAGCTGACACGTTTATGTAATTGTATTTGAATGTGCACATGTGTGTGAAGAAGGAGTGAATGCAATTGCTTGGAATGCGAATTCAATTGCAAATAAGATACTAGAACTAGAACAATTCATGCTGAGTTATAATATACACATAGCTGAGACAAAATTAGATATACAAACACCACTATTAGAGTACCAAATTACCAAATATTTCGTACTGACCACACAAATAACTCAGGTGGAGTTGCTCTAATAGTTCATAATAGTCTGCACTGCATCCCAGTGCCTGTACCGCGCTTGAAACAGGTGCAGGCAGTAGGAGCTAAATTTCAAGTAGGCAATAAGACTATATTAATATTTGCTGCCTATAGACCACCAGTTAAGCCTACTTTTTTTTTTTTTGAGACAGATATAAAGTCGTTATTAAATACATCAACGCGTGTTTTAATAATTGGAGATGTAAATGCGAAAAGCAGAGTTTAGAACTGTCACAATGCCAACAGAGCGGGAAATATATTACTAAACACGCGTAACAGATTAAACTTTCAAATTAAAATACCATCTGATCCTACCTATTTCCCCGGAAATACAAATTCTTCACCTAGTATTATCGATATTGTTATTGCAAAGAACACGGAC
The DNA here is from genome assembly GCA_032883995.1 of Coronaproctus castanopsis. Taxonomy (NCBI): domain Eukaryota; kingdom Metazoa; phylum Arthropoda; class Insecta; order Hemiptera; family Monophlebidae; genus Coronaproctus; species Coronaproctus castanopsis. The sequence continues at coordinate 25,616,292 of CM065054.1, forward strand.
TTAGTACTCCCGTATCTGTAAGCAAGTTATCATCTGATCATAACCCAATAATGTTTAACATGTCATTAAATTACAAAAAACCGATTCAGTCTTTTAACTACTCCAGAGCAAACTGGAATACATTCAAACAATGCATACAAAAAGACATCAACATTCCAAAAACCTTACCTAATACAAAATCTATAGATCAATATATTATTACCTACTTTAATTCTATCATAACAAAAGCCGCACATAACGCTATCCCGCAGGTTGTATTAAAATCACGAGTAAATTCGATATAGCACAAAAATGCTTATTAAAATTAAAAATTACGTTCGTAAATGTCATCATCAGAGATCTCATAATTTAAACACTATTAATTATAAAAGATTGTACACTAAATTAAACGAGGCAGTACAAATAAGATTAATCATTGAAAGAAATCAACAATATGATAAGTTCCTTAAAAACCTATCACCAGCTGATAATAGTCTATGGAGAGTAAATAAATACTTGTGTAAGAGTCAAACCGAACTGCCCCCCCCCCTATAAAAATCCCAACCAGTGCAGATAAGGTTAGGTACGCAATTGAAGATAAAGTGGAAATCTTAGTTGAACACTTTAGCACTATTTATGGCCAAAATGATCACATGTCAACTAGATATCGTGAAAGGAAAATTAAGCAGACAATAAACAATTATTCACTTCATACTTCTGCAACAGTTTTACCTAGGAATTTTACAACACCTAAAGAGATCAAAAGAATTATCTCTACTCTTAGACAAATCAACTCAGTTGGTCATGACCAAATTAATATAAAAATGATTAAAAATCTACCATTCAAAGCAATAGTTGCCTTAGTATGTTCAACTCATGTTTACATCTGTGTTATTATACTCTGTCGTGGAGATTGTCGGTAACGATACCCATACCAAAACCGGGGAAGGATGCCTCTCTGGTACAAAATATAAGGCCAGTGAGCTTACTTAGTAATTTAAGTAAAATATTTGAGAAACTTGGTCAGATTAAGAGATTTCAGCGTGAGTAGATCTATCATATCTGACTCACAATTTGGGTTTCGGCCAAAACTCAGTATCACCATTCAATTAGCTAAAATTTGGGATAAAATTACTGATAATTTTAATCAGAATAAACATACAGGAGTAGTCTTGATGGACATTAAAAAAGCGTTTTACACAACCTGGGATGATGGAATTATCTATAAATTAATCAAATATGAATTTCCTCCTTATCTAGTATTCACTATTAAATCTTATTTAATGAACAGGAAGTTTTACGTGAAAATAAAAAACCATAAATCTAACATGAGATTTATTAAAGCTGGGGTACCTCAAGGGAGCATCCTAGGTCCTTTCCTTTTTATACTCTGTTTGAATGACTTGCCAACCATTCCGGGAGTAGACATAAACCTTTATGCTGATGATACTTCTTTAATGGTATCCTCTTATAGAATTGACACAATCAGTAACAGACTAACAAGTGCAATTGATAAAATATCAAAATTTTTCTACAAATGGAAAATTAAATGATGAAAAAACTGAATCAATCATTTTTACTAGACGTAGGCCTCTACTTAATCACTTCGTTCGAGTCAAAAACAATTACCTCGATTGGAAGTGTAAGATATTTAGGCATAACTATGGATAGACGACTTACATTTACGAGGCATATTAATGATTGTGTAAATAGAACGATGCGCAAATTGGGTTGTCTATTTCCAATATTTAACAAAAAGTCTGCATTATCGGCGCAAAACAAATTCCTCATTTACAAAAAAGTTATTCTACCAAAATTATTGTATGCGAGCCCGGTCTGGAGCTAATAGCAGTAATAAATCAGATGCAAAGACTACAAAATCATTGTTTAAGAATTATCTCGAATAAACCAAGATTTACTAAAATTAAATCTATGCATGATATTTTAACGTTTCCTTACATACAGGAAATCATTAAAAATACAGCGACAAAATTTTTCGCCAACTGCAGCTCATCTGATATAGGAGATTACGACTACCAGTCTCTGCGACACAAATATAAGTGGTACAAGCACAGACGTATAAAACATATCTGTTTATAGTGAGCCGGCTATTAAATTCTGATTCTAGTATCAGCAAATAGACTAAGATATTTTTAAGATATTATATTGTGATAAAGTTATAATTTTATTCTAATATATTGGAACAGGTTTTTTATACAAATTTTTCCTGTAATTTATACATTTGATAAGCCTATCATATAAGCTTTTCTATTTTTTGTTTGCCTGGGAAGAATTTTTGTTTTATATTTCGGTACGGGTAAATTGTTCATTTTTAAAATTTAATACGCTTATGTGCATGTAACTTAATAATAAGAAATACAGTGCTTCTTCTTCTTCTTCTTCTTCTTGATGTAATACATTTGAAGAAATTAGTTCACGATTAATTGTTTACGTATATTTTTATAAACATATTTTAAAAAGGGCTACATCTTGGACTTAGTGCGGTATTACATTTAAACACGCCACTTCGTTCACGCACACACACACACACACACACACACATATATATATATATATATACATATTGATTAAATATTTTATTTGTCGAACTGCGTGATTTAAATTGCATTTTTTTTTTATATTGCACCGCCGTTTAAGCTTAATCAGGAGGCTCCTTACAAATTTGTTGTCATAATTAATAGTCATAAAATTCTAATACACTCATTTACCCGGGTTATGTACTGTTGCTACAATTACTGTCGCATGCATTAGAATTATATTTAAGTTAATCGGTGACATAATAACGGTCTTCATATTTAAAAAATGCACACGGTTCAGAGAATCATATACAGATTATGTACATTTGGAAATCTACAATAATTATTTATTTACATAACTAGGTTTCTTGATGCTACGTGCACATAAACACAGACACATGGTGATATGTGAACGGACATTATGTGACGATACTTGTGTTCAGAAATGTAAGGACGAAGTACGTGAAAAGCAAATTTTTTGAAAATTTCGAGCGATTAGTTGATTAATTGAATTTTAGATTTGTTTTATTGAAGTGTCTTATGGTTTTGTAGTTTGGACATTCGAAAATAATACGTTCTACAGTTTCCCTTAACCTGCAGGAATATTTATCAACTTTGCTTATGTCAAAACGACATAATTACGCGTAAATTTTCCCACGACCTGTGTTGATAGTTGGGTCGTATAAAAAAACCGACAAAAATTTAAAATTATGTCTATCTAAAAAGTTAAGGATCATTTCAAAAGTGTGGCGCCCAACTATATTTTTTTCCCGTTCGGATTGTCAAATTAGTTTCTAATTCGTTTGTTATAGGATGCTGTAGCGGCTAAGGAAACGGTTTGTATTATTGGTAACAAATAGCTTAGTTCTTGATCTAGATTTTCATTAACAAAATTCATTATTCTTTATTTGCGAGTATAATAGCTCTGTTTTTCATTGATGATTCGAGTATAGCGATTCACTGTGCGAGATAGTTTTATAACCTCTGCATCCATTAATTAGAAATTTCCTTTGTGATGAAATTATTTCTGTTCGAGAGAATGTTAAAACTTGGAGTTTAAATTACAAAATCGCCTTTGGTCAACTTAAACGTAAAAATAATAATCATAAAAATAAAAACTTTTTTTTATTAGATACTTAGGAAATGTAAATTTACAATACCTAAAATTAAAAGCCCAAAACGTACAAATAACATTTCGCTATTTCAAAAAGAAGCTTGTGCAGCTATAGGCAACATCGCCGATAATCTTAACACCTGTCGTCGCTATAATGATAACGCGATCATGGACAACTCGGAACAGAATTGCGTTCGAATTTTAAAATTGAATCACAGAATTTGATATTAAACGAAAACACACACAGCCCCTGTTAGACCTAAGCAAATTAAATATTATTATAAAAAATTTAAAAACAACGAAGCAGCAGGTCCCTATAAAATTACAAAAACTGATTAAATTAGCTCATAATCTGCTTAATATTATGTATGAAAAAATTTGTGGCATAATTCTCAAAAATATGGAAAGTGGCGAAGGTGATCTTATTAAAAAAAAAAAAAAAAAAAACTGCTAAAGATTCAAATAATCCTATTTAACATCTTTTAAATGCTTTGGCAAAATTTAGCAAAAGTTACTAAAAATACAGATAACATATTACTCGAACAAGAAGAACTTTCCGGATAAGAGACAATTTGATTCCAGAAACGGCCTATCAACAGAGCACGCAGTAAATTATGTAATTTCCGAAGTTAGGGACGGACTCAAACAAAGTATCCTAACGTGTTGGAATCTATATAAACGGCGTTTTTGATAATTGCTTCATTCCACAACTTAAAAAAATATTACTAGGCGAAAACAAAAAATTCTACTGCATACACTGTGCCACTATCTTGATGACAGACGATATACATTAAAAATAGGTGTATAAAAAAGCTGCTTTGGAACAATTTATTTAACGAGTCCCTAAAACTACAATAATATAATAAAGTCGATTTGTGTGCCACGCTGACGATTTATTATTCATCATAAAAGGAGATTCTAAAGTTGAACTGGAACATGTTGCAAATGAAACGTTACATAAGTTAGAAAGATGGTTAAATGACGTTATAGGTATCCGTTGATAAATGTTTCGCTTCTTCACTTGTTCACTAAGTCGTTAAAACTAAAGATAAACACCATGAAAGTCACATACAAAGGCACTCTCAACTTAAAATTATTGAATATTTTAAATACTTAGTTGTAATTGAAAAAAAAACTCACTTTTAACTATCACTTAAGAAATATTATATTAAAAATGAATGGGAAATATCACCATTGGCTTAAAGCTTGTCGGAATAATTGGGAATTCAATTTTAATTACAGAATGATAATAAAAAATCACCAGCTGAAAACATGGCATGTTACTGCTGTTCCGTATATATCCAAAGGTTAACAATAAAAATGAATATATAAATATATAAGACTGATTATATTCTGTTAAGTTATTACTTTTTTCGTCATTATGCTATTTCAAGAAACCCTATCTATTATACTTTGCACTAAATTTTAAACACACACTTGTATATGTATATTATGTGTGTGTAATCGTAGTTGTTAATTTTTAAAAGACCGAGATGTATTTATTCGCTCTATAATACGTATGCATATATATATATATATATATATATTAATAACAATAATAATAATAATAATATTAATAATAATAATTTTATTAGTATTTTTGCGATATACAGACCACCTAGATTTAATCATAAATTCCTAGATGATCTTCAATCCTTGATGAGTATAAATAGCAAAGTTATTCTGATTGGAGATTTTAACGCAAAAAACAAGTTATGGAACTGCTTTAATAATAATCGTGTTGGTAATATTCTCTTTGAATTCGCATTACGTTCAAATGTTTGTATCTGCGCCCCTGAAGAACCTACTTACTTTCCTGTTGCTATTCAATATCGTACTAGTATCTTAGATGTTGCTTTGTCTAAAATGTTTCTATTGCAACTCCTGTTTCAATAAATTGTTTGTCCTCCAACCACAACCCTATTTTCACTACTATTGCAGGAAGTAAATTAAACATAGAGCCGATATAGTTCTGCCCGATTTCCAAAATGCAAATTGGGCAGGATTTAAGGAGTATATTAACAATAATATTAATTTGCTTCTTAAGCTACATAGTCCTGCTGATATTGAGACCATCATTTATCAACTTTTACGAAGTTAATTAATTCTTCGTCGGAACTTTTTATTCCGAATAAACAGCTTAATAATTATCCGCATATGGCACTACCAACTTGTATCGTGGTTCTCATCAAATTTAAAAATTATAATAGGAGATCGTTAAGCATATCCTATCTCTAATTGTTCTCAAAATTTGAAAAACATGTCTAATTTTCTTAATAAATTGGTTAGTTTTCTTTTGCGTAAATTTAAAAATTTCAATTCAACTTTCTCTAAGCTTAAGCCTAATGATAGTCGGCTATGGAAAGTTTGCAGACAATACACGAGACAGCATACAGCTCTTCCACCACTCTACGATTCACACTTAAATAACTATGTTTACAAAAATGAAGCGAAAGCTGAGTTTTTAGCATCAGAGTATTCCAAAGTTCATAATCGTAATTCTAACTTTGCAACTGGCTATCGAGTGAGAAAAATTCATTCAGCTGTTAAAAAATTCCTCAATGAAAATCAACTACCCAATATTTTCCCTCTTGTCACCCCCAAGTGAAGTCTTTAGCAATATTAAAGCTATAAAAGTAAAAGGTTCGTCAGGAGATGACAATATTTCTACTACCATTATTAAGAAATTGCCGCTAAAAGCTATTATTGAAATTACAAATTTAATTAATGCTATCTTTAGATTCGGTTATTATCCAAACAGTTGGAAGATAGCCAAAATTATTGCTTTTCCCAAACCCGGAAAGGATGCCTCGTGCGCAAGTCCTATTAGTTTATTGAGCAATCTAAGCAAAATAGCAGGGAAAACATTATACTATCCCGTTTAAGACTTCATGCAGATAACCAAAAAATCATTCCTAATACACAGTTTGGCTTTCGTCCGGGTTATTCCAGCAAGTAGCACGAATCACGGAGTTTATCACGCATAATTTTAATCGTAATAAACATACTGGTATGGTTCTCCCGGACGTTGCGAAGGCTTTCGATACTACTTGGCATAAAGGTATTATTTACAAAATGATAAAATATCAGTGTCCTCGTTATGTAATCAACGTTATTAGCAGCTATTTAGCAAATAGACTATTTTACGTTACCATCAATGATTCAAGGTCTACTATGAAAACGTGCTCAGCGGGGGTCCCCCCAAGCTAGTATTCTGGGTCCCTTTCTGTTTACTTTGTTTTTATCTGATTTCCCAAACCTACCTGATATTCAGACTGCTCTTTATGCGGACGATACAGCTCTTTTCTCTACTTCTTATATACCTAAAGCAATTACTAATAAATTACAGTCGGGAATAAATTGTGTCTTTCGTTATTATAAAAAATGGCAAATTGATATTAATTGTAATAAAACGGAGGCTATATTTTTCACCCGCAGGCGTCCCACGTTACCTGCTGAAGTTAAGGTCAACTCTACCACTGTGAGTTGGTCAAAACATGTTCGATACCTCGGGGTAGTCTTGGATAACAGACTAAATTTTTCTGAACATGTCAGTCCTACTACCTTGAAAGCTAGCAAGAGTATATCTGCCATATATCCATTAATCAACAGAAAATCATTTCTTAATGTAAATAATAAATTAATTCTGTATAAAACACTTATACGTCCCATAATGACGTACTGTTGTCCAGCTTGGAGTTTTATTTCAAATACAAACCCTTTGACAAGTTACAAGTATTTCAAAATAGGTGTCTCAGATGTGTGCTAAATGTTCCTAGATAGCGCAAAATCGTCGAGATGCATACTAAAACATGCCTTATATTAAGGACCATATCTTAAATTTAACGCGTAAGTTCTGCGATGACTAGTCCACGATAATAGTTTAATTTCTACCGTCGGTAATTACGATTAACTCCAATTTATGTATAGTATAAACATAGGAGGCTCAAACATAACCTGTTGTAACGTTATATGGCGATTATTTTAGAAATTAATATTCCTTTATTTATTTTTTAATGTCTAACGTGTTTTTTCTTTTGTTTTATTATTACTATCTTAATTTTTTGTTTTTTGCTGTACAGTTTTTTTTCAATTATTTTTTGCTGTCATTATAAGTATAATTACTTCTTTTATTTATTACGGGTCTTTGTATTATTATTTCTGATGTACGGCGAGCCATCCTTGGCGTTACGTAATTATTATTTAAAATTTTTGGTTTGTGTGTACTCGCTGTAAATTATGCTGAAATATACGTTGTTGTTGTTGTTGTTGTATATATATATATATATATATATATATATATATATATATATATATATATATATATATATATATAATTATTATTTCGAATTAGCCACCGATGGACTACGTTATCAACTGGTCGTGCCATTTTTCATCTTTTCACTGTGTCTTTTTTTCGTTCTTCTCTACACAAAATACCAGTTCTTCCGCCCTGCTTTTCAGCGAATCCCTTACAGTCAAACAGTCTTTTCCTTAATTTTAATCGTTGTTCTACATCTTCAGGCATAATATTCAGTTAGCGTTTATGTACCATCTACCCTGCATTTTTAGTTTTCGCATGTACTTAAACAATCTTCCGGTGAGCTTGCTGGCCTCCATCCTTTTCATATGTCTATAAAATCGAATTCTTCTTGGATCGCGGTAGTAATTTTTAAAAATACATGTATATATATTTATATACACACGTGCGTTGGTAGGAAATTTTTTCAGTGGGCAAAGATTTGAACTTTATAATTTCTGTGTACTTTATTGTAACGAATCTCACACAACAAATAAAAGTCACAATTATAGTCTTAATTTGATGTACTTAAAAAAGTACGTACTTAAAGCACACACTTATTAATGGTGAAAAAAGAGAAATTGCTGCCTTGCACTTTTCTTGATATTCCAACGTATACATAGATAGTTGTTTAGAATTTTTCGCATTAGCTACTTTGAACCATAATTATTTCAACCTTACGTTCAACAATATATACATATAATTTTTTCAAATTTATTGACACTAACAGCGTGCGCGAAATTGCGGTGTACAAAACTTAAAAGTATGTGAAAAATATTAATTCGAATAATAAACGTTTTAAAAAAAGTTTTTTTTTAAAAAAAAAAACAAAACAAAACAGGACCTGTAAATGTCTTGATCGTTGTGAAAACAACCTCATTTAAGAACTGTTTATCTATTGTATACTCGTTTAACTGAGACCGTTCGATCGATCCTCATTTATACTTGACCTAAATCAATTTTGTATCTTGCGAAATGTTGGAACAGAACAACGTTCATTAATGCAAGTTGTAACGGAAAGCGTTACTGCGATTTGCGCTCTCCGCTAAATCGACGAATGTCAATTCTTACCAATTTCCAGCTTCATAAATAAGATTTTCAATATTATATTTTTCAATTATTGTTTTCATATCCATTCCAAAACTAATTTTCTTTTTTTACATTTTTACCAACCTTACTCAAGTGTTAGAGACTTGTGGCGTTTTTAAATATATAATTTAATGGTACGCAGAGTTGAAACATGTTCTAATAAAGCTGAATATTGTGCGATTATGATTAAGGAAACAATGAAATTTAAATTGAAAATTTGTTCACTATTACGTCATTAATTTGTTTCTACGTTATACACGTTTATAAAGTCCAAATATTTCTGTATCGAATATTATAACTATTCTCTCTAGAAAACAACACAATGGTAAAAAAAAAAATCAAATTTAATAATATTTATAAAGAAAGAAGTTCTATGTAAAATATTTAAAATATAAAAAACTTGCTCTCGTAAAAATAATATAGTGTTCACACACTTTTCTTATCAAAATGAAGTTATAAATGTCTTAATTTATTTGTAAACATTAGAACTATGGTTCATACTTCCTGGAAAATGACATTATATTTTCTATATCTGTGTAGCAGAGATTGGTTAATCACCTATACAGAATTTACTATTAGAATATCCGAATATCTACGAACATAAACAAAAAAAAATCAGTTATACCTTTGATCATTTCCTATAAATATGGGAATTTTAACATATCGCGTAAAGATTTGATCGAAGTAAATCTAGGTTTATTCAATATTATTCGAAGGCAATGGTTTTGCAGTCTTTGCATCTGGTTTATATATTACTTCTGCTAGTATAAGACCAGAAGACAATAAAGTAATTTCGGTAAAATTACATTTTTTTGTATATTAAAAATTAGTTTTGCGTAGATAATACGGACTTTTTTGTTAAATATGGGAAACAAACAACCCATTTTTCGTATTGTTCTATTTACACGATCATTAACCTGTTTGGTAAATGTAAGTCGTCTATCCATGATGACACCTAAATGCATTTCATGATTTTTCAAATCGTGATGAACCTTTTTTTATTTTAACGAAGTCCTAAGCCTAGTAAAAATTAATTACTCAGTTTTCTCATCATTGATTTTCCATTTATAGAAACATTTGGATACTTTTTGCTTTTGATAATCTGTTACTTATTGTGTCTATTCTATAACATGATACAATTAAAAGGTATCATCAGCGTAGAGATTTATATCTACTCCTGGTATAGGAAATAAGATATGTATATATATATATATATATATATATATATATATATATATATATATGTATCACTTTGTCTTTCAGGTATATAGTGGTCATTGATGGTTGTGGAACTGTTTTCAGAAGACGAAGCGAATTTGATTCCGTTGGAATGTAGTCCCATCTCTGGATCCATTGCTTTTGAATACCGGATATGAGAAGCGATTGAATATCACTAGCAGGTGTTGGAATTTTCGGGACAGGTCCCATGAAGCACGATAATTTTAAATCTTTGTTGGCTCGCGCGCTAATGTCTAGATTCGCATGGCCTGGAATCCATGCTATGCAGATCTGGTTTTTCCAGCCATGAAATTTCTCCATGATCAATTTTATAAATTCGTGTTGTTTTTCTGAGGGCGCTGTAGCACCTAGACAGTGTGTAACATGAACCATAACATTTTCATGGACCAAAGCGCATCCACAATTACCTTTTTTTTTTTTTTTTTTTTTTTTTTTAATACCATCGATGTAGTATTTTAAAGTCATTATATTTATCCAGTAGTTGGTTGAACTTCGACGATAGATCGAAGTTAGATGTAGTAGTATTTGTTTCTATAAGCGACGTGTTTGCTTGTATATTGGAATACCACGGTGGTACTTTTGATGGTACAGATTCGTAAATAGCTGGAAATGAATTGAAATTAAATAAAATCGATCGAATTTTGTGATGAATTGCGCATGATTATAAGATGTAAATAACTGTTGATTCTCTGTAGGTAAACGGACAAAAAATTTTAGCAAAAGACTGTCTCTGTGTAGATCAGGCGGTAGCTCACCTGCTTCATAATAGAGATTAATTATTGTTGTGGATCTGAAAGCAGAGCCAACCGTAAGGCAGCGTTATGAATTGGATTAAGTGAACAAAAGAAGTATGATTTTTTCTCGGCCTGCTGACTAAGATGAAAGTGTAGTAATATTTTAATTATTGTCATTAATCGATATATATTCAAGTTTTTCAAGTATTTTCTTTTGTACAACGGTGGTATATTTAGCACTAAACCTCTTCATACTGGACTTTCTCTAAAAATATTATAGTCACTGATTTCATTGTTCCCATTGAACTTCGCACAACTAATTTATTTAAATAATTAACAATAATATTTACTTTACGAGAAGAACAATGCGTGAATAAAGCTTTAGGATACACATCACCGTTTTTTTTTTGTTTTTAACTTATTCCTGATTGCCATAACCGAACATTCATCACAGTCTTGCTCGATAAGTGCATTTATGTTTAGACCGAATTATTTACAGTTCGTTATAATTGAATGAGCTTCGTTCGCTACACCTTGATTATTTAGTTTAAAGAAGCTTAAAAATTCTTCTTTCAGTATTTTTGTGATCTGGAACGCAAAAATTTATTTCCTAAGTAGAAGTGGTCAGTAGCTTAAGTATCAGATGTTTCATCGGCTACGATCGACCAAAAACTAATTCCTCGATTTCGGCAATAATTTTCTTTGGTAAAATATTTCCACAACAAATACTTATTAAAATATTTTCTAGTTTTTATGTTGTGTACTTAGCATCATTTTGTGCAGAATTGTTTATACGATTCTTTAATAGTGTATTTCCACTGTAAAATTGCCAGTTTCCAATGATTTTTCACCACAATGAGCGATGTCACGAGTACCATAGAAAACAATCGCAGAAAGAATGGACAGTAATATATTTCTATTCTCATCTGTTGTATGTTTGGCGTGTGTATCTAGCTAAGCTTTCGATAGATAATTTCTTTTTCTTAATTACTTCAAGAAAATCAATCTGTCCACTGAAACATTGTAATATCAAAAACTTTTCACGTGACATTGAGTATATTAGCGAAATTTTTTATAACTGTTGCAGAGTTTCAGTATGAATGATCTTCGTAAACCTAGTACAATTTTCTGGGGGAAATAATACGCGTATACGCGCAATGGTCCATTTAATTATTGTTTAAATTGCTAACCGTGGTGAGTATTGCATTAAGGCAAATTGTGTGACTATGGGTTTCATCTTAATTCTTAAGCAAATACCAGGTAAGGTAATTTAAAATAAAAAAATTAGGTTGATAAAAAATAAGACAACTAAACACAATATTTCCACAAATGAACTGACTGAGGGAGAAAATTCGAACACAGTGTTAATTTCTTGAGACTGTGATATATACAACAATGGAATATGGCTGTCGTTTATTAGTAAAAAAAAAAAAAAAAAAAATTGTTCTCTATTTTCATAGCTGGTTACACCAATGCGCATATATATACATACATATAGACACACACGCAAGTATATATATATATATATATATATATATATATATATATATATATATATATATATATATATATATATTGAGCTGAATAAAGTTGTAAGAAAGTGTTCTAAAGGAACTGAAACGATAGCTGTTGAGAACTATAATGAATAATTTAGGTTGAATGCAGGTTTTAACCCTTTCAGTCGTTGTGTTCCCTATAGAGTACATGAAATTTTAACGCTAGTAAAATTGTATTTTTTTTTTTTCATGGTTGACACGAAATATCTCAATTATAAAAATATTTATATAAACACATTCAAAATTATCTACAGCCATCTAGAAAACGGGCATTTTATAATAATTATATATCGGTTGTAAAAATCTCGGTTTTCCGTCAAAATTTGCTAAAGTTTAAAATAATACATAAAAGAGTGTTCCTTTTCCTGTAATTAAAATCATTACTTTGTAAATCGATGAAAAATGTGCGAATTAACGGCAGGTTTTAAAATAATGCAGGAAAAAGCGTTTCCGTCGTCCCTGTAATTGACATAATTACTGCGTAGACTAATAAACAAACATTTCCTTTCCCGTAATTGAAATGATTACTTCGTTGATTAATAAATAATGCGCCATATAGACGGCATGTTTTAAAATAATACACGGACAACCGTATCCTTTCCTGTAATTGAAATTATTAATAAATAATCGAACGTTTCCTTTGTTTAAGTGTTTTTTTAACTTTTACTTCTGGTTAATTTTTATGTTATTATTATTATTATTGCTATTGTAGTCACACTTATTCAGACTTTTTGGATGATTTGAAGAAACTGATAAAGCTTTCAGGAAATCACCTAGTAGTTCTCACAGGTGATATAAATATCGATATTTTAGAACATTATGAAAGAAATATTTATTTAGATTTAATGTATTCTTATGGATTTTCATCGATAGTAAATCAAGCTACCTATCACCGACCTTTTAAACACTATAAATCGTGTTTGGATCACATTTGTTTATGACACAGTAAAGTTTGATGTTGCGTGTGAAGTTATTAATGTTGGCGTTTCCGATCATAACGCGCTTTCTGCTGAGTTTTCAAAGAAATGTTTGTCGCCTTCCTTTTAGCAATCTAAATTATTTTCTTGATAAGCTACTTTTCAAAAACTTGCTGACTTCTTTTGATATATCGTACCTCTACACCAGTCCAGCAAATGTAAACGAAAAGTTTGAATGGTTCATTTCTAAACTTAACTGAAATCTTAAATCAAAGTAAGATCCCAAAAAAATCGTGTAAACTTTATCGTAAGAGAACAAATTGGATAACAAATGAAGTAATACGATTAACTCGAATTAAAAATTGATTTTATAAAAAAGATAGTAAAAATATGAATTTGTATGATAGATATATTAACTCTTCTAAAGCTGTCCAAAAAGCCGTTAGGAAAGCAAAAACTACTTTCTATTCTAACTTATTAAATAAATGTGAAGCAAAACGAAAACAATATTGGGCTATAGTTAACAAGGTGATGGGGAAACAGAACGCGAAAATCAAGGAAATAGCTCAAAACGGAGTTACCTGTTGATGGAAATGAGGAGCTTATATCTAAAAATTTTAATGAATTTTTAAAACTAGTGTATTGGAATTATTAAGTACAGATGCTGTTATAGAACAAACTTATAATGACCACTTAGATTTTAGTACCAAATCCTTCGTATTTTTAAACTTTTCCTCTGATGATGTTAAAAACGCAATTCTTTCGTTACCGAATAAATCTTCATTTGGTTTCGATAAAATATCTATCTTAATTTTTCAGTTTCAAATAGTACTATCAAAAAATTTTTGGTTTTCAGTTTCAAATAGTACTATCAAAAAATTACAGTTGGTTCAAAATATCTGCTGCAGAATTTCCGTAAACGCCACTAGATACCACAGAATTAAAGACATGCATTATACCTCTCTTACATTTCGAATTATATCCGTAATATTTCGGCAAAATTTTATGCAAACTGTCAGGCGCATACTAACAAACTGATCACAGTGGTGGGAGACTACGACATGGCGCTGCTCCGCATATACTCGTTATAAACATCGTCGTATTAAAGATAGATTTAAGATAATTTTAATCTATAATCAAATACTTTTCTACTAACTATTACTTAATACTTTATTTTTTCTAGTTTTAATCTTTTATCTTTTCTTTGTGCAGTTTTTTTCCACTTTTCCTGTGTTAATAACTTTTAGCTATTTATTATTATAGATTAAGTAACTATTTATTATTTATTAATGCGGTCGAGGTTGTTATATATGTACACTCCACTGTATAAATTTTGATATTATGTAAAATCAAATGAAAAATATATTCCATTTTATCGATCTTAATAATTAAAGATAATATTCACTTCTTTCTACAGCCGTTAACTTTTTTTGTTTAATGAATCGATGATGTATTCCCTCAGATATTGAAATTAGGATTAATAACACCGATATATAAAAATGGCGATAGAACAGACATTTCAAATTATAGGCCAATATGTATTCTTTCATCTAAAATATTTGAAAAGTGTGTGAAGAAGGTTATGCTGCAGTTTCTTTTTCAAGATTTTTCAGTGTTAATCAATACGGGGTTTTTTACCGGGAAAAGGAACTGACGATGCTCTTTTTAATCACATTTCGTACATTGCACAAAACTTAGAAGACGGTCGATCCACGGCAGCCGTGTATTTTGATCTGCGTAAGGCTTTTGATGTCATAGACCACTATATATTATTTAAAAAATTGTACGCTTGTGGATTTAGGGATAATAGTCTTCGCTGGTTCTAGTCCTATCTCAAAGACAGAAATTACGTTACTAAGATCAACGAGACGTTTAGTCGAATGAATGTTTCAAATTCGGGAGTACCACAAGACAGTATATTAGGACCATACTTATTCTTGATATATATTAATGATTTATGCCACCCGGATGTTTCGGGTAAAATTTTTAATTATGCCGATGATGCTGTATTAGTTGTTAGTTCTCGCTTCGCGGCGGATACCCTACAAGAACTGACGCAGCAGAATGTTGATCGGATTACAAGATGGTTGACACATAATCGTCTAGTAGTGAACCGTGAGAAAACTAAATACCATAATATATAGTCAACAAGCACCTAACTTATTTGAGAATATGAAAATCTATCTAGCAAATCAACTTATAATAGAGAGAGTGTACGAAGTTAAATATTTAGGAATCTTATTCGATTCTAAATTAACGTGGAATAAACATTTAAATCATATTGTAAGTAAAGTAAGTTAAATTATCTATTTTATTATTTAAAACAATACTTTTCTGCAAAGCACTTGTCTCGACTATACATAGCTTTATACCAACCCGTCTTGACATATTGTCCATTGGGGCGGGGCAGCTGAATATCTTCCGAAACCATTGTTTTCACTATAGAATTCAGTTATAAAGAATACATCTAGCAATGATCCAAATAAACCACTCTTAAGTGTACATCAACTGTATGTACTCGATATTTTGGATTTTGTAGTAAAACGTAAGAATTATTTCAACATACAAATCGCAAGTGGCATAACAAGAACTTCTGGCGCTGAGAGAGCAAAAGTACCAAATTTTAATAAGACTCACTGTCGCATGCAGGCCGTTTATTGCTGTAGCCTATAATTTAATTCCCGAATCTATAAAACAATATTTAATGAACTATAAGCGTCGTCGGTGCAAAACGTTGGTTTCTTATATTTTAAAAAAAAAGGACTTCTCAGTAAACTGAAAATGCAGTTTACCGTTGATTTTGAATTTTTATTTGCGTTTTTTTTTTTTTGTTTTTATGTTATTTACCTTATTTTACTTACTTCTATATAGCGAGACAATTTTCAAGTTATTTTCCTTACTACCGCCGCACGCAGTAAGCGTCAATAGAAATAATTTAATTTTTAATTTTTAATCATTAATTTTTAAATTAAAACGTTTTTGTTATAGTTTTACCTCTACTTTTAAATCTTAATCTTTATTTATCTATATTGTCCTTTTATAGTTACAGAAGTTTTTTTCTTTATTATTATAAAATTTTATGTTTTTATGTTAGATATTGTTTAAGTTTCTTCTTTTTTCGAGTAACCTCGTACAACATTAATTTTCAGTATAGAATAAACACCTGGCGCTCGCGCATTCATGCGCATAGCCGAGGTTTACTTCCATTTATTTTTACTATATAAGCATGGTCTACTACCATTATTGTTTATTACAATTATGTGTATATATACATGCTGTTTGTAAACATATTTGATTGAAGCAATAAATTGAATTGAATTGAATTATTATTATTATGTTATTTTTGTTTCCTTCCTTTCCCTTTTCGTTTTTTAATTTTATTCTTATCCTTCTTTAATTTTTTTTCAGCATTTATTATATTTAAACACGTTATTTATTTATTTCTTAAATTTACGTGCCACGGAACAGCTACTAATGGAAAGGGGGGGGGGGTGGACGTATAAATAGAAATTATGTTATACTACCTTCTTTATATTAAATTTCATAAATTGGAATGATGAAGGAATGTGATTAATTCGGATAAGGAGTTAGAATCATCGGTGAATATTTCAGTTATATACGGTGCATACAAAATCGTTCATCAAAACCTTTTAATATATATATATATATATATATATATATATATATATATATATATATATATATATATATATATATATATATATTACGACGATCGTCGTATGTTCACGTCGTGATAATTTAATTAATTGAGAAGAACCGGCGAGTTTTAGTTAAATGAAGAACAAGTTAATTTTTAATTATTCGAACAGAATCAGGTGGTCAACACTATATAAAAGTTAGTTAGTTGTGAGTTTATTCGTGTCGGTTGTCAGAATCAGAAGCAACAGGATGAAAACATGGTCGGTGAGTTACATTATGAATCTGGTTAGTTTTATATATATATATTAATATTACTGAAATAAAATATTATTTTATCGTATTTAACCGATTCACCGATGAAGAATAGAAATATATTAAAAATATTGCGCGATAAAATTTTTAATATAAAAAGGTAATTCGTTTAATTTAACGCGCATATATAATTTATAATATTTCGAATTTTTTATTTTTTCTCTGAAATAGATGCATAAAAGTATTTAAGGACGAGTGAGAGAAAGAATAGTGGAGTATACGTTAAAAACAACAGACATCCAACGAATAAATGCGTTTGAAATGGTCTACTGGAGAAGAATGCTCAGAGTCTCCATGCATCCAAAAAAAAAAAAAAAACCAAACGTCTCAATCCTAAATGAAATCCGTCCGGAAGTGCGCGTCTATATAGCGATGAGATGAATAGCTACATACTTCGGTCGCATGATAAAAAAGGAAGAGCGTCCATAAGATAAGCGGATGTAATTAAAAAAATGACAATCGCCACGTCGATTCAGCGAGTTATTCAGTACGCGGAAAACAGAAACGCACGCCGAGCAAAAGTTCAGATCACGATTTCACGATGCAAACGATGGTTAAAGAATTTCTCGCCAGCTGCGCTGATAATTCTAAAATTTATTGTGTCTATATTATTATGAATTTCCTAATTTATGCGTTTGTTTCTGTGGTTTTTTTTTATTTATTAATTCCGATTTAGGAAAATAATCGATTAAACGAAATTTTATTTCAAAACGATCATCATTAACTACTACCCCTGTCGTATGTTATAATTAAAAATTAATCCAATAATAAATAAAATTGAAGTACTCCGCCTAATATCACACTCGTATTAGTTGGTTACATCATTACTGATCGACTGTATTTATAAATATGTGATAATCGTGATTCTGAATAGTGTTTATAATTTTATTTAGCGATACGCAGATGTAATTTTTTGATGTAAAAATTAATTCATTCGGGACATTTGTAAAATTAGAGTTAATTTACGATTATATATATATATATATATATATATATATATATATATATATATATATATATATATATATATATTTAAATAATAATTTTAACTCTCTTGCTGAAGAATGTACAATGCGATAGATGCTTAAATGTAAGCATACGACAACCACTGGTCCAGTATTACGTCTATCGCATATTTTCGCACGGTATAGAAGCAGCCGTATTTAATAAACTACAAGTTGAACGATATTAAGCAAACCGAAATTACATCAAATAATGCTCAAGATTTGACGGATTTCTAAAATAACAAAGTAGAAAGTCTTAGAATTGACGAAGTCAAAGAGAAAAAAAAAGAAAAGAAAACAGAAGAAAACAAGGTACAATTCAAGGGAAAATTGAGGCAAAAGACTGGAACAAGGCAAAGACTGTTTCGAGACTGGGTGTGTGTTTTGTTGCCGACAAATGTCAATTTATCGCGTGTTCGCGGAATCCATTATACCTTTGAGACGGATCCGAGGTCGGGCAATTTCCCGTGCATATAAATTAAAATACTTAGGTGTTATAATTGATCATATTTTCTCCCTCGCATCGGATTTATTCGTACGAAATGCGAGGTAATATATCGTAAACTTGAGAAGATTACAACCAAGTATGGTTTAAAGTACAGGCTCGTCTTATATAAAGGACTTGTCTGATCTATTTATGGGTACGGCTCGCTCATTTATATGAATAATAAAATATTTTCTGTTTTAAATAAACAACGGAGAAAATTTCTTTTAAAACTGTTAATTCTGTATAGAATCTGTCCCACACGTCTGCTGCCAACGTCATTTCTAATATAATCCCTTCGGATTTATTTGTAATTGGTGCTTCAATCATTTCGGAATTCCGCGTGGTTAGAGATTTTACCGATGTTTCTAATTGTCGCTTTCTCGATTCTGACTTTTCTAGCCTGACAGATCGAGTTAGTATGAAATTTGTTTAAAAAATTCCTAACAATTCTGTTATTAAAACTTGGCAGAAGTGGGATAGCTGTTTAATAGGGAGGAAGACCTATCCTTTTTTCCTTGATATTTCTAGCCGTTCTAAATTAAAAAATTTTTATATTAATTTTTACAACGCCCAAGTGCCATCGGGGCATGGTAAATTTGGTTCCTATCTCTGTAAGCTTCATCTTGCTGATGGCACGGCCTTACGCAATGATGATGTAGATGACATCAATCATCTTCTATTATATTGCTGTACTAATTTTGAGGATATTCGTTGTATGTTTCACATTACTAATGATTCTTCATCGTTACTCGCTAAGAATAACTCTATAAAACTATTTACATACGTATGGAGTCTGCCACGCGCAGGAAAGTCCAGCGTAGCAATTCGTTTTTATGTATGTATATACCTTGTCACGTCTGTTTGACCTGTAGGTGGTTTTCACTTCCGGCACTGGTGTCCTTTGTTCGTTCGTTATTTATAACTATTTTATTTATAATGCAGGTTAAGGATATTTACTAAATTTTTATTCAATTTTTTTTTTGTACATATTGTATGTATTAAAACGTAAGAAGGTTTTTAAATTTTGCTGTTTTATTATCGTTAATAATATATTTTATTTTCCTAAATTCCTTGTACATAGCATTTCATTTACTCTCTGATTTTAACGCGTTTATATTATTTTTAATTTTTTAAATTTTATTTTATTATTTTTCTGTATTACGCTTCTTATTTATTTTTATTTCATTATTTATAATAACATTAATCTTAAAGTACAAACTCTTTCACACACACACACATCCTGATTAATCTTAAAGTACAAACTCTTTCACACACACACACATCCTGATGGCTTAAGCGACTATTTTTCTCATCCATTAACCATCAACTACACACACCTAAATTAGTATATTTACATGTACACTCTTCAGCCACGCAACATTTACACACAGTTATTTATTAAGTATTCTAGTTCTCTGTGCACCCTTATACTCGCAACTTTTTCAAATACATTTGCCCCACTGCGTAATTGCGGAATGGGGAAACCATTTTTTATAAAAAAAAAAAAAAAATTAAAATAATTTACTATTTAGTTAAAATCGAGTGTTGATTCGTTTAAACAAAAAACCTTATACATATATATTATATAATTTTATTCAAAGTGATTCGATAACGGAAAAAACCCATCAAAATAGAACGGAATTTTTCGATTTTATATTAGTTCATCTTCTTCGTTTTGTTCGTTTCCCGCATCTAGTTTCTGAACTAGTTCCATTAATACGTCGCGATATAATAAAACATTTAAATTTTTCCTCAACATATGCAACACCCACCAATCACCGATGTACAATTTCCGACACAAATCTTCGACTTCTTGTTGCCGTCCGTTACTGGGTTCGATTAAACGCGTTCTTAATGACGGTCGAAAGATTAACATTAAACGATATATCGTGAAAATCGTCAGGTACAATCCCGAAAAGACAAACCAGAACCAAATTAAAGCGTACGCCTTTTCATTGATGACATTTAACGGTAGAACGCACAAGACGTCGTGCAATTGAATAGTACCGGACGGACCGTATTTACGAAAAAGGCATTTCGTCAAACGAGGAAACATGACGGGCATTAATTGTTGACTGGATTTATCGTCGAACAAGGCGCGCAATCCGTAATTGTAAAATTGACCGTCTAAAAATACGTTCATCGCGTAGAATTGACCGATAACATTGGCCAAACACATCAATTCGCAGCACCAGTATTTGACGGCGTACATTTGGTGAAACTGTAGAAAAAAAAAACCATTTATAAATTAGAAACGACTAAAAGAATAATAATTTTAAAAAAACAATTTATTAATATTAATTAAATGAAATTCGATATTAAAGCGATAAATAATTCGCGCCGAAAAAAATAATTCTACAATAATAATAATAATAATCGAATTAAATCAAATCTATTTTATTTGAATATAATATGCGATATTAGAAATTTTCCCATGTACTACCGCAAGAATTTACGTATATATATATATATATATATATATATATATATATATATATATATATATATATATATATATATATATATACGTTTTAAAAGTATATGTGAGTGAGTTAAATAATAATAATTTAAAAAAATAACATTTAAATAAAATATCCATAATATTAGATAGAAAATTACATAGGGACGAAGGTTGATCTGCTACAATAACGATATATTACATATAGCACATAGTATTTGATCATCGAAATAGATATGGTTAAAGTTATGCAATCCCCCCCCCCGGATAGAACATAAATAATAATAATAATAATACTAGAATATATAATGGCGTTTGGAAATAAGTTCAACAATACGTTATATCATTCGTATACTACTGGGGAATTTTGGTACAGATATCGGACAAAGTGTATAGTAGTCAACGTTTTTCTTTACTAGTCGAGTAAGTCACGTTAGACGACCTTTTTAGTAACGCTCCGAATAGTATTTCCTTGAAAGCCCATCAAAAGTAAAATAAAATAAAATAAAAAAAAAATAATAATAATATAAAACATTTATACTAGTCATTGTAGAAACTTGATTGTTGAACTGTAATTATTAAAATTTAGTATGAAAAGCTAATGCAGATGCAACTAATTATTTTAAAGACGATTTTAAAAAAGAATTGGAGTTGAATTATGACTTTGTTTACAACGTTGATGAATCCGGATTAAAAATTATTAAAATCGAAATCATTAGCTTCTCGGCGAGTAAGCTCCGGAATATGAAACTAGTGAAGAACGACTATATCAGTTCGCTTGAATGCTACCGGAACATAAAAAACAGCTTTTCTTCTAATTGGAAAATTAAAAAAAACTCTAGGTGCTTCGAAAATGTTAAGATTCCGCTAATTTATAAGAACCAAGAAAGCGCACGGATGAACATCCGTCGCGTAGACAACACGTTTATTCCTGAAATAAAAAAAAAAAAAAAAAAAAAAAGAGTTTAAAATGTAAATAATGTCGTTACTTTTGCTGGATAATGCGCTAACCCATTATTCGGCTGAACCGTTAACGAGAGGGAGAATAAAATGTTTACCTCCTAATGTAATTAATTTATTACAACCGACGAATGAAAACGTTATTGAAACATTGTAACATCTTTATAGAAAACAACTTTTTCGCGCATTATCTGTCGAAGAAGATAACGTGAAAACCGTTTTGGTCCTTTTTTTCTAGCAAATGGATTGAAAAAGGAACGTTGTTAGATAATTGTCGATGCAAGGAAGCCTTTGAATAAAGCTTGGAACAGACTATTAAAATGGGAGATATGCAATTATCGAGTGGGATTCTCTCTTAGAGGATATAATTAAGTTAATGATAAATATAGAAATATAACGAAACTGTAGAAAACTTCGTTTGCTTGGAATTCTTTTTGAAAAGCAAGTGGGGGTAATTCGAATATGAGATCAAGAGAAGAATTCAACTAGCACGGAGTGACCCGGATATGGAAAAACTTCGGTGGCACGAAAAATGTAAAGATTCAACTCGTACGCACTCTGACTTTTCTATATTTCTGTGTGGTGCAGAAACGTAGACCAAATTTTGGCATAAATAGTTTCGAGATACAGAACGACGGCTGCAATTCAGATGACATTTTCGAGATGTGTTCACCATGCCGAAGATCGTCAAAGATGGAGGCAGAAAATAAAGGAAGCCGTTACCTCGATTACAATACTTCTACATGGAGTTACGTCTAAAAGAGAGAGGTGTATACAAGAATTGCTCGTTTAATAAAATGTGATACGTATATCTAATTCGAAAAGTGTGGAATGATTTAAAAAATAACAACAACAAAGATTTAAACTCGCTAAACTTTTTTTTTTTTTTTTTTTTTTATATATATAAGATACTATATCTAAATCGGATTTAAAATAATAATAATAATAAAAATAATAAATAAAACAAAATAAAAATAAACAAATCGCAACATTTCAGACTTTTCAAATTATGAAACCAGATTCGGGTGAGAAATTGCATAATGTCTTATAAAAAGAAGAAAAATTAGCGATTTCGTAACTCCTTCGTTGTCATTTATTAGGTATATCTATAATATTTACATACGTCTGTTGACCAGCTGCACATGAAATCGAAAATAGTTTAGAGACGGAAAAAGGATTCAGCATTTCTCGATGTGCAACGTGCTTTTGATAAAGTACGACACACGATGATTATACATATTAAAATACCTATTCCCAGCTATCATTTATTTGCCATTAGTCATACATAGAAGACAGACACTTCCGAGTAATGAACATGAAAATTCGAAAATACATCCTCATTTAGCCGGTGCGCCACAAGGTTCGGTGTTAGGTTCCACACTATACTTGTTGTATACAGCCGACTTTCCCTCTACTAATGCTATATAAGCTACGTTCGCCAACGACACGGCATTTCTATTATCACATGTAGATTCCAAAATAGCAACAAAAAATCTCTAGAAAACTTTTGACAAATCATAAGTAACAAATGGAATATCAGAATCGATGAAAATAAATATCATTTTACCAACAGAAAAGTAGCACCTCTATCTGTTAGACTTTAGCGCATAGACCTGCCTGTACAAATAACTGTCGAGTACTTCTGTATTTAGACAGCCGCCTACCGTGGAAGTATACAAGTTAAAAAAGAAAATTAGATATCCGTATCGAGAAAACATACCGGCTCATAGGGAAAAACCGTTATCGATGGGCAACAAACTTTTAACCTTTCAGCAATTGCGCTGGTTTTTTTGTTTTTGTTTTTATACAACACTCGGCGTTATTTTACTGGAGCTGACACGAAATGTACATTTCCGGGGACAAATGTGCATATCTGTTCTTCAACTAGAATCTCTGACAAAAAAATACTTTACAGTTTGTTTTGGTAAATAATCAAATTTCGAAACCGTAATTTTTTTTCTTTCTTCATAGATAAATACACCATTTTACAACACCGTTTTTTTTTTTTTTTTTTTTTTTGATACATACATACGGAAAGTCGTGTAAGAATTATTTGATTTTGAAATTTTCACTGGTTTCCATTACACATACCCACCAGCATACCAGCATACCAGCAAACCATAAATTGAATAGTGTTCTGAAAATAGAAATAATTTATTTAGGGTGGAGCGTGTAAATCTTGACGATATACGTCGTTTATTACAAGAATTGCCGGATGAAGAAAATATGGTGTTATTGGACGATATGTAGAAGATATTTGTAAGTGAAACTGATAGTGAGCAAAACGATGATAACGGCGAAAAAAAAGCCTGACGAAACTGAAGAAGATCGCCGTGTAAAAAGACGGAACCCTTTGTCAAAAATATCAAAAACCGAAATAAAAATGCGAATCCTACAAGTCAAACATTTCTACAAAAATAATCTATTTCGGGATGATCCACGAAATAATAAAATTTACAAATACCTGTGTATATACATAATGCAAAACAGATCATGTTATTTTTCTAACAAAGATTGTAGTTGCACATCCAGGTATTAGTGGCAATTTTTATTATTTTATTTCAAATTGGGATAAAAAAAAAAATCTTGAATAAGAATTTTCTTTTATTATTCGCGAGTCATTTTATTTTTAATTTCATGCCGTATTTAATAAAACCAGCGGTAATTTTGGATTTATGAACGATTGATTTCCAAACATTTATTTCATTGTCTAAAATAATGGTATTTAAGAAAATAATATGTCAAAAAATAAATCCGTTTAAATTTAAAAAAAAACAAAAAACAACGAGCGTTTTACAACGCGCGACCAGTTGTGTTATAATAATGGCCGCGACCGGTAGAAGGGTAATATCGATGTCGGACAAAATTGGTCCGAACGAAAGACCACACTTACATCGATAGTTTGAGCAATTTATTGCTTTTAGATTACATTATATATATATATATATATATATATATATATTAGCAGCTAACTCTACCCTTAGATAAAACTACATATATACATATGCGCTCGTTCGCTGTTTTTGATAAGAAAATAAAATCGTTTATCTTTTTTCTCTCCCTAACACTCTCTTTATAATATATTATGTATATATATCTATATATCTATATATCTATATATCTATCTATATCTATCTATATCTATATATATATATATATATATATATATATATATATATATATATATATATGCAGGTACACACACACACACACACATATATATATATATATATATATATATATATATATATATATATATATATATATATATATATATGAAAATATACACGTACGCTAATTTATATTGAATTGTTTTTTTTTTTTAAAGTTTTTAATGTAAAATTTAAACGTTTATTATTATATTTTTTACGTTCGTAGGATACATTATTTATTTTAATTATTTAAGTAATTGTAGTCACTGATGAATGAAAAAGGTAGGAACGTTGTATTACACGCTTCATTAAAAAGTAAACTCTTAATATAACGTAACATAATCGAACGATTTACAACGTAATAAGCTAAACAATGATGCCACTATTAATACATAAAATTACGATTGTATGCAGATCTTGTTACACTTAACATTCCCCCTTCAAACTCTGCACGTAATAATTTATATTTATTATAAACAATAACAAATTATAAAACATTTATACACCTAAGTCCATTAAATCACGCATTTGATCAAATGCCAACCTTGGCAATGATTTCGTTAACCCATCAGCCTTTTGCTGTTTAGTATTAATAGATTTAACTTCTATAATACCTTCCTGGATATAATCACGAATGAAATGATAGCGAATATCGATGTGTTTTGTTCTGTTAGTGCCTTCAACCGCTTTACTACTAATATGTATAGCAATCTCATTATCTTCGAAAACGACATATCTGGTCTTCACACCGAGATTCTCTAACACCTGTAACACTACTAAACACTCACTAATCGTTACAGACAATGCAATGTATTCTGCTTCCGTAGAACTCAGAGCAACAACATTTTGCTTTCATGTTCCCCATCCTACTACATTACCATATACTTCAATCACAAAACCACTAACTGATTTCCTATCTAAACGATCTGCAGCATAATCGGCATATGCATATCCATTCAATATACTCCCTTTTCCACGAGTATAATCCAACATTCATAGTACCCTTTAAATATCGAAGAATTCTCTTTAAAGCTATCCATTTCGACTTGGTAGGATTTTCTTGGGAACGACTTAAAAAATTTACAGAAAACATTATATCAGGTCGAGTACTACCTGCTAAATATAACAGTGAACCTACTAATTCTCGGTAAGGTTCTTCACATATTTCATCCTTTGTTCATTCGATAAAAAATTCGCTTACATTGACGTAGCAATAGGTCTACATTCCGACATACGATAATCGATCGATAACTTAATAAAATCAATTTGATGTAATTTCATCGTCGATCCATCACGCACAATATTAATACCAACAAATTCACAGTTGTATTATACGGATGTTTACGATGTTTTGCTAAAAGACAAACAGCACATGATATCAAGGACGAAACTGGTTTACGATTATTGGCGACCAAAGCATCAAGAATTACTCTATTAAGGATACATGCATGAATATTCGATAAGATTAATTTTCTCCAAGTTTTAGCAAACTTTTCACCCGGTATAAATTAATTTTTTTAATTTTAATGAGTGCAAATAAATGTATTCAGTTTTTCTACGGAATCCGGTTTTAGAGAGTTTAGAGGCGAATAAGCTTCTTTTTATATTACCAAGAGCAATTATATATTCTTGTAATTTTGTGTTCTCGTAACTGCTTGATCTTTTGTTACGAGTTTTGCAACATTCGAACACGCTTGGTTGCTACGTCTATTTACGATCGGTTGATTATATTTATTTCATTAAGATATATACATAACAAGGTCCACAAAGTCAAGTAGTTTATACCTTAACAGTTTAAATAGTATTACTAAATCTAGAAAATTAACGAGACAAATGTTAGGCTACAGGAAAAAAAAAAAAACAAAAAAAAAAAAAACCTGCAAGGAAATAAATAAAATGTGGTAAAAGAAAAAGCAAAAAAATGTATGAAGTACATATGTACACATACACTCATACATATACACATGTACATACACGTGCACACATACAATATTAACTACGTAAAATAAATAATTGACGTAGACACAAATTAAATGAGTAACCTATGCTTAATTCTGCGATGTATATAAAAATGCATACACTTATAAAAACGAATGTTATCAAATATTATTAATTTACTGTATATTTTGTTTAAGGCGTCTTATATACTTGGTGTACATAAATTGTAGTTGCTTGGAATCGTAATCTAGGATCGTTAAGATATGCTCATTTTCATGCAATATACAGTTATCGCAGAACACACGAGTTACTCTTCTTCTTCACATGCCACCCGATTCGGGTATTGCTTAGTCACCACCATGCATGGACTTATCTGATGGAAGTAGTTCCGGATCTCTTGACGCTCTGATTAATTCCGCTGCACTCTGAATTCCAGTCCATATGTTGATGTACTCAAGCCAAGAGATCCTTCTTCTCCCGGTTTTCTTCTACCATTGACCACATTAATATGGAATGAATGTAATTTTTTCATAAAACAAATATTACAAATAAAAATATATAAAACGTGTACTATGCGCATATTGCGCCAACGCCGGGTTAAATAATACAAATAAATTTAACTTCCGTTTCATCGCACTAAAAAAACGTAAATATAATTTAATGAAATTAATACAGTTTCTTAACCGAAACATTCCTTAAAAAAACAACGAAATCGATTTAGACATGTAAGTATACACACACAAACACCTAGACACCGCCAATCAAATAAACTAAGTATTAAAGTATAATTACAAATCAGCACGAATGTACCTATAACGTGCGAAAATAAAATATACAACATAGAAATATGCGCGTAAATACTAAAAATCGTGTATACATAAAAGCATAACAGGAAATAACTCATAATCGAATAATTAATATACAATCGAAATATAATTTAATTTACAAATAAAGATAAAATTACGAAATAAAATCATCAATCTAATCCAACCGAATGCTTTTAGACCAGTTAGCAACTTCAATTATTGTTATGAAAAGCTTGTTACATATTTACACATTACAAATGCAACTAATGAGACTTATGCCGTCGTTTATAATTTTTAAGATCAATTTTTAGTTGACGCGGCAAACAGTTAAACATAGAGGCACAAACCGCTTGGATTCGAGTACGAAATTTATCAAAATTTAGGCAACTTTGCTAACTCGTGTGAGGATAACTTTTTGTTTTACCATCATGCAACTCAATTGAAAAAAAAGTTTTAAATTTTTAAAGACGAAAACAAGTAATTGTACTTCATATAATTCACGAACGGTGAGAGGACGAGTTTTCCAACAGAGTTGCTTAACCAATGGTGTTAAGTAACATGTTTTGAAGTGATTGTATGACATTCATATATATCTTTCCAGCTGTAAAGTCCGTAGCACAAAATTGGTTGATACAAAAAGAAGTATACAAACGAAATAACTGTGTAGATGAAAAAAATTGCTTCAGATAATAAAAAAGGTAATTTAATTTTCTTAATAGAAAGGAACTCGGTATGTTTATGCCGAGTTAATTTGCAATCAAGAACCACCCCGAGATACGTAATTTCATAAACACGTTCAATTATTGATAGTTACATTAAAAGTGTTAAATGTACTATTTCGATCCTCGCATTAGGTGTCCGTCCCAAAAACGCATTTTTCGTATTTTTATTAGTCATTAGTATCCAGCCAGTTACCATCGGTTTTAACACTTCTTCGTTCTTTGTTTTACTTGTCCACCGAATTTTCCATAATCTTCTGTAACACCACATTTCGAACGACGAGATGCGCTTCTTCATATTTAGCGTCCAAGTTCCGATACAAAAGTATTGACCACACGTAACATCCTAGAACCTTCTTTTTGATATCTAAGCTTGATTATCGGTTACAAAGACGTTGTTTGAATTTTATGAACATTATCTAATATTCGCCGCAGATCTACAGATTCAGCCCCAATAATGCCGTATCATCAGCAAAACTAATCGAATCCCGAATAAAAAGTAAATTTAATATCTCACGAATGTCCACTATTCTGGCATACTTTGGGGAACCTGATAAACATCTTAACCACTCATTTTGTATTGTAATTTATTAAAGCTCGCCTTCGAGATAGAAGACCAGGCGAGACAAGCCTAAGCTATCGCAGGACGAATAAGCGCTTTATAAATGTCGAGCTTATTATTAACGTTCAGGTATACGATTTACGATTAAGTAAATTGCGTCTACTGTTTTATTTAGAGCTGCGTAATTTACACGCGCCGAGAAGGTTAGCCGTTTATCTAATAAAACACCCAAATAACGTACAGTTATAATTTTATCATCGACTAGAAGTGTTCGGATGGCAAAATTGGTCGACGACGATTAAAAATATGACCTCGGTTTTTAATGCGTTTATTTCGATTTTGCCATTTGCGATAATACTTTAAAACGCTATGTGCACCGATTTCTAATTGATTTTTAATAGCAGTTTGTAATTGTAAAATATTGCTATATATCGTCCGCGTATAAACCTGCGTGTTTGTCAATGTTGGAAAATCGTACAGAAACAATTTGAATAAAAATAAAACTTAATAAATGTAAACGATATATCATTTATGTCATATAAAAGAAACATTTGGAAGTTATAAAATTAAAGAGACTTTGACGATATTCATCAAATTGCCGTGGTGACTTGTCATTAGTGTTCTGGCTGATTCTACGGTAGATAATTTCGCCGATGGTACATTTAGGTATCGACCGAAATTTTTCCAACAACTTTATACAATTCACGGATATAAAAATCACGTATACGTTCTGTTGGTTTATTGTTTCCTACCACGAAAAAGGCAGATAACGTACACCGCAATGTAGACCTTCCAAATCGTCGATGAATTTAAATATTCGAACAATTACGCTAGTTTTCGAAAAGCGGCATGAAACTGCAGTTTTTTCTGTAACGCGAATTACTCGGTTATCGGTTTCGTTAATATCGAAAACTAATTCGATATTGAAAATTTAACCATTTCATTGGAACTTTGTTTTATCCTAAAATTCTGAAATTAGGTACGCGACCTAATATAAACTTCCTGATTACGAAACAGCTTCACAGGACCATTGGGAGTGATGATTATATGTCGCCGAGGAGTGACATTTCCAACTCGTACATCAAAAACATAACATTTTTACCAATTTACTAGGCTAGAATAACGTAATAGACGTAACATCGAAATAAAATTTAATTTTGAAAAGCAAAATATATCAAATAAAATTAAAATTAATGGAAAATACAAATAATAAATGAGAAAAAATGTTCGCGCGCAAAATTAATATAGTATACTTAAATATCTCAGGCCATTATATCCAGTGAAAGGGTTAAATTAACGTATTTATGTCGTGAATAGGTAGGGTTATATATTTTGCCACTTACGCATTACGCGCAGATGTTTAATTTGTCATAATTTATTGCGAATAAAACGTACATTTGAAATTAGTTAAAATTTTAATTTGAATTATCATTATTATTACTTAAATGTTATTCTTACGGCAGAAAAACTATTATTATTGTTATTATATTTGTTATTCTCTTTAATTGTTGTTATTCTTTAGGTAAGAACGGGATATTCATCGCATTTTGTTTCGTGCTGCATATATCGAATCGATTTTTTCATCACTCTCTCTAGTATAAGTCCTTTATTATATATTTCGCTTTTTTTTCATTCACAAGCAGCGTGTAGTAACCCCGTCCGTTTGGGTGGAACGAATCACCAGAATAATAATAATCATAAAAGGCCACAATCCTGTCCGTGAACCGCCTAATCGTTTATTTTGGCATTTACACGACAGCTCGTAGCTGAAGTTCAAAAAAATTACAGTGATAGGAGCTGTACGTTGAATAGGAATGTGGGTGCGTCTCACCCCGTGTTTGGTTTTGTTTCATAGATAATTGCTTAACGACTACGATGGCAAATTCGCGGTAATTAATTACAAGAGCAAACATCGTATACAAGCTCATTTCGCGTGATCCTTAGACGACTTAAAAAAATTAAATATATAATAATTTAAAAAAAATAAAAAAAAAATAGAATGGCCCGATTAAAAATCGGAATACCTTTATATGATCCGTCAGATAATTTAAAAGCAACCGTTTCTTCTCTAGCCTATTCGGGATCGTTAAATGATGATGCGTCATACCGGCTACTAACGCGGACATGAGGCCGTTTTCTAAACGATTCCACGTCCATTTCGGTAGATAGGAGAGTAATCCTTGAAAAAACAACGCGAAACACACCCACTGATAGTACGAATGATATTTACGATTCGGATTATAACCGTCGTAATCGGTCGACAGGCCCGGATACGGTACGTTTTCCGGAACATCGTCGAGCGACGGAATCGTATAAGTAGAACTGACCCAACAATAGTTATTAACCAGTTCGACCGGTACACCTTTTACTAAACACTCGATCGGTTTACCGACGTATTGTTTAGCCGAGATGATTAATGAACAGCCCAGTAGTAAAATCGTCGTCAATACGGTATGCAAGCGAAAAATCCGACCGTCCGTAATGACGCTGTCCTTAATCTGACGTATAAATACGCGAAGATCGCCTAATACTTTCAACATAATCGACAATATATATTTTTATTTTATATATGGTAAACGCGAATTTCGAATTTTCGATCGTAAATGTAAAGTGCAATATAATATAATGTATATAGAATGAACGCGGAGCGCTTAGAAAATACAACCACAAGTGAACGTACAACGAACCAAACTGACAGAGATCCGCCGTGCATGTCTTTTATAATACGTGCGTACGTACATATCTAAAAACAATAACAACGAACGATAGTGGTAAAATAATAACGATTTGAATTTTTATTTCCAATCGTCCTGTAATAAAAACAAAAAACATCCGGTGCCAAGGATCGCAGGCAAGATGTGAAACTTAAAGACGTTTTACTAAATTCTGTACAAAGGGTTTTTTAATTTTTACGGGGGGTGTATATATATATATATATATATATACGCACACACATATATATATATTATATATAAAGAATAAGCCTACGTATGTGTATAAGTCGACGTACCTCACACTACAAACGTGGTTTAGAATACGGTGATATATATATATATATATATGTGTGCATTATTTCGTTGTCGATACCACAAGAAAACGTGGTTTGATTGGCGGGTACTGGTAATGTGTCACATGCGAACACGATACATCCACATCATCATCATCATGGGTGTTCAGTCATTTCATTGGTTCGCTCCTATCGATCAAGTCATCCACGTTTTGCTATCCGCTGCTCGTCTTTTTAATTCGCATAGATCTTATATACGTATATTATACACTATATATATAAATGTGTGCGTATGTATATGTAAGTGTGTGCGTGTATATATATTTATACGTCCGTTAATTCGATCCGTTCACTCGTTTTGCGGATTAACTCCCAATATAAAGGGAGCCAATATAAAATAAAAACCTTTCCTTCTCATAATGAAATAATGAATTGCCACATGTTTCAAATAAAATCACTCATGAACGGTTCAATGAAATTTGCTAATTTTTTTTTGTTGTGTTCATAATTGTAGGGACAATGCATATATATATATATATATATATATATATATATATATATATATATATATATATATATATATATATATATAATTAAATTGTAAAAATAAAATTATAATTTATAATTTTTTCTTCTTATGCACGTATGCTACCTACCGCACTAATTTCAAGGAATTTTTTTGAGCGTGTGTGTAGGTAAATCTATTTACAAAAATTGAACCAGCAGGTGTTATTTTGCGGCGGTGGCCTTTTTGAATTTGGAGTTTTGTAAAATTTTGTAAGAACCGAATTAATAGAAACGATACGTTACGTACGAAGGATAAACCGCGTGTAAATACGATCGATAGATTTCGGACTAAGAATTTTTAACAATCGCCGGCTCGCCACATTTGGCAGGGCATAGCGCTCGAAGTAATAAATATTTTTAAACGATTCCGCCTCTTCAAATAGCAGTTTCTATAAAACATCTATAGTATAAAGCGAAAAAACGCGAAGAAAAATTTCAAACCCGAACCGAAAAATTTCAAAAGGGACGCACACGCAACCTGTTTTTTGTTTTTTTTTAAATTCGAAATCTGGGAAAATAGTTTAAACGAAAGTTATGCGGCATTAAGGTACGCCTCTAATAACGTTAGTGCCGTAGTAATATAGCCGTCGAGAAAATTCGGGTTATAGGGTTTAGTGGTTTTGGGTCGTTTGTAAGGTCCCTATGATTGGGACTTTGCTAGTTGACGCTGGACAAAAGTAGACATCGAGGTCTATCATTTATGTTATAGCGTAAAAAATTTTAGCAAAATTAACTGGTACCGAGAAATGATTTTCGATTTTGGAAAATTTCTGGAGCTACTTTTGGTCGGCTGATTCTATGATGCTTTTAGCATGGGATATGATATATTTGTATAAATATATATATATTGAATATACACTATACGTTAGGTACTATATATATTTATATCAGACGCGTTCTGTTGTGCATGCTACGTAACCGCGCGCGTTATAGCAGCAACTGTAGAGTATACTATTATGTCCGTCTACTATCGTACGTATTATATGAATGTGTGTTTGTATTTATTTATACATACACGTTTTAGCGGTGGTAGCGAAATATTTATGGATATATATATATATATATATATATATATATATATATATATATATATATATATGTTTAATTTGATTCTGCGTTTTATTGTGCATGCTACGTAACCGCGCGCGTTGTAGCAGCAACTGTAGAGTATACTATGTCCGTATGATCTAAGATTTCCTTTGTTTACTATTATTTAATTCCTTAATCTGCTAATAGTAAACAACACTACGTTCTGGCAAGACAACGTTTGCCGAGTCTGCTAGTATATATATGTATATATATATATATATATATATATATATATATATATATATATATATCGCGTTCGATAATTACAACATAAAGCGAGAAAACGAGTAAACATAATTTTTTTTCCACTCTCGTGCATACTGTGTATGTGTAAGTGTATGTAATAACGCCTATTTCAAATAAATCATATTTGCGGAAGACATAAGTAACGGGGACGTTTTGTTTTTATAACTTCTTGACGCATCGCCAAAGTAAAATGCAATTTTCACCTTTTTTCAAAGTCGTTAAAACGAGGAAATATACTTTTCAATAATTTGTATCAAGTAAATATTTATGTACGGTTAGTAGGAATCGTCGTGAAAATATACACGTTAATAATAATAATAATAATAAAACTATCGATAATGCTTTCAGAATGAAGTATAAGGAAAGAGTCAGCTTTTATAAGAGCTTAGTAGTATTTATATGGATCACAGTATATGTATATGTATATATATATATATATAAACAACAGAGAGTCGGGTGCTGACAATAGGCGTCAAAGAAAGTTCTTGTTGAATCACTTTATAGAACCCGTCCCTCTTCAGCTGCCAATGTGATCTCTAACATCATTCCACCCCGTACCTTTTTATCAATTGGTGACTCCATCATCTCCGGGTATAGAGTTGTAGGAGATGTTGCTGTTATTAAAGATTTTCAAGTATCTTAATGTTGACCTTTTCAACTTGAGTTCACTGAATAATATTAACAGTATCAAAAAATATATTTCTTCCTCGCTTATATCTTGTGGCAGTTGAGGTGGAACAGTCGTCAGACTGGAAAGAAGACACCTATATGTTCTTCCGAAAAGTTTACGACAGAATTAGGTTTAAGAATCAAGTTGACAAGGTCAACATTAAAATACCTGAAGTCATGGTAAATTTGGTGCCTATTTGCATAGTCTCCATATTTCTAGCGGTCCATTGTGCATCTTTTTCGACACTAGTTTATTTGGTGCTGTTGGTGATATTGAACATTTCATGTTCACTTGCCCCTTATTTTCAGATATGCGCCCCAGATTCCAACAATATGATAGACCATTAGTGGTGAACAGCGAACTTCAAATATTGACGGTGGTTGGACACTCAGTAGATACGAGGTACTCAGCCTGTGACCTATATATATATATATATTCTGTTGACAGCTGTTTCCAACCTCCATGAACAGATTTTACCAATTTTTGAAGGCCAAATTGCTAAATTCTTCTTTATATTTCCAAGTATACTTGGCCGGATATGGAAGGACTGATTTCACGCGTCTAGAATTTTCTGAATATAATATTTTGCGTTGTCTTCTCCTAGCGTTATCGGCGAATAAATTTCGGTAGACCCTTGTGCCGCACGGTGCACCTTCTCATCGTGGCCTATTATCCCTCGATGACTGGGAATCCAGACGAAAGTGATGCCGGTGTTACGTTCACTTAATTCTAGAACGCTGTGCAATATTTGATCCACCATTGCCACAGTAATATTTCTCGCTTCAATGCAGTGCCAAAGCTGAGTCAGTCAGTATCAGGCCAGCAGGCAAATCAACGATTCGTAGCAAACACTGAAGCAAGACTATCATCTCAGCCGCTAGGACTGATGACATGATCGTTAGACTGAATGAACTTGCTTCCGATTCAAAATGCACCTCTAACATATTGCGATGTTTTAGAAGCGTCGGTGAAGAAACCGACTGCGTTGGTCTGCTGTTGCAAGACAATCGAAAGCTTCCTACGGATTTCCATATTTTATTTCATTTTAACGTCTGTTGAAACCCAACAGATACTCGGGCTAAGTTGGCTCCAAGGTGGTATCACTACAGGTATTCTACACACACGGTACTGCGTAGCATCTTTAATGGGTTTTGAATATGAAGCTGTATTAGCTGTTTTTGTATGCAAATTCTATTTGGATGCTGCCGATGACTAGCCTACCTTCATTGCGTACTTAATAGCAAGAATTTTCCTTCGGTATCATGCGGAATACCGCTGAGATACTAAAGGCTAGCTGTTAGCGAGATTGGGCTTGCCTTCAGCGCAATCCTAAGTCCAGTATTTTGTATCATATCGTAGTATATTTAATAGCCGTTTGCTGGCAGACGAATATATAAACGAACCATAATCGAGTCTTCGGATAATTGTAGATCTGAAGTAAGGTTGAACTTCTTGGGCCAAAAGTCTTATTACTAATCATTTTCATTATATTTAGTAGTGACGGACACTTTTGTCTTAAGTGCAATTATGTGGTTCATTTTGGGATCTAAATGTAACCCAAGAAATTTATAATTAATTGTACATTGTAAGATCGAATTACCGATGGTTAAATTTAATATAACTTGGCTTCGTTTTCTTTTTTTTGTGACTACCGTGTAGTTAATTTTTTGAAGGGAGAACTCTAAACCGGTAGTTCTGCTCCACTCCTGTAAATTATTTATACACTTCTGTAACAGATTTTGAGCTTGAAGAGAATCGTCCGTTAGTAAAGTTATGTTGACATCGTCAGCAAGCAGTCTGGTTGAAATTGGCGATGGAATATAATCTATAATCGTATTTATTAAGATCATGAAACAGTGCACACTTAATACACTGCCTCGCGGCTATTTTCTACAGTAAAGTCTTGAGAATGTTTATTTCCTACTCGGACTTTGATTGTACGGTTTGAAAGGAAGTTTCCAGTAAATTAACTAATCGACCTTTCAAGCCTATCTTCAGGAGCAATTGAATTACTTTGTATCGCCATGTTGTATCATATGCTTTCTGTATATAGAAAAATATTGATATAACATAATGTTTCTGCCGGAAAGCCCTCAATATTTCCTGTTGCAGATTATACAGTGGCCGTGAGTAAACTCACATATTTCCGGAAACCTGTCTGTTTTTCAGTGATTAATTCATTTCTTTCTAAATACCACAATAAAAGACGTTATGTTTTTCCATCAGCTTACGTGTAAAGCGAGGAAAGATTTATTGGTCTATAATCTATATGATGATTGATGGATCGGTACGCTCTTTCTTAGGTGTCAAAATAGGCATAATAACTGCTTTTCTCCACAGCCGATAGTAACAGTTTTCTGTCCGGATTTTATTAAAAATATTTAGCAGATGTTTTTTCATATCCAGGGGCAGAATTTTTTACTATTCTATTCATCGCTTCATTTAGCTCTTTAATTGAAGTCTTCCTGCTTGTCTGACTCGAGTAGTAATGGTTTCTGCTCCTCTTTTGTTTTATAAGTTAGAAAATATTTGTTGCAATTTTTATTTGATGATACATCAACAAAAAATTTACCAAAAATATCTGCTACCTCTTCTGGATCTTGCGTAAGGTCTGCAAATACTTTCAATGATATAATGGGTAGCGTGCTACTGTTTAAAATACTGATGTTTTGCCAAACCTGCGGGATGTCAGAGTTTTAAGCGGTATCGGAAATGAATTCCGCCCAGATGTTTCTCGTTTATTCTATCTGATAATTGAACGCGCGCGTGCTGTACTGAGGCGAAAGTTAGCTAAATCTGCGTTCTGTCTTGTAGCTCGAAATTTCTTCAAAGAATTGTTCCGGGTTTGGATAGCCGCTTTTAGTTCATGATGCCACCAGGGGACATTGCGCATTTATATAAATGTGGACGTCTTTGAAACAGATTTCTCTGCCGCTTTAATTATACGGTTGTTAAAGTTATTAAGCGAGATTGAAATTGAAGGGTAAATTACATAGCTCACGGTATTTATCCCAATTAGCTTTTCTAATAATCCAATGCTGCTTTATTAATTATGTTTTTCCCGTTTATGTTATCCATCTGTAAATTGGATAGCGATCATTGTGACATAAATCAGGATGGGTTGATAATTGAAATTTTGAATAGACTTCGTTCGTTGATAATGTTAAATCAACGGCCGATAGAGTGCCGTTAAAGGAGTTGAGTCTAGTTTATTATTTAGTAATGATGTGTATAAATTTGCACGAAGCAACTTTTCAAATATTTTCCCTTTCCCGTTAGTTTTATTAGATCCCCATAATGGACTGTGTGTGCATTCGTATCCCCGAGTAGGAGAAACAGTTTAGGCAACTGAGATATTAGTTGCTTTATTTCCTGGAATGATGGTTTAGAGTCAGGGGGTAAATACATGTTACAGACAGTAAGTTGATGGAAAGGGTTTGATTTACAAAATTGAATATTGACAATAAGGTTATTAACGTATTTCCTTTGAACTCGTTTGTTATTTGTATTAATTCATGGATAAAATTTGCTACCCCACCGGCCGCATGTAACCCCGACTTATGGTCATAACGCAAATAATTGTAGTATTTTAAAGACATAGACTGAGCTGGTTGAAGGTGAGTTAAACAGATAATGGTAGGTTTTTTCTTTGCAATTAGCTGTTGGAGTTCTGTTAATTTATTTTCCAAACCGCTGATATATCATTGAAGAAGGTCATTATTCTTAACTATTAATTCTTCAGCTATTTTGTTGATCGTATTTTTTTTTAAATGATCATTAATGACAGAATAAACCGATTTCGATTGGATAAATACACTGTATCCGCTGAATTAAGTCGGATTTTGTTAAATAGTTCTTGGACAGATTAGGATTTATTGTTATCACCGATTAATGAAACTTTCAAAGGATATCTTTAACCCTTTCAGTAATACATTATAAATAAACAATTATTAACTTTATACAAGATGTTTATTATACATAATACTGTTTATTACGTGAACTGTAGATAATTTTCGATTTATTCATTTAAAAATATCTTTTAAATTGGGACGTTTCACGTCAATCGGAAAATAAAAGTTTTCGTTAACGTTAAAATTTCAAGTGCCGTATAATGGACATTGTGATTGAAAGGGTTAAGTGTTTTTTGATTATTTTCTACGCATTAGCCGGCAATAAATTGATTCTCATTTGATCATTACTTTCTTCTTTTTTTTTGCCGCTGAGATTCATTACTATTTTTAAAGCTAATAGTGGATGATGTAGAGTTATCAGATAAATTGCATACTGGATCAGTTTGATTGAGCTTCTTCTAAAGTCGAGGAATTGTTGTTTAAGTCGCTGGAAGTAGTCTGATCAATTTCAGATCTAAATCGTTACTTCTGCTTATATCAGAATTAGAAAGGCTTTCGGTTACTAAACTACTTCTTGACCTATTACAGCTTATTATTTCCTAATCTGTTCTCTTTACCCTTTTATAGGGCAGTTGTTGTTAGGATGATTTTTCGTTTTGCATAGGCTACACCTTCGTTCGTCAGTTGATAAGTCTAAAGGTCTTATTTTCATAGTTTATACTCGATGATTCAGAGACATTGTCCGTATCATCGTTAGGAGATTGAACGTATTCCGTCTAAAACGTTTAATTTTTGTTTAAAATCGTTATCATTAAGCTTAGCTTTCAATAAAAGAGATGGAAGAGGTTTAAATTAGACAAAGTTAGAGCTTTTTCAATTATAATATGGGGAATATACGGGAAGGACATATTTGAAATGACGAGTCGTTTAGACGGATTAATTAACTTACAACAGTGATTTCGAACGAGGTTACGAGCAATTTCTATTGATTTTAAATATACACAAATACGATTGTTCGATATTGGGGAAAACCAATTTTAATAGTCGCGAAAATCATTATTTTTTTATTATTTTTATTATTATTTTTATGTTTTTCTTATTCTAGACGAAAAACAAAAATAATACAA
Organism: Coronaproctus castanopsis; assembly: GCA_032883995.1. NCBI lineage: Eukaryota > Metazoa > Arthropoda > Insecta > Hemiptera > Monophlebidae > Coronaproctus > Coronaproctus castanopsis. Next base: position 25,656,372 of record CM065054.1, read on the forward strand.
AAGCGTAATAATTAGATGCGCTAGATATAGTCTGCGCGAATATTGAATATTATTGTCTTTTGTTTGTAACCACGTTCGATGTATTTACATCGGATTTGTTTGCGTGGAAAGTTTTTTAATAAATTCTAAACTGTGCGCGAATTTTTACAATAATGATGATGCAATTTGCGTAATAAATTTACGTTAGTAGTAAACTATAAATAGGTTTTCATATGTTATATTCACTCTATGCTAATTAGTTAGTCATTTTCGTGTTCATTTTCGTGTTCATTTACGTTAGCGTGGATAAAAATGTTGTCTTTGTTTTTTTCGCTAATAATAATAATAATAATAAATATAAAAATTTATCATCCTACTCTAAAAATGAAATTAATTCGCCGAATGAAAAACCTAGCATATTTTTCGTTTTGATCTGCAAGGTTTTAAAGATAATCGATTTATCGTTAAAGAATTAGCAATTCTAAATTTAAATGGAAATTTACGTACATCGTAATCTTTACGCGCCGTCATCGATTAATAATTTTTCAACGGTAAGCAATAAACGGAATACAATTAATCATCACGGACCAAAAATAGTTACCTTATTTTGAAGAGTTATTGCGTTCTATAGCTTGCGGACAAAATCCGCAACGCGACCGGTAATGTAATAATTTAATGCGCGCTCGGTGAAGGGGGTTAAAACTCAGTCTCTGCAACTATATTAGCGATAGAAAATTTTGTAAATGCTAAAAATTCAGAATGGAGTTAAAATTGACTACATCGAAGTGCGAATAAATAAGTATTTTCCAGTTTCCAACTGAAATTGACGCTATTAATATATAGTTGAAAAAAATAATTCACCGTCTTCAATTAGTCTCGATGAAAAAAATCTAGTTTATCCAATCGGAATCGCAAATGAAGAACGGGAATAAATTGCTTAAAAATGAAAAAAAAAAACACCATTATTTGTTACATAAGACAAAATATCATAAACGAATATTTATCAGACGAACATGTTTATGGTTTTTTGTTAGTCCGTTCTTCCAGTATTACACCTCCGTATAATGTATCGTCCTTTTTACATCTGGATAAGCTACAATTGTTCCCCCCCATATAGCTACATTTCAAGAGAAGTCAGCATGCTTGATTAAGATGTAGATAGTTCCCACAGTATCACGTTGGGTAGGCTGTAAAGGCACGCCCTTTTAAAAACACAAAAATTCATCATCGTAATGCTCGAAACATCGACCAGCTAAAAATGCCGGAAGGTGAAAAAATTATTTTAAAGTTCGGAAATTATCAACAAAATCATATTCCTTTCGTTGTTTAGGCAGATTTCGAATTTAGAGCCTGTTGAAAATGATAATCATGCCATAAATGATGTAGAAGATGATGATGAAGAAACGAGTTAGACCTAATTTCGTTAATTCGAATGCTAAAAAAAATCAATCGCATACAACAACCAGTTTCTGTTATTACATCGTGTCGATCAAATGACGAAATGTTTCATCAGCCGCGACTTTGTCGAGGAAAAGATATATTTCGTAAAGAAATTAGACAAAAAGCGCTCGATATGTTATCGATCGGTTGTGCCAATGAAAATTTCATAAGAGCAAGTCGCGTTCGATTAGAATTAATGACCGATTACGAAAAGATTAACGCGGTGTAATCGATGATAAAAGCAAATAATCGATATATTAACGAGATCGAATAAAACTGATCGTTTTCGATGGTTAAATTGATGCGTTATGAAATAAATGATGATTATCCGATAGGCTATTTATTAGGATTTACAGTATCCACCTTCGCGAATTACATCGACTTGCCGTCCCGAAACGAAACTAATCAACGCTCGTAGTAATACCAAAAAAAAATTAATAACCGATTTAAAAGATAAATCGAATTATATTTTACATTATCGAAATTTAAAACAAACTCTAAATCTCGGTCTATGTTTAAAAAAAAAAAAAACATACCTGTATTTTAACCAATCACCCCGTGGTTAAAAGAATATATATGTATAGTTCTTAACACTAATTTTCTTTGTTTTTGTTTGTTTTTTTTTGTACCAATCTATATGAAGATTATAAACACAACTGCGAGAAAAAATAGAGAATAATATCAGATAAACAACATATATGGATAATGTTGTTATAGCGATTTATATTTCTTCATGCTCCATTTTATGATGACGTAACGTTGACCTTCTTTAAGACGTCTGACAGGGTTATTATCTGGAAGATGTGTTGTCGACATTCGATGATATTAGCGGATTTGGATTTTCGGTTTAACGAAGAAACATAAAATTGATTGCGGGTGAAACCGAATTTTCTGTTCAAAATCAGTTTTTAGAGACCGAACGATATTTTCCGAAAATCCATTATTTAGCCGCTGTTCATTTAAAAAAAACGCAACTATTTATTTTAACAAAACATTATATTTGGGTTCGGCTATATTAGATATTAGTAAAACAACGATTTTCATTATAATACTACGTTACATCACTATAGCCGTCGTAATCTTAATCTATATGGATATATACGGATACGTACACGTGATTTTTATGTTGATTTAAATCTGCATTTACAAGTTCATTTTGACACATTTACGATCCGAACCGTAAATGTTTTATTAACCTGAATAAATGAGAAGGTGCTCGGTAAATATAACGATGAATTCAAAATGGATAATCAATTACTCGCTTTGTCGGATTACGAAGTAAAATGTATTCGTTTAAAATTTTTAATTTAGACACACCTATATTAAAAAATGTAAATTTAGTTGTTATTAAATCGGAAATATCTTTTGAGAATGATGTATCTCGCTTAGAAAACTACTCGATATTAAGTTTTTATTATAGACTAATATCCGTAGTTTTAAGTATAAAATTTATAACGTTAAACGAACGAAATTTTAAGTTGTAACGATGATAAATATTTTACCGGATAATATTCTCACACTGTCGCACACGGTCATATTTGGATAACTTCCCTCGCGATCTAAAATTGCAAATTGTACCTAAACAGTTTCTTTTACACAAATTAATATTTAAGAATTACGATGAATAGATCTTTAAGAAATGCGACGAATATGTCATATGGCGTTTAAAAATTTTTATAAAAAATAATTAATAATAAAAAACTTCGCAAAATCAAATTTGATCTATTCAATATTCGATAATTCGTTTTACAATATCGTTATTTGGGTTGTAAGCAAAATTTGCTAACAACTTGTATTTGCTTTAATATTCAGTTTTAAATTCTAATCCGATGTTTATTTACTAGCGGTATTTTCATTTTGATAAGAATAATCGATCACAAATAATGGATAATCATTAATAAATTCTTCTAAATTCCAAATAGGTGCGCATTCTTGATCTCCGTAATATAAACTGCGAAATCTGCTTTACATTATAACGAAATAAATTGTTTCTTTTTAAGATCTAGATTCAGAAATTCATAAAGATAATTAAATTTAGATATAGTTTCGAATCAGTAATGTTGCAACGATATCAAATTTACTACAGTTTTTATTTGACTATTTTTACTGCGCATCGTGGTCTATTTACCATTTGAGGATGTTTTTAAAAGGCAACTATGACGGTTGTACTAAATTAACATATTCGTGAAGTTCCCATCTTCTGAATCGTACTGATAACACTTTTGAACTTTTTAAATAATTTAATTATTCTCGAACATTACACGAATGAAAGGACCATAGCTACATTTTCTAATGTAACAGTCGCATCACTCGTAATGAGGAAGAGTACAACGCGTTTTAGTTCCATAGTACAAGTTCACGTCTCGCTTGAATCGCGATTTTTTTTTAAAATCTTCGCAAATACCTAAAATAAATTTTAATGGGATCGCGAATGAAAAATATTTTTTATCTGCTTCACTATTGGAGTCGAATAAAGATTTTTCATTAGCTTCCATATTAGAATTTAAAAACGATGTAGAATACGCATTTTCTTCATTCTTGCCACGCATAGAAAGACAAGCTTTAAGCGATAAAATACGACTTCTATTTTAATTCCATTCATTTCATATCGGATTTCCGAGAAGAGAAGTAACGCCAAAAAGAAATAAAAAAACAGAATCGCAACTTTTTTTTATATATATCCTATTATTAAACAATTTTCAGATATTAATACGTGCGAATCGTTTTATGATAAATCGGAATTCTTATTTCATAATTTGGGTTTAAATTAGTATGAGGTTTGTGTAAATGATATTCTACAGATGATAATCAATCATCTACTATATCCGATCGAGATAACTGTAATATGCTACTATCCATATTTTGTTTGTCACGATAAAATATAATCTAATTGTTTTAATATTTGTTTATTAGATTTATTTATAAAATAACCAACTTTCACTTTAGATACAATATCATTTTTACCAATACGATCTCTATTTCTAAAGCCACTTAATAATCATTATGAATCGTCTTTCAAATGAATAGTAACAGTTAACAATTCTTGTTTAAAATCGATCGGATTACGATTTTGATCTTCGATAGTTACTGTTATAAATACACTTTAGTAAAACCGGTAAATAAATAATATTGCGCGCTCGTTCGATAATTTTATATCCACTTGGAACGGTTAGAGGAAATGAACGAAGAATATTTAGCTCCATTTTTATAGGTATTCGAAATTACGTGATTACATCAATATTAGAAATTTGAACTGACAACTGGGAAATAATTGACCAGCTTTTAATACGTCCGTTGGAGGAGTAAATCCTAATAAATCACCGACACTATCGGGTAAATCAAAATTTATGCGTTTACCGCGTGAAATTCGTGTGCGAACAATTTTACGATCTGCTTTCAATGATAAAGCGGAGTCAAGTCAAATATTCTTCTAAATCCGCTACTTCGTAATTACCTGGTTCAATTTTCATTTCTAGCGGATTAGCGTAAGAATTATCATTAGCTTCCGTAATGCTTTAATCTATTACAATTATCTGTCACGTTGAAAATCGAATTATATGTTGCAAAAGAAACTAGACCAACGCTGTGTGATTTTTCAGACTGTAAGCTTATTGGTTGGGAAAATACCTTGCGATAATACATTAACCCGCCCCTACAAACTTACCATATAGTTTCTGGTTATTTATTGCGTAAGTTTTAAGGTGTTTCTCTCTCCCTCGCACGAACACATATATACGTATCTAATATATAGTGTGTGTGTACGTGTGTTGTACTATGTGTAAAAATATTACGTACGTTTTGTATAATAAAAAATATTTCGTTACTTTTTCGAAGGTACTTTATCTAAACATTGGTTCGCTATTTACGAACGATGCGCGGTCGCGATTTTTTTTACCGTCGAAATTCGATTATAAATTCGCGAAATAAATTTAAACGTACACGTCCCACCGGATCGAAGTTGCGTATTATAGATTAGAGAATATTTAAATATCGAATCAAATCATTTATTGTAATTTATTCTTTCAGCAATATGGTTACAAACATCTTCCACAAATTTGACGTCAATTTATCATTTTTCTGCAAAACTAAAAACTATTTACGACGTCTATTGCCGTAATACTACGCGACTCCGACTTCTTATAACTTCGCCGATCATCGCAAATTAGAATTTAGGAATCGTTCCAGAATCGCCTTAATACGTATACGATAGTCGCGAATCACAAAAATCCCGATTTTCCTGCTCAACTTTTTCCAATGACAACTTTTCGGCCCCGTTGAGAATTTATCGCAATTTTCAATGGTGCCAGATTTTATAAAATGCTTGTGCGACATCGAGGAATATCGCGCAAAAAAACTCGCGCATCTCCGGAGTTAATGAAATTGCGTCAACTATTCGGCGAAATTGTTGAATCGTGCTGTGTGCGAAAACCAAATTGATAATTCGGTAGCACATCTCGATTTTTTATAATTCGGTCGATACGATTTAAGATTAGCATCTGCAAGACTTTCGACAGCGAAGAGAGTCAGCTGATCGGCCGGTATGTTGAAACTTCAGTCCGCGGTTTCCCTATTCTACGAGACCATTACCGATTTCTTCCGCGTCTTGGGAATCGCATCCTTAATGCGTTAAAGATAAAGAACAGCCGCTATCTGCGGTAATCGCGAGATTATTTCCCCGGTAATTTTATCAAAGCCACGAGCTTTACTTAACGGCAAATTACGAAAACATGCGAGTGGAGAGAGCGGCGAAGTAGCGCGTTCACACGAACTTTTTATATTTAGTCCGAATGCACCTCGTCGCGATCGGAAAAAGGGGTGAAAACTGTAGCAAGGTTGTTCGCAATTCGCCTTTTCTTATTCTAATCCAATTGTTATTCCATCTAATATTGTACGGTTCTTCCGGGGGATTTAATGATTTTTTAACTGAAGTCCATACCGACTTTTCGTCACTATATTGATAGATTGCATATTTTCCCGATAATATTTCTAACATACTACAACGCGCTTCTAAAACTGTTCATCTTTATCAATGATACAAATATCTATGATCTAACATAGTATTTTTCTCCGCGCGCATGCGATCGATTTTAAAACAATACTAGCGTATTTATCGCTTTGTCATATTAATTCGTCGAACACTTTTTTTTATTCCGACATTTACGGTTTTGAAACCTATTTCATTTATTTCGTATTAGCGGCGACGTCTATAGATTAGAAAAAATAAAAACATTTTCATATTTTAGAACATAGATGGCGCTGGTTGTAACGTTTAAAAGTTTTTCTATTACGTTTTATAATCGTTTATCGACGAAATTAAAATATAAAAAGGACCGATAACAGCGAGAAAAATTACGGTGTTTATATTTTATATTTCGCCACCTGTGAAATTAGCTGAAAGGTAGAAATTTCGGTTGAATATTAATCGCGCGCATTAAAATAATAACGATTTACGAATATTTTAATTGCACGTATCGCGAGGAGGAAGTTGAGTATCACCTGGAAAGGAAGAAAGTTGGAACATCGCGATACACCGAAGTATCTAAACGGTACTGTACATCCATAAAGAAAAAAGTGGCAGCTAGAAATATTATAATCAGAAAGCTAATAGGATCCAGCTGGAACCGCAATCACATACATTGAGAGTATCATCGATAGACCTTTGTGTTTCCGCAGCCGAATTCGCAGCGCCAGTATGGAAGAACTCGTGTCTTGAATAGTAGCGCCGCCTGAGATAAGACATAATGTTCTTCCCAGTCGACTAAAATCAAGGATCAGTTTCCCTAGGTCAACTGAAATGCTGTTGGCTCACCCCAAATCAGAAACATCTAAGATGTGAAACGAAGCTGCACCAAACAGTTCAGCCAAGTTACAAGACGTTTTGCCACCTGGCCGTAACTTACTGTGAAAAGAGTGTCGATTACTCACCAGATTGAGAACTGGAACCACGCGATGTAAGGTTAATCTCAGAAAATGGTACATAGAAGAAAACTATAAGTGCATTACACAAACTGTTGATCACCTGCTAAAATGTTCACTGATGGATTAGAACTGTGATGCAGATGATTTAACTGCAGCAAATGATAAAGCCGTCTACTTCGCAATATATTGGGCTGAAGCATAAAGTATTCGGACACGGAAAGTAAGTATCGTATATATTTCTAAATCTAGTGGATGGCCTCATTTGTCAGTTCTAGATGAGAAGAAATTATATATAAAAAATTAAAATAACTTCTAGGAAATTGATTAGTATTTCTCCACGTTCGTTTCTGGTACCTATACCGTGATTTCCAACTGATGTTTCTATTCGACCGACTTCAACATCATTACCGGATTGTGTTGGAGTAGAAATTTTCAATTTTTGATTTTTACAAATTTGCAAAACGATGTATACTATTCTATCGGATATTTCGAGATATTTATCTGTTTTATCCCATCATTTTTAATTTACTAAAAATCGTACTACATTTATTTGATTTGTATTTTGTCCTATAGAGTGTAGTATGTGTTGTGCTAACAACTTTAATAAATTTTCACCTGCTCTTCATACCTCGCTCAATAATGTCCCATTTTATTTATTCTATTTCTGTTTAATGCTCTATAATTTTCAGGTGACATTATCCTCTCATTATATGTATTTTTTTTTTTATATTTTGTATTTTTATAAATTTGTATATATTTATATAATTTTTATTTTTTACATTCACTTGGCAATAGCTTAACAGCCGAACTGTGATCGTTCTTAAAGAAAAAATATTAGTGATTTTAGATGTTTGTTTTTTTTGTTTATTTTTTGTTGTTTATTTTTTGTTGTTGAATGTTTCTTTTTTATAAAACGGATGTTTTGATGAAAATGAAAATAGCCTAATTAACTGTTAAAAATAATTTAAACCAGCTAACGTTTTAAATTTTTAATAAAAAAATGACTGTATTATTTCTTATAAGCTAATAATAATTTTAAAACGTTACGCCATCAGTTTTTTTTTTTTTGTATATACATATCTCAATTTCTAATTTATTTTGTTCTTTTCTCTTGCTCTCTCTCTCACGTCCGGTACATAAAACACCTACATGCGCATAGACAATTCATTGAGTGTAAACAAAAAAAAAAAATGAATATCATTTGTAAAAAATTAAATAATTTTTATTTATATTGCCGAAATGAATTCAATATATAATATATTTTTCACGATTTTATTCGAATATTTTAGAATTATTTCAAAATTTCATGGAAATCTACCGCTTCGTGTGTTTTTAATATATTATATAATAAAAATAGTAAAGATATTTATGGTGATAATTTTTTATTGCAGGAATTTTTATATTTATATAAAGTGTTAATATTTTAAGTAGTAACACGTGAATAAAAAAATAAATATCAAAATGAACATACTACAGTTATATTATTTTTTGTATAAACTATTTTTTAATCTGATGTAAAACGCACATATTTTAATGATTCTTTTAAATAAGTCGATAGAATCACACGTCAACTGGTCACGTTGGTTGAATATCTTGTTACGTTGGTAGTTATCAACGCTATCCTGGTGTCTATTGACGTTCGTTCGGTGTTTGAAAGATTTTTCGTGTTCGTTAATGATAAGTTTATTGTTGTAGTTATTACAATTCGTGTCATTATTCCGGGTTATCATCTGAATTATGTCGTTAATATAGAGGATTATAATTTAATTTCCTATCAAGTTTTTAAAAATGAATTCGCAAATTTTGACAAGTTTCGGTATTTTTTTCGTACTTTGGTTTAAAAATGGATTTGCAATGATCGATGGCCTCTATTGCGGAAATGAAGATTGTTATAAAGGTGAAAAAATAAATTTACGATTTCCGATTTTTATTAAGTACCGGCTTTTTAAACTAAAATTTATTACCGAACAATAGTCGATATAGTTTGATATAATAAAAGTTAAATAAAAAGTGATGCATTTTGAAAGAAATGATTGAAAATAGCTTTTTACAATAATTAACATAAAACGGCTTGTAATTTTAAAACAGAACATTCTACAGAAATTATACTAAGTTTTATAATGTTCATAATTGCTTCTAAGATATAAACATTTTATGTGTTCGTAAAGTTAAACGAGAAGCTTACATATTTTGAATTACGCTTGAAATTTATTTCACGTATTGATTTATTCTTCGATGTTGATGTATTGTAGAGCAGTGATTTTATGAATTTTAGCGAAGTTTTTCGATTTTTACATCATTTTCAAACTATACAAAAACCAAAGTTTTGGCGTTAATGTCGAAAAGCTTTGCTAAAATAAAATAAATTTTATAGTGATTAACATTGTTTTTATTTCGTTAATTGATTTACTCTGTTTTAAATATTTTATAAACTAGATCTGACACGATTGCTTTCATTTATTATATATCTACGCGTGTTTAATCATTTTTCATTGTAAACAATTTTTTTTGTTTTAAATATCTAACGAATGCAATGTTAATTGTTCACTGATTTTCGATATATATGCTGAATATCTAAAACATCTTAAATATTTTTGCGCTGTTTAACCACGTCATTTACCGGACAATTTCAAAATATTTTCCTAGTGAATACTTAATTATTATAAGGATAAATATATCATTTTTACATTTTCCTACATTTTTTTATATATTTTATTTTTAAACCTTGGAAAGTTGCACACTCCGACTTATTTACAAGGTATTGCTTTATTTTCGGTTTTAGTTTTGGGATTAACTCGAGAAGCAACTAAAAGTGAAATATCCAAAGCTTATCGACAACTGGCACGTAAATACCATCCTGATGTGCATAAAACTGACGAAGATAAGTCAATAGCTGTCGAACTATTCAGAGAAGTTGCGAATGCGTAAGTGACATTCACGGTTGATTATTGTAGCCCGCATTAATAATTTAAAAAATTAGAAAATTAGAAAATTGATATATCAGTTCGAAATTATTTACAGATTTCCATGATAATGTATAACTTTAATTAGCAGAATAACATAGATTTACGAACTGTTTCTTCACTAAATTACGATAAATCTAAGTTAAATTAACTTTGGGATTTGATGAAATTAGAAAAATGTAATTTAAAATTTGGTCCGAATCGATTGATAAAGTTGAATTTTATCATAAAGTGATAAATATAATGTTTTTTTTTTTTTTTTTTTTTTAATGTTGTGACTATTATCGGTCGCATTTATATATAATGTGTAAAATGTGAAAAAATTATAATTCGTAAAATTTATTTCGAATTAACTTCTGAATAAATTTCAATAAAATATAACGCTGTTTACATAAACAATTATGTATTGATAAATTCTACATTTTGATATTTACTGACGAATTTAATTCGTAGAAAAATTGTCAAAAAATTATCTAAAAGCAAATTAACAAAAGTAGGTTAATAGGTAATTTAAATGAAGTGTGAACGACGAGGCTTTATTACAAACTAACATTAAAATAACGATTATATTGATAGTCTATAACATTCTTATTAATTTAGATTTAATTTTAAAATGCTTCGTTCGATATTCTATACAATACAATATTATCAATTACCGTAATTATTGGAGATGCTTATTAGAAAAAAAAAAAAAAAAAAATAGCAAATGTACTGACAAATTATCTCGATATATATATATATATTTTAATATCGTCTGATATTCTGTGTAATTGTGTTTCATTTGTTGAAAAGGAACGCAATTTTCTTGTTTAGAATTCTAAGTTTGAATTTTCTGTGAAATTATAGAAAGGTACGGATTATTAAATTCCAGTTTGTTGTATAATATAGTGTGTAATGTTTGAACTTTCGTATTAATTTAGGCTTTATTGTAATTTCGAACGAAAGTTTCTGATTTAAAAATGAGATTTCTTTTTATCTAGTTTTAATTCGCAACTAATTCGATAGCTGACCTGTTGATTATGTTTTAAACTAAGCGCGCGAAGATTTAAATGTTTTAAATACTCATTCTACATGATCCCGTGTCCTAACTAAACGGGCTTTTTGGATTTCATGAAAATTTTCGCATCATCTTCAGTATTTAGATAGCTGTTATATCTTGTTACAGCTGTTCTAAATTTTATCTACTGTGTAACGGTATCGGTCTAATATGCAAGCTTATTTGTGTAGAGTGTTATGATAGATAGTGTATGAATGTTAATTAAAATGAGTAAATTCCAATAATATTGTTGCCTTATAATGTATTGATTGTTATTCGCGCTGTACAGTTTTCTATTTCATAAATTATTTAAATCAATTTGAAATATATTATAAGAAAGTTGTACTTAATTATTAAAAATAATAATAAAGTACTGTATAATAATAATGTTGCCTCGCGGTGCCTGGCTAGTTATTTTGATTATTATTCGAATACAGTCAAAGAGGCGTACTATAATTATTAGGTTTCTTTGTAAACGTTTTAAAAATATCACCCGCATATAGGAAATTATATTATTATATACATATGTTTTTAGACATTTTAATTGCAGTATTACAATATAGCAACTAGGGTATTGAACTTATTTTAGGCATTTATATTATCATTATCGAATTTAGAATTAGCAATAATAGACTTCGTTACGGGATTATATTCAGTTTTACACAGTAATAATAATAATAATAATAAAAAAAACAACGGATCAGGTACATTAATAAAATATAATTTGATAGGGAATCTCTTAAAACGGACCTCAACTTTATAAAGAGACCAATAGATAGAGGTACTTATGTGGTGTAACTCTATAAAAACAGTTATCAATTATATGATCGAGAAACGTTAGTAATATTCGAAAAAGATGTTCATGGATTAGAAATAACGACTAGAATCATTTTTAACAAACTGTTACATTTTATACGTTTTGTGAATTTTACGTTTTCAAATTTTTTAAAGCGATAAATCAATAAATTACGTAAATTTAAAAGTCATTATTATTACCATTATTTGGATTATATTTTTATTGTTTTTTTTTTTTTCTAGATACGAAATATTGAAAGATGACGAATCCAGAGCTGATTACGATTATATGTTAGATCATCCTGACGAAGTATACGGTCACTACTATAGATACTATAGACGTAGAATGACTCCTCGTGTGGATGTTAGAATTGTTATTCTAGTAACAATCGTAATTATTTCCGGAATTCAATATTTCGTCGCATGGCAAAGGTAATATAAAAAATAATGCATTGTTTATTATTAAGATATTTTTTCCCCTTTAAATGGGAAATAATATAAATTGTGAAGAAGTGTTCTGACGTTTTTTTTTTTTTTTTTTTTTTTTTTTTTTTTTTTTTTAATATCGTACCAGCACTTAGTGCTACTAACAACGTAGATCACGGATAAGAGAGGGGTTTGAGAGAAAGACATACGCTATCGTCTGGAAGGAGAAGGGAGACTGAATTCAATTAGGTGATAAGCATCGCGACACTACTTTCTTCTCAAACGTCTTGACGGATTATCTGGAAGACACGATGTGTGCATTCTGCGGATGACAGGATTACTGCTAACCTCGAACTTGTTGAATAATTTTTTATATTGCTGTATATGTATGTCACTGACATAAGGAATTCTAAGATCGTTATGTAAAGTCCGATTGGAGACGTAGACAGGAGCGGACGTGATGGTACGAAGTATGTTCGATTGCTGCTGTTGTATTCTTCGATGATTGCTTTTGCAGGTACTTCCATACAGCTCTATTCCGTAACGCCAAATAGGAGCGATCACTGAAAGATAGATGATCCGTTTAAATTTAAAATTGACTTCCGACCTAATAATGGATACAGCAATTTTGCACGAGTAATGATTGTTCTTTTTGTCTGTGCCACGTGTAGCCTCCATGTAAACCTCTTATCCATAAATAAGCCAAGATAGCGTACCGAGTTTGCTTGAGTAATTTCTTCATTATTGATTTTCAGTGCTGGACAGCTGACTTTTCTATTTGTAAATACAACGTGTTTGCACTTATTCGGGTTAAATAGCAGACGCCAGCTCTGTGCCCATAGGACTAACCGATCTAAATGGTTTTGAACTGATGTATTTGCATGACGTCTGAGTTGGACGCAAGGATAGCTATATCATCGGCAAGATTACTGGTTGGTATGTCTGCTGTATAGATTGTGTATAACAACGGTCCCAGTAAGCTACCTTGTGGAACAGACGATAGAATTTTATGCTCTTCAGAGAAACTATCATTGATTTTAACAACAAATGTTCTATCAGATAAGTACGATTGAAGTAAAGCAAATAAATCGGAAGGGAGAATTTGTCTCACTTTGTAAAGTAGCCCGGGATGCCACACTTTGTCGAACGCCTGTGCAACATCCAAGAATACAGCTGAGCATACTTTCTTTTTTTCCAACGTTGAGGAGATTGCGTCAACCAGCCGATGGCACTGTTGCACTGTAGAGTGTTCAGTACGAAACCCGAACTGATGGTGTGGAATTATTCCACGACTATTTAAAATAGATTGAATACGATTTGAGATGAAATATTCTAGAATTTTTGATAACGAACAAAGCAAGCTAATAGGCCTATATGAAGAAACGTCCGTTTATGGCTTGCCTGGTTTATGTATCATTATTACTGTTGATTTTTTCCATGTTGAAGGAAAATGTCCAATCCGTAATATTGCATTGAAAATATAACAGAACAATGTGGTTGATTTCGGTGGAAGATGTGAGAGAATTTCACCAGTGATATTATCTATACCGGGACATTTCCGTAATGGTGCTTTACGTAGAGATAAATATAACTCTTTTGGAGTAAAGATTTTTGTATATATCCTTGTGAAAAAGGTTCATTCAGCGTCGACATTATATGTTCTCAGTGTGTCTGTTACATATTTCGGGATGCGGAGTAAAAACTGCTTGCAGATGTTTAGCGAAGGCATTTGTTTTTTATACATCTGTCCTGGCCCAGTTATAGTTTAACTTTATATTAAACTGTTCTTTTCCATGTTTTAGTAACCTTTTTTTGTGTTGTGCCACAAGGATTTCGGATCCGTATTCATTGATGTCAAGGATTTTTGAAGAGTTTCATTTTTATATTTGTTGATTTGAATTTTCAATATATTTTGTAATTTATTATAATGTTTTTTCATTGATGGATAGCGATTTTGTTGCCATTTCTTCCTGGCTGCACGGTTGTTTTTTTATAAGTTGCCTTATCGCCGTAATTTGTATGAGCCATAATGGGTGGAGTTGTTGCAAGCGAGTGTGATTAACTGGGTGAAATTTTTAACGGCTAAATCTATATCATCTTTATTTTTTATTTTAGTTTTAAGATTTGTACTTTTTTCCATTATGTTTGAAAAGAGATTCCAATTAGTAGTTTTATTTACAAGTCCCTCTTGAATATGTATACTCCTTAGGTGTACATCTAAGACAGCCGTAACTGGAACATGATCGAAAGAAGTTACCGTAATAAAAAGTTTTTTTTTTTTTTTTTTTTAATGAAAAATAGTAATCCCTTATCACTAAGTGACAAAAATTATTGTTCAATTACTATCTTAGCGGCGTACTGTCCACCAAAAAATCTTAGATTACATTTTATTTATCAACATGTGCGCCAACCTATTAGTCTGCATATTCTCGTGAATTACCAGGTCATTAGGGTTTTTTCATTACCAGAGGAATAAGTACAAATTATCCGGACATAAAATTCACTGACGATATAGGATCAGATAACTTTCTGGTGATTGTAACATTGAATTCGGCGATTAAATGAAACGAAAAAATGGCTACAATATAAGATGGCAAAACAAACTGTGGGTGTGTTAATTGTGAATCAAAAAATTAATCTTAGCGTATCTTTAAAAAGTACAGATGTAGTTAAAAATGAAATAAAGAATGTCATTAATCCAGCCTACACTACAGGTTAAAATAAACAGAAAAATAAAACGTTCATTATATGAAAAAATCTCTAAAAAGAGTAAATTGCGATGAGTGTGACAAACAACTCTCAATGATAAAATACGGTTTAATAGAGCAACGGGGCAATTAAACGAACTAATCTCCCTATCAAAGAAACTAAAATCCTTTTACAACTATTTACGCAGTATAACACCAACAAAGGACACAGATATTCACACTGTGGAAGACAATAACAAAAAAATAAATCAAAACGATACATCTCATAAATAAGAAAAATAAGTGGTACTTAAGAGCAGAAACATTGGCAGAATATTTGTTTTTCGAGCTTTTATCTATGGCAAGTACTGATATCCATAATAAAAGTGATTAATACGATTTCTCAAAAAAGTTTATCTAATTGTAATACAAAAATAATTCGTATAACACAAAAAAAAAATAATAATAAATCATTTAATAATACATAATCTAAACTAAAAGAAAGCATCTAGATAAGATTTAATCACACGGTATATAATTAAACAATTGCCTACAAGCGGAATCCGAGTATCTATTTAATACTGCAAAGAACGTGTCAGAAGTCGTACATAAAAATCATTAACCTTCATCTTATCAACCAATTATTAGTCTTCTTATCAGTTATGTCGAAAATAATGAAAAAGCCGCCGTTAAAATGTCTTATACCAGATTATGAATGTGATTACTGACAAACCAAGTAGTTTAGTTAATGTTAACCAAAGCGTTTCAGGAAAAAAATTATTGTGTCGTACTGTTTTTTGATAATACGATATGCATTTTACAAGATGTGTCGAACAGGATTGTTATACAAATTTCGAAAATATCACTCTAGTGAGTTGTACACGTTCATAAAATCGTATTTCTATGAAATACACTTTCGAATACGATATGAAGCAAAGGTAGAGGTATAAGATCACTTTATGAAATTAAGTAAAAAGTGCGTTAAGGAGTTCTTCAAGAGCAATAGCCATTTCATACTGTATTCTGCCATCTGTATCATTGGACTGGGTATTATTATATAAAGTTTGACAGTATTCAAATTTCTGTGACCTCTTTTAACGAGGTCTAATCTGATAAACATTGTTTTTTTTTTTTTTTTATATTTTTGCATATCTTATTCCTAGCCTGCTTGGCTATCAATAGATGATTTCAGTTGTAATTGCTTGAAAACATTCAGCTATCCAACGATAGGTAGAATTATGGTTTCATGCTGAATCATATGTTTGTCTTCTTTAGTCTGATGCTGGACCAATCAGCCAGATCAAATAGTTTTGTACTTTTTTAGTCTCCTAATCTCCAATGAATTATCAGTGTTATGAGTGTGACTGTATAGCGTATCAATATGTCTTTTTGCTGTTTATTTAATGACATCTACATATCGAGTTTTTATATTTTGGTGAAGGGTATCATTGCTCACGAACCAAGGTGCGTTTGTCATTGTTCTCAAAAGTTTGTTTTGAAATCTCTGTATTATGCGGATATTGCTTTTAGCACTGCAGCCCCGTAGTTGACATGCATACATCCAAACGGGTGCGAGAATTTGTTTATATATTAATAATTTTTTTTTTCAAGCGATAGCTTTCACTGCTTGTTTATTATCCAGTAAACTTTCTTTAACTTTAGGTTTAGCTCCGCTCGTTTTATTTGAATATGCTTGCGCCATGTTAATCTTCTATCTAAGTGTAGACCTAAATACCTTACCTCCTCCTTAGTAGGGACTTTTTTGTTATTTATATATATATATGCTTACAGGTGTTATGAATTTATTCGTGGAAGTAACATGAGTACACTTTGTTTTATTAATTTTAATCCTCCATTTTTGGCACCAGTTTTTAATCTGGCCTACTGCCGTTTGCAAGGTGCGATTTGCAGTGTGAAAACAATGATTAGAGCACAATATTGCCGTATCGTCTGCAAAAGTTGCCACAAAGCAGTTATCTGTTACTGGTAAGTCAGCTGTATAAATAAGGTACAAAAGCGGCCCTAATACACTTCCCTGAGGAACGCCAGCACTGATAGTGTATATTTCTGAATTTGCATCTCCATATTTCACGTGGAAATATCTTTAATCTAAATAGGACGCGAAAAGTTTGTAGTAATGATAAGGGACATTAATTTTAATTTTATGAAGCAATCCCGTGTGCCAGAGTCTGTCAAAAGCCCGGCTCACATCCAGAAATACAGACTCACAAACCTTTTTTTCTTCAAGGTCAGCTTCTATTTTTTTTTTTGACAACTCGGTGAACCTGCTGAGTTGTTGAGTGGTTTGCTCTGAATCCATACTGAAAATCTGGAATAATTTCCTTTTGTTCAACTACAGGAAGTATTCTTTTTAGCGTCAGTTTTTCGAAAAGTTTCGATATAACTGGTAATAATGATATTGGTCTGTAAGAAGTCTTGTCAACAGGTGTTTTTCCTGGCTTCTGCATTATTATAATTTGCGAAAATTTAAGCTGCACAGGGAAGTAGGCCAGCCTAATTATAGCATTAAATAAATAAGTTAGTGCTACCAATCCCTTGTGTGGTAGCTGCTTTAGTAATTTGGCGGTGATAAGGTCATATCCAGGAGCCTTTTTAAGGTTCATAGCTTTAATAATTGCTTTGATTTCGCCAGGACTAGTTGGTTTAATTGCTCGATATACATCTGTACTGCAATTAATTTAGTCTAGGTTTCCATTTCTTGGGTGAGGCTGAAATATATTAGCAATATATGACCCAAACTTGTCTGTTTTTTCCTTTTCGTTATGTGCCCGGTTGCCATCATTTTTCCGGATTGGGTGAATATGGATTTTTGGCCTCTTTAACTTGCACGTTGCTTTCCAGAGAGAATAATCTGGAGACAAGGGAGAAAGTGAAGAAATGTACTCATTGAAACTTTCGCTTCTTAAGTTCTCTAATAGTATTCGTTTTTTTTTTTTTTAGTTTGTCTATTCAGTTGTTTTTTGTCTAACGGGTGCCTATAGCTTTGCCATTTCTTTCTTAGCGCTTTTTTTTTTTCTATTTCACTATAGCTGAAGGATAATGTATACCTGAAGCAGGGTTTGGTCACTTAGGTGTACTAGATCAGGCTGATTCTTGTAGTATTGTTATGAAAGATTGTAAGGCATTTTCTGTTTGTTTTAGTCTTTAATGGTAATGTAAGGTTTATATTCTTATCAAATTTTTCTCTGAAATTATCCCAGTTAGTATCTTTATTGTGTAACCTCGGTTTAGCCTGTTTTGTGAATATTCTGTCGCTTTGAGTGATCTGAAGACAAGTCATAAATCGGATCAACTTCTATGTAGTAAGAAGCTCTTAACTATTAACAAATCGAACAAATCGGGAATTTTATTCCTATCTGCGGGCCAATATGTGGGTGTTCCGGCAGTCAATGCATTGCATCTATTAGCATCTAGCAATTTTTTGAGCTCCTTATCTCGAATTTATTTGCACAGATTACCTTTACATTAGTAGCCTGAGGTATTCTTCTTGAAACTTTTGTATTTCATAGTGTATTAAGTTATTTTTGATTACCACAGCTGATCCATCTGGGTAAGGTGTGGTGTATGTGTTATAACCTTAGATGTGAAAGTAATTTGTGTGTGTTAAGTGTGTTTCTGATATTAACATGATGTCTATATTTTTATGATTTAAAGTTCAAGTTCCATTTTATGATTTAGAATACCATTGACATTCCAGGTTACTACATTTAAAAAACCCATTGTTTATTTACTAATGTGGTTATTATTGTCTGAACAAGACTATAATCTGTGACTGCTGTGTTATCATTTTAAGTATGTTTTTGAATTCTTGGAGGAATCTATTTAAAACGTTTTCTATGGTGTTAACACTATTTTGACTATTAGTATGACTGTTGGTATATATTTTTGATTTGCTTGCAATATATGTATTTATAGGAATTTGTAGGAATTTTTATTTCCATATTTGTTTGGTTTTGTTTAATGCGCGATTGTTCATCATTAGTGACAGTATTATTTAGCTGAGGATGTTCATTTGAAGCCTGTGTCTTTCCAGCATTAGATTTTAGATTTTTTATATTTGTTGTAGTAGTTGGGGTTTTCTTTCTCTTGTTTAATAATTCTTGATATACTGTGCAACCTTTATAATTTGTGTGATTACCATTACAAAGGGCACAAACTGCTTCTGTGCTTCTATCCTTATTATATTTTACAGTTTCATGACTTTGACCACACTTCACACACTTGTATGGTCGATTACAATATGTTTTGATGTGTCCGTATAGTTGACATCTTACACACTGGACTATTGTGTCTTTTTTCCTCGGCGGTTTGAATTTAACCTTAGTATTTTTGAGTATTGTATATATCCCCATTGTTTGCTCTGGGTTCCAGATCGACGAAGAAAAGACGTAGTGGATATTTTCCAGTTCTGTGTCTAACATTAATGATATTTCTCACAGTATGGCCTTTTTCTTTGACAGCTTCAATAATATCATTAGTTTGTACAGAAGGATGTATACTTAGCATTCGGTCTTGCTTCAAATGGTAGGTATGATATATTGCATTTTCCTCCTTCAATGTTTCAATAACGCTTCTGTATTTATCTATATTATCAGTTGGTCACTTTCAATGACTCGCTTTCATCAGTAGTTTTATAACTAAATGCATCTATTCCTAAATTTTTCTCAATTTTTTCTTTTAGTTGTGGTAAATTTTGACAATTTGGTATAAATATAGGCGGAGGTTTTAAATCCTTTTGCATTGTATGAATTTCACTAAAAGTTGAGCAGATTTCATTTTGTAATGGAGCAAATCTGTTTTTTGTCAATTTATTTATTTTTTGTTCAGGTTCTGAAGATAGTGGGTTTGTTTCCTGTTATCTATTCCTGTTAGATCTATTATAATGTACTATTTGCAATTCTGGCTCTTTATTATTATTTGCCTCATTAATATCTTTAACTAATTTAAGTGCAGAAATTTTTCCACTGCTCGATTGAATGATAATATTCGTAGTATCGGTGTGAATAAAGTTATCTTTGTTTTATTACTAACGGATATATTTTCGTATAATGAAACATTATCACCTGATTTGATGTCTGTTTCCATTATTACTGAGGATGATGATGATGAGTGTTTGGTTTCATTCCGTTTTCTTTCGGGAGGTGGTGAGCGGATCATGCACGTGGCGCTGGAGGTATTTAAGAGACGATCAAGTTTATATGTAGTATTATAAGATAAGATAAAAAAGTACGAGTCGACGAAATATTAAAACAGATTTCTACGAACGCACTAGATAACGAGCGTAGTTAACAACACGAACGACATGAACAGTAAATAATAGTCATAAACATATATTAGATTGAAATTCCTTCAATACCTCCACTTTATTGGAAGGTATTCAGTTCCTCCGTACGTGAAGCTTTTCAAATGGCAGCGCGAAAATACAGCGAACACAAAATTATTTACGCCGATGTAGCCAAACGTAAGAAATTGTGCGGTTGCGCAATCCTCTACTGTAATAATATCGTACGATGTCCTCTTCCAGACATGTTTAGCGTGTTGACTGCAGAACTATATGCGACTCTCTATGCCATCGAAATTGCCGCCTCGGAACTCAAATGCAAGATCCTCATTTGTACCGATTCTTTCAGCTCTATTCGATATCTTTAGAATAAGCATAAATCATAACATCCTTTAGTCGGAAAAATTTTGACTCAGGCTGCATCCTATAAAGAAGAAATAATGATGATGTGGATGCCGGGCCATTGAGAGGTAGGTCAAAGCAGCTAAAGAATCCGCCAGCTTAACTCCAGTGCCAAACCTACCAATTCCAACAACGGATTTTATGGACCAGGTACGCAACCAGCTGAAGAGCCGAGCAACTGTAAGATTTTCAAACTTATTACTAAACCAGAGTGAACCTTTTTGTGATTTCTGCAACTGCCCTCTTACTATTCCTCACATCCTGTTATCATGCTCTTCTTACGCAACCCATCGTCTTGCTGCTGGACTTGCTTCATCCCTAACCGAAATCCTACAGTACACTCCGTTCGCTGAAGACGAATTATTTAGTCATTCGTGTCGCAGTTCATTTGGGTTCTTCTTTTTGCTATTATTTTTAACAACGTCAGTTTTTCATTAATTCTTCTTGAAACTTCCTCTTTGGTTACCTTATCTGTCTATTTTATTTTTAATAATCTTCTGTAATACCAGAGTTCTAATGGCATCAGTCTTCGTTTCTCGTCTTTCGTCATTATCCAAGTTTCGCATCCATATAGGGTAATGCTGAATATATATACCTGCAGCAGTCTTTTCCTAACGGCTAGACCTATGTTTCTCGATGTTAATAAGCTTTTCTTATTATAAAACGCTGCTTTAACTTGGACAATTCTGCTTTTTATATCTCTATCTTCGGTTATTACGCTTACCAAGTAACAAAATTCGTTTACTTGTTCTACTTTTTCTCCGTTAATATCGATATTAAATTGACTCCTTATATTATATTATATTTATTGCATACTAATATTTCGGTATTTATTTTGTTTATTTTCATATTAATTCCTGCAGCATGTTTTCCATTATACACTTTTATTCAGTTCTTTTTCTGATTCAGCTAATACAGCGATATCATCGGCAAATCTAAGCAATTTCCCCATGTATTGATGTATTCCTTTAACGTTTTCATTAGTTTTTTTCATCGCTTCTTCTATGTAAACATTGAATAACATGGGTGACAAGACATATCCTTGTCGTACACGTTTTTCAATTTTTGCTTTTCTTTCTTCATTTCTAATTTTTATAATCATCCGTTTATTATTATATAGATTGTATGTAATCCTTCTTTCCTTATATCTTAATCCCATGTTTAACATTATAAACATCTTTTTCCACTCGACATTGTCAAATGCCTTTTTCTATATCTATAAATCCTATAAATGTGTTTTTTCCTAGTAGCAGTATAAGGAATGTAAATTTATTTTAAAAAAATTTCTGAGTTTCAACATTTTTTTATACATATGCACTGTCCTTACAATTATGAACACAATAAAAAAAATCAGCAAAGTCGGTTGAGCCGTTCTCGAATTATGTTATTTAAAATATGTGGTAATTCATTTCTATAATTTATTTATACATTAAAATTTAGACTAACAATTATTTAGGAAATTATGGAACGTCATGTACGAATATTGTAGAGAATAAATTGATAAACAAATGAAATAAATCAAAGCAAGCTTCAAATTTCGTTTAATATAATAATAATTCAAAAACGTAAATATATGTTAGTTAAATTTTATTTGTCGCTACGTGTTAATTAAACGAAAAACAGCTTTAATAGATCGAATGTACTCAGTTCAAATAAAAACACATGTGGACAACTAGTTATTATACCATCACGAAAAATAATTAAAATCATAATTATCATTTTATATATATATATATATATATATATATATATATATATATATATATATATATATATAAAAATCTATATCTGTATATGATGAACGCGTGCAAATATTCTACAAGCAATTACGTTGACAAGTGCGGCGAATCCTCTCGATATGTAATTATGTTTACTTTTCTTCTTGTCCTGCTCGAAATATTCATTTGGAACGCCGTCGAAAATACTCATAGCGATAATAATAATAATGAAACTAACAACGACAACAACAACAGTAATAATAATCTTTTAAATTGTTTTCATCATCATTAAGTACCGTCTCCATATCGTAGGTAGACGACTACTTACCTATACATATTTTGTTGTACAGTGTAAGTAGCGTATAAGACAATCATTATATGGCGTTAATACACACACACATATATATATATATTTGTATATGGAGTGGAACAATCTCACGGTATGATATCAGTTTCCCGATTTAGCTTCCATCCAATAAAAAATTCTATAATAAAAAAAATCATTTGGTGTGAGAGTATTTCACAATTTGTAAGTAAAACATTTTAGCCATATATAATATATACGCATATAAATATTCTGTAATATCAAGCAATTGTAGCGGTAGCTTACAATTCAAAAATTGATATATACACGCGCATGTTGTGATAGCAGAGCTTTTTTTAAAATTAATTTTCAAAAGTGATTATAGATATTTGCGTATAATACATATTTATTTATGTATATATTATATTAACAATATATATATATATATATATATATATATATATATATATATATAATATATTATATATATATATATAAATATGTATGTGTGTGTATATATATAAAATATTGATGGACACGTGCGGTTATCGAGCATTATATATATATATATATATATATATATATATATATATATATATATATATATATAATCGCGCGCATATGATGTTACTGCCTTTACTGTATAACATATTTTTTAAGTATACAGACTCCCCAATTGCCTAGTCCGTTAGATTAACAATTTTACTTAATCGGTAGTCCCTAGTTGTCTTACACACAATAGTATTATAATTATTTATATTTTAATCGAACTCGGTACCTTCCTAATAGAAGTCCATGTTAGAGCTACTAGGCTGCTATTCTGACGACTTCGTGATTGTTTTACATGTTCGAAAATTTATTTTCGGTAAAGTCACGCTTTATTTGTATACACTCGAAACGGCAAAAATTATATATGAAAATGAAACGTGATTATACGGAAAATAAATTTGTAAATATGAATAACGTAAAAATATTTACAAATTTTAAAAATGTTTTGAATATCGTTTTTTTATTATTTTTATATGCCTCAAAGAAATTATCATCGATGCAACGTTTAGTATCGATCATTCGTATAATTAACTAATAAATAAAAATTATTAAATTGAAGTGTCATATATATGCATAAAAAATGGTAATTTGATAGTTTCAGTAGGAATTCAGATTACTCGTATTTCGTGTTCAAGGGTAATTATAACTTTAGTTAAAAAATATCAGTTCTTTTACATATTTACATGTATAATGCTTATTTAACTTTTACACACCTCTATGGGTAATTTTAATATATATATATATATATTGTGTGTGTGTGTGTGTGTGTGTGTGTGTGTGTGTGTGTGTGTGGAACGAAAAGAGAACTTATATTTTATGTTATATGTACAAGTACACAATAGAAATAAATTAAAACTAAAATTTCGACAGTAAAGTTTTTGTAGCCATTTTGTTTACATCTGTTGGTTGGCTGGCTGGTGTTTCATTTAACTGTTTCGTACTCGTTGTTAAATTGTCGACGGCGACTTAATAAGGTTAGGTTTACCATTTGTATGTATGTCTCTTGCGTAGATGAGCAAGGTAATTGTTAATACCTGGGAAAACATATGTCACGAAAGTTGTATTTTTCTCCATTAACTAAATTAATTATTATTTTTTTAAAATCTTTTTATTCCTTTTTTATATTTGATATCATCGTCGTCATTTTGTTCGACATTTACATACTAAATTGGTTAGTATTTAAGACACTAATTATATGCAAGAAAAGTGCGCGTGCATATATGACATTTACGAAGTCTGGTGTCGTTGCCTTCTTCGTGTGAATTTGGTTATATAATGATAATGTAAACTTTTCGCCGAAAGCTAGGATCGAATTCTCAGCCGTTGGATTGATAGTCGAACGCTCTATCACGCGGCATGTTACAATCAAAACTTTGCATCATGACCTACATGTCCCACATGTTACTGATGTGATAAAACAGGAAGTAATAAAACATGCGACGAAGTTACATGATCACCCTAAATGGACAACAGTCAATTTGCTTGATAATTCGTCAGAGCTGCGAAGATTGCAAGGAGTCAAACCATTGGACTTGATCAACTAAATCCCATTTGTACATTCTAGGCACTCCTTCGATGGAAGGAGTGCGAACATCATACAGTTATAGGAGAAAGAAGGAAAAAATATTATATATGGTTGTATTGTTTCGGTATCGTTGTCTAATTTATTGTTTATTATTCTATTACAAATTCCAAATCACCATGTCAGTTTGACAGTGCTACATGCCACACAGCGGACGCCACGATGGATATTATTTATGACGATTTGTAGAGTTATCTTTTGCAGAGATGACGTAAATTGACCGCTAAGATCGTGAAATTTGTCTCCGTTAGACTTTTTCTTACGGAATTTCTTAAATCGAAATCTATACTTGTACCCTCTCAAAGTCAACATTATCAATATTATCGCTCAAATTCAACCAAACTAATGACGTAGTCATTGAACATTAGACCACTCAGATCCGTGCGACCGTAAAATGACGTGGTTAACATTTGAATGACGTTATAATCCCATAGTGCCATACATGGCCATTCAAGTGAAAACAGACTTTCATTAATACCTGATAAACAGCTTGTTTTATTCCATCTTAACATCGACCCGATCCGATCTTATTGTATATTTTTGGGGATCCCGCAAGATATCTATCGTCACTTATGCTGCATCGGTTTGAGTTCATAGGGTCACTAATATTAAATTAGTTGACCTAGTACGAAGTGCGCAAAGACCGGCTCTTATCGATATGACCAAGTATATCGCATAACCACGAAGGTTGATCAGGTGTACTCCCGTTAGAGCTAGAAGTGTACTGTTGCGCTGTTAGATATTCTGCTTGTACGATGATGATTCGTCGGTAAGTATGGGTATAAATTTTGATGACCGGATGCGCCACCAGATCATCTGGCTGGAAAGCTGTCTAGGTATTTGGAAGGAACGGGTCGGCGGTATAAACATAAAAGGACTCTTCACAAGTTGAGGTGCGCCGGCTCGGCGAAGGTGGAGGGCCTTTCAAGTGAAATAAAATCACTGTTGATATCTTTTCCGCTTAATGTTTTTTAACTGCTGGGTCGTCAGTCAACCTTGAATTTAAAAACTAAAAGACGCATTTATCTCGCAATGATTGCGCCGATTTGGTGTTATGGTATTGAATTATATGGATCAAAATTATCTTCCCTTGGCAGTGCGACAATTGACTTATTTACTATTCAGCCGCGGCATCTTAATATCATACGTCTGGATTCCCGGTCATTCCGGAATTCATGCCGACACTCTGGCCAAGGAAGCCATTTTCTTCGGCTCTCTGGTGCCGGCAATTTCCACCACAGACCTGGTATCTCTTGCCAACATGGATATATCCTACGAGTGGTCATCGTGGCTAGTTAGTTCTTCCACCCCTAGATATTATCTGGCCACATCACCTACTCCCTGGTACTTTAATTTGTCCAACGTTCACCTCAACTTCCGAAAATTTATTACAACCATCGGGTTTACGTTCTGGACACAATCGTCTTCCGGCTCACATGTTTCGTATTGGGATTTCCAGTTCCCCATATTGTTCCCATCCAGCCGATTCACAAATTATCGCCGATGAAAACCACATCCTTTTCAATTTCAGTTTTCACACAACTGACCAACTCGTACTCCTGAATTCCTTAATATCCATCGGTTATCGTCCTCCTTTCTCTATCACTTCCTTAATTTTTTCTAATGACTCCCGTGTTTTCCTCCTTCTTTACAAATTCCTAACCAATTATAACTATTTACCAACACGTTAGTAGGTTGTAATTGCTCCTCAGCAGTGCTAAAAAAAAAAAAAAAAAAAAAAAAAGGTCAAAAAAGGGTTTGTTTTTTAAATAAGCGAGATATTTAGTTTTGTAATAGAGTGTTTATTTCCTAAAAATATTTACTGAACATTATGTAAAATTATCTTTAAAAAAATAATATATATAAATACACAAAACATTCTTTGTTTCAATTACTGTGCCCAAAAAATTGATAATGTGTGACTAAGACGTTAATTTTATATCGTCTACCATCTATACCGGAACAGTAAGCAACAGCGGGAGTGACATTATTTACTCGGTCACGAGTGTGTTTTTTCTTTTACGTTTGATAACTTCTGTGACAAGATGGAAAAACCCCATTAGCGATTGAAAAGATTATATATGTACATATATAAACACATATGTAGATATATATATATATGGTCGTGTAATACATTTCGCATGCTTAAATTTATAACTGTTCAATTATCATGTATATATATATATATATATATATATATATATATATATATACATGCGTGTGTGTGTATATGTAACGTATTTACACACTTCGTATGTTAATACTACATTAAAACATTCGTTATTATTTTACTTAAGAGTTTTAGCAATAGAAAATTTATTTAATTAGTAATAAACTAAATGTATCGTATTGTAACTAGAACGTTATTTAAAATGAACACCTCTACATTTCTAAATATTCGCCGTTAAAGATATTCTTCCGAAGACTTTAATACGAAATTATAAAAACGAAATCTAAACGAAGGAGTTGTTAATTGTCATAGTCGGTGAATCTATGGATGAAGTAAGCCGAAGAAGAAAAAGAAAATGTGTTCGCATAAATTAAACAACCATAAACTGACAAATATTAGTCGATCACATATATTTTTTTTTAATATTTTTTTTTTTTTTTAATTATTCATAAGGAAAAAATATAAAGCTACACAACCTTTTCTCCACAGGAAATCATGCGTTTTTGATAAAATAGTTAAGGAAATAATATAAGTTATTTTTAGATGACTAGATAACTTTAATGTGTTATAAAAATATTTTTAGAATTATTTTGCATCAACTAAATGCATCTTAGTTTAAAAATAAACATTGTTTTTTAGCTTTAAAACTTCGTGTACCGTATAATGGATAATGTGACGGAATGGGTTAAATTATTATATTTTGAAGAGCAAGAAAACATAATCAAATATTTAAATACGGGAGCAAAATTATAAAAAAGGCTACATATATATATATATATATATATATATATATATATATATATATATGTATATAATGTAAATTTATTTTTTCAGATACGACACTGCGATTAGTTTTCTATTAACAGTTCCAAAATATAGAAATCGAGCTGTAGAATGCGCCAAAGTTGAAGGATTGATATCGAATAAAAAATCGCGCGGAAAAAGCAAAGCTGAAACTAAAGAAGAAACTGAAGCCGTTATAAGGCGTATTCTGGAGAATAATATGGATATAAGGTTTTCAAATTAAAAATTTATTTTTTGCGATATTATTATTACTATTAAATCGTTGATTGTAGTGTAACTGGTTCGCGAATGACGCAACTTCAATTCGTTACAAGAATTTGGTTTTCCACTCTAGTTAATCCGGTTCGCGGAATATTAACTATTATCGCTATTAGAGTTTAAATTCAGTTAGTAGTAGCGTCTTTACTGCGAAATCTAATCGAAGAGGATAAATATTATTTCGCTGTAAAAATGCGCCACAGGAGATTATGAAAGAAACAAAAAAACTAAAGCTGGAAATAAAGAAGAAACTGAAGTTGAGAAAATAATGAAAAAATTGAAGCTGAAAATAAGAAACTGAAGCTGTTGTATAAAACGTATTTTTTGAAAATAAGATAGATACAAAGTTCCGTAAATTTAAAATTTATCGGTACATTTGTTTGAGATAATGAAAATATCATCTTTTCGATTAGTATAAAAATTAATTGCGTAACCTTACGAATATTGCAGATGAGCGCAAGTTTTGTTTTCGACGTTTTAATCGATATTTCGAATTGTTAATAACCGTTTCCCTTTACGATTTAGACGATTTAATTCTAAAGTTATTGGGAGAGCATCTTTGTATCGTCTTCTTTAATCATCTTGTAGCATTATCAATAGTCGCGGATATTCTGGTCTTGACCGGCCACCATATACCAGCAGATTAATCTATTCCTTCAGGCGACCGGCCTAAAGAACTTTAAACTCCGTTTTGTTAAGGTGGGTAATAATCGGTATGTCGGCTCTATACGTAATTGTTTTAAGATAGAATGATTTTTTTTTTATGGGTACAGAATTTTTTCACCCAAATTGGTATAAAATTATTAAAATTGATATATTGAACATTGATATTAGTTGATGCGATGTAATTATAAATAGTTAAATATTCACGAATGCGATTAATAGTAAGTAAGACATATTTATTGGCAATGGTACTTTGAGAGATATGATTGGATTATATAACGAAGATTGTTGAAAGCTGTAGTAAGAACATTCCAAGATCAACATTTGCTGTTTTATTGTCATTGGAAGGATGAGGGCAAAAAGGAGAATTTAAAAGATTGCATCGGTATAGAGCCGATGGAAGACGATTTTTTCTCTAAATTGTAATCTACATAAAGCAGTAATGAAACATCGAAGTATGTTATTTGGTACTTTTAGGTCGCTAAACCACGATTTTATGGGTATTCGAATCGATCTGTAATATGGTAGATAAGGATTAGACCGAATATTATTCCAATATTCTTTATGAGCAAATTTAATGGGACGAAAAAATCTGTTAAATGTGTATATGGGCACACCGTTATTCGAAGCGGGCCCGGCTTCTCTGTATCAGCAACAGTATTGCCAAATATACCAGAATGTCTAGGAATCCGGGAGAACCTAACGGAATTACCAGATTCTAACAGGGAGGAAACCAAAGTTCGGACTTTATATAAATAAGACGATGCTCGGGGATTACTTTTGATGATCCATTTAGCGAAGGAACTGCGGTATGACTTCCATCGTTTAATAGTACCAAGTTAGAATGATTAGTAGTGTTTATAATAAATAATTATTTATACTTTCATTTTACTGTCCACATTCCTCCTTTTTCAATACAAACTTAATTTATTAACAACATACTATTCGATGCCTACATTTTTTGCGGTGGAGATTTTTGATGCCACGCATTCTTCTTTAGGATGTAACAGGCATATAACCTTATAAACATTATCGATTGATTTGTTCTGTATACGCGACTGTAGCGGGTCATCTCGAAAGCTTAGATTTTCGCCACTGTTTAGACTACAGAACTCTGAGCCGTACCGAAATACTCGGTGTATCGACGTTTGTATGAATCTTTTCTTTATTTGGGCTTGTTACTTAATGGTCGTATTTTACCGTTATTTCCCTAATTTCTCGGAAGTTTGTCAATGGCTCGATAAAACGCAAAATTTTATTATTATTATTATTATTATTATTATTATTTTTAAAGCTTAAAGATGCATGCAATCTGTTCGGTTGAACAGTAGGCAGCACTGATCTGTTTAAAAGCTATAACGGGACACTTCCCAACTATCCCTTAATTTATCTTAGTATTATTATACAATGTAATATAATATAATATATGATATATAATATATAAACTAGTTGATCGCTACGGTCGATTTTCCAATTCGATCTGACTGCGTCTCTTCAGTCGTTGGAATTGCACGCCGTTACGTAGAATATTGACTGCTAGTGGATTGATGTGGGTTTGAAATCGATGCAAGTATCTTCTAGCGCAGTTTTTGACTACCTCTTTAACAGACGGTATACAGAATTATGTCGCGTGACGACTAATAATATAAGGATTGATAATACTAACACGACAATCAATGATCGATAATTGTCGAGGTGAAAACAAGACGTGAAGAATAAGATCTTACAATGAAGGGCATGAGCATATTGCAAAATCGAAACAACATTCGTTAATCGCGTGGGTTTAAAGCGACAAGCATTATTTTACATTCGGGGGTGACAATTTGTGACGTAGACTTTTATCAGTTTTTTCTAGTTATTTCGATCTTTACTTACCCATATTTAATTATTTTCTGCTACTATACTAACGGTCAAAGATATACCAATGTTCCTTTCCTTATTAATTTGCCACCATTCCAATGTGTTATCCATTCTTCGGATCGCGTGACTAAATCATCTCCATTTATACATAGTTACTCTGTTGGAGAATTGTATGTCGTTTTTGAAGTCGCTCATCGCATGCAAAAAAGTTGGATGTAGGTTTAAATCAAGCTTTCAGATTGATAACCGGCTGTTTGCGATCAACATTTTGGAGAAACTATACGAGGTTAGTAGTATCGGCCTCTCGGACATAAGGCGAGATGCGTGATTGCAAGAAAAGAAAGATTGAAAGGTGGAAATGATAGCCGCCACCCATTATATGAATATGATAAATTAGCAGAACCGCGATTAAAGTCCAGATATAGTTTTTTACGAACTGCCGAGCAAAACACTGCGGGGTTATCGAAACATCAAGCACGGAATAGAAGAGAGCCGGGGAGAATAAAGAGCGAATCACTGCCTAGCGGGGCAGCCAATTAAATATGTACACCCTTCGGAAAAACCGGCTAAGAAGTGGTGCAGCCTAAGAAGTGGTGCAGCGCGGACTAAGTATAATTTGAAGAAATAGAATATAACGGACTGCAACAAACTGCGGATCGTGATTACTAATTAAATTGTCCCTTCAGTTGTAAATATGAGCCGGAAAGCCTATATGACATAATTGACGACAGATTAATAGTGTTTCTTAATTATTGGGCACCATTTGGTTGGGATATAAGTTACTCAATTTATAGTTTTGATAACAGTGATAGTTTTATGGTCCGATCGAATACCCGCAAAAAATATTATACATACTCACACACACACACACATATATATATATATATATATGTCGCGGTGGCGTAGTTGTTAGAATGCTTGACTACGGTCGGGGGTTCGAAACCAACACGCGTCATAGAAAGGTTTTCATCATTATTTAATTTTGAATTATCACGGAGAAGGCAGTGGCACCCCACTCCGTATAACATCATGTGCACGCGCATCTGCGTCGCATATAAATAGTGCCTTGAATGCTAGCTCATTTTGTACGTGAAAACAAACGTACAATGACTAGTCACGACGTTCGGCAATATACGATGATGATGATGATGATATATATATATATATATAATAGGGCTTAAAATTAATATAAATAAAACTAAATATATGTGCAATGAACTTGTAAGAAATAAATATAAGGATATAAATATAAACACACAAAAAGTGGAAATGGTTGATAAATTCATCTACGTAGGATAATTAATTAAAGTAAACAACAACTTAGAAGGTGAAATATCTAGAAGAATACAATTAGCATGGATGGCATTCTCAAAGCTTAGAAGCACACTTAGGGAAGTTAAAACACCGATAAGCCTGAAAAGGCGTGTGTTCGATCAGTGCGTTCTTCCAGTTTTAACATATGCTAGTGAAACATGGATATTAACCAAAAAAAAAATGGAACAAAAAATAAAAGTTAATCAGCGAAAAATGGAAAGGTCTATGCTGGGGATCACTCTGATGGACAAATGGACGAAAAAGTGCATACGAAAAACAACCAAAGTTAAAGATGTAGTAAGTATTATTAAACATAATAAATGGAGATGGTGCGGACATGTGGAGAACCGCAGACCGCTGGATAAGTGCGTTAACATCGTAGAAATCTGAGAGCAAACGAGCCTTAAGACGACCAAGGATACGGTGGACAGATGAAATCCAAAAGTTCAGGCTAAATTTGTGGGATGAAACTCAATATCGCGGCGTCTGGGAAAAGTTGGGTGAGGCCTTCGTCCATCAGTGGACTGATAATGGCTAGTGAAGAAGAAGATGGTTTAGTTTATTCCTGCTACTTGATGTATACACGTGATTGCAATTTAAATAACTGTTTTACATACATACATACATACATACATGTATATATATATATGTGTGTGTGTGTGTGTATGAACCTATATTAATCAACCGTGGACTAATGTTTCTGATTTTGAGAAAAAATAATTTGTGGGTGAAAAAAATATTTGAAAGAATTCAAATTATTATAAGGTTAATCTAAGAGTTCGTGTGTAATAGTAGATGGAAATTCAGTTACGTCAATAACAAAAATTTAATTCCAAGAACCATTATTTCGACTAACGTAAATATTTCTCGTTGATACTTTTAAAAATTAAAAGCAAAAGCAGGAATTCCGTTATATTTATAATTACATCCTTGACCGACCTCTCGCTGTGGGCTGTTTAATGTTCAGTTAATTAGCGATTAATTTCATTTATTCCGACAAATAGGAACTGTAGCCATTTTTTATTCTCCATCACTCCACATATTCATTTTCACAGATATATATATATATATATATATATATATATATATATATATATATATATATATATATATATATAATCTCTCGTGACTCGCGAACGAGTATGAGGATATATATATATATGTATGTGTGTGTGTGGTTTATAACTTGTTTCTTTTTAGTTCTTTCCAGTCCTAAAGATGATTGGACTTTATTACCGTTTGTAGAATTACTTTTGTACTATAGTGTAATGTTTTTTTTTTCGTAAATAATGATAATAATAATAATAATACACAAACACAATTCTAATACACAATATACGTGTAGTTGAATTAATAGGTGGTAAAAAAAATGCTTTACTCTTAGTCGATTAGTCAGCGTAATGAATCTATTAACGAGGAATTAATTAACGTATAGGTTAAGATTCCAATATTAAAAAGTAGTTACAGAAATAATAAAAAAAATATATACGTTTCTTAAAATAGTTATTTTTATTTTACGCGTATCGTCATCTGCAGTCGTCACTCATGTAATTTTGTGATTTCCCACTATTCGTCGCGATCCTCTGATTGTCATTCGCGTTCTGAAAATGGTCAACCGTGTTCTACGCAACATCTGTCCATCTCGTAGATATACGGGACGTATGGTGGTCATTTCACATTAATTTTCTCGATGGCGATCTTATGTTACATCCCTTCTTGTTTTCTTACTATATATCCGAACAATTCTAGCATTCTCATTCTGGTACAATCGTTTTTGTTTTTTTAATTCTTTGTATACGCGCAACTGTTCAGAAAAACAATAAGTGCGTTTGCTGAATGAGCATAACTTATCGAGGATGTAAGGAGAAACGTTCCAACGAGCACACTCCCGATAACAATGTACAACTTAGGTGTTCAACATATCTCGAGGCCTGCGGCGCTTAAATCTTCTGTTGCCTGATAATTGACGTTCTGCCAAGGCCGATATAAGGACATTATTATTGCTGGTTAGCTCGTTGTCGAATTTTCTGTATGTAGTCTTCACAACCTCTGTCATTATTGATGCGTTCAAATACCGATGGATGATTTTATTTGATACGAACCACGGAGCATTAATTATCTTCCTTAAGATTTTTGACTGCGTGCATTGTACTCGCTTCATATTTAATGGCTTGCACGAACCCCATAATTCTGATCCATACAACCAAATTGGTTTTAATGGAGTATTATATAGAAGGACTTTGTTCTTGATATTTAATTTGAATCGTTGATCTAACAGTCGCATCAGTACTGTATATCTTCTGCGTAGCTCTGGATTCTTAACAGTTAAATGGTATCGTCATGTCAAACGTCTATCGAGGTAGAAGCCAAGATAGCGGACACGGTCAGCGCTGGGAATAACTGCGTTATTAATATATATTGGACTTTACGTTCGACTTCTGAGTGTGAATGTAACATGATGACATTTACTGACATTTAATTCGCCATTTCGTAAATCATGGTTCAAGTTGGTTAACATGTTAATGCAAGATTGTGGAATGATTGAACAGGATCTCCATGTCTTGACAGTGTTACAACATCGTCTGAAAATGTACACATTAATGTGTCAGGATGACGGGGTATATCTGCTTCGTAGACTACATATAGTGCTGGTTTAAGTATACTGCCCTGAGCCACCCCGGCACCAACACTGTAGTGGGTGGAGAAAACGTTGTCTTCTTTGACACTGAAATATCTTTCCGATAGCTAAGACTTAAGTAATAAATAAAGGTTATAGAAGCCCTTCATGCCACACACCCTGTTAAACGCTTGAGAAACGTCCGGAAATATACTAGTACAGTACTGCTTCTCCTCGAAAGTGGATGATATCATATCAACAATACGGTGACACTGATGAATAGTAGAGTGTGATCGTTTTGGAAATCGAACTAGTGAATAATATCGTATTTTAAAACGTATCGAGAACCCATTATAATTAGCGATTAAAAAATTCTTAAAATTTCAATATATTCTTCTATCGCTAATTATAATGGGTTCTTGATACGTTTTAAAATATGATACATCTTATTTTGTATCGCAAATATACTGTCCGGGTTATAGCCTCGTTTACAGTCTACTCTATTTTTAGGACACAACATATAGTTATTAGTGTAAAAAAATATCCAAATGGTGTATGGGTAAGGCACGTGGAATTTGAACGAAAAAATGACCACTTTTAATCATGTTTCTCCATTAATATATTAATAGATTGAGGAATTAAAAACAAGAGTTACTTTGCGTGGAATATCGACTCGCGTTTATTTCTTTCCCCGTTCTAAATTTTAAATCCGAACAAAAAAAAGTCACCGTTACTTAAAAAAAAGACCCACTAAAATTTTGAGAAAAAAAGTACACATAACGCAAATACAGAAAGAGAGTGCGCGGTACACAATGCCGAACAGATAACTCGTTTGCTATTATGAATATGACCGATTAATGAGTAATCGGAAATATTCGAAATGTGACTCATTACATCCATTCGAATTAGAGAAAGGCAGTGATTCACTACTGCCCATTGCAAATGTATCGCGTAACAATCAAAAATTGACTCAGTGCCGCTGCGCGTTCTACGAAGCGTTAATTTTCTACGTCGCAGTTAACGAAAATTATATATAATTTATTTAAATGAATTTTTTTTTTAATTTCAAAATTTGGAATAATCCTTTTTAATTAATGAAACTTACGATTAACAATCGTATAAAGTATTGCTAAACGATGTATCGAAGTGAAACCGCTTATGAAATATTCAGAGTGATATAACGCCGATAAATTGAATTATTGGGAACTGAGCTGTGTTTAGGTAATTATTATAAAATATTTTATTTGTTTATAAAGGGGAGAAAATCGCGGTAAATAACGTGAAATGTAACTATTTTCGTTATATAACTTTACGTTAACAAATAATTTACCGAATTATTCTTTTCTTTAGTTAAAACGGTCCACCGTTTTTTCTCCTTTTTTTTTCTTTTTTTAACCGGCAGTTTGAAAAAAAACGATGGACTAAATATATCGTGTAAATAAAATATAAATACAGTAGAAATAACAGATTGTCCATAACCCGTTTAATTAAGTTTATGGAAACAAACTGTGTTTTACAATATTATAAGATTAAATTTTTAAAATTATTTTCGCGGCCGATATTTATAATTAGATAAAATAATTTCGGAATAACCGCGTACAATTTAGAAAAAAACGATTTATTAATAATAAAATAAAACAATATTCTGATGATGAGCGTGGCATGTTGCTTGAAACGTAAACTCGGGTTTATTAATATTAATATATTGTTTTATTTTATTATTAATAAACCGTTTTTTTTTTTCTAAATTGTACGCGGTTATTCCGAAAATATTTGATCTAATTATAAGATTAAATTAATTCATATATACGCGTATCAAGGCTAGGTGCACATTTATACTACGATGATTTATTTCTGCAAGGGTGAGAGTGTTAAAAGTTTAATTACTAATTGATCTGCTGCTCTATTATCGCTAAAATCTTTATTACAATGATTTCAGCCGAAAAGAGTGTGCTAAAAAAGTTACATGTTACTCACGGTGTGTGTGTGTGTGTGTGATGTTATACTTGTATAAATCATCTTTAAATAAGTTGTGACCCGTAATAAATTGTAGGTTAAAAAGAAATTATGTGTAAATGATGTATTACTGATTTTTTTTTTTTGGTTTTTTCAATAGCTGAGGAAAAGTTTTTCAGCTATTTATATTCATTCTACTGTGATTGAAATTTATTTGTATAACGTTTATCTAATATACAAACTGTTTTAACGTCAAAAGTTTTTGTTCAACGATTGAAATAAGGTTGTCGATACTTTACGTTACCGAATTCGTGATCTGAATATATATATATATATATATATATATATATATATATATATATATATATATATATATATATAACAACAACAACAACAAAGTATATTTGCATAAGTAATAAACATTAAAGAAAATATAACATAGGTTGTAAACATTGTGTACCGGGAACACCTTACCACAATAACACAGTAACAATATAAAGAATAAACCAAAACAAAACGTTAAATACTGCAGGAAAAAAGCAAATAAAAACCTGCGGCTAGAAAATAAACACGTTTTCTAATAGTAATACAAGATAGTATAGAAACTTAAGTCTAAGCTGCAAAAATATTTTGTATAGGTTGTAAGTTCTTAAATGAATACTATGTATCGCACATGCATATACACATACACATATAAAAAGTGGATGACACAGGTGTCGAAGGTGCTTACTAAGTAAAGGGGTTAAATTATAATTAAAAAATTAAAATTAATTACTACATAATGTAATGTTTAAGTCGCCTGTGTTTATATTTGGAATACATGAAACGAAGTTGCTTAGAATCGTAATTGGCAATCGAGGAGACGAGTACATTGTTTTGGTGAGAGCATTTAATAATAAAGTCAGTCGATAGGTTTAGAACAAAATCTCTAATATAGGGCAGGTCAGTAGCTTCGTGCATACTGTCGATTCTGGCATAGCGAGGTGCATTGAGAATACATCTGAGGCATCTGTTTTGAATGACTTGTAACTTGTTAAAGGAGGTTTTTGATATAGAGCTCCAGGAAGGACAAGCGTAGCAAAGTATTGGGCGGATTGGTGCTTTGTAGAGGATTATCTTGTTGTTAATGTTGAGGAAGGACTTGTGATTTAGAATGGGGTACAAGGAACAGAAGGCATTATTTGTCTTGATTGTGATATTATTTATGTGTTTAGTGAAAGTAAGCTATTGTCGAGGATTACACCAAG
The DNA here is from genome assembly GCA_032883995.1 of Coronaproctus castanopsis. Lineage (NCBI taxonomy): Eukaryota > Metazoa > Arthropoda > Insecta > Hemiptera > Monophlebidae > Coronaproctus > Coronaproctus castanopsis. The sequence goes on from CM065054.1 coordinate 25,694,363, forward strand.
ATAAAGAATCTTATCGCACCACTCTAAAGTGTTTCCCTGTACAATCAGATTGTCAGGTAGAGCAGGTCTTCTGCGGGAGAAGAAAATAGCTTCGGTTTTGTTCGGGTTTATGCTAATTTGCCATTTATTGTAATATTTAAGTACCCGCGATATCCCATACTGAAGTCTATTACAAATTGTGCTAGGTCTATAGGAGCTGCAGAATATCGCAGCGTCGTCTGCAAATAGTCCCACTTGCGTGTTGGGTGGGTTTGGAAAATCATAAAGATACAGGGAAAACAAAAGTGGTCCGATAATACTGCCTTGTGGGACACCCGCAGAGCAGGATTTGTGAGACGAGACAGCATTACCTGCAGATACATAAAAAGATCTATTGCCTAGATAACTATTGATTAAGTGAATTAAGCATGTTGGAAAGTTACATTTTATCATTTTATGAAGAATACCCGCGTGCCAAGTTGTATCGAATGCTTTAGCAACGTCAAAAAGTACCATGCCGGTATGCTTATTTAAGTTGAAGTTATGGGTAATGGAGTCGGTTATTCTGCATATTTGTTGGGTTGTAGAGTGATGAGAGCGAAAGCCGAATTGAAAGTTTGGAAATATGTTATTGTTGTCGACATGGGATAATAATTTAACATAAATCACCTTTTCAGCAACTGTACTTGGGTTTCTCAGTAGACTAATGGGGCGGATGTTGGCAACCTGCGAAGGATCTTTATCGTGCTTGGGCAAGGCGATGGTTTTGGTAAGTTTCCAGCTTTGCGGGAAGTATCCCAGTTTAAAGATACCATTCATAATATCTGATAATACAACAATGGTGGAATGAGGGAGTTTCTTGATTATAAGTAATGATATATTATCAGGGCCTACCGAGTACTAGGACAAATTACGTTAACACAATTTTGGGAGTGTTAGTTATATGTAGATACGTCTTAGTCCTGCGTAGATACCTCTGAACCTCAGACTGGACTTTTTTGCCCTGAAATTTGGAGGTTAATTGTAAGTTCTGTCCGTGAATTTTGAAGTAGTGAGCAGCCAGGACCTCTGCTTTTTCTATGTCAGTGTAATCATAGTCACTTGAGGACGGGTTGCAGAAGGGTGGAAGAGACTTACTGTGGTGAGTAAGATTTTTAGTCACCTTCCAAAGACTATTATCCATGGGGTTCAGCGTTGTGAGGAATTTATTGTACTTTTCGCTTTTGTGGTTTTTGAGGCAGATATATATATATATATATATATATATTATTAGAAATATGTTTTTCTTTTTCTATATCTGAAATGGTTTGATTCCTGCAATGACAATAGCCAAATAGCCGGTAGTTCTGTAGGATTTAATTGATCATAGTTTTTTGGACACTTTTTAATACGTTTTGAAATTTCTTTATTTTTAACATATCTTTATATATATATATATATATATATATATATATATATATATATATATATATATATATATATATATATGACACTGCCATAAGTAATGTCGGTTCACTTTTAATATAATCTTATTCCCTTTTTTGTAATTTAAACGGTTATTGTTATCATACAATTTGTTAAATATAATTAAAAATTTATTTATTTCGCTAGTAGTGTATTGGAAGTGTAAATAAAATTTTACGTAGTTATCTATTAATTACACCTAAGTATTTAATTTGACGAATCGTGCTAATTCTAATATTTAATCCGTGTTGCGCTAAGTTTAATGCTTAATTCTTTAATTTTTCGTTAAATATAATTTGACTTGGAATCGTTTATATTTAAATTATATTGTTTTCTGACGGTAATGTATAAAATTGGAAAATTTTGTTTTTTTTTTTAAGACATTTTCACACTTGTCAGCAATTACTATTGCGATATCATCTACAAATGTAAATACCTGCACATTGTTTATTCGATATTACGCATTTGTGAGAAAATTATGTTTCGCAAGTATGGTCCTGAAACAGACCCTTGTGATACCTTGTAGTGGTTTCTAGTTTGTTTTTTTTTTTGAGCAATTTCCAATTTGTGTAAAACGGTATAACGTTAAAAAAAAATCTTACCGATCTCTGCGTCCTTCCTTGCTTCTTCGATTTTCTAAACTAGCTATATAGTCTTTTCAACACGTTCTGTTGTTCGATATGTTCGACCATCATGTTAGATAACTATTGCTGGAAACAGTTCATTGTTCTGCCTGCGAATAACTATATATATATAGCTATTATGATTATTATGATTATTATGATTTTTACGATTTTATTGTAAGTTCGGTTGAACGATACGATTGGTTTATGTGTAGCGCATTTTTTTATGTCGGTTACTTCGGTGCACATTAATTCTATCTTTACAATTTTTTGAAGTCTTAATCTATTTAGTTTGTTAAATATATACGTAATTGGTTTTTAGATTTCTTTTATACTTTTTGCGATATTAATTAATACAGCGCGAATGTTTGTTCTAATAAATAAAAGTTTAATAAGTTAATCATAAAAAAGTGTAATAAATTATGTATAAAAAAGTTTAATAAATTAATTATAAAAGAGATTAATAAATTAATTATGAAATATATCCCAACTTTATTGTTGGATTTCATTTTTAAATAAATGAACAATTCAATTTAGAGAATTCTTTATTTTTGCCTTATCCATCTATCTATCTGTATATGTATATATATATATATATATATATATACATATATATATATATATATATATATATATATATATATATATATATATATATATATGTTTCAATTATTTTTTGCTGTCATTATAAGTATAAGTATAATTACTTCTTTTATTTATTACGGGTCTTTGTATTATTTCTGATGTACGGCGAGCCAATATATATATATATATATATATATATATATATCACGTTATGCCCATCTCAACCCACTGCTGGGTGTAGGCATATCCCAGACATTTCCAACGATTCCGGTCTTGTGCAACCCGGATCCAACTGATCCCTACATGTTTGGTAATGTCGTCTCGTCACCGTGGTGTTGGTCTGTCCCTTTTCCTTTTTGAATACAATGGTCACTCGTGGGCTGGGATTGATCGCCATATATCCCTGTCCTGGATGCATATATAAAATACGGAAATTTGTAAAATAAATAATTCTTGTGCTATTATTTATATAGGGGTGGTTACGCAAAACCAAAAATATTGGACATATTTTTGATACAATTGATTCTATTGCCGTATACATCGTTTCGTTATTTAAATTGGTACTTTTGTTGGATTTGGAAATATAATATACGAAAACAACCGTACGGTATGGAAGAAAAATTATACCTAATTCGAAAAAACATGAAAATGGGAGTGACACAATTCGAGGTGCGTAGATACGCTATTTTTAATATTTTTACATTTCTATTATAATTATTGTTCTTCTTCTTATTATTATAAATATTACTATTAAACAGAATAAAATAATTTCAAACCGTTTTACACTATATGTAATAATAAACACAATCTATTAGTTCACTGGAGTCAGTGAAACTATTAGACTGTTTTTATTAAATAAAAATATTTGATACGGTATAAAGGTATTTTATTATCACCAAGTAAGCACTGCAAAAATATAATATTACTGTTACTGTTATTACGCACAACCCGTTTAGAAGAATTACAAGATGGTTTTTTTTTTTTTTTTGCATACAATCTCTGCTAGGTGGATAATAAGTAGCACTGTTATTAGATGAATCGAATATTAACAGAACGCTGTCCAACGACAGCCATTCTTTATTTGATAAACATTAGTTAAGATTGGCTATATAGCTCCATTTGCGTCTTTACAGACGTTGAAATTGAACGCTGTTTCGGCTGCTAGTGGATTTACATGGTGTTGTAATCGCTGGATATATCTCTCACTGTGGATTTTGAGAGGTTCCTTTACAGTTGGCATGTGAAAGTCCTTATAAAGATCGTCATTACGCATATACCACGGGGCACCCACAATGCTGCGCAGAATTTTTGCCTGAAAATGCTGGAGTATTTTTATTCGCGAATCGCTGGCTGTTCCCCAGATTTCTATACCGTAGGTCAATATTGATTTTAGTTCAACTTTATATAGTAGAACTTTATTTTCTACAGACAGTGATGAGTATTCATCAACCAGCTCATACTTCGCAGTTTCAGATCCAGTTGTTTCCGTTTGGCCAGAATATGATCTTTCCACGTCAAACGTTGATCTAAATGTAGTCCTAAATATTGTAATTTTATTTACTGCTGGAATCGTTCTTCCATTTAACTGGATTGGCCCCTTTGGAAATTTTTTTATTTAATGTAAAAGGAAGGTGATTCGACTAAGACTCGTTAACTGTAATTTTCCATAGTTTAAACCACTTCTCCAGCTGCAGAAGATGATTGTGGAGATGATTGGGTAGTAGCCGTTAGATTATAGTCGAACTTGGCTGTAGTAGTGTATTTGTTTTCCGGATGTATATATCTGGTATAACAACGGACCGCGTACACTGCCCTGAGACACACCCGAGCGTATAGCATATATTTGTGATCGAGCACCGTTTATATTAACTTGAAAGTATCCGTTAAGTATGATTGTAACAGTGTATAGTACTGGAGTGGCAAGTTAAGTTTTAGCTTGTATAATAGACCTATATGCCGCACGTTGTCAAAAGCTTTCTCAATGTCGAGGAGCACCATTTGTTGTTTTCGAAACTACTGTTGATTAAGTTAAACGAGATGAAATTAATTAAATTCCGAGTCGAGAAATATTCGTAATAATGGCAAATGCGAAGATTAGAAGTGTGAAAGGAGGAAGTACATCGAAGCTGCGAGAGTGCCTGAATATGTGAAATTTCATACTAGAATTCGAGCTTCACTCGCGGATGTTATATTTTATAATTATCCTCTTTTAGTATTAAGAAAGAGTTTAAGAAATTACAAGCGCCACCGTGAATCTCTAGTTAAGTATAGTTAAGTGCTTTATTAATAAGAAAGTACGCTATGTTAAATCGTTCCTCGAATTTCTGAATAATTAAACTTTCGAATAGCTGTTTTTACATATAAATTTCGATTATTCCTTTTGTGTAATTTTCTTTCGATGTATAAATTTTGATTATGCTTTTTGTATAATGTTTTAATTTGCGTTTTACATTTTGTATGATTTGTATTTATTATTTATAACTTACTGAATCATCAACATTGTGATTGTTCATCCTGATATGTATTTCTAATTTAAAAAAAAAAAAAAAAAAAAAAAAAAAGTGATTTTGTGTGTCGCATAATTCATTAACAGAATGTTGATAATATTTCCCTATCCATCCATCGTACTAGTTATACACGTTTAATAATTATAAAAAAACAAACAGGAAAAACAAAAAATAAAATAAAATGCAAGAAAATATTTATTAATTCAGATGTACAATATTACACACACACACACACACACAAAAAAAAAAAACGACAGTGAAATATCGGATTATTTTATATCTAATAGTTTTTTCACTTTGCTTATTTTTCCTAACATTGCACGCTTAAATTAAGTATTACGTTTAAATTTCATTTAAACGGCGTTCGCGCAGTTTTGCGTATAGTCGGTTGTAATTTTATATAGTTTTCGTTTTTTTTTTTTTTTTTTTGTTTTTTTTTTGTTTTTTTTTTTTGAAAATTAAATAAATTCAAATTCGTAATTATTATTATTATTAAAAACCAACGAAGTAAGGAATGTAGTACGTTATTTACAAGTTGCAAAACGAAATTAAATTACATAAAATAAATTATAATAACTATCAATAATCTAAATAAAGAACGATATATAAGAATTATTTTTTTTTTACAATTTGCAATTCTAAACAAGTTTTTTTTTTTATATCGTTAAACAATTATTTATTTATTTATTTAATGAAGCCACACAGCCAATTATAGTGTGGGCTTATAAATCAAATAATACAATGAATAATTTTTTCTGAATTATAAAATTAAAAGTAAAACAAATAAAATACAAAAAAATACATCGAACACATTCACCAGCCTCACACCCATTAAACACACCAGAAAAACTACACGCATTCACGAGTCTCACACTCATTAAAACATGCATCATTCATAATTCACACAATCTTACTCGAAATAAACGGGCGAATAATCTTTAACAAATTAATAAATACAATATATTAACGTATATACTACATGTACATTAGTAAAGAAACACATAAACACCCACCACATAATAACAATCTAGAACCATTGGAATAGACAACAGCGAAACTTCTCATCGCAAAATATGTTCGGGAAGCAACTTATTAAAGAAATATCTGTTCATCAAAGTATATATCCATACAGGGAAATATGTTCAAAAGGGAATTATACAATCAGAAAGCTGACGAAAACGATTCGATCGCCTATTTGGTCTTGGTAAAACGTAGGAGACGGTTGATGTTAAATACTCACTATTAACTCTACCATTGCATACATCATGAAGAAATCTTAATTTGGCTATTTTCCTTCTGTAGTGTAAAGACCTCACACATCCATTATATTTCTTAATATATCGTAACTCATATATTTAGGGTAAATACCTGATATACGGTAATATAGATATTTTAAAAATTTACACCGAATTTTGTCAATTAACCTCTAATGTATTTATTATAATACGGATCCCAAATATAAAGCGACAGTAGCGTCCATGGATCTCTAAATGAATTTCTTATAATAAAACCTAGCATTTTATAAGAGCGATTAACAACATCGCTTACATGTATTGAAAATTTTAAATTGTCATCAATATTAACTCCGAGATCCCGTACCGCAGATTTTTTAATTATCTGCTTACCATTCATCGTGTAAGTGAACGAGTACCTATTTCTACAGAAACTCATGTGGACGCATGGTAAATGATTTTCTTTGCTCCACAGAACCAGCTTATCTAGATCTGTTTGTAATGTAAAGATTCACAGTCAGCTAGTGAAGATATAGGAGCATAAATTTTGAGATCAGCAGCAAATAAAAGAAATTTTGAGCAAAGGTTCTTTCCAATATCATTGATAAAAATTAGGAATAGATGGGGCCCAAATTCGAACCTTGTGGAACCCCTGAAGTATTTGAATATGTATTAGAATGGTAGCCATCATACACAACATAGCTCTTACGGTTATATAAATAGGATTCTAATAATATTATAAAATATTTGACAGTCCAAGCAACTTTAGTTTATTCAGTAGATGTGAATGACTAACTGTGTCAAATGCTTTACTAAGTTTGTTATAGCATATCTGGTTTCGAACTCGTGAAATATTTTGTTATCGATTAATACTCCTAACTTTATTATTAAAAAAAAGAACTACATAATATATACACATATATACATACATACATACATATATGTATATATATATATATATATATATATATATATATATATATATATATATATATATATATATACAATTATTAAACAAGAAAAATTTGTTAAAATCATTAAATTTTTATATACACAACTTTTTTCGGTTATTAAGCCATTATCAATTGAACATAAAAATAAATACAATTTCTAAAAATTAAAATGAAAAATAAAATAAAATTTAAGATAATACTTAATTTAGATGTACAATATTATAAAAAACATGAAAAAACAATTAGATGTAAATATATCTTATATTTCAGTTTTTCTATCTTTTGTAATACTGTGTACATCTAAATTAAGTATTTTCTTACACTTTATTTTATTTTATTATTTTCTATATTTTTTATATACTTTTTTTTTTTAGGTCCACTTGATAATGGCTTAATAGCCGAAAAGCGTGTGATCATTTTATATATAAATATTAAGAAATTTTAATTCCTTTTTTGTTGTTGTTGTTTTCTAGTTTTTTAAAAATCACCACATTCCACACTGTTCAAATTCTACGATTATTTATTGTCATCGTTATTAATATATATCATCTGTTTGGGCTAATTTTTTTTTTTTTTTTTTTTTTTGTTTTCTGACTAATTTTTTTACCTACCTACCGCTGTATTTTCATGATTTTTTCTTTGTAGTGGTAACACCTAACGATAAAGTGGATTTTTTCCTGACTTCCGATTAGTAAAAGTTCCGTCCAAGTTCGTTGAGCTTGATTTTTTTTTTCTTTAATCGAACTAATTTTTTGTGTACTTTTAATCGTTTAAAAAATTAATGACGATAGCGTTAATATGGCGTCATAAATAGAGCGAAAATAAATGCTCTAAGATTTTACTTTACTTTCACTTACTTCTAAACTAAATACATTCTTAACCGTGTATATGCGTGATGGAGTAATAATAGTAGTAATAATAATAATGATATATACGTAATCCAGTAATGTGAAAGTTATCGTATCGCTACATCGTACACAATTGTATTTGGATTATATCACTGCCGTTCGTGATGCTTCAATGGTCCTTACGAAAATTCATTTTTTTAAATGCGATAATTCGCGCGCATCTATATTTCTATATATTATATAAGTAAATGAATACCCGTGTGTGTGTGTGTATGTGCAAGATTAATACAACTAACGCGAGCAGCGTACGTTAAATAAATGTAGAAATTCGAAGTATTTTCAAGCTTCGATAAATATGACGACTTATTGTCGTTAAATTCGAGTATTTTATGTTGATATTGTAATTGAGTCCGCGTAACAATTAAAATCATGTATCTTTGTGTACAATACAGGATATATATATATATATATATATATATATATATATATATATATATATATATATATATATTTAGCAAAACAAAATAAAATCGAAGTTAATCACTAAAAAATTTTTATTACATAAACACAAATACGAACACGAAGCTTTTCGACTATGAAGTCATTTTCAAGCGATTGTTAAAAATGTTACAAATAAACCAAAGATATTACTAAAAAACTTTTATAAATATCGATACATTGAATAGCCAGATATAAATTTTTTTTCAGATATAGTTAATATGTATAACAATATACCAATAGATGAAGTAATAAGATATATAGAAGATAATAAAATGTATAACAGTAGGTTTAAAAATCAATTTATAAATTTATTAAAAATTGTATTAAATCGAAACTATTCTAAATTTAATGATAAATACCACAAACAAGAAGAAGGATTAATAATGGGTTCACCTTTATCACCTATTTTAGCAGAAATATATATGAATAAACTAGAGAACATAATATCTCGAGAAACTAATATATTTAAAAATAATATTAAATTTTGGGGAAGATATGTAGACGATATATTAATTATTTGGAATAACAAGTTGGAAACTTATGAATTAAATAAATTTATAATAGAATTAAACAACTTTAATAAAAACATTAAATTTACAGTAGAAATAGGTAATAAAAATATAAATTTTTTAGATTTAAATATTAATATAAACAATAATATATTAGATATTGATATATACAGAAAACAAACACTAACTGATGTAATAATTACAAACGATTCTTTTCATGCAAAATCGCATAAAGTAGCTAGTTTAAGAAATTATTGTAATAGAGCTAAAATTATTTTAAACTGCAACAAAAACAAACTTAATAAAGAAAAGAATATTATTGAACAAATTGCCATAGCAAATAAATACAATCCGAATATAGTAGATCAATTATGGAACAAACCAAATAATAGTTCTTTACAACATAAAAAAGAAAAAGATAAATATATAGGATCAATTAAATATATAGGAAAATACACATACAAATCTTTAAAAAGTACAATATTATGATAGCAATAAATAATAATAAAACATTATTTAAATCAATTTGCAACAATAAAATAGAAGATTATAGGGTATTACAAAAATCTGGAGTATATAGAATAAACTGCTCAACATGTAAATAAGTTTTATATAGGTGAAACAGGACGTCAAATAAATAATAGACTAAGAGAACGCTTTAATTCATACAAAAATGAAAATGATGACAAGTCACTTTACGGTAAGCACTGTAGAGAAGAAAAACATTTTATTGAAAACATTACAGATAATATAAAAATTTTACACATAGAATATAAATTTTAAAAAAGAAAATTATTAGAAAAACTACAAATTATAAAACATAGAAGTAGTAATAATTTATTAAATAATATGATTAATTTTGATGAAGAATTAATTTTAAAATCGGTTTTATAACTACATGTTATTGTAAAAAAAAAAAATTATATCTGGCTATTCAATGTATCGATATTTATAAAAGTTTTTTTAGTAATATCTTTGGTTTATTTGTAACATTTTTAACAATAGCTTGAAAATGACTTCATAGTCGAAAAGCTTCGTGTTCGTATTTGTGTTTATGTAATAAAAATTTTTTAGTGATTAACTTCGATTTTATTTTGTTTTGCTAAATTCATAAAATCACTACTCTCCAATACATCAATATTATATATATTATATATATATATATATATAATATATATCGCTTAGGCGCAGCAAATGCGTTTAGGGTATAATGATGATTATGATGTGTATATATATATATATTTTATTTAAAAATAGGAAACGAGTGATAAGCTTACAATCATTTGTGAAACACAATATCGTTCAAATGATCGTCCCATCTGTAATGATAAATTCATTCAGTATTTTTTCAAAATTTTCGAACACTTTTTGAGCGTAGTTCGCTGAATTGTAATTTTTTCAGAAATCAAAGTTTTCAGGTCTTCCAGATCTCGTGGACGATGTTTTGCAAACGCGGCTCTTAGAAAGAAATCTGAAACGGTCAAATCTGACGAGCGCGGTGGCCAAGCGAAATTCGTGCGACGCTACAATGTACCGTTATCAAACGCTTCTTTCAGTATTGAGAGCGTTTCTGTCGAACAGTAACACGTCGCACCATCTTGTTGAAACCATGTATGGCCCAGACGATGACGTCAAGACGAAGTGAGGGAAGCAAAAACGAGTTTATCGATATGGTTGTGTTGACGATATCAGTGAAAAAATAAGGTCCCACTATTCACCACTCTACACAGTTACTAGCACGCTGTTTGACGGCTTCTGTTCAATTGAATTTGGTTTACACTCGGATCAGTAGCTGCACTTCTGCTTGTTTATGAATCCGGATAGCTGAAAATGATTTTCATCGCTCATCAAAAGATTGTTTAAATCGATCTTTTTTTGTCTTCGCTCGATGTGTGACGGCTTCTGTTCGATTGAATTTGGATTAGATTCGGACTAGTGCCGGCAGTTGTGTTTGTTTACTAACCCGGATACCTGAAAATGAACTTCATTGCTCATGAAAAGATTGTTTAAATCGATCTCTTCGTTTATGATTTTTTTTTTCAGCAAAAAGTTTTCGTCATGCATGGTACTTTTTAATTCCTGAGTTACTACCAGTTTATAAGGATGAAATGTCGTATACGGCGAATAGATTCACTTGACAGGTTTAAAGAAGCAGCATGACGACGAGCAGAACGTCCGCGACTGTGAATGATCGCTGCCAGAACTCAATCGATGTTTGTGGGTATACGAACGGTTTGTTTTTTGTTCAGGGCGTTTTTTATCCGGTTGCAGAAGTTGTCTATCAAAAGTTTTCAACCCACCTTAAAATGTTGAATTCTTTTTGAAACTCTCTTTGCACTGTCGTGATCGATTCATGCTGTGAATAACGTTCCACGCAAAAAGCGCGCTCCTTCTCGTAGGATGCCGTGATAATTGAAACTGGACATAAATGAATCTCTCCTGTGTACACGAAACGTGGAGCATGCGGTTTGCGTTGTATCAGTGTTACCAACTGCGCTATTCAAAAAGATAAAACCGTCCGTCTTCAATGGGTTACCCTATATTAAAGCTACGATGATATAATACAGGAAAAGTTGAAAAAGGAAACGTGCCACAAATAAAAACAGAAACAAAATAAAAACTATTAACACGTAATTCAGCTGAATAATTGATTAAATTTATATAATGTATAAATAAACAAATATACAAAATAAGAAAAATTATATTATAAAAGTCGGTGTTTTAGTTAGCGATGTATGTAGCGCGTATACTGATTACGTTGTGCTGACAATATTATAGTCCCGTGTGGATTTAATTTATTCATTTTCAAGAATTTTGCAATTTTCATTAACATTTTTTGGCAAGCTTGTTTTATTGATTCATTTATCTTGTTGCAGTGGCAATTCTGGAATCAGATGATATTTCGACTATTCTTTCTTTGTAGTTATTTTTCGTGTTATCTGGGAAGGTGCGATGTTACTAGGTACGGACAGCTACATTGTGGGTGTTGACTTTATTGTGCTGCTGACTAGTCGCGTTGTTTCGTTTAGTGCAATGTCTATTTTCTTAGCATGTTTGCTGTTTAGCTATACAGGTGTAGCGTGTTCAGCAGTGGAATATATAAGTGCGAAAGGTAATATCCTCAATGTATTTACCGATGATCTCCCATAAGGTGCAGTTTTTGTATGATGTTCGTTCTAGCTTTATATGTGAGCGACCTGTCCAAGGTTATACCTAGATATGTTGGACACTCTTCGTGTTTCAATATATTTTCTTTTAAGTTGATCTGGATCTTCGCTAGTTGAGTATTTAGGTAGAAGCAAGGCAGCGTTCAATCTCCAGCATGCGAAAAGTAGTCATCTAGTATTTCGAATATATTCCGTATACACTTACACGGGGTACATTCTGTATATGCTTCCTTACAGTGCATCCTGGTATTTATACCGGCTAAAGTATACGGAAGTAGGCTACGAATTAACATAACCTCACGCCATTATGAGTCAACGTCAACTAATAAATCAATACACCCTTTTTGGAGGGTACAAATAAGTGACGAGGAACTCACCCAAAAGTATGCATATCATGCAGATCAATGTTGAAGGAATAAGTAAAGCGAAATGTGAACTGCTTGTTAGAATGCCAAGGGAGGGAAATATAGAGGTAATATTAATACAAGAAACGCATGTAGCATCCTCTCAACACCTTCAGAAAGTTGAAAAAGGATATGTTATCGCCGGAGTTACATGTCATCGACAGTACGGAATAGCAACATACGTTAAGAAGAAATTGAAATCGTGTTTCAAGACAGAATTTGATCAGAACGGCGTTCATATAAGTAAGATTGCAATACAATCGTCAGTGATAGGTAATGTATATAAACCTCCAAGTACAACTTGGCCTCTACAAGCACTGGCAGCATTATCAAACCCGGCAGTCAGATTTGAACGGCATAGTGCATGTGGTTACAGTGCCGACAAATTGAATGGAGAAATTGGAATGGATTGGACAGACCGAATAAACACGTTTTTGATTTACAAATCAAAACAGGAAGGCACCTTTCACTCTGCATGATGGAATACCGATCACTTCATATCTAAGCTTCATTACAAGGGATGTTCAGTTACAGTCTATACCAGAAAAACGACGGGTTCTTACACAGATTTTCTCGCACAACCAGCACCACCCTATAATACTTACATAGAATTAGATTTACATATATAAAAACGGCACCTATTCCCAGCTGTAACTTCCAGAAAGATGATTGGAAAAACTATGCATAAATATTATGTGGTTTCATTAGATGGACCTAGCCCACAGTTAAGAATTATGTTCGCTTTTATGGAATGACGACCGGTGCTGCTATGAAATGCGTACCAAGATGATTTCGTAAACAATATAATCCTGGATGGAATAGAATATGTACCGATTTATATAAACATCGAGAAAATGGCGATATATCAACTGCTAACAAGTTTATTTCATAACTGGACAAAGAATGAAAGGACAAATGGATTAACCTAGTGGAGCAAACTAATTTCACACATTCTAGTCGAAAAACTTGGCAATTATTTAGGAGACTCTAACATAATCCAAAGTTACTTCAATTGACACCGCAAGTAAATATCTGTTTTCGTATACTTATAGATTTCTTCTTATTTGTTGGCAACCGTGCCGTGTACTAAAGTCAGAAGCACGGGAAGAATTTATATAAACGGTAGATTTTGGATAGTTGAAGGAAGGTTAGCAGTCTAATGTAGGAGAATGATGTAAATATTTGAGAAAGTATTTGGAAGGTTTGCGATTGTACGTTCGGAGTAATAGAGCGGTCAGATGAGAAGCGAGTGGGCAATAGTTAAAGGAATATTGCATTGCAGTATATTTTGTTGATTTTTATTAGTAAATAAGTTTTCTAGATGAGCAATATGTGGCCTGAGCGTACACGCTACAGGACCACTTCGTTTTTTCTGTTTGAGTTATGACAAGTGGTTGACTTTATTCGGTTGATATTCTATTGCTGCAAAGTCGAGAATCTTTCGTTTGCTCTGTCGGACAATTTAGATCGTATGTTGTGAATGAATACAAGACCTTTATTGGAATTGGTATAACTGGAATAGGCGATATTAGGCACGCTTCTTTTGCGGCTGCATCTGCACTGTCGTTAGATCCCACATCGTTATGTCTCGGAATTCAGAGGAGAATAATTTTTCCGGGAAATCCTGATGCGTTGACTAAGATGGATTTCGCCAAAGGATGTTGGTGGTGTGATTTGTTTTGAAGACTTCTAACGGAGCTCAAGGAATCGGTGCAGATAATAGCATTACCTTTTTAGTTCTCCAATAACCAAATCAACAGCAGTTGAAATTGCGTGCAACTTCGTAGATAAGACGCTGAAATTTTGTGGAAACGGAAAAATTTATGCCAGATTATTATGCATCGATGGATGTATATAATTATCTGTACTCTACATACTTGTATATGGTTGTATGTACTTCAAGCTAGCACGTATGCGTAAATGTTAGCAGTAATTAATTTTGTAAATACATTGGAAAATTTGTTATATTAGAATAAATTAAACTTGATTCGATTGATTTGATTATATATATATATGTATATATTGTATTAATTTTTGTTCTTCATTATCTACTTAAAGTCGGCATAAAGCCAAGGGGCATGGATTATTACATACGAAATAGTAGTAATACTAATTGGTCTGCGATATGTTATTAATTATGCAATCGCGTCGTACATCCTAAACTATGGATTCTCGGTTAAGATTAATGCGATAATAAACTATTTAAATCTTAAGAAATCTTCGGATTCTGATTTTTATCACACTGAAAATAAATAAAAACATATTTACCTGCCATTCGTAAATGTTAGAATAATATTAACACGCGCACATATATATATATATATATATATATATATATATATATATATATATATATATACATAGTTTTTGTCATTTATCATCCGCGCATATCGATTTGAAATACACAAAGACTTAAAAATTCCAATGATCATCGATGAAATTACTAGGTTTGCTTGCAAACATGCAAAAAGATTGGAAAAGCACACCAATGCTGAAATCATACAGCTTCTGGACAACTCTGACGATTTAAGACGATTTAAACGTCGAAAACCACATTGTGATTTAGCATGCTTTCAATTTCATCATCGTTATTGTCAAAGACTAGTCGTCGTCACAATAATCTTAATGAAAAAAAATTACCAAATGAAGAAGGAGTGAGTGTAAAATTTTTAAAATTAAATGTTTTTCAGTCGATAGCGAACCACGTTTAAAACGGAATTTTCATTAATTAAAGAATTTCAATGGGCCACAAAATAAAAATTAATAAAAAAAACAACGTACAATGCAGAGTATGAAAATATTTTTTTACACGATTCAGCTTTCCACGGTTGAAATTAATTAAAGGATAAATACATTAATTGTTAGTTCTGACATTTAGCAGCTGTTTAATTATAGCAATTTAAACATTCTCTCTCTCTCTCTCACTCTCTCAATTAAACAGTTGCTAAATATTAGAATTATATTATGTATTACAATATAATTCTAATATTTAGCAGCTGTTTAGTTAAAGTGATATTTTAAACGTGTATTACATATAAAAAAAGTAATTTGTAATAATATAATTAATTGTTTTATTATGTTTTTTTTTTCAGCAATATGAAGATAGTGAAAAAAATAACTTCTTGCGAGATGAACTGTGGATGCAAGACAAATTTAAGGTAATATATATATATATATATGTGTGCGCACGTTTGTTTACACGAATGATGATATTATACCAGGCGTGCATAATTGCGATTTTGTAAAATCTGTGTTATTCACCCGTAGTAAGAAATATATAACATCTGATAGTTACTAGCGCAATATCTATGAAAATAATGATATGTAATTGATAACCATGAAAAAGAAATTGACGTGAATTCTATATTTAGGTCTTTGACATAAACATTATATATATATATATATATATATATATATATATATATATATATATATATATATATATATATATATATATATATATATATATATATATATATATATATATATACGTGTGTGTGTATTTCAT
This sequence comes from Coronaproctus castanopsis, assembly GCA_032883995.1. Taxonomy (NCBI): domain Eukaryota; kingdom Metazoa; phylum Arthropoda; class Insecta; order Hemiptera; family Monophlebidae; genus Coronaproctus; species Coronaproctus castanopsis. The sequence continues at coordinate 25,710,643 of CM065054.1, forward strand.
TTAACCGTAATGTAATTTCGAAATGATTACAGCCGGGTTTAGGAATTAATATGCGGTTATCTAAGTTAGGGGAAGTATTAAACGTGTTTATTATTTATAATAATTTTCTAATGGTAATAACTATTTTTTTTTAATTTACGTTTTTTATCGGTAAGATTTTATACGTTTTAGTTAATAATGTCGGTGTATTTTATATAAGATTAGGTGAATTCGGTGACACATATACATATCCAAAATTAGGTCAATTCCTAAACAGGGGGACTCTGATAGTATTAAATATTATAAATATATCTTTCTTCTTCTTCTTCGTCTCCTCTTTTGCATGAAATCGATTGAATTCAGTCCGCTGTCTCAGATTTTATCTTTGTGCTTATGCCTGCTATGTAATATCAACCCTATTCTGTGGATAAATATAACATTATAGTGGCTGCACTTAAATTCTTGTCGCTCGTTGTTATAATTAATTCTTGCTTGATTCCTCTTCTTTTTATTGTATTTACGACCCGCTGTTAGTTTCTTCGTGATTGATTTCCACTCATTCCGATTTAGTGCAACTTTTTCCCAGATGCCGTTGGTGTGGTTTATTCCTAATTTTTTCAAATCGTCCGCAATGACGTCTTTATATCTTAACTTTGATCGTCCCAATGGCCTTTTCCCGATGTTTAAGACTCCATAGAACAGTCTTTTGGGAATACATTCATCATCCGTACGGATAACATAAACCTTTGAACCGTTTTTCCGCTAAAAGCTGCTATATTGAACAACAACCCGTTGTATTCAATATGTATTCGTTGGACTAAGTGACGTGAAGTATTTTACGAAGGAATCTAAAATGGAATGATTCGATCCTTTTTTTTCTGCTTTCTCATTATTGGCCATGTTTCGCCGCCATGGTCGGTATTATCACCGATTTATAAATCGATATTTTGGTTTTAGTTGTTAAATCTGTATAAATACCCTGCGAGCTAGCTTGCTATATGCTGCATTTGCGTTTCTTATGCGAGAAGAAACTTCGAAATCGAGAGTTGCTTCCTTATTTATAAAACTGCCAAAATATTTAAAAGAATTGACCCCGTGCGTAACCTTATTTCCTATTAACTCGAAATCAGGTAGAGCTCCATTTAACTGTATGACTTCCGTTTTCCTCTCATTTATCACAATCCCGAAATCATTGTACGTTTCCGCTAATTGCGTTATCATATTTTGAAGTTATTCTGCTTTGTCATTAAAGATTACGCAATCGTCAGCATATTGAAGATAAGTAAGCGGAAAGGAACCATTTGCTACTTTTGCTTTGTATTTAGTTAAACTGTACAAGCCTCTATCGAATCGAAATTTAACATCTATCCCAGCATTCGTAATTCTGCGCTTAAATTCATGATGAATCACGCTCATGTAAAAGTTGAAAAGCGTTGGGTCGAGCACGCATCCTTTTTTTACGCCTGTGTTTATGTCGAATTCTTCTGTGCGTCCATTATCACAACACTATCCGTTGTTTGACTGTGAAGCAGTTTTATTCATTGTAACAAGGTTGGTGTACATCCAGCTGCCTTTAGGCACATCCATAAAGCTTTCCTATTAACAGAGTCAAATGCTTTCTTTACGTTTATAAAGGCCATGTAAAGTGTGGATGATTATTCTCGGACCTTTTCCATCGGTAAAAATCATGTCAATTACATGCGATTTTCCCTAAAACCACACTGCTCTTCGGATAGATATGAATTCACTAATATTTTTAGTCGTTTTTGAAGTATCTTACTGAAAACTTTGCTTGCGGTACATCCTATAATTTGCGCAATCAGCTTTATCTCCTTTATTTTTATAGATTGAAGCTATGTCGGCTTCTTTGAAATCCTTTGGTACTGATTTTTCCTGTCACATAATGTTAAAAAAGTCTATGCAGATATTCAGCCATTTTTTTTCCGACTTTGAAAATATCTGCAGGAATTTCATCAAACCCCAGGGCCTTGTTCTTTAGGAATTTTGTCGCATTTTGCACCTCCTCTATTGTTGGTGGATCATCTAGGCTCCAATTTATATCTTTCCTTAATACAGTTTGTAACACGTTTTTATTAAACTTAGATTCATTAGCTCAATATTCTTTCCATCTTGTTTTCACTTCATACATAAGAGATTTCCTATCTTATCTTTTATAGCAGTTTATTATAATGTTTATTGCTCTGTAGAAGCGTCTTGAGTTATTCGCACCGGATAAAGCTTGAATCTCTTTTGATTTGTTTATCCACCATTCAGTTTTTAGTCTTCTCGTTTCTCGTTGTCTTTTGGCTTTAGCTTTTTTATATCCATTCGTTTTTTCCTTATTTGTTTTATCAGCTTGTCATTGAATAAATGTTTCTTTTTTTTTACGCTTAAGCAATTTCATAATTTCTTCTGATGCGTCCGAAAACCAGTCAGGTTGTTTCGGTTTTTTTATTCCTAAGATTTTTTTTGCAGGCCCCGTTTAATCCATCTTTGAAAATGTGCCAGTATTCAGTACAGTTCATATTGTTATTATTACAAGAGAGTACTTAAGGATGGAACCGTTTTAAATTTATCTATTACTCTTTTATTTCGTAACCTATCAACATTGTATCTCCAAGGTAGATCTGCACATTTACTTTTGATCCTATAGTGATGAATTTTCCTAAATCGATGCACGAGTGTATGATCAGTATCCCCGTCGGCTCCTCTCATAGCACGAGCTATCAAACATTCGGCCTGGCCCTGTTCCTTGTAATTACATAATCTATCATATGGGGCGCGTTTGATCGTGGATGCGTCTAGGTGCCTTTGTGTATGTCTTTTAGCTGAAAATTCGTGCTGGTATAAATAGGTCATCTGTTGCGCAGAATTGTAGTAGTCTATCACCATTTTCATTTGCTTTTCCTAAGCCATGGCATCCAATTACACCCTTCCACAGTTCAACATTTCTACCCACTCTTGCATTACAATCACCAAGTATGATGATATTTTCTTTTGTTCGAGTGATGTCCAATAATTTCTGAAGTTCTTCATAAAATTCTTCTTTCTCCGTTTCCGGTCTATCAAGAGTAGAAGCGTATACGCTGAGGATTGTCAATTCTTGCGTGCTTGGTAGTCATATTTTCATTGTAATGATTCGTTCATTTATAGTCACAGGTTCCTCCGTGATGTATTCAGTCAATTTAGTATCGATCGCAAGCCCAACACCATGCAGCCGTTTCTTGTTTGCCTTTACTCCTTTCCAATATAAAGTATAACCTGCGGTATCCTCTATGAGTACTCTTTCGTGTGGTAATCTAGTCTCACTAAGTGCAGCGATGTCTATATTGAACTTTCTTAATTCATTTAATATCACTGCTGTTCTTCTAACTGGAGCGTTTTCGTTGTTTATCAGCGTTCTCACGTTCCAAAATTCCAGATGCGTTTCCTTCTGTAATTCGAGCGCAAATGTGTCCCCTCCTGGAGAGTTCCATACCGCGAAGGTATGTGGGGGGACTCAAATCTACCTGTGTTGCCACCACACGTCCACTGCCTGACAAGCTTGTTATGTCTTGTCCCGTGGATCCAGCATTTGTTTTCATTTGCAATTTCCTTTTCATATTTTTTCCACATTTGTTGAACTTATACATAACAGGGGAGAAAAAAGTTTGATGAAAGAGAGACAGTGTAGCGGCGCTTTAAAAAGGAACACACAGAAGCCGTAGCGCAAGAATGCTTCCGTGCTGCGAATACAATCGAAGTAGATGCTCCAGTGGTAAGGGAAGCCAAGACGACTGGCCCACAGAGGTTGGTACGATTACTCGTTGGCAGGAAAAATAGAATAGTAGAGAAGGTACAGGGTATTAGGAAAATGATAAAAGGAAATAGGAATAAAAGGAAGTGGATGTCACTGTGGACCACCTAGCCTTTGAATAAAAGTCCTGACTGCGAGGCAGCGGGTTGTAACTGAGGGGGTAACGGTGCAAGGTTTTTTTTACGGCGACTTAAATTCTCCGAGAGGAAGATATTCCTAGGATTTATGCAGACTTTTAGTAGACAGTTCCTCAAGCTGCCCATCTGCATCCTCGTGTCTTCTTATCTTGCCACAACTGGAATTACCTGCACGAGGCTTTCCGCCAGTGGCCGTTCTTGGTCCACGACTGCTTATTGGTTATTCGCAGCTAACCTACATGTCATTTCCAGTTCGCCCGTAGGCTACCGAAAAAGCCTTTTAAGAGTTACGAAGATTGCAGGTTCTTCTCTTTTCTCTGTCCGCCAAGTATGGCCTAGGTTTCCGTTTTAGTGCCTTTCTTTCTTCTTTTTTTTTTTTTTTTTTATGAATAATTTTTACAAATATTGTACAATATTCGGAAAGATATTCACGCGTCTAAAAATTTAAACACTTACCTCATTTACACGGTTCATTATCGAAATAAGAAGATGTACACGAAGTACTTATAGGCGTTTCATTAGATCCAAATTTACAACGTTCGGTTAATACTTCGAAACAGCAATAATTCACGATGTACATTTTATTATATACACAACTTTTTAATACGTTCACATTTGAAATTCGGTCAGTGTGATTCGTAAAACCCGCTCATCCGATGATTTTATAAACTGAGTTGAAGAAGTACAAAAGAAATTCTTAAACTACTTGCATTACACATTTATCGCATTAGTAATGCGCATTTTTTGCTATAAACAAACTCTTCGACAATTACACGCGAATAGATTAAATAGATGGCGAAGGGGGAAAGAGCACTCTGTCTTCGACACAATTTGTGATCCGTAGTAGTAACTTAAAATATCTTCCTCATCTGATAGAGAAAATTGCTATCAAAATTCGTATGTCCGATGTTCGTCTCACTGGGAAACTGGCAGCGCAATTTTCTGAAACCGAACAGTATTCTATGTTTTATATTGATATTATTATACAACAAATTAGAGTAAAGAAATCTCGAATTGGATGTTGTTGTTTTTTCTCTCACAGTTATTCTGGAGAATTGTTAAAAATTATCCACGACTTAACGACACGACGTACAAGTTTTCCGCTCTATATAATAATATTTACGTTTACGTTTACGTTGCAGTGTATATTCACTGTCAGATTAAGTATCTATTCTTCATTTTATATTTGTAAATTTGTGATCTTAAATTTATATTTTTGTGTTTTCATTTTTTAAATCTTTATTTTTATTATAATTTAAACATCACTTGATAATAATTGCTGAAAAATTTTGTGATTTTTTCAAGAAAATAAACGTTTAGTGATTTTAACTAATTTTTATAATTAAATTGTATATGTACTTGTCTGAATAATACGGTCATTTATGTATATTTACGTGTGTGTAAGTAGTGATAATTTCGTTGTATACCGATGCGTTAAGCGTGTATACTTTTAATTTAATATATTTTATTATTTTTTTTTTTTTTTTGGTATTGTGCTATGCAGTAATTGATGTAAACTGTTGCACTGGCAGATTGCAATATTTATTAAATAAATATTTTATTATTATTCTTAATACTTTTTTTTTTTTTTAAATTATGAAACACGTTTCGACAAGTTGGTACGTACTTAATTGTGATAAAAACGGCACTATTTTATTACAAATATGATGTCGTTTAATGATAATGGAGAAAGTATTTTTTCCTTTTTGGCCTCTAGATAATAATTAAAATATTTTCGAAAGTTATGTATCTGGCTAGAGTTTGCCATTACTCGACAATCTTAACCAAAACAAACACCGCAGTTATCTCTCGATTTAGAAAAAAAGCTTTTGATACCACATGGCATAATGACATCATCTATAAACAGATATCCATTTATAAGTTTCCTTTTGATTTAATTTTACCCTTAAGATCTTATCTTGTTAACAGAAAATTTTGTGTTAAAGTTACCGATATTAAATCAGGTATTAAGTCTGTTGTAGCGGAGGGTAGCCCAACGTAGTATTGCCTACCTCTTTTTAATATATATTAACGATTTACCGGTCATGAAAAATGTACATATATCTTTATTTACAGATGATACGTAATAGATTATCAGCGGCACTAAATAAATTAACGAAGTATTTTAATAAGTGGAAGAAAATCGAAGTAAACGGAAAACAAAATCTCTTTTTTTTTTTTTTTAACGTAGACCCTTTATAAATAAATGTATAATAATCAGTAGTATACGATTGAATGGAAACAACATATTAAATATTTAGGCACGATGTCGGATAATAAGTTAAATTTTTCAACCGATATTAATTTCATAAGTAACAAAGCTATACAGAGAAAACACTTTTTCCAATATTCGATAGAAAATCACACTTATCGATTAAAAACAAACTTATTATATATCAATCTGTTATTCTACCTAGATTATCGTTATATGCTGCTCTACCAGCGGGACAAATATACCGAAATTACAAAAAAAAAAAATATAAAATCACCGTTTAAAGATAATACTGAATAAATCAACATGTACTCGGATATCTTCAATGCGTGATATCTTACATCTTTCTTACATTTAAGAAGAGATTTAAAGAAGATTTAAACAATATTACGAAACACGTAAATTATCAGATATACCAGTCATAAATATAACATAGGCGATTACGATTACAGGAGTCTTTAAGGCTTTATGAAAAGTACAAACATCGGCGACTACATGTACTCATCATTTGATGAATCTATGATTTATGCTTAGATGCTACTAACTAAATTATGAGTATTCGTATGTATATATTATATATGTGAATACATGTGTATGCGTATATATATAGTTGTACGTGTTTTATAATATACATGTATATATGATATTGTGTATATTTGTTTCTCTTTTAATATGAATATGTTATTTCCATAATGAAATCAATCGTAAAGGTTTTTGGTTTTTTTGTAGTTTTTTTCCAGTGTTAAATATTATATATATATATATTTTTTATACAATTCGTTATTCTATGTTCTTATAATTTTATTTTAAGCATTAACGTTAAGGACGCTTTTTACTCGGAACGTTTACACTGCTATATACACGTATATATATATATATATATATATATATATATATATATATCATGTTATTGATGAATAAAGTTCTTCTTCTTCTCAAAAGTATAAAATGGGCATATAGTTCGCGAAGTATTCGAGTTAGAAAATAATGTATCAAAAATTATACACATTGGGCGTGAACGGATTACATACGCTTTACGAAATATCGTCGAATAATATTCGTTTTAATAATTTTTTTTTTCTTTCTTTTTTCGTACGGCTAGAACTGGAAACAGAAAAAGGATGAAGAAATGAAAAAACAAATGGCTGAAAATGGGCGTGTTAAAGCTTATCGTAGGTATATTAAAACGCACGGTCCTAGCAGATTAACATTCGACGATTCGTGATATACACAAACGTCAGTTTGTGAAAGCTGAAAAAAGTTTCTTCCGTTCCTAATTCTAGGTATGTTCACATTTTTATTAATATTATTATTTTTATTTTTAATGGGTATTAACGATTTGTGTGATCATGTTCGCGATAAATTGATTAGCTGTGCGGACGATATCGTCTTATTGGTAAGTTCTAGATTTCCTAATATTTTACAGTCATTGCTACAAACAGATGTTAACAAAGTTTCAGATTGGCTAAATAGTAACCAATTAGTTTTAAACGCGCAAAAAACTAAATATCTTGTCGATAGTTTTCTGTCTGAGATCTGGTGGAATTGAATATTCAGTTAAATAGTTCAACTTCAGAATAAAGTATTTGGAGATTTTGCTTGACTATAAATTGCATTTCTCTGTTTGAGAAAATTAAATTATCTCTTTTATTACTTGCAACATTATTTCACTTGGAAACGTTTTTTTTTTCTTTTTTTTTTAAATGGAATTATCGTGCTGCTACTAAGCAGTACACTAATTATATAGCAAAGACGCAATCGACTTTGTTGAATAGGACAATTGACATTTATAAATCGAGTAGTAATTTGTTACAACTTGGAGATTTATACGAAATTGAACTATTAAATTTTGAGATCTAGTTTTAAAATTTCTACTCGTGAAGGAATTACTAGATTTAGTTATCAGGAGAAAGCTGAAATTCCTAATTTTAATAAATATGATACACGAATGCAAGCACGATATATATGCGTGCTGTATTCTATAATAAACTACTTGAACTTGTTCAAATTTATTTAAGAAACTATAGAAGAACAGAATGATCGTAGCCTAACGACTCTGAGGACAGCCATAATTAAAAAATATGTACGGTGTATTGAGATTTCTCCTCCTTGTATCATTTTGATGTAAAGTTATTCGTTCTTTTGACTGTAAAGTGCTTGTGTTCACATTTATATATATATATATATATATATATATATATATATAATATATATGCGAGATTACATTTTCAATTTACTTGTATTTTTTTCTCTCTAATTTTTTGTATTTCATATAAATTATTTTTTACTTCTCTTTGGTTTTTATTTTATGTCAGTTTCGTTTATATAGTTCTGTTTTTTTCGGCATAATTTGGGTCTGTTCATAATTGGAGTATCACATTATTACGCGATGTGTTCATGTATAATTATATAGTTGCATTATGATTTACTTTAAACTAGTACATTTATCTTCTAGATTTTATCATGTTTTTATGTATTGTAGAAATGGGAATTTTATATATATATATATATATATATATATATATATATATATATATATATATATATGTATCCTCATATGTTGTATATATGTACTGTAAATTGGAATTAAAAAATATGTTTGAATTGAATTATTATTATTATCTATATCAAATGTTTTTCTCGCAGTTGAAACGACATTGAAATCAAATTTTTCAACCTTAGTTTATTTTGAATTTTTAACGATATTACTATCATTACAATAAATTAGCCAAATCTCAAAATTTGATTTTAACTTTAAACGATGCGCTTATTGTTTAATTATTATCTTTGTTCATTTTTTAATCATTATTCTACGAATTATATACAAAGAAATAAAATTTAAAAAAAATATGTATATATACAAATGTTACTTGTCGTGCGTGTGTATTTAATTTTACGAGGTTTAAAAATATAAAAATGATATTATCAAGTGTAAATTTAAAAAAGAAATGACCAAGCAATCGGCTGTGATAAAGAGAATCAGATGGAAATATGTTTTGATATAGTAGAATTTTCTGAAATCTGTGTCTAGTTCTGTTTGTTCAGGTTACACAACTAGTAACTATTGCGTAACTTCGTCTATAGAGATGATCGCGAGTAACAAATTCGATGTATCGTAGTCTGTTAATGATTATTTTTAAAATCGCGGGGTAATTCGAAAGAATATTAAAACGCTAATTTAAAGACTAGTTAATTTTCGGCATATCTTAACTATTAATACATTATATTCAATGTTTAACGAACAAATTAATAACGTACTTTTAAACAATCTGATAATGAATGTGGTACACAACACGACTCATCTATATATAAAATTTATTAAACACAATAGCAAATATAATAAAAACGATTAAAAACATCCAACAATATGAAATTTATACACAAACGATAATACAATAGCAAGCCTATAATTTTTGTAAATTGTGTATCTAAGTAATATTTTTTACATTTTATATTTTTATAAATTTTTATATATTCTTATAATTTACATTTTTTATATTCACTTGATAATGGCTTAACAGTCGAAAGAAATTCGTTATGTTAACTTCTTTTTCGTTGTTTAATATTTATTATTGTTATTATTATTATTATTATAAGACGGACGTAACGGCTAACTACTAGTTAATGTTTTTATCGTCAGATGTCGCTTTTAAAAAAGTCCGTTGTAGATTTTTTGTAGTTTACACTATTTTTAAAACTACTCGTACAGGCGCAGAAATAAAAGCTGATATAAAAAATTTCGATGAAACGTCGATAACACACATATGCACGGTTGATTTTTATTTGATTAAACTAATAAGTTTAGTTTTACACAAAATTTGAATGTTTCTTTATGATAATAATATCGTTGAGAGTCAAGATGGTGTCGAATCGATAATTTTGATTCTAGAATTTGATTCGGCGTTTAAATATATATATTCTATCACGATGTGCCTATATCAACTCACTGCTGCGTGTAGGTATTCTTCCCCCCCAAACACTTCAAACGTCCCCTATCTTGTGCAAATCGAATCTAATTGCTTCCTGTTCATTTCACAATATCATCCATCCACCTAATATTGACGTCGACCATAAAACTGCATCATACATTTTGGTTCACTTATCATTGTTTTGTGTTGCTGTATGCCCTGCCCAACTTCATTTTAGCCGGCGATTCGTTTGTTTCAGATGCGTACGTTAGGACCGGCAACACGCACTGATTGCACAGTTTACTTTTCAGGCTATTCGGTATGTCTTTATTTCTGATAAATTTATTTAGTTTTCATAAAGCAATCCAGACCAGAGATATTCTCCTTTTGATCTCTAATTGCATCGTGTTTTTCTTTTCCATTGTTACTCCTTGTCCTAATTTTTTCGCCGTTTACAGTTATCATCGTATCTCCCATTATACTCATCATTATCTACGTTTTTTGCAGATTTATCTTTAATCTGATCTCTTCGGAATGTATGTCAAGTTCCGTCAGCGTAACCTGTATTTTTTCCACACTTTTGCCTATTAGGACTACGCCATCAGCGAAGCGTAAGCAATTTAGATTTTCTCTATCTATTAAATACCGATTGAACTGCGGTTTAATGTCTTAAAGATACCTTCCAAGGCTGCAATAAATAGTTTTGGTGATATAGTATCACCCTGTCTTACGCCCGGTACTTTCATAATTTTACTTTCATTGATGCAGATTCATACATTTTCTTAACAATATTAATATATAATTCAATAAAAAATATATATATATTATATATATATATATTTGGTTTTACATTTCGTTTTTTAATTGTTTTACTATTACTATTATTATTATTATTATTATTATTATTGTTATTATAATTCGTAGCAAGATTCTTTATGAGTAATTTGAATAGGTTTTTGTTTTTTTATGGCGCTTCTTTGATTGAATTAACTTTCAATATTTTTTGTCACTTCCATTTCAAACATTTGGTTTTTACTTTTTTAGTTTTATGAGTAAGTTCAACTGATACTCGTTCAAGGAAAGTATCATCCGTTCTTCTGGCTATTCTCAATAATTTTTCCTCTTGCGGTCTTAAAGAGTCTACCGATATCATTGATGTTACGCCCCCCCCATTCCATGATGCTTTTTTCCCATGAATTTCTTCTTCTGCCAATTGGTCTTCTATAACGATTTTTTCCTGGCAGTATTAAGTGCAAAATGTCATACTTTCCACTTCTTAGAATACGTCTTTAATTATATTTTTACGTCAGCGATCGATTTTCGACGATTTTAATGATTTTTAGAGGGTGTATTTTAAATTAGTCGATTGTTTTATTATGAGGATTTTTTGCAATAAATCTTTGCGTGTAGTAGCAAGTTTTAAGTATGTATTACATATATATATATATGTATGTATGTATATATATATTATTTTTTTTATTTATTAAATTGCTAATATGCTATTTAGTAAGTTTTATGATTATTTATGCATAATGTGGCGTGAGAAGCATCTCATCCAGTGATGGGTGCTTAAGTATAATTTTACATATTAATAGTATTCATGTTAAATCCAGTGGCTTCGTTCTGTTGAGTATGCGGATAACGAGTGAGTTGTCTAGTAAGGAGATCGCCATATGATTAGGGTGGTTCTCTAGCCGGACAGCTTGTTTTTTATCAACTGTTGCTATTTCTTCCTTTACAGTTTTCACTTTGGTCTTCGTGTAGTGTAAGATTATATATATATATATATATATATATATATATATATATATATATATATATATAAAATGTTCCTTTTTCTCGTGTATATATATATATATATATATATATATATATATATATATATATATATATATATATATATATATATATATATATATATGAGAAAAAGGAACATTGGGTTGAACAGTATGATAGATGTTAAGTATATGTATTACAAATTTTAATTTTAAGTAATTGAAGTTAACTTAAGCTAATACTGGATTAGAACGATTCATTAAAAAAAAAATGTTAAACATGACACTACAAAGAAAGATTTAAAAAATTCCAAGAATGTAAAGAAAAATATGGCAATAAAGTAGTTAAAATAATTATTTTTTCCGAATGAATATATTTATGAATAAAATCCATTTTATAGTATCAAATTTAAATCGACAATCCAATTAAGTTTTATGCCACTTCAATCTCCATTTACAATCGATAATATAATTACGTTAATCTTAATATATAATAATCGAACGTGTTAACCTAACCTTTCATAATTTATTCTTAATATACCATTAATTGTATCTTAAATTGTAATATTATCAGAAAATATAGTTTTAAATAAATGTTATCTTACTAATATAATAAATTATAATTTGTTCTGTTTGTTTATTTGTTCTATAATTAAATTATCGAAATCGTTAAATTGTTCTCTTACCAATTTTCTTCCATACTATAAAATCTAATTAACACGCTTGTAATACGCGGTGTGTCCGCAAAATGACATATAATACAATTTTCAGTTTCCGCTATGTCGAATCGTTTTAAATACGTTTTATAGCTACCATAGTGATAGATTGTACATTATAGTAATTAGTGGTGAACTGTTTGTTTTTATTAAGTCTTTAAATCTGGAAAATATTTGTACGTTAATCCGTTATGCTGCATTTTTCGTTATTGATAATCCGCTGGCCGTTAATTTATTAGATAATAGCGAGGATGTTAAACGATTAAGTTCCTTTGGTATTTCCTTCAGATTTTAACTAGCAAGTAAAAGTAGGTCGTTGTCGTACGTGACACAATACTTCTATCACGATTGCTTATTGCTCGTCTAGTCCAGATTGCATTTATAATATTATATATATATATATATATATATATATATATATATATATATATATATATATATATATATATATATATATATATATATAATATATAGACACATTGATATAGAAAGAGGAAAGAGAGAACATACGAAAATGATTTTCTTCAAATAGATTCAAAAGTTGATGTAATCACTAAGTGGATTTCACTTTACGTAGATTTCATCACATTTCATTAGCTATATAGAAATCTGAACAGTGTGGAATAGCGGCGATTTTTTAAAAATAAATAAATAACAAGTATTTCGAATCACTTAAAATGTTTACATGTAAAAAGACCACAAAACTTTTCGGCTATTAAGCCATTATCAAATGGTCGTAAAAAAATAAAATAAAAATATGTATAATTTATAAAAAAAAAAAGCAATGCTTATAAAAGGAAAAGCCAAAAAAATAAGATAAAATGTAAGAAAAATATTTAATTTAGGTCCATACAATATTTAAAAAAAAAAAAAAAAACAATAGCAAAGTGAAAAAACTAATTTGAATATAAATTAATCTGATAGTGAAACTTGTTTTTTCGATTTGCTTTTTTTTTCATTTTTTTTTTTTTTTGTGATATTGTACATCTAAATTAAGTATTTTAGTACATTTTACTTTATTTTTTGTTTGATTTTTTTTCTTTATATTTTTTTATAAATTGTATATATATATATATATATGTGTGTGTATTTTATGTCCACTTGATAATGGGCTGAAAAGTAGTTTTGTGGTGTTTTTATATTTAAAGTTTCGGTGATTTTAACTACGTTTTTATCATTTATTTATTAAATTCGTTTTATCGGTTTAATAATGGATAATTTTCGATAATTCGTTCGAAATCTCCTAATCGTATCGTGATATTATGCTATTCCTAACCAAGACCGATAGAGCAGTTCGTTTTAAATCCGTCTGTCTGTTATAATTAACGCGGGCCTATTAGTTCATCGACGTTATTAATTTAAACGTATCGATCGTCGCGTTAGTTTTTATACGTCTGTATAAAGATTACTCCAACAGAAAAACCACACGGCGAACGGGTGCTAATCGACAGTAAAACGATTTCAAGGATCGATGAAGTGAAATATCTAGAAGTTTACTTAGATCAAAGACTGACATAGAGGTCACATATATTCAAAAGAAAATAACTGAACGACCGGTTGAAACAATTTTATTGGTTATTAGGTTACCACTACAAACTGTCGCTGCAGAATCGTCTCTTAATATATAAAACTGTACTACATCTAGTATGGTCTTACGCAGCACAGCTCTGGGGTTGTGCAAAGACATCAAACGAAACTGTGATTATCCAGCATTTCCCCAACAAGGTGCTGCGCCCAATTTACCCCGAATGCCATGGTACGTGTCCAACGAAGTGATACATCGGGATTTGAAAACCGATTCAGCGGATGAAATTATCTGGAGTCTCGCACGAAAACATTTGATGCGGTTACAAAACTATCCAAATCAGCTGGTAGTCGAACATAGAACCGTCAAGAGTCTAGCAAACTAAAATGAGAAATTCGATCCTGTAATCTTTTTTTTTTTTTTGAGGGAATGTATCGTTGGATACTCCTTCTATACGTGATTATATATGCACCTTACGATATCATTTATCAGATATCCTCGCTCTTGCCTAGTTATAAATTAGCAAATATATATATATATATATAAATAAAACAGATTAAGGTTTTTTGTTTTTCTTTGGTTTTAGTAAAATTTTATAATCTACGCGAATCCAAAAAGGTAGGATCCGCAATAATTTGCAGCGTATTATTTGTCAATAAAAGTTCAGACAGAAAGCTATCTATATTTTTGTATTTGGGGCAGGACCAGATCTGATGCTCTATGCTATCTTCAATTATTACATACCTCGCAAACTCCACTTCGGATGATCCCTAACTTAGCACGATTACTATATGTACATTTATGGCCACTTCTGAGTCTGACAAACACGGAGACATAACTTTATGGAGGAGATCTCGATGTTTAAACCAGCACTCTTTTGGAATTGTCCTTTGAATAGTGACATATTTTTTATAATCCGTACTTACGAATTCTCGATTCTAATCCAAATCGAGCAAATGATTTCGGGTTGGTCGCGTTATTTCGGAAATTTAAATTTAATTATTTTTAAATCTGCGAATAATCCTATTTTTTTTTTCTGTACCTTTTCGCACGAATGAGGTTGGGGAACGATATAATATATTACGGTGATTAGAACTTGATTTAGAACCATAAGAAAATAAAACCATTCCAGCTTGAAGGAAATAATTAAAATAATTGTCAAGGGAATATTAACGGTGAAGTGCACCCGGGCAGAGTGCATAGTCAAGGAGAACGATAATAGATGGACGAAACGAGTGTTGAAATGGTGACCGCTCTATGCAGATTGCTGACTCGTTGATATGACGATATAACTCAGGTAGCGGGGAAAAACTGGATTAATAAAACTCGGAACCGGAACGAACGGAGCAGATTGTTCGATATCGGATAAAATATATATTAATTACTTCTGAACGGCTTCTAAGAGCATATCTCTAAATAAAAAAGGAGACGACTAGTACACTTCCACGTGGTTTACCCATTAAAAATTGTAATACGAAACATTAAATGATAATATAGTAGTTATATCGCTAAGTTACATTCACGTATGAATTTATATAGACAAATGTAAATGCACACATTACGAGTAGCAAGTAAGAAAGACATATAGGGAAAGGAGTTGATAAGGTTTTGATTCGATTGTATAATGTATTACGGGAAGAGAGATAAAGGAGCATTCGAAAAATATGCGATTCGCGTCGGCAATAAGGTCGGCATCTGCAGGGTATGAGCAGTAGGAAGAGATAGCGAGGTTCATTGGGAATAATGAAGAAGGGAGACGATTTTTTTCGAATCATAGTCTGCATACGGCGATTATGAATGGACGAATTTAGTTAACCGGCATCTATATAAACCACGGTAAACATGGAAGATCAGTCTGTAGAAATTTATAATGCGAGACGTTATAAGGGTTATTCCAGACCGATTTTGAGTATTACTTGTTGGGGGGCTGTTTTAACAGTGAAGAGAAGATTAATGTAGAATAAGCAATGAACACAATCTAAAAAGAGAAGGAGAGTGAGTATGAAAATTACCGCTGATTAAAGAGTGGCCGGGAATCCATACAAACTTAATGGAGACACCAACATTCTGAAGAAGAGCGACGTGAATGTAAATTTTCAGTATCGTGGGAGAGGAATTTGGGTTGCAGCGCGAAAATTTTAATGCAGAGCGGCAACATCTGAAGTTCTGAAAAGATTACGATTTTTTTTTTTAGATAACTAATTAGAAATAGTAGGACTGAAGCCGAAAAAAACGGGATGAAAAGCAAAGTAGGCGACTGTCTTTTCATGTTGTCGCGTATTTGTGTAAACCGGTTTGAATAAAAAATCTTTATAGATAATTGAATTATATTGTTTTGTAGAATTAATTTCGTTTCTGCCCTAAGTCTTTTTAAAATAATAATATATATATATATATATATATATATATATGAACGAATTTGACAGTGACTAGCCCACGTTTGTAGACTTATAATTAAAATTAGCTGGTGTATAATTATTTTAATTAGTACGTTTATATTTTTATTTTTATTACTGCAAATCATGTTAATATTTTTATCACGTAACGTTTCGAAAACACACTTTTCATTTTAAAACTGAGACCGGTAACGAATGTGTAGGTATATTTGTAGAATTAACATTTAATATTGTCCAGGTTTTTGAAATTTTTCAATATCCAGATTTTAGCAAAGGGGATGGATACCAGCTTAATCCAACATGGTTGTCGGTTGTTGCCCCAATGGGGAAAAACCGATTTAAAATAAAAACGAATAAATATTATTTAAAAGAAAAACGAATAAATATTTTATTAGAAAAAAAAAAGTTATACACAACTTATGTCGCTAACAAGTAGTTAATTTTATACCGGATACATCTTTACCGCGGAAAACAAAATTATCTTACTATAACTGAAAGTTAATTATTATATATATATATATATATATATATATATATATATATATATATATATATATATATATAAAGAAGCTGCAACTTAAAAAAAAAGAGAGAGAAAAATGTTAAAAATTCACAAAATAATAATTAAGGTTACCACAGCTTATAATAAATGAATGTTATACGTAAATTTCAGTTGCCTGCAATTACCGATCGAGAAAACAAATTAAAACAACTGTTAGTGGAGTAAACAACTCCACATTCTGCCGCATGGTGACAAAAATATTGTTAAATGCATGTGCATACAGCGGGACGCTTGTTTATCACAAAATCTGGACAATATTAATTCAAGATTGCGCTCTTTTAAGCATAATTCTATAAATATCCCGACGCATTCATAACCGCTTTCAACGTTGCGCGATAAAAATATGAACACGTATTTTTTTTGTTTTTTTTTTTTTTTGACGCAGGAGGAGAAATTTTCGAAAGACATTGATATAATAAGAAATTCAGTTTTTATTAACGTAGCGCATACACGCATACTGCTAAGGAACCAAAATCAACGTGTGGGATTTTCACCCACTAAAAATCCTCTCTCTCTCTCTCCATGTAAAATAAGAATGAGTTTAAATGTAATGATGGAGGTCCTGGCACAAATGCAGAGACCACCACACTTAAAATTAACGTATTGCAGTCCCTCCTTACATCAAATTAAGAGTAATGAGTTTATGCAAGTTAAACATAACGAAATATATATTTAAAAAAAAAAAAAAGTAAAAAAATAAAATAAAATTTTATATATATATATATATATATATATATATATATATATATATATATATATATGAAAATTTTAGCAATGTAACTTAAAGTTTAAAAGATAATAATAATAATAATAATAATAATAATAATTCGGATATTATCTTATATCTAAAGATATCAAAATAGTGTTGAAATAACTAATTACTAGAAAATAGTTAATTTTATGTGTTGAAATAATTAAATATTAAAATAAAAATAAGATAAATGGAGGACAGGACCACACTACACAAACTATAAACTCTGCGATGGTATTAGAGTCACGGTTGATTTAAGCGTTATTTGCAAAACTATGAAATTTAGAATTTTAATCTCATGACCTGTTCAGCCAGCAAAAACAAACCTCCAACCTGCCTACTAAGAGAATATACATTCGCGCAGCTAATACGAAACTTACGACGAAGGGGAATGAATGCAAATAAACAAAGTATGATGAACATCATCAACCTCGCCTACTGTACAACAGGCGAAGACACTAGTAAGC
Organism: Coronaproctus castanopsis; assembly: GCA_032883995.1. Lineage (NCBI taxonomy): Eukaryota > Metazoa > Arthropoda > Insecta > Hemiptera > Monophlebidae > Coronaproctus > Coronaproctus castanopsis. The sequence continues at coordinate 25,728,867 of CM065054.1, forward strand.
CGAAACTTACGAAGATAGAAATCAAACCTGTCATGACCCATCAACACCTGAGCACTGTAGAAGTTGACGTCGAATCTCAAACATTTTTAACCACGTAGAAATATCTAACAGAAAGGCATGTCTTCCTGCCAGTTTCAACATCATCGGACCTGCTTTGCCACTTCGCGATCAATAAAGAAGCGATATGTTTTTTAAATTTTGAATTAGGCATAGACTGCACTGATATATTTTCCGGCAGGTTAGAATATTTCAACTCCGTAACACGCCCCCCTGAGCCTGTGCTCTCCAATGGGAACTCTACCAACAAGAAATAAATTAAGTTGCAATACCACGCAGATAACACAAGCGGCAGTGGTTGGCGTATTCCGGTATAAGGAAAACATTCGAAGTAAACATATTTTTATTTTTTTTTTAACTATGTTCGCGGTCTATATACATAATTAGATAAAATAATTTCGAAATAACCGCGTATAATTTAGAAAAAAAAAAGAAACTATTTATTAATAATAAAATAAAACGATATATTAATATTCATAAACCCGAGTTTACGTTTCAAGCAACATGCCGCGCTCATTCGTCAGAACTAAACTCTTAATAAATCGGTTTTTTCTAAATTGTACACGGTTATTCCGAAATTATTTGATCTAAATTCCTTTTCTGTTTGTTGGCCAGACCAAGTATTCTTTTATTAACATATATGGCCGCACCATATCGAAAATGTGGTTGAGTTTTGTATAAAATCGAACGTTTCCTAAATAATAAACCCCAAGCATTTTTCTGTAAACACAACAACTTATTATAAATATCCATACACTTAGTAGAAATGAACTGAAAATGAGGAACGAACCATACTTAATGATTAATAATTTTCCTATTAATGATTTGGTGAACTGTTTGTGCTTTCGAGAATATTTTTTTTTTTTTTTTTACATATATTACGAATAGTGTTGCGCACAATTTAGCAAATTCTTTGTTGGGCTATCATTTTCCGAGAAGAAAGAGGTAATAAAACTGGGTTAACTCGTTCTGTACGAAATATCGTTAAGCCGCACTAAATGAAAGTCTACCATTTTTAAAAACTATATGAAGTGAATTATTGAAAATTACAATGGAAGCCTGTCAAGATGAAGGAAAAAGAATAAATTAAAAGTCGCCACTGACGAAAAGAAAAAAAAAAGTTGCCGTTGAAAAGTCGTTGAATGTGACGTCATCTTTCAAATTTGTCCAATTATGTAAACTTTTATTTTTATTTTCCAAAAATGTAATTTTTATTTGACATCACCTGGGATCGCGTATTTAATATCTAATAATTTTACAAAGAACAGATAATTTTATATATTCCTACTTTATATTTATTTTATTGTGTTGTTTGCAGGTTGTTGGGCCTGTGCCGCTGTTGATCGTATCGTTGTTTAAATTTACGTATGATTTTAATTTTTTTTTTAAAATAATCTATTCCAAATTGTTAAACATTTGAACTAATTTCTCGTTATTTTGTGCATATATATATATATATATATATATATATATATATATATATATATATATATATATATATGTGTGTGTGTGTGTATATATATATATATTATATATATATATATAATGAAGAAAATAGTACACTATATTTGTACTGAATTATTTTATGAATAAATGCGTTGGCATACTGTGATGATTTATAGTGTACTATATAATTTTCAGATATATATACATATATATATATATATATATGCGTGTGTGCTGCGTGTGTCTGTGTTGGTTAATGCGTATGTATTTTGAAATTTTTAATTGTTGTTAATAAAAAACATTCTTACGTTTCTTTTAATATTCTCTATACGCATTTATCTTTCTCTATAAATGTATGGAGCGGTTCAATCTGATTCGGTTTGAGAAACGGAAAGACTTTTGCACTTTGAAAGTAAAAAACAGCAAAAAAAAAAGTAATAAATATCCCAGTAACTGTTATTGAGTTGTGCAAAATTTAAGTTAAACTTTATCCAAAAGTACACGGTAGTTCGCAATACTGTGTATATACCTATATAAAATGGATGAGTGAAGAATAAATTTAAATAAGTTTAGAGTTGAAAGATAATCTGGCTTATAACCAAAATGTCAGTCCATAGGAATTAGGTACGATTGAAACTACATAGCTTTTATATGTGTATAAATATAAAATATTATATGCGTTATATATATGTGTGTGTGCGCGCGCTGAAACCTTGTTAACTCCTTCCACTCATCGAAAATCTCAATAGGGTCAAGAATTAGCTAAACAAAAGTCGTCCTTACTAGAGGAACCATGTGTTCTTATATGCCTCCGGTTTAGATAATTTATAGGGTTCATTATTTTTAATGATTATTGTGCTACCGCCGTGAGCCCTTTGATCAGGTCTTGTAGTTAGATATACATATATTAATTGGGTATAAAAAAAAAAAAAAATTATAAAATAGGTTTCAGAAAGTGACAAGATGTTAACATGTTCAGTGGTTGGAAACAGTTCTATTTCTAATTGACGTTGAAATGCTCCGTTGACGTTTCAGTCTGCTATTTTTAATGACAAAGACATTATTTAATCAGCTTGCTGATTAATGCAGTAGCTGATTTAATATGGTAGAAACATGAGGTGATTAAATAATGTTTTGAATTCATTTTAGAAGATTTTTTTATATAATAGTTATTTTCTTGTTTATTGTTAACTTTATTATAACGATTTACATCTTTGTTATAGTCGCCTGATTCGCTAGGAGCGTTTGCAGAGCCCGTTGCACCCTTATTGAAACCATTTAAAGCAGCTTGCGAGTATGATATCTGAGAAATTATTTTGGACGAAGAGCCTCAACCTTGATTTTGGAATGTATATAGAATTTAAGTTAAAAATACCTTTGAAATTATCCGTTGATTTCAAATTTGTAAAATATGTTTGGTAACGTTATATTTAACATTTAGTATATACCCGACAGTGAACGTATTTACCTTTAAGGTGTCTATTTAATCACATGCTCGGTGAAAGAAGGATGGAGAAATCTTATTACAACTTTATAGGATCTTCCATGCTTCGGTTGATATGCATGATAGTTGATAGCCACCCGTTTAAAGGTTTTTAACAAGTTTTCTACAGTCTTCAAGTTCTCTCTAGTATTGAGACGATTTACTTTACCATGGCTGGAAAATTAGTTATTTGTATAAATATGGGTGGGGTGGATTTTTCTTTCGTACGCTTTTGGTTTCCACTCGATATTCTCGTCCGTCGGGAGATGAAAATTTATTTCGTTCATTAGAATTCACTAAAGGTCAGCGAAGGTGATTTTCTTGGTTTTCTTTTTTTTTTTTGGTATTCGCCAGTTGTTAGAATACTTCACTAATTCGGAATATACATCATCGTGGTCACATCCCTGCATTAAGTGTTCGCCAGGAAAAACCAGTTATTGTTCTTATTTCCGTTTGATATGGGTACGACGGCGCCGTTTACCATCAGCTGAGGAAAATAGCAAACAGATTGATAATATCTAGTCGTATACGAAGGAATAAAGTGTGACGGCGTGTATAACAACTGTGCATGTTGGATCACACATTATCTTGACGAACGACCACTTTCCGGGAAATAAACTCCTTTCGAACCAATGCCTATTCTCTCTTAGTAATTACTCAACTCACGACCACACATACACAATATTGCACATTCCCTTCCTATCAACGACGATACTTCAAAATCAATATTCTTATTTATACTCAACAATGACAGTACCAATATTGAAAGTACATCGTAGTACATCTAGATTGGTGGCTTAATAAAATATAAAATACATTTAGCATCTTAGCCTCCACAATGGCGTAATATCCTCGGTAACGGCACTTGCAACATATTTAATAAATAAATAACTGTGCGTGCGTAGCGTCGAATTACATTTTGTCTAAATAACGATGTTTGGGCGTGCGTGTACGACCATTGTTTGCAAGCACGTGCCCATCGTTGTCGAAATTACGATGAATAACGGTGCGCGCGTGTGCTCGTTAGCGATGAATGTGTCTATTGAGAGCATGTGAACGCGATACGTCTATAGGATTAATATTTATTATTAATAATGCTACTAATAAAATAAATAATAATAAGTTGGTTTTATCTCATCGATCTGATAACAATTGGCAAATAGATAATAATAGGAATGCAGCCAGGATACAAGTTCGATTAGCTATAAACGACAGTCATTTACCAGGCAAAGCGATAACGACCGACCGCGATGAAACATAAAGGCGCTATCGATATTATACCAGAGCTGAGTAATTATAAAAACAATAAAAATTCGTATTGAAATGTAATTATATCAATTCGCACAAAGCGATCCACCGATGTAATAGTCTAACTATGGTGTAAACGTGCGTACGAATAGGAATGGTAAAAAACATGATCAAAAGTAGTCTATGAAAATATTTTGTAGCGCGTAATACGACGTCCAGGATAGCCTTTCCTAGACGTGCTAAAATAAAAAGGAACATCATAGGAGAAAGGAGTATCAACGCGATTAAGAAGTTTGTCTGACTGACGCAAGATGGTCACAGCCTATTAGATAATTTTCGATAAAGATTACGACGACGACGACGGTGATGATACAACGTATCGAATAAAAATGAAAGAACACAATTATTTGTTAAAAGAAACGACCGGTTATGCAGCAGTTGCATATATAGCATACACGTCTAAACCTATACTTTACTACTTTCCATGTACACGATAACACTCCTACAACGAGATATGCAAATCAACCTTATGCGGACGATTAATAGCGAAAGAAACGAAGTAAACAGATAAATAGACTAGGCGAAGATTAGGCAACAGTAAAATTGCAAGAAATAAATGTACCGTACGTAGAACTATAAATAAACGTCTATTCAGTAGCAAGGTTGCAGAAAATAATACCAGAATTTAAAGATAAAAGCCGACGTAATTCAACAGTTGAGTTGACAACACATAAGGATTAAGATTTACGGTGATATATCAGATAAGATTTACTCATAATATAATCCTGATGACGTATGGTACAAAAGTATTATATAAAGATACATGTATAATTATGTAGGAATTGACTTATAAAAAAACTGAAATTATACAAAATTAATAAAAAAAAAAAATGGCATTAAGTTTGAATACAAAAACCTTGAAATACTTGCGTTCATTGTAGGTATTATGACGATCATCTTATGCTTCACCTCGAGTTAAAAAATACACTGTTGCCGTCGATGATACCAAGGGAATTTTCAAAGGAACTGAAATTTTAGGACTAACAATTAATCACTTTCGCCGCGTGTCGCATCACTCCTATTAGATCGCCGTTCACTGTTAAACCAGTTACCGTCTTCACATATGTGTGTGAGTGAAAAAGAAATACTTTTAGCGTATAGAAACCGTTGGGTTTTACACATATATGTGAAATGACGACGTATAGGAAAAATTAAAATGACGAAAAATCAGTGTTACCCAAACTGTGTACTAGCTACGATTTCGATGTTGTATGTTCTTTATCAGAGCGGGGTTTTTACCGAACATACTTTTCTTTTTATTTGGAGCGACTATATAAAATACGTTCTGTAAACACATGCAGTTCTTAAATGAATTATTTAACACCATTATTTAATATACGCAATGAAATCAATCTAATTTTAACGAAAAAAATGAATTTAATTTCGAATAGCAATATCGATAATAATTGCACGCAAATTATTTCTAATTATATACCACTGAGTTAATTTTTCTTTAAATAATTTCAACGATATAATTTTATGCTTTCGCTAATAAAAAACTTCTTCTTTTATGTTAACCGGTTAAAAATTACAAATCAAAGAGAAAACTAATCTGGTTTTTATTCTGCTTTAATTTATCCTCCGCTATTCTACTTCACAAATTTCTGCTTCAATAATCGAAATATTTAATGTCACTTTTTTACACGCTGCTCAACCAACATCCTCCCTGTTGACCTCACAAAATCGAATTGAATTCTCCTTTCTTAATGAACATTTTCGCTCTTACCTTTTCCTTGTGCTACTTCAGCATAAATCCTGCGTTCGAGTTTCATTATTTTCTCTTATTGTTAGAACCCTATTTTGAGATATATACATATATATATATATATATATATATATATATATATATATATATATATATATATATATAATTATCCTTATTTAATCCCATCGGATTCTGCTTTTTTTTTTATCATTGTATAGCGCACCGTTCATTGTTTCCATTCATGTGACAAAGTTTTTGCGTGGGCATATATTCCTTTATTGGGTATTTTTTGCGTTTTTCTGGTCACTGGACCGAACGCAAACTTACAGGTTGGTTTTGTGCATGTGCAATTTTTAATTTCAACTCTCTGCAATTATAAGGGCGTTTTAATTTAAACTATTATCATTGATATATGATAAAAGTTTGGTATGCCCGTTTGCAACTATCATTATAGCGTGTGTTGATTTAATGACTTAAACCTAAACTCTATTTTAATGAATTTCTACCTAAATAAATAAATAAATAAATAAAATCCTTTGTTTGCTATTATATCAAAATTATGTACTAATATGGTGCTTGTATCGAGCAATCTTTCTGAGACGTATATAATTATATTTCAGGCGTGCAAGGAATCTTAAAATGCGATCACGCATACAAGCGAGAGATACCTATTTTAATTGAAAAATTATAAAATATATAATATTGTGTATAAAAAATTATATATATGTAAGCACCAAATAATACTAATAATTAAACAATTTTTCTACTTAAGCACTGATTTATTTATTGTTAGGTGAATATAAGACGATCGTATATTCCATTATGTCCCAAATGTTGAAATTGTTATAAGTCCCTTCGACATCAGGGTCCGTTAGTCCAACACTCTAGCAGCTAAAATCTACTGAGAGGCAAACCAACTTTTTTCTAATATGATGAATTTATATATATATATATATATATATATATATATATATATATATATATATATATATACATACATACAGATATAAAAAAGAATGATTCGGTGGTTTAATTTATATATAAAAAATCGAAGGAAACATTTACAAACTTGTCTTTGTGTCTTTGAAAATAGGTTGGATATATCTTCACTTTTAAAAAAAGTAAAGCTACAGATGTTAAATTTAGGTATGCGTGTCACAAGTAAATGTATGAAATCTCCACTCACAGTTTCATTTCCTTTATTCATCACAATAGTGGTGCTTTCTCAAGTATAAAAAGTGCCCCATTTATATTCTCTTTTCTTTTTTTATTTTGAGATTTTCATCACCCATAATAGATTTTCTTACATATTGAAAAAAGGGTTAAAATTAGTTTTTAACTTCTTTCTAAATTCTATCATCACTATTGAATTTTTATAACAGTTGTATTTTTGTATTTTCGAGCGCATTGAATGTTACAGCTTGATCTTTTTTAGATATTGATTTAGTTACCGTTAAATATTGTAGCGGTGTTGTTAGTTTTGGTTGAATATAGATATTTTCAATTTCTTTAGATTTGTTGTTCATCAGTCTATTGTCAGCACTGATAACGCCGCTTCCATCATCTTTTAATAATAGACTTTCCTAGATTACTTATACGTTTAAATAACCAAAGAGATATTTCCAGGTAATTTTTTTTTACTAATAAAAAAATCAAGTTTTTCGGAATAGGTTAAAAATAAAAGAGTCATTTATTTTAAGAAACATAAACACGTTCATCAGATACATGTATAAATTATATACGTATATATATATATATATGTATATATATATATATGTATGTGTGTGTATTTACGAAAACTGATTTTAACACGATTCGGTATTTTTTTGTATTCATACAAACATTCAAAAAGTATCTGAATATTAAACCAAATATCAGTTTAATCCGATTTGAGGTGTTTCAATATCAAATTCATCCGAATATTTAGATCGCTAATTAAATATAAACTGTATATATACTGCATGCCATTGTTGGCGTGATTATACCTATATTATATTGAAACTCGTATGAATGAAACTAAATATTTACGCTATTTTCGCGTCCAATCGTGTGTGTGTGTGTGTGTATGCAATGTGCAGTTTCATACTAGTTACAAATGCAGGGAGATAAGATATTATTTTGGGAAGTACTGAAAAAGACGAATAACGAATATACCTGCTATATAGAACTCACATTTTGTAATCTTGACGTAGAAATTAGATAGTGTGTATGTGTACAGTAACACTAAGTATTTTTAAAGTAACTGAGTGTATATACACACCGTGAAAATAATAATTTCTTTTCTTTTTCTAACACATTAAACTCCTAATCGTCTTCTTTTCGCAGCAGTATCCACGGAGTAGTTAAACCTTCTGATTTTATTTATTATGCAGTTAACACTTCAGGGGGCAGTTACAAGACAACTGATGACATTTACGAGGCGGCCTTCATGGGAGGTCTTGGCATCATCGAGGATCACGGTCAAAAAATAATGATAAATTCAGAAAACGAGTTATTCTGGGTTTAATCCGACACTCGCCGGCGTAGACGTTACAAACGTTACATACATCGTTTTATCTATTATGAATATTATCGTCAAAACCGGGTTTGAGATGAGCCAGCTGTCATTCAACAATATTAATAGCAGTTAAGCTGAACGCCCCCCTATGATCACCATGTAAGTAAAATCGAAAATTGCGCATGCCACCCGGACAGTTTATAAAAAAGAGTACGAAAGATTTTGGAGATAATTATAATGGAAGATTTTTAAATAGCGAGCCAAATAGCTGCTATGCTGTTAAAACCAATATGGTTGTACTAAAACTATAGGGATGTGCGTCCAAAAGTAATATTATCAAAACAAGATGTCGAGGTCGATGGTGTGTATGAAACTATACGCTACATCAAGATCTACAAGTCAAGTACGTTACAGAAGAAATAAAACTAGCTTCTCGCACTGAACCTTCTACAACAACCAGTAGGTCGCAACAGGTTGAAAAGGAAAAACGTTGATGATCAAGCGTGCATGTTCAATAAATAAAGTTGCGATCGTAGCAGATCCTGAAAGTTATGATCCTGTCATCATTAATATTCAGTGAATGACTATACTGGTTAATTTTTAGATATGAGATGGAAAATGAGAGATTGACATTTTTAAAACTGGAAAAAATTGGGAATAAACCCTGTTTACCTGGAGATTCAAGAAGTGGTGCCATCACCAGATATTATTTGATTAATTGACAACGATTTGATGTGTACGTGTTTAATTAATTACCGACCGTAATCGATGACGTTTATTGATGAAATTACATTTGATCAGACGACGAATTTTTTTTATCAATAATTATCGGGTAGAAATATCGCCTACGCTTCTTTAATTTTTGCTTAGCAATCGTATTACTTCTAGGCAATCGAAAATTTCTATCTGCAGAAAAATATTTGGAAAAATGTTTCGGCTAATTGCAATCATAATCGGAATAACTCGTACATTTCGTTAAACCGTTATTTTTCGTTTATTATTTCATCATGATCAATTGGAGTTCAACGTCGGCATCGTCTTCCTCAGACGGAAAAAGAAGACGAGAAATGAAGCAAGAAGCTTCTAGAAGGCGACTTGCCGGACGATAACAGGAAGCAGAATCCGTTTCATCGTCGATAGCCGCTTCAAAATCGCCGGTTTCGTCTACGATTTCGGCCATTCTGCCACGGTCGATGTTCGATACGCCGAGAAGTGAATGCGAATGTTCCTGTATAACCCTAACCGATACGCCGAGAATAAAATGCGAATGTTCCGGTTGCATTTCCTCAACAATATCAACAGGTTGCAGATGTCGCAGTTCTCCCCGCATTCTTTGAAAATAGTAAAAGAAGGCTCACCCGATTATCATCAAGCCGCTATTACGTCCGAATCCATTTCATCGTCGATGTTCGCTTCAAAATCGCCGGTTTCATGTACGATATCGATTATTCCGCCACCGTCGATGTTCGATACGCCGAGAAGGAAATGCGAATGTTCCGGTAGCGATTCCTCAACAATATCAACTGGCTGCACATGTCGCAGTCCTTCGTAATCTAATTTTGATTTTGTTTCGCGATGAAATTTTTTATCCTCGATTGATCCGTATAAGGATGATCGAAAATTTTGCTAATTATTTTTATACGAATATTAATTCAGATAATCAGCGAATTTTGTACCAGAATGGTGTATAAAAGTGTGTGTGTGTGTGTATTTGTTTAATATAAAATATGCGACAGTTGTATTAAATCAAGAAAATCGTCGACATTACACCAAACTGTATTCGTATAATAAAAAAAAATATATATATATATGTATAATTTTAAAATACAATATATTTATAGCGAACCACTTTATTTTACCGATATTGAATTCACGCTGTTTGGAAAAATTAATTCATTTTTTCAGGAGCATAATTGAATTTAATAGTAAAGAATTTCTAAAATGAACATGTGTTTGAGAAGAGTAAGAAATGGTTGTTTCTATTATTCACCTGTCATGCTGGGGGGGGGGTAAATTCACGAATAGGTATGCCTAACATAGTAAATAACTATAATAGATTATCAACAGCATTAAATAAATTAACCAAGTATTTTAACAAGCGGAAAATCGAAATCAAAACAGAAGCTCTTTTTTTAATCGGGCGTATAATACCAAGAAGGGATTTTAAGAGGATCTAAACAATTTTACGAAACATGTAAATTATCACATATATACCAGTCATAAGTATAGGCGATTACGATTACACGAGTCACTAGGGCTTAGATATAAAAAATACAAACACCGACGACTATGTACTCATCATTTGATGAATCTATGATTTAGGCTTAGATGCTATTAAGTAAATTATGAGTATTCACATGTATATATTATATATATATATATATGAATACATTGTGTATGCGTATATATAGTTGTATGTGTTTTATAATATACATGTATATATTTGTTCCTCTTTTGTTATGAACCTATTATTTCCATAATGAAATCAATCGCGTAGGTTTTTATTTATTTTTTGTACTTTTTTCCTTCTATTAAATATTCGTCAGGTAAAGCAAATGAAATTCATAGAAAAAATAAAGTGTAAAATGTACAGCATGTCGACAGATGTAGATGCGTGGAGATAAAAAAAAAAAAATCCGTTGTCTAATTGCATTCGTTAGAATTTGAATAGTAATATCGCTCTATATGAAACTTTAAACAATTGTAGATAATTCATAGATAGATTAGTAAATCCGTTAATTTAATTGATATCAAAAGGTTAAAAGTTCAACACAAGGTTCGGATGAAAAGTAAGATGAAACAGAGGAGGGAATTTATATAGTATTATATAAGTTAATAAATATTTTTAACAATTTCACGATAAATGCGTACAACCAAACAGTTCGTCACTTCGATTATCCGCCATCCAGACACCGATGAGGCACTCTGGGCCTTGCCGGTCTCTGAACGAATTTATGTGTTGGTGACTACTACAGTCAGCAGCTGTTAGCTGCCTAACACATTTTTTCACAGACCGGCAAGGCCCACAGAGGGCCTCATCGATCTCTGGATGGCGGAAATCGAAGTGACAAACTGTTTGGTTGTATGCGTTTATTGTAAAATTGTTAAAAATATTTATAAACTTATAAAATATTTCTCAAGTATAACTTAATAATATATTGTATAAATGTTATTAATTTATACGATATAATGTTCGGAGGGATGGGATGTATATATATATATATATATATATATATATATATATATATATATATATATATATATATATATATATATATTTATATAAAACTTAGTATCCGGATGGATTGGATGTGGAATTCTTGGTTAGAATGTATATTATTATTGTGAATGAATTTCGTAAGGCGCGCGTGGTGCTTGTAATGCTGATGTACTGCCTTTAGGTGTTGATAGTTTAGGTAAAGTAAATATTTGTATTTGTATTAAATTTTTAGTATCACTTCGTTTATATCAGGAAGTACGCGAAATTTTAAATGTAATGATGTAGTTATTCGTAATTTTGATATCTAAATTTCATATATCCAGTTTCATCTGGAACTTGAGGTTGACATAATATTAACGTTGGATATGATTGTTGTATTTTAAATTATTATCGTTATAAATATACCTGTAATAATTCCCGTAAATGAATACACGAAATGTTTGCGCGTAATATTGGTTTTTCAGCAGACTATATTTACCTTTTTTTGATTTTAGTAGCGTTTCAGGATATTCAGACTTAAAGCAATAATTTGAAAAGTGTGAAATGTATTGATTTTTAAAAATAAACGATAAAAAAAAAAAGAGTTAAAATCACGAAACTTTTAAAATTAAAAATCAAAAAGCTTTTCAGCTGTTAAGCCGTTATCAAGTGAACATAAAAATAAAATATAAACATGTATAAGACAAAAAATTCAAAGTATAAATAATACTAATGTAGGTATACGATTTACAAAAACTAGAAAAATTAAAAAAAATTATAATTAACACAATAATCTGATATTGTATGCGGTAAACAATATTAACCAGAAACCAGCAATATAAAATTATATAACACAATAGCGCAGAAAAATAAAAATAAATAAAAACTTCTGTCTAATATAAAAATTCATGTATTTTATAATATACAACTAATCCTTCATCAAAATTTATAATTGAATTTAATAAACTATTTTTATCACTTTCATTTATTATTTACATTTTTTTTTTTTGTAAATTACTTTTTTTATAATGTTTTTATGTATGTAAAACTTCATAAAGTTGTTTAATATTATTGATTTTGTGTTTTAATTCTTTACAATGTTTTGAAAATAATGATATTTCAGCATTGTTTTTATACGAATATATTCTTTAAAGCTTATTGTGAATTGTCTGCTTGTTTTTACTATGTATTTTTTTGTCGCATTGATTACAGTTTAATATATTGAATTTTTTAACATACTTTAATTCTCTATTTTGTTGTTACTAATCGATTTTAATAGTATGCCATTATTTCTAATTGCTAAACGTATGTTATATTTGTTAAATGTTTTTTTTATTTTGTATGTACGGCCTCCTGAAAATTTATTGAACCTAAATAATTCTTTTTATGTTTTTTATGTATTTTTATTGTAATATTTTTTCCATATCTTATCAACTACAGTAGGGTTATATTTATTATTGATTGCTATTTGTTTCATTATGTTTTGTCCTTTATTTACTTTATCGTTATCTGTTAAAATTTTTTTTATTCTATTCATAAGACTCGCTTAAACTACTGGTTGATTTATGCATTTTCTGGTGGAATGAACCTTTAGGTATTAATGTATATATGTTTCCTATATATATATATATCAACTTTTTGTTAATTTTTAAATCCAGAAAACTGATTGTTTTTATTCCTATTTCTATTCTTCTTTCTTTTTTTTTTGTGTGTGTGTGTGACGTCTTTTGACCACAATTGACATTGATAACATACTATATCATATTTTTATTGACTCATTTCCCAATGGAAAAGAGTCAACGCTTATGTATATATTGTCCCTACTATTTTAAACAAATATGTATGCACAGCTGATACTCCCTAGGACACATACACTGGTCAGGTGTTCAGAGCACAAGTATTGATAATATTGAATACTTCATGTTTATTTTTTGCTTCCGATGACAATGCAATCATTGGTACCCACTCCAATTTCTAATTTAAAACACAAAATCGATAATATTGGCCATTATAAAATTCATCTATTTTTATACTAGACAAAAGTTCTTATTATTAATTTTTTGTTTGTGCTATTGGGTTGTCATTTATATATATATATATTTTTTTTTTTTTTTATATATATAAACTTTTAAGATCTAGAACTGACGAGACTCTCATCATCAACTAGATTTGGTGAGCGAAAATTTTTTTTAATAGGAGTCGACCCAACAGCCGAACACCTGGGTGGTCCTATTAATTATCTACACCGACTCTACTTGAAATCAGTGATGCGTTTTCTTCGCAATCTTCTGGTTTCTTCTTGTTCTAGCAGCTTCTTTGCTAACGGATTCCAATGAAAGTCCAGTTTCGACAGATACCTTTGGACAGCACAGCGGACTTCATCTTCTACATATCCTATCCGGAGGTCCCTGTGCAACGTGTCGTTCGACACGTACCATGGAGCACCAGCTATCATACGCAAAATTTTATTTTGGCACTGCTGTATTTTTTGTTTGTTGCTTTTGGAAGCACATCCCCATAGCTCGCAGCCATAAAGCCATATCGGTTTTAATATAAGTTTGTACAGCAATAGTTTGTTGTTAATCGATAGTTGAGACATAGGTCCCAGTAACCAGTATAACTGTTTCATTCTGATATTTAGTTCAGTTTTCTTGGCGGTAATGTGTGGCAACCATGTTAGTGTTTGATCTAGATGAATTCCTAAATATTTCACACAAGGATTTTGTGGTAGTATCTTTCCACTTATTTTAATCTGATATTTTGCACGATCAATTTTTTTATTTGTGAATATGATATGGCTACATTTTAGCTCATTTATCACTATTTTCCACTTGCAAAACCAATCAACCGTCAGTTCAATGGTACTCTGGAGCTGTCGATTAGTCGTATCAGGACAGTGATGAGTAGCTAGTATTGCTGTGTCATCGGCAAAAGTTGCAATAAATGAGTTTTCCGGAATATCACTGGTAAAAATGGAGTATAGAAGTGGTCCCAATATACTACCCTGGGGTACTCCTGCCGTAATTTTGTATATAGATGATTGACTATTATTGACAATCACTTGAAAATGTCTCTCTTCCAAGTAGGACTTCAAGATGTTGTAGTATATCAATGGAAAGATCTGTTTACATTTATATAGCAGTCCCGAGTGCCAAACTCTGTCAAACGCCTGCTTGACATCGAGAAAGACAGCAGCACAAATCTTCTTATCTTCAAGGGATTCTTCAATTTTCTTCATAACTCTATGAACCTGTTGCACAGTAGAATGTCCAACACGAAATCCAAACTGATGGTGTGGGATGATTTTATTTTTATCAATAATTTTCTGCATCCTTTTATGAATGAGTTTTTCAAAAACCTTTGAAAGTGTTGGTAAGAGTGAAATCGGTCGGTACGATGTTACTTCTTCAGGTGGTTTTCCAGGTTTTAAGATCATAAGAATATTAGCAAATTTCCAAAGCACAGGAACATATTGGTGCCGTAAAATTGCATTATATATATAAGTCAAAAAGACTAGTGCTTTTCTTGGAAGCTGCTTTAGTATTATTCCAGTAATTTGGTCATATCCTGGAGCTTTTCTGTTGTCAAGCTTCTTAATTATAGCTCTGATTTCTACAGGAGAGAAATGTTTGATATTTTCATGCGCTGTTAGTGGACATTGATTTAAATATTCATGTACCGAATCTTCTAATCGTGACTTTACTTCATTTGGTTTAAAAATATTGTGTAAATAGGTTGCAAATATTTCTGTTTTCATGTTGTCATCTGTAGCCCAGTTTCCATTCTGCATTTTTAGAGGGTTATTTCTCGGTTTTGGCTGTTTCATAAATTTTGTAGCTTTCCACAAAGAGTAGTTGCTTTCTTTCGTATTTGATAGGTTGTGAACATAATCAGCGAATGAGTCGTTTTTAAATTTTCTGATTAACAATTTCAACTTTTTCGTTTGATTATTTAACAGTCTTTTGTCATCAGGCTGTCTCGTACTCATCCAACGTCTACGTAATTTTCTTTTAATAGCAACATGTTTGCGTACATAATCGGGATATATTATGTCTTGTTTAGATCTGTTTTCCAGCGATGGTGTGCTTGAGAACGCTGCGTTTACTATCTGATTAGTGAATAAATTTGCAGCATCATCAATACTAGATTTCGTTTTTAATGAGATAGATAAATTTATGGTGTCATCTAGTATCTGTTGGAATTTAATCCAGTTGGTAGCTCTATTGGTTAAGGTGGGCCTTTTTTTCTTTAGCCACACCTGTTCGCTGATTGTTAATACTACAATCGAGTGATCCGAAGACAAAGAATATTGATCATTTACAATTTTAAGGTATGACTGAGAGATACCTTTTGTTATAAAAAAATCCAATAGATCAGGAATTTTGTTTTTATCAGTCGGCCAATATGTGGGTAATCCTCCTGATATGGTGTCGCAGTGTTCCGTATCTATGGCAATTTTTAAATTTTTTCCTCTAGGAGTGTTTAATCTAGAAGCCCAATGTATATTTTTTGCATTGAAGTCTCCTCCGATTATAAACCGATTTCCCATTCCTTTTATAAAGTCTATAAAGTGCTTAGCCTGTATTTTATGCTTTGGTGGACAATAGACTGAAGCCACATTTAATACGTTATTTGATTGTCTTATTGTGACACAAGTGGCTTGAAGGTATTCTTTATTAAAGTTTGGAAAAACATCGTGAGGAATCTTTTCTTTAATAATGATTGCTGTTCCTGCATGTGCTTTATTATTGGGGTGCACTGTCCAGTATGTTTTATAATGTCGAAAATTAATATAGCTTTTGTCAGTAAAATGAGCTTCTGATATTAGCATTATGTCAATATCATTTGTGTGTAAGTAATGCTCTACTTCCAGTTGATGTTGCAATAGACCATTGGCATTCCATAGAGCTATTTTATAGTATGTGGATTGATTTTGCTTTATAGTACTTTTCATTTTTTATTTAACATCGTTGACATGATATTAGTTAATATATTGTTAAACATGTTTGTTTGTTGCTGCATAATATCTTTAAATAATGCTCTTATTTCATCAAGGAAGACGTTTAAAGTTTGCTTTAGATCACTAAAATTTGAAGCATTTACTGAGTTGTCAGGAATATTTTCACGAGTTACTTGAGCATAGGATTTATGCTTATGTACTTGAGTTTGATTTAGCTCTTGCAATCTATTTGACAATATAGTATGGTTTGAATCGATTGTTGAGCATTGTTTTACAGATCGTTTGGCTGTTGGAATCTTTTGTGGATTTGCTGGGAGCCAGTTAGATGATTGGCTCTTTGTATTATCTTTCATTATGGAAATTTGTCCTCCATGTCTCAGTGTTTGAATTTTTTTATACACTTCACATCCTTTGTAACTCGCAGGATGGTTTCCTTGACAATTAGCACATTTCGCTGTCTGATTAGGCTGTTTATTGCAGGTATGTGTAGGATGACCTTCACTACACTTTACACAGACAAATGCCCTATTGCAGTAACTTCTAGTGTGGCCAAATTTTTGACACCAAAAACACTGAGGAATACCCTTTTTTTTATGCGGAGGTTCAATTTTCACCTTCATATTGAGAAGTGCCTGAATGTTGTATATATCAGTATTATTTTTTTGAGGCTCTAGTTCCACAAAAAATATTGGCAAGGGCTGCTTGCTTAATTTATGTTTTACGTTTATTATATTTCTCACTTGATGTCCGTAATTTTCCAGAGCGGCGGCGATTTCTTTTGTGTCAACGGAGTGATGGATATGCCTAATTACAGCTCTAAAGCTTCTTTCTGATTTTAGTTGATATGTGTGATGTTCAATCGCTTCGTCTCTGAAATATTTAATTAACTGTCGATAATTATTGATAATAATATACCAACACAACACACTAACGATAATATTAATAATAATGATAACGAAAATTGTACATCGTATAATGAACAACTTATTAAATATGCACAAGATTCAAAAGAGGTGGCAAGTACAAGCTGCTCTACTCATGTTTACGCTCCAATCCCTTCCAGTTTGTATCCCATGGAACAAATGGAGGAAAGTAATTATCAATCAAACACACATGCAGATCATAGCTGGCAAGAATCCACTAATAGAAAAAGACAGAGGGATTTCGTAAGAAGTATTTATTCCGATATGGTAGAAAGGAAAGTTTTAAAACGAAATAATAATAGATATGCGGCTCTATCAGTTGATGACGTTAATATCAATGATGATGATGACGAAAGCCACCAATATAACGAAGATAAATCTGTAGAACTGAGGCCACCTCCAATAACAGTGTATGAAGTAAATGATTATTCAAAAATGTTAGCTGACATTACCCATGTCATTCCGGCTACGCATATATCCTGTAAAGTATTATCTTACAGAAGGGTGGAAATTAAAACAAGTAAAATTGAACACTATCGACAGTTAATTAATTTATATATGGATTTTATATTGTTGATTGTAGATTGCGTTGTTTACCACATTCACGGTCAGATTATTTTATAAATACTGTTTTTTTAACTTTTCTAGTTTTTGTAAAGTATATCAACCTAGATTTTATTACTTTTTTCATTTTACATTTTTGATTTGTATATATTTTTATATTTTACTTTTATGTTCGCTTGATAATGTCTCGACAGCCGAAAATCTTTCTGATTTTTTATAAAAAATAAATATTTAGTGCTGTTAATTCTCTTTTTTATTGTTTATTAAAAGTAAAAAAAAAAAAAAAAAGTTAATGTTCCTATTGTGTGGAAACGCAATGTGTACTTCGTGTTCAATATTTATCCATAGTCTAAAATCGTCTGAATTATTTCTTTTTTGTTATCGCTAACTAGAAGGTATTCGTCTATCGTTATCAACGTAAATCAAACTGGTGAGATAATTCAGATTGTATCTGTTAATTCCATGATTATTATGATTATTTTTATTTATATACTTTATTCTTAAAAAACGTTGCTTATGCACATTTTTACTCGCACGCGCACGCCACTGACTACAGTTGGTTCTATTTCTTATCAAGTGATGCAACCGCTTTACGCGCATCCACGTGCATCGTCATCATCGTTTGCAACACTGTCGTACTTTATGCAACGCAAAATGCAAAGACAGTATCACGATGCCGCTGCTTCTGTCCTACACTCGCCACAGTTTATTTCCTCCAGCATGAGTGGCGGTGGTGGTACTTTGCAGTTAAGTCCACATATTACGCCAACGTCTCCCAGCGAAATCAAATATACAATTAATAATTTAACGATACAAAAAAGTCCAGCATTTGATTTAATTACAAATAAATTGTTACTAGACTTACAAAAAAAAAAAAAAAAAAAAGGTATAATGCTTATACAATTATTTTTAACGCTGTTTTACGGTTGCAGTATTTTCCCTTATCTTGGAAATTGGCGCAAATATTGATTATACCAAAACTAGTCTCGAAATTAAGCAACAGGTATATTCTTAGATTTCAAGCTTTTGATAGGGTGAGGGGCATCATGGTTTACTGTATAAACTGATGAACATAGTAACGCATCGTTATTAAAATTCTAATTCAATATTCCGATATCTACCCTGTAACTGCTGGCGTGCCTCAAGGAAGTGTTTTAGGTCCGGTGCTTTACTTAATATACTTTGCCGATTTTCCAGTTGATAATAGTGGGAACAGCTACGTTTGCAGATGGTACAGCGTTGTTAGCTACTGATAAAAATAAGGAGGAAACTTAAAAAAAAATTACGAACATCTTTGTTAAATGTTTTGAAAACTGGCTGTCAACGTCTCGTTGGCGTATAAGGCTAAACGAAATCGAATGTACGCAGGTTGATTTTACATGGGGAAATTTAAAAAATCAACCGTTGAAAATAATTGGGGTAATTATTGGTCAAGAAAAATATGTAAAATATCGTACGTTATTAAAAAAAGAAAACGGTTCGACATAAAACTACAGGAACTAAATTAGCTTCTTGGCGGGTACTCTAGTTCGTCATTAGAAAACAAGAATATATCAAAAAATATCTATGAAGCCCGTTTTGACATACGGTTTCATGTTGTGGGGTTGTGTAAAAAATGTGTACATATAAATAGGATACAACTATTTCAGAATAAGGCCATATGACTGATCGCCTCGTCATCCTCGTATGTATCTCTAACCGTGTTTTGCACCGAGACTCGAATATCCCATCATATGGTAAGAGACGAGATCAAACGCTTTGTTAAGCGGTACATAAGTCGTTTGCACATGGAAACTCATTTAGCAATTAATCTACTTGACATCGGTTTCAATGTTCGTAGGTGCTAAAACGTACTCGCGATCGTTTTATCTAATCCAGATTTACTATAATACAGCGGGATCCATCGTTCGATGTTAACCCCTAACAAGTTATTCCAGTCCAATTGCTAGATGGCCAGCTGGCCAGTTGTAATTTTAGTATTTATATTAAAAAAATAATAATAATAAAAAAAAATGAATAAATAATTTATGCAATTTCAAACTCACCAACCAATATTTCTTCGTACTCTGTCGATGTTCTCTTCTTTCATGCTTCCATACTTTTGTTTCTCTTTAGAACTTTCGAAATTTTCTATTTTTTGCCGGAATATTCGCCTCCATTTTGAATTTCTTCTATCTTCATTTCGGTTGTCTAACTTCTACAAATCATCATATTTTAGTATTTTGATTTTTGTCGAAAAAGTTAAATATATTTTTTGTTAATATCCATGATTCCGTAGCTTTAAGATTGCCATAAAATTCCACGCTTAGTTTACGTGTGTTATTCGATATTTTGTCGACTATTTTTCGTAAAACTGTATTCGTTCTTAATTTCGACGCATCTATCGTTTTCGTGTTTTGGTCCACCGACGATTAATTTCTTGTTATCTTTGTGGTTTTTTTTTTCAATTAACACTGTTCGATGGATTCATTGCGAAACGGTCCGATGCATAAAGGCATACCACTTTAATTACTGTGTCGAATTTTTGTATTTGGCATAGGTTTTGTTTTTATTTTTTTTTGTAAATTTTTTGTCATAACTGAAACACAGTTTCCATTTTTCTCGCCCTTTCTCTATATTCGTTTCCTTGTCCAGCGATCTTGACTGTAGCATTTCCGCCACAAAAATATTCGAATTTTGTTATGTTCTTTGAAATTTCCCCGATTTTTTTCTCACATGTATCTCCGAGTTTCTCCGATGTTAGTTATATACTTTGTTTTTTCGAAAGAAATGTCTAATCCTAGCTTTTCTGCTTCTTCTTTTAAAATATCTACTTAATTTACCACATCATCTATCTGACAAAATCGCTAAATCGCCTGCAAAGGTTAAACAATCGATTTCTACGCTATATCTGTTCCTTCATAGTCTAATTTTCTATTAATAAACAACAACAAAAAATCGGAGATTCGATATATTATATCCACCAATTGAGAATCCATTCTTACACTCAATTGTATCTTTTTCATCATTGGAAACTAATATTTGTCTAATAATATATTCCGTGTATATATTGAAAAGCAGTGGTGAGGCATCCCTTGCCTAACTCCCATCTCCACCTTGAAATAATCTGAGTATACCGCCTTTCCCGTTTTGATTCTCGCTACATTATTACTATACAGCCTCTTAAGTAATGAGACTAAGTGACTTGGAGTTCCCATTTCGGTAAGAATGAACCATAATTTGCTCCACTGGACGCAGTTAAAAGCTTTATGATAATCTACGAAACGAGGAATAACTTCTTTATTGTACTCTCTCGCTTTTTCAATGATTTTTCGCTCGTTGAGAATTTGTTGTCTCGTACATCTGCCCTTCATGAAACCTGCTTGTTCTTGCGGGATTTGTTTTTCCATTAAAGCGTATAGACGATTATAAATTATCCCGATCGTTACTTTGCTGGCATGCGATATTAGTGCTATTGTACGGTAGTTTTCACACTCCGTCGCTGGTCCTTTTTTGTGAATTGTGACATAAATTGATTGGCACCAATCTGTTAGCCACACGCCACTTTTCCATATGGAATTACATATCATACGACTCCTATCGATTCCTTCCCTGCTATTTTTAATAACTCAGCAGGTATATCATCTGGGCCTGGAGCCTTGTTATTTTTAAGATGTTTTATCGCATTTTGTACTTCGCTAAGAAGTATTTCTGGTTCTAGTTCTTTTATTTCTGATAGACTGTTTAGATTATCGATGTTTCCCCCATCTGCGGAGTCTACCCCTGTATTGTATAATTTAGTACAATATTTTCTCCACACTTCAGCAATTTCTTTCACGTTTGTTCTCACTTCACCGTTATCTTAATAACTTATCTTCTTGGTTTGAAATCCCGGGCCAGAATTGTTTCGTTCCGCTCGGCATGTTTTTCGATTTCGGCGCATATGGAAGATATATAATTGTTCTTATCGATTTTGTATAGCTTCTTTATTTTTCTACTCCAAAATTCATTTTCTTCTGCAAAATTTTTTACCCCGCTTCAAGTTTCAGCGCCTATCAATTGCTTCTTTTGTCTCTTGTGAGAACTAATGTTTCTATTTCGTATGTATGTTTTGTTGTTGTGTTGTTCTATAAGCTTCTTTCATGTTCTCTTTCAAGTTGTTCCACATTAGTTCCGCAGTCGTAATTTGAGTTGCCCCTTTTACCGTGTTCAATCTTCGTTAGATCGTATTTTTAAATGATTCTGGATTAGAGGTGGTTATTCTTTTGCCAGTATTAATTCGTTTCTGGTTTTGCAATCGTATTTTCAACTCCATCGTTAGTCATCTATGATCAGAACCGCACTCTGCTCCTGGTAGAGTTTCACGTTTTTGCATGAAGACCGTCATCTATTATTTATTAGCATGTTATCAATTTGTTTACGGCATCTGTCTCCTGGAGCAATCCACGTGATAAGTCTGCGTACGTGGTGTTTATAACCGACGATCAAGAGCAAACTGAATAAGTTTTTCACCACTTTCGTTTCTACTACATGTGCCAAAGTTTCCAATTGCTGTTCTAATATCGGTATCCATCGAAGTATCGCCTACTTTTGCATTGAAATCACCAATAATAATTGTTATTTCTCGCTGTAACTTTGTTAGTGCTCTATTCAATTCGTCATAAAAGTAATTGATTTCGTCTTATCTGCGTCCGCCGTTGTCGCGTATACCTGTACCAAATTGAGGTTTATTTGTTTCGATTTTAGTCTGATTATGATTGTACGTCCACTGATGGCTTCATAGCTGCTTACTAAATGACTAATACTTTTTTTAATCATGAAGACAACACCTTGTTTACTTTTCGTTTCATGACTTGCGCAATATATAATATAATTACTTCCTTCAAAGTGTCCAGTTTGATTATAATGCGTTACATATTGATATGTTATTACCGGTTCAATTCGTCCTCTATTATTTTTAGTTTACCAGTTTCTACGTACATTCCACGTTCCTAATTTCACATAGTTTTATACTAATTTTCCCAGACACATATTTAACATCCTGGCCCTGGAGAAAACCAGGACGCCTAGTCACGTACTTCACATCTTGATACTAGGATTTAAGACGCTGAGTGCTAGCCGAATCGTACCACCACCTGTGGACGCGCCCCGTTCCGGTTAGAGCTTCGGATCTCAGGAGGTACCCGCCTGGGGAATTATATATATATATATATATATATATATATATATATATATATATATTTATATATAATTTGAAGAGTGTGAAATGTAGTGAATTTCAAAAAAATTAACAACAAAAGAATATCTAAAATCATTAAATTTTTATACATAAAATGACCACAAAACTTTTCGGCTATTAAGCCATAAAAATATATATAATTTCTGAAAAGTATAAAAGGAAAAAAAATGAAAAGAGAATACTACATTTAAATATAGAGTATTACAAAAAATATACATATATATATATATATATATATATATATATATATATATATATATATATATATATATTATTTCTAGGTTAATAAATAATAGTTAGGATAATACTCAGGGAAAGATAATATTGAATCAGGAAGTATCAAATATACGTATGAGTACTCGGCAGTAGATTTTTATATATGCAAAGAAATAACTTAAAAGCGTATCTAGTCGTGCGGAATTAAAATCGAAAATATTTTATATAAATTCTTAATAATGAAAATAATAAAATTAAAAATAACAATTTTACGATTAATCAGTCGTTTCATTAATAATTTATATTCGGTCGATGCTCGAGACACGTTTTGGTTTGAGAGAAGAAATTTTAGAGAAGAAATTTATTTATTGACATAAATTCAGTAAAAGTACAAAATAATAAGAATTACGCGTACCGGAATTATAATATCCTTACCGCTAATAAACAAAATTCTTTATACGTAATATATCTGATAGTATATTTACTAGATTACAGATATAAATATATAAAAAACGCGGGAAAAAATTTGAAAAAAAACCCACTCCATAAAACGCTTTGTATCACATTAAGCATACAAAAAGGAATATTATTCGATATAATAACAATTATAAAGATATATAATATAATACACATATTATATATATATATATATATATATATATATACATACATACACACACATGTATATACACATATACACAGATACATTAAATATTAATCATTTACAGTAAATTATGTTTAAGGCGTCTATGCTTATACTTTGTGTACATAAACTGTAGCTGCCTGGAATCGTAATTTCCGATCATTGAGTTGTACTGGTTTTTATGCAATACACAATTATCGCAGAACTTACGAGTTATAGTAAGAATATAATCCCGAATAAAGGGTATATTTAATATGTCATGCATGTCCACTATTCTGGCATACCTTGGGGCACTTAATACGCATCTTAAACACCGAAAGACGGTTGTTGGTAGTGCATGAACATGAGAACGTAGTATATGTATGTATGTATATATATATATATATATATATATATACATATATATATATATATATATATATACATAAACACATATATATCTGTCTGTTATTTCCGCTCTATCGCTCGCTCGCTCGTTTTGCGGGTTAACTCACCATCTATAACACGCCAATAGAATTTTCACTTGAAAAATATACTACGATGATGCAAAAATAAAACTGATCATAATGTTGGCAATAGTTTGTAACCATATTACTATGGTAATACAAAAATAAATACTAACATCTGTGATGATTACAGTCTTTGAAACGTAGCCGTTACTTTCCTCGATCGCCGATCTTTTAATTGGCACATTCGATCGACAACTGATAATATATCGCCATTATTTGGATCGCTCTCTCGTATGGTTGCCGTTCTCTATTCGTCATTTGGTCATTATTCGTCGGTGGCTGTCCGTTAACACCGTCGGAAGGCTGCGCATTTGACCTATCCGACACGTTCTCGTTTCGTTCAGTTGTAAATTAATCGCGGTTTTAATTTACAACTAAACGTTGTAAAGGAGATTGTGTCGGTAGAATTCGTTCAGATGATAAATAAGTAACGAACTGGTTTTAAACATTCCTTTTATCACAAGCGTATGTATATGTACAGATATATATTTGATTACGTCCATTGTTGGTAGGATTAACTAATGTGTTTAATGAACGAATGAATAATAAGCATATTTACATTGTTTACAAAGCAGACGAAGTGTGTGCGAGAAATTTTTTCTAGGAAAAGGAGTATTAAGGATGATTCGAAGGTCTGAATAATTTGTAATTCATTGATCGTGGAGTTGGTTATACTACACCAGATAGGGCAAGCATAAAGGATGATTGGCAAAATGAGAGCAGTGCGATATCGATAATTTTTGTATGTTTAATTTTGATCGATTGTTGAATATTGATCGGCTTTATTTCTTATTATAAAATTTTCACATACAAAAATTATAAATTTTATATAAACCGCTTTAGGATATCGTTTTTCAAATGACTCTAGGTAATTTGCAATGCGTTTATATAAATATTTTTAGAAATGTTATATCAGTGGCGGTCTTCGGTTAAAAATTCTAGCTATTACACCTTAACCCCCATCCACATACACACACACACAAAAAATTTATATGTTTCACACAACATCACGAAGTAACATTAATAATATCAAAGTCAACAAAGTGTTATACAAATATAAGAACTATAAACAAAACAAAATCATAACGCAATTATGAAGTTAGATTATCAGTTCCGATATAAAAAATTGTATTACATTAAATCAAAATATATTATAAATTTATTTCCGCGCGAATAAGTATAAAATGTATTCAATTATAATAGTATAAAAAAAGGTTTAAAATACTACAACGAAACGATTCGGTAATCTATGTATAATAGTTGAGTGTATTCTTATTTCTTGACAATTTATACAAAACAATCTTCTAAAAATGAAATGATCAATTGAAGCTTCAGTAAGGAAAAAATTCTGCGTGTAGCAACATCGGTCAGTAATACAATGGACAACATAAACTGGAGGGAGGCAATGAAACAATGCACACATGAATATGTACACAGTAAAAGAAAGGAACACCGATAGAAATTCGAAGAAAAAAAAAACAATCGTAGAAAAAGATGAAATATAAGTTGGCCGTTATTATGCGCGCGAAACCGCACCCACGTGTTATGGACAACACAATGAGAAAAACCTATTCTACCGTATCGGGAGTGTGTACTTCAAGGACAATGGTTGTAAAACAAAACCAGCAGTGTGTTTAACACCCATAGTAGCATTAGACGTAAAATACCATGTAACGTTGTATATGACTAAACATTCTAACTAGGCATTTCAAAGAACTTTTTTGAATATTTTTTACTTTTTATAATAAATTTTACGAAAAATATAATTTAAAGTCACTTATTTTATTTTATCCCCATAAAATAATCAGTACTTTTAACTATTTTATTACATCATCCATTTTTATGCTGTTCTGGATATTTCGTGGTGGTTGTGCAACCGTGTAAGCTTTATGTATGAGCCGACACTGTGTTTTATAACGGAAAATAGACAATATTGTCCGCATTAAAATTTCATGCTTAACGTAGAAAACACAGTGACTTAAAGATTAAATAATGACAAATTCTTTTTACCGTTAGTATGTCAGTGCGTTTGTTTAATTTTCGACTTTTCTATGTGCAATTAGTTCTTAATAATCGTTACATTATCTTTACTATGAGTGTGTGTGTGTGTGTGTGTGTGTGTGTGTGTGTGTGTGTGTGTCTGCATGGATGTACGGATTTTTAAATAAACTTGGACGTGTCTGAAATATATGTATACGTAGGTTTGTTAACACTAGTTTCTGTTATTTCTTTGCAATGATTAAATGTTCCAGAAACATTCTGATTTGAAATTATATATTTTCGATTTACGAAAAACAGTAAATTTTTCTGATATCATTTTAATCCGGTTTTATTTGAATATCAAATTTATCCGCATATTCACGTCGCTAATTATATTGTAAAGTCTATGTACGCTGTATCGTTGACGAATTCGTATTGGTGCTGTTATTTCCTATAACACGTTGAAATACGCGTGAATGAGCTCATATATTTTCGGTGACGCACAGATATTTTCATATTCAGTCATGCGTATGCGTGTATACTGTTTCACGCAATATAGCGGATGAGTACTAAGCAACAGTTTTGTAAACTACATCCGAATGCATGCGGATAAGATGTACAGATAATAACGAAAACATTTAGAAATGAGTACTTGATGCGAGAGTAAGGAATACATGCGGCTACTCATTTTTACATACCTTCCCGCGCACGCTCTTACATTATTTAACTTTCTGCAGTAACACCTTACGATATCTGTACTATGTGTATTTCTCGATACAGTCCTCGTCTATTTCTCCGTTAATAATTTGGTTTTAGTATTCTGTTGATTTTGTAGATTCATTAGCTAAAATTATGTCTTCTAGTGGTGTGGAATTCTCTTTAGTTTCTGCACACTTGATATCATACATTTTATACAGTCGAAGCATAAGAAACTCTGGAAACAGACATATGTGGAGTGTATACAGCAGTCGTTTCTCGCTAGGTAATATCAATTGCAATCGTCTCTTCCCAGATTTCGATGGTTATACTTTATTTTTTAAAAACATCAGGTGGAGAGGAATCGGTGCGATCAAAAAATAAGGTGACTTTTCATTTTTATTAAAAAGTATTTATTTATTCATTAATATTTATGTTTATACCCTACAAAGTAATCCCCCCTCAAATATAATACACTCGTGCCAACGCTTTTTCTAATCCTCGAAACACATTTGAAAAGCATTTTTTGGTATAGCCTTGAGCTCTTCCAGCGATGCAATCTTTATCTCAATCGTTGTAAATCTCCGTCCTTTCATGGGTTTCTTCAATTTTGAAAACATGAAAACATCACAGAGGCCAAACTCGGTGAATGTGGTGGCTGAGGAATGATACTGATGTTGTTTTTGTCTAAAAAAGTACTTACAAGCAAGGATGTGGGAGCAAGTGTGGTGCAAAATCCATGAATTGTTTCGTATTTCTTCCCGCAAACGCCGCATAACTTCGAGGTAACACTTCTTATTAACCGTGCAACCCTACGATAAGATCGTATGATGCACTATGCCATGATGATCAAAGAAAACAGTGAGCAAAACCTTGACATTTGATCGAACTTGACGTGCCTTTTTCGGTGTTGGCTCTATTGGAATCTTCTGTTGGAACGATTGCACTTTGATGTCGACGTCAAAACCGTATACCCACGATTCATCACCAGTTATGGCCCTCTTGAGCAGGTCAGGATCATCATTGATGTCATTCAACGTGTCTTGCGCAATGATTATGCGATGGTTTTTCTGTTAAAAAAAAATCGCATGTCACTGTTACTATTTCACGAATTTTAGAGCACTTTATTCCATTTTTTACACGACATTTAATGCAAACTCTTTGTTTCTTTTTTTTTTTTTCGATTAAAAAAAAAATCGCCTAGCACACTAAATACTTCTAACCTTTTATGCTTCTCACAAACAAACAAGGAATGCTACATAGTTGAAATTGCGCATGTATGATCGCGAGAAGTGTTTAAAACCTTACACGTTATATCCATGTTTTCTAATTTTATTCATAACCTCTCACGATTTACAATATCAAATGCTTTCGTTAGATCGATATGTGTTACAATTATTTTATTTCCCATTTCTATAACTGTAATTTTATTTCATTAGCAAAATCTAACGAACGTTTACGACGTTGAGTTATTATTTTGGAAACCATATTAATTTCCGTCAATGATTCTATTTTCCACTGAATATCTCACTAAGTATGTTGCTACATATTTTTCTTTCAATTTCACTATGACATTATTTATTTGCATCTGTAATTTGAAGAAGAAGAAAACATTTATTGAATATTAAAATTCATAAATTATTATCATATTTTTTATGCTAAGTACCTTATACGTAACATGAGCGAATTATTTTATGCAAGACGCCGCCTGATCGTGAAAAAAACTGATAATATAGACGATACATTATTCATTTATGTAGGAAAAACCAAAGAAAAAAACCTATAAAACGAAACGGAATTTTATTTTTATCAACTAAATGATGTGACATTAAACTATAAACGAAACAATATGAACTAGTTAAAATAATATAAATGCTTAATAATAATATAATTAATTATAAAAACTGATGTTTCAGTCGGCGACATTTATACCTAATGTGAGCGAAGCAGCTTCATATCATAATTACCAATAGCTTGGATTAATTGATTCGGTTTTTTTGCAGTTATCGTAAAATGTTTTCGACACATTGTTTTAAAAATGAAATAATGTCGGGGAGACCTAGTTGGGAATGTAAATAAGATATTCTGGTGTAGTACGTAGCGATCAAAATGATTTTGCACCAGTTGCAGTTGTTTTTAGGTGCTATTAGAGACACCGAACAGAGCACGCAAACGTGTTAACCCGGGTCTGACAACCGTTGTGTATATTCGCGATGCTGAGACCAGAGTTTCTGCTATCAGATAGAGCATGCGTATGGCTTCATGAGTTTTTTCTTTGACTTTTTTGATGTGGCTGTTAAAATTTAACCTGTTATCCATTACAACTCCCAAATATTATACTTCATTTACCCAACTTTCCATCTTGTTTCTGATCTCGGGTGTGCTTTTTGCGATTCTAGTGTTGCCTCCTCTGGTATTTGTGATGTTACTGAGCACTTATTGTTTGATTGCCCTTCGTTTGAGGATTTACGTTGTAAGTTCAAAATACGCAGAGATCAATTCTCTCCTTTTAACAGAATCAAATTTCGACAGTCTTCTCTTATTTATGGAGCTATCTATCAAATGTGGTATATAATTTTTCTTTTTTTTCGTTTTTTATTGCACTATATTTTTATTATTTAGAAGTTTATTTTATTTTATTTATTATTATTATTATTATTATTATTCTGTTTCTTAAAATACAAAATTCAAACGTGAAACCTCATCTTTTGAATCGTGGTCAGTGCCTGCTTCCACTTTTATACGTTTATTTGCTAGGGCTATTTGTATATATTTTAGTTTAATGTGTATTTCAGTTTAATATTGCCTATTATGTTATGTATAGTTTGTTTCTACTTATGTATATTGTATATATATATATTTTAATGTAGTATTTTTTTCTCTCTCTCTTAGTACTTGTTTTTAATTTTTCTTCCTTTTCTTTTATTTTTTTGTTTATATCTTTAATACGAACTGATATAAATCATATTATTTTTGTTGATATTTGGAGGGATTATGTTCTTTCATCCCTTCTACATCTGATTTAATTTTAGCTTTGCAGGACCATCCATCATTATTTAAACAAAAGGTTTTTTTTTTCTATTAGACGGAGGAGGTGGTTTTTTAGCGGGTAAAAATCACACGCGCTTATTTTGGAACTCAGCAGCACTTGCCAAGCGCACGTGCTGCTCTCAAAAATATAATTTTTACATCTAGTATCAGTGTCTTTTGAAGATTTTCCCCACCCATCGCTTTAAAAGTAAAAAAAATGTATATATAGTCGTTATGTTCACCTTTTATATATATATATATATATATATATATATATATATATATATATATATATATATATATATATATATATATATATCTGTTTAATTCGACGTTTTCCATCTATTTTTCCAATTTCCAAAGTTTTGTTAATGTGATGCGTTATTTCATCGAAGATTTTAGTCTTTATGCACTTCCGATTCTTAATTCTTATATTATTATTTCCATATGCTTTTCCTACAATTAATTTGTTTATAACTACCGGTATATGCTACTTATAACGTAACGGCCGCTAGATATATTTTTATCTAGGCCTGCAAGAGATCGTTGCATATTAGCCGTACTGGTTTAAAAATTAACAATGATACCTTTGACTTCGTCTCGTTTGAAAATTTCGAAATATCGAAAGTTGATATTATCGCTAAAAAGTAAATAATCTTACCACGGCGAAACGTACTTAAAAACCGGAAAAATAAAATCAAATTTCGCCAGCGAATAAATATGAAAATGACGAATTGACGTCGACGGTTTAACCGGAAAAACCGCGCTTATACGTCATTGCTTATATTCATACATGTATAGGCGTATATTTTAACGTCTGGTATATTTTTACACACGCACAAACGTATGTATATTTATTTTCTTATCCAGTAATGGAGCGCACACAATAGCTAAAAAACCAATTATAGTACAGGCTTGTAATTATTAAATAGTATCATGAATAATTTAAATATTACCGAGAATGAAAAAAACCCGGATAAAACTACACGTAGTATTCGCGCGTATCTACGCCCATTTAGGTAATCCTACTCGAAATATACGCACGCATATTCCTCGACAGGTTAACGAATACAATATATAAACAATTTTACTTACATACCGGGTGTATACACCAACAAAGGAACACGCACATATACGCCAAACACCCACCGCGTAATGTAAATCTCGGAACGATCAAAAATGTATAGGAACAGCAACATCACGTGTACATATTGAACATTTGACGAATATTAAAAATTAAATAAATTTCAAATTAAATTTGAACTTAAATTTCAAATTAAATTTGAACTTAAACTTCAAATTAAATTTAAATTCGAATTTAAGTTCAAAATTAAATTTAAATTTCATTAAATATATATATATATATATATATATATATATATATATATATATATATATATATATATAATTATGAAGTGTGCGGATTACCTCGATATTTAAAACAAATGCAAAACATCGTTCACTTTATGCTCGACTGAACTGGAAAACGCATGTAAAGATGAAAAAAGAACAAATTACTCATAAATGTCGACAAATGTATTCGTTAATTGATCTCGAAATTCCAAGTTCAGTCTAGGTAACAAAAGATTTCTGTATCTGACCAATTTGGTTGTATGGAGTCCAATTATGGGGCTGTGCGAAAAAAATAAATAAGTTAATTATCTAGCGGAAACAAAACAAATGTATTCGGTCCATACCAACGTAATGAAGACATTTATTCGGATTCCCACACCTATTGATGAAACAATAGGGCACTTCGCCTACACATACCACAAACGACTCCGTCTTCACCCAAAAGAGAAGGCACGAAATCTGTTAATCACTGAAAACGAAGTTGTAAGCGTACGAAATCATATCAATTAGTCAAATAGTTTTTTATATTCTTGATATAAACCGCTGAAAGTTTTGTAAATGTACACATCTTATGCCATCTGTGCTAATTTAGGTTTATCAGTAGCACTAATTTATACATCAAGTATAAGATTGTAGTAAAAAAGAAAAATATATATATATAATATATACAATTGGTGGGTGAGTATTATTTATATATATATATATATATATATATATATATATATATATATATATATATATATATATAAAATATACAATTGGTGGCTGAGTATAATATAGCACAATGAATCAGTCTACGGGAACATGCTCGTGCTGTTATGTAATTTTCGCAATTTTTTACTTAGTCCGTATATCCATTTCGCGGTCTGCCTTTACTTCGTCTTCCGTTTGCCATTCCTTCAATTAGTGTTGTCACCCATTTCGAATGTCTGATAAAATGTGCGACCATTTCGTCTCTTTCTTTTTTTATCGTATTTTCTATTCGGCGTTGTTCGTTCATTAGTTGTAAAACTTCGTTATTAGTTATTTTACTCGTCCATGGTATTCTTAACGTTCGACGCCAAGATCACATTTCGAACTATTTGAGCTTATCGTATTCTCTTTTTAAAACCGTCCAGAGCTTTTTACAATGTTTTATCCTGTATTGACTGATGTTTGCTGTATATAAACATCGTATACCAGCACTAAGTGCTGCAAACAACGCAAATCCGGATAGAAGAACAGTTGTTAGTCTAATGCCTCCATTGAAGCACAAGATTGTGAGAAAATAAGAAGTAAGATGTGAATGAAATTGAGAGAAGGAATGATAGCAATAAGAATGATCGAGTACAGTAGTTAATAAAAAGACAATCGTTTGAGGAAAGACGAGTAAAACTGGAGTCAGTTAGGTGATCGGAATAGCAGATCACCGCACTACTTTCTTCTCAAGCGCCTTGGCGGATTGTCTGGAAGACTTGTATGCATTTTGCGGATGATGGGATTGTTACTATCTTCAAACTTGTCACATATTCGCTTGTACTGTTGAGTGTGTGTATGTCACTAACATACGGAATGTTAAGATCATTATGTAATGTCAGCATGGAGATGTAGACTGCAGCTGACGTGATAGTACGAAGTATCATCGACTTTTGCTGTTGTATTCTTCGAAGATTACTTTTACAGGTACTTCCCCATACAGCTATATTCCATAACATCAAAAACGGGGGCCATCGTTGAAAGTTAGATGATATATTTTTTTATATAAGGAACAGTTTTTTCATAAACGTATTTTTCACGAGGGCAATTCGTTTCCTTATCTTCTTCACACTTCCACCATACCAGGATATTATCCTTTCCTAAGTCGAAGAATTCCGTATCACTTTAGTTTTCGCTATGTTAATTTTACATATTTCTTGTAGTAATTTTTGCTTAAAGCATTTAAGAATGCTTGCAGTTCTTTCATCGTTTTTGCTATTATTGCTATTTCATCGGAGAATCTGATCGTGTTAGTATATTTCACTGTTAATCTTTATTCTATTATTATTATTTTTTATTTTCTAAATAAAAATCCGTAGCCTCTTCTTTGTAACTGTTAACAACAAGTGTTTAAAAGTAACTGATAAAGATTGCAGCCTGGACGTTCTAGTATATCTTTGCCTTTTGTTCACCTATGATTACTGATTGGTTTCTATAGATGCGAAACAACAGTCGTCGATCTCTGTAATGTATACAATATATAATCGTTGCTAGTACCTTTAAAATCCTTATTCTTAAATAATTAATAACATAAAATTTGTCGTCAAACTTCGTAACGGAGACAACAATTCAATTTGTTTGTGGAGACAACTAACTTTAAATATGGTCAACATCAGTAGTAATATATATATATATATATATATATATATATATATATATATATATGTGTGTGAATAATACACGTACGTAGATATATGACAGGTATCTTCAATTACATTAAGTGCATGGCGGGCGTGTAATGTCAACGTTGATATCTCAAACTTCGTTATAAATTAAACGCGGTGATAATAGCGTGTATTCTGAAATATTCTATCAGCCTAACTAGATTTCGCAATTAAGCCGGGTATATGTATCTGTTATATATCTAACACGAAACTGACGATTTAATCCCGTTAAAATCCTGGGTTCTTGCCCTTCGAATTAAACGTGAAAAAAAAAATGAAAAAGATATATTTTACGTTATTTTTTCACTTAAAAATTTTACAATACTCTTCAAGAATCGTTAAAAGTTACAAGAAAAGGCGAGTTGAGAATTATAATTTTTGAAATTTCAACTCGAAAGTTGATAAATAAAGGAGACGAAAATAAACTAATCGGGAAGATACGGACACGGAGACGGAAATGAATAAGAAGCTAAACTCATGAAAATTTTGTACAGAAAATCAAATTACGGCAGATAATACCTTTTTCAAACACCATCCACGACGTTTATATACGTGGAAATCGTCAGCAAACAGTGCTAAGAAGGTCATTAAATAGACTTGATCACATTGTATAAAGAATCACTGGAAATATGTAAAATCAGGAAAACCTTACCCGAGCGCAGATATTGTTTGAATCCGTAATCCGATGATACGGAAAATGACGTTGCATCGTGGTTCTAAAAAAATTAAAAGCCGCCAGAAATAAAAAGTTGACGTTTCAAAACTGAAAAGTTCACCTTTTAAACTTCAAATGTCTAAAATATTAAAAAATAAAAAAATGAATTAACAACCAGAAGCGACCCAAGAACCTACATGGTATAAACAGCGAAATATATTTACGGACAATAGTAGATAACGCAGCAAATTCGAAAACGAATATTAAAAACGATAATACTAATATATACAGAATATATCCCGCAAATAAAAATAATGAAATATCAACAAATACAAGAAGAATATAATAAACAAAAAGAAGTAGGGAAACAATATCATAAATTTCAGAGAAAAATAAAACCCCATATGGTTTTGGAATAATTCATTCCAATATAGTAAACACTTTTTAACAACAATTATCCGATTAAGAATAATTAGACATAATAAAACACCTGTACATCTAACCCGAATACGCATAATACAAAATAGTTTATGCGATAAATGTCAAGAGGAAATCAACCATATCATATGGAAATGCGCGAGAAATATAAACAAAATCGAAATAATATGATACGGGAACTATTAAAATACAAACACACATTTCCTCTAAATGTAGAATCAATAGTAAGTGATATAAACAATGCAGAACCAGTCAAAAACCTTAAGTTCATAGCCCAGAATAATATAGAAGTATAATAACCCAACTATAATAGTTTACAACAAGAAAATCATCCTATAAATGGCCAAAGCGACCCCTATGGTACAGGCCAAAAAAAAAAAACCGTTCAAAAAAATGACATTCGCATATACATACATATATATATATATATATTTATGTACCTGTTTCTCTGGGTTTTCCCCAGGATTATAATTATGCATGTTATTTCATTATATGTGCCCCTATGTATGGGAAAAATTATGCTATGCTAATATTTATCGCATATACCTGACTTTTTCAGAGTAAATATATAAACGATGTCTGTACTATTTTATCTTCCATAACGATTCTTGTTTGTTTTTTTTTTTTTTTTTTTGTTCATTTATCTCCTTACTCGAATAGGAATTACGAGTCCTGATGTTGCTGATCAGTTCAAGCTGCACATTCCTTTCTACGGTGTGTCGCATATGAGCATGCGAAGATATCGGTATTAATGAAGTTTAATCTCGCAGACATAAGTTGATGATTATGTTTTTTCCCTTCTAGTCCGGGCACTGTGTACATCTCTCGTTATTACACGTTTCCAAGCTTCGCGGTTTAGTGCTGATTTGTTCCTATTTCTTTAAATTCATTTCGCAGCCTTTCAGTCTTGCTGTACGAAGACTTCGCACCTTCGGCGAAGTCGTATTAGTGCCGTCGTCCAGCATTTGAACGTAGAAAATTTTTTTTAGGAAAGTTCTGATTCTCGGATCATTTTGTTCAGTTCCTATATATATCAACGTTTATATAAACTTACTGTTAGCTTTCGCGTTTTTTTCGCCCGATATTAATTCGGCGCAATAACCGCTGATATAATTATAATATGAACGTACGTAAAACAGAGTTGACAGTATGATAATAAATTGTCAGTTTTATCGATGAAAACATATATTTATATTTAAAGATATTCCTACTAAGTTTGTTTTAGGGCAATCGTGCTACTTTTAATTCTGCTATTTATTTCGTTATCTAAATTGATCATATTACTTACCGTACTAGCGATAAAACTATAAGCACCTACGACAGAAATGTGGGAGCGAGAGAATGCCATTTAAAATTCGAGAAACAATAATGCTACAGGCGAGATCAAATACCTACAGAAATACTGAAGAATTTGATACAAAGTTACCAGAAGCAATTGCTTAGGCTACTCAATAGAATATATGAAGAAGAAAAATTATCAGAAGATTTCAATACTCAAAAACATTCATACCAATACCCAAAAAATCAACATCACAAGGTTGCGCTAATGATCCACACTATGATGATTCTCCTCTCAATTATAAATACAAGGATTGAACAAAAGCTGAACAAACAACTTAGGGAAACACAATGCGGTTTCGTTGCTAAAATAGACACCGGAGAAATAGCACTGTTTAAAACGATGGCACAACGCACACTTAATAACGTAGGTCGGGATGTAATTGCATGTTTCATGGACTACGAAAAGGCGTTCGGCAGATTGCAGCATACTGAGTTAGTGCGAATATTACAAAAGTATAATATCGACAACAAAGATCTGCAAATAATCAAAGAAATTTACTACGAATAATATGAAAATGTCCGAATAAAAGACGAATAAAACATGCCAGATAAAGAAAGGCGCAAAACAAGGATGCTCGCTTTCACCCAGACTTGTTAACATATACGCGCAGAAGAGATTGTCAAAAAAGGCAAGGTATAAATAATTCTGGCATAAAGATTAATGGACACTGAATAGGATAGTTATGCAGATGACAAAGTATTGATTTCGCGTTTTACCGGTGAAATGCAGATTATGTTAAGTAAGCTAAACGAGTAAGGAAGGAAATTGGGTATGATAATAAACGTTGGGAAAACAAAAATAATGAAATTCACAAGAACGTCCGATAAAGAAGTAAACATAAATTATAGGAAACGATCGAATCAGCTAAGTGATTCAGGTATTTGGGTTCTCTTTTCACGAGAGATGGCCGAGACATCGAGAAAATTAGGTCGCGTGCTGCAATAGCGAAAACAGATCGAAAGTTAAAAATGGAAACCAAAATCATAGTTCAATGCTACGTAATGTCGGTTGCAAAGTACGATCAAAGACCTGGACACTGCGGTACAATTCGAAATGTGAACGTGGCCAATGTGGAGGATACCATGGACGGCGAAAATAACGAATAATACTGCGTAGAAATGGAATCAAGAACATGACGCTGATAGAGGATATACTGAGAAACGAAGTATAAGATCAGGGGAATTTTACTTGCGATGCGAGGCAAGATTGAAGGAAAGCCGCCAGTGGGAAGAAGAAGTGATAACAATAGGATTTAACGGCAACTGAACGAAATAAATAGACGCAGCCGGAAAAGAGAAATATGAGTTAGTTTGATTCAAAGTTTTTGTACGCTATCTTTCGTCAAAATGATGCCACCATGATGATGGCGATGGTATTACAATATTATTTTTAGTACGATTACATTCTCTATTTGTGTCACAGGCAGCTTATGTTATGCCGAATGAATAATCTATATTTTTATTGTAATATATTTATAACGTTCTATCGAATATTAAAAATTCCTTTTGCATAAAATGCTTCGTAAGTGCGACTAATAATTGTATAACGGTAATATATACCGAGGAACCAAATAATAGTGAGCGTCAATTTTTGATTTTAGTTTTGACCACGTTTGACTAATTTAACGTGTGAAATAAAATACAAGCTACAGTTTCTGATTGTATTCGTTCATTTTTGTACATGTCGCTTTTGTCTTATTTTTACATTTTTTCATACATTTATTTAATCACGGTCGTCATAATTTCATCTTTCTGTATTAATAAG
This sequence comes from Coronaproctus castanopsis, assembly GCA_032883995.1. Classification (NCBI taxonomy): domain Eukaryota; kingdom Metazoa; phylum Arthropoda; class Insecta; order Hemiptera; family Monophlebidae; genus Coronaproctus; species Coronaproctus castanopsis. Next base: position 25,767,252 of record CM065054.1, read on the forward strand.
TAAAAAAAAGTTACGACCCAGTTCGTACAAGAAGAACACGTGCACGAGAGAATTATGTTCGTGCATGCGTGCGTATTTTATTATTACATTTAGTTTTCATATGTATACTTTCAATACGAATCGTACAAATGCACGATAAAAAGGAAGAATAAAATGAAAATCTCGCAAGGTCTCTGGTCAGACGAACAGTAATATAACGGGAAAAAGAAGCATGGCGAACCTTTGTCTTCAGTCTCGAATACTCCAACAAATTTACTGTGGCATAATATCAGGAAAATAACGAATAATAATAATAATAATAATAGTTACATAAATACAAATAGAACTGCAGCTGGTGAATTAGTATGCGATAGTTACAGAATAGCTGAAATAATGGCAGACCATTACAAAACGAACAACACATAAAAATATCGAAACCCCGGAAGTTGGCCTCAACTTCGATTCAGTTTTTTTTTTTTTTTTTTTTTTTTTTTTTTGGTCCCCAGTTCGTAAATTACGATGGGGTAAATTTATTTATAAGTGATATACATGTAATTTACAAATAATGAACTGAAAAGAGCCCATCCAATTAAGTTTACGGTGCTCAGTTCAGCCCATTTTACATTAAGGTGATATTATACAATTAATTTGATTAAAATATATGTAGATGTATTTTGCGGTATGTTATTTCTGATGCTGTGAAATGCAATTACGTCAACGCTGATTTCGCAGATATAAATGCAACAGAATTGGTGGATAAGGAGTTCAAAATATTCGATTCAGATATTGATGAGCGGTATAATGCAAATATTACACACCAGGAATTTTACGCAACTATGAAGTCTTCAAAAAGTTCAGCAGCTGGTCCAGACCGGATATACCCAGATATGCTAAAACACCTAGAGGAATTTAAAATAAAATACATATGTGATTTATTTAACAAAATTTGAACATCGAACATGATTCCAGATGTACGGAAGGAAGCAAACATCATACCGATCCTGAAACACAACAAGAATCAGTATGACCCAGCGAGTTACAGACCTATATCTTTGACATGCGTCTTATGCAAGGTAATGAATTGTTGGCAGCGGATTAATGTGGATCGCAGAAAACAATCAATTTATAGCCAATCTACGAAATGACTTTAGGAAAGGACTTCTACTGTCGATAGCTTAATACTCGTACAACAGGAAATCCAGGATGGATTTTCTACACGCCAACACACCATATGTGTCTTTTTCGATGTAGAAAAGGCATTTGACCACATATCGACGAGTTCCATACTAAGCGCACTTCGTTAGGTAATTCACTGGCTCCCAGAAAAAGTCAAATAACAAGTGTCCATCAAGGTTCCGTATTAGGCCCATTACTATATTCATACTTGCATTATCTGACTTGAAAGAACACATCAACGCACCTATAAAATATTCTATATACGCATGTGACTTGTTTATTTACATTAGAGGTAGTAATATAGCAGATTTAGAAGCAACCTTACAACAAAACATCACACAAATCGAAAATTGGGCAGATGCAAAAACATTCGTTTTTTCTCGCAAAAAACGGTCGCAGTACGCTTCTTCAGAAACTACTCAAATTCTCGTCGTATTCTTCTAAAACTGAATCATATCTATATTCAGAATAAGGAGCAAACAAAATTTCTTGGGCTAATATTTGATAAAAAAAAAAATTAGCTGGAAAGCTTAGACAGAACAGATAAGCTCAAGATGCACGAGTGCACTCAAACTGCTAAAGATGTTGCACCAAAATTCCTGCGGCTCAGACAGACGAACACTATTGCGTCTGTACGGTACGCACGTTCGATCAATAATAGACTACGGTGCTCTAATATACGGAACAGCATCGTGCAAAGTCATCAAAAAATTGGATACGATACAAAACCATTGCGCATATGTACCGGAGCCTTCTGCACAAGTCAGATTATAAGCTTAAACATCGAAAGTAACGTACCAACGTTAAAAGACACCGTTGAACAGCACTCAAGTATTACTTCAAACTCAGCACGAACAAAGCGCATCCAAATTGCTATAAAACGTTTTATTCAAACTTGGAAAGGTCGTATACCAAAAACAGTGAAGCATTTGAATCTACGGTGCAAGAATTATTATTCGCCAGCTCAACATAGTACCGCTTACATCGGAACTGCCTAATCTACTAAGCCCGCCATGACAAAAAAAAAACAAACCTGCAGGTGATATAAAAGATATCAATATAAACATAGATTAAATGCTCATTGGAGTGTGCGAAACAAGAACATTGGTCGAGCTTAAGCAGCAACAAGTTACAACAGATCAGGCCGCAAATTGGCATCTGGACAACATCGTACCGCACAAATAGACGAGAGGAAGTAGCTCTAACGAGGATACGAATCGGTCGCACTAGGCTAAGGCACGGCCCACTGATTAATGAAGAAAAACAGCTGTTGCGCCCTTACTGCCAGCTCTCTGCACTGACAATAGGATAATCACTGAATGCCGAAAATTCGAAAATCAAAGAAGAGAGGCGTCAATTGTCGGACTCAGTATAAACGAAGTGTTTCAAGATAAAGAAGACATATCACAGAAGCTATTAAATTTTTTAAACATATCGAACCTACTCATGTTAATATAATTAAGTACGTTACTGTGTAACAATATATAATTTTTCACTGTTTTTTTATTAATATATGACTTTGATACTGTATTAAGGACGCAAATGACCAGAGTAATTTAAATAAAATATAATAAATAATTAGTATCGGGAAAATCTCTAGTTTAACCCATTTTTAGGAAGACGTTACAAATCTATTTACCCCGACATACTCGCTATCGTATGGTTTCAATAATATCAAAATAGATAACAATTTATTGTTACTATTGCCGATTGAGATTTAGCAGCAGCTGCCTTCCCGTTGTTATCCGCGAATAGTCATGTTCGTTAAGATTTTCATCGAGTTCTTCTTTCTCTTATTAATATTAACATTAATTTTTTCTTGCTATTCCTGATGTTGATGTATAAACGGTTTATATTTTTACACGCTAAGTTTGTAATATCCGCATTCGAAATATTATATTAGCTAAGTGATATCCTTTTTATCTTTTCGTTTAGAAATTATAATACTCGTTATAAATATATGATATAAGTATTTAAATGTTTACGATTTGGACATATGAAGAACGAATGCACTACGAACCCTGATCAGAAAAAGTATAAGCTTAATGACGATTTATTAGATACAAAATGTAACAACTGCTTTCTACACGCATGCAGTTCACATGAACGGGAAAAAGGCAAGATTTTGGCAGATGATATAAAACATATAACTGAAAAAATTAACCATAACTCCTTCTCTTACAATTGTCCAATATATAAAAAGATGGTAAGTAAAGTAAAATTAAATATTAATTATGGCTAATCTCAAATTAATTTTGCAAAACGTAAACCATTGCAAAGACGGACAAGCACTTCTGTCTTTAACGTATCCAAACAATTGTAATTACATTAATGTCATATGTGATCCGTATTTATATGGTAACAGCAAGTCTAGCCAGTTTTTGTTATATACTAAATTTGTTGCAATTAGAAGTAACGTAAAAGATATTAACTGTACATTAATTTCTGAGTATATAATTAAAGTAAATACTAAAGACATTATCCTTTTTGGAGTATACTTCCCTCCAAACATAGACTTAGAATCACAATTTACTTTATTACTTAAAAATATCAAAGAAAATTCTCGTCGGAATATAACAGTTCTCGGCGATTTTAACGCAAGATCAGACATAATGGAAAGTAAAAACGTTTACCGTAACCAAAGAAATACTCAATTTGAGAATTTTATTTATTCAAGTGATTTGATTATTAAGAATAATTATAATGTACATACTTTCGCAAATCATAATGGGCAAAGTTTAATTGATTATATTATGGTTAATAATAATTTTAAGTTCACTATGTTTGGTGTTACTGTAAAAAATTTTCATTTAAGTGATCATAAAAATCTTAGTATAGATATTCATAATTCGAGTATTGTCAACAACATAAAACTATCTGTAACGAATGTGGACAAATTTATTAATAATTTAGATCATGAATTAATGATAAATTATGAAGCTAAACTTAAATTAGCTAACTCTGGTAATATAACCAATGATATTGCTGAAAAAATAACTGAAACTTTAACTGCTTGTGTTCATAATTCTAAAGTGAATGTAACTAAAAATAATAATTCCTGGTGGAATGATCATTTGGAATACATTAAAGTAATTGTTAAGAAATTTCATAAAATTAAACGTAAAAATATCATATTTCAATTAACATACAAAATATTATTAAGAATATATAGGAAAGAAATTAACTTTTATAAACAACTCGCTTGGAGGAATCTATGTAGTTCCTCCAGAACATGGGACAAACCATATAAAATTTTAACGAGAACATCTTCTTTCCAATTTCCGGACTTAACTGTAAATAATACTTCTGTGTCTCTCAATGAAGATAAAATGAATTTATTATTGAAATCTTTTTTTATGTTTGACAAACCTAACTCGATCTCCTTGTGCAAATTGAACGATAATAATAAGTGTACGCTATATTCCATTACATACGGCGAACTTAAAAATATAATTACAAAATTAAATAATAAGAAATGCCCATCTGAAGATGGCATCACAAATAAGATTATTAAAATCGTTTTCTTTTATTATCCAAATTTACTTCTATTACTTTATAACAAATTATTAGAATTTCAAATATTTCCTCAAAGCTGGAAATGTGCAAATTTAATTATGTTAAATAAGCCGAATAAAGACGCAAGCAAAATTAATGGTTACAGACCAATTTGTTTACTGAACATGTTAAGTAAAATTTATGAAAAAATCATACTTAAATTTTTAAATTTGGAAATTGAAAATTCGGCATTACTTGATCCGTATCAATATGGCTTCAGAAAACATTTTCTACCGAACTTGCAGTTCACGACGTCAATAATAATTTATTTAATAATATTCAACGTAAAAACATTTCTATAGTAATTTCTTTTGATATCGAAGGTGCTTTTAATAATTGTAATCGTCAAGTTATCATAGATACTTTAATTTCTAATAACTTTAGTTCCAATATTATAAAGTTGATATACAATTATTTATCAAAAAGAAAGGTAAAATGGATCTATCAAGATGAAACTATCACTGTTGATAATAATCATGGCGTTCCACAAGGGTCAGTCCTAGGACCGATCTTATGGAACATACTCTACTCAATAATACATTGTAACATGCGTAATATAGATAATAATTTAAGATTGTATAGTTATGCTGATGATTTATTACTCATCTATAATATTCCTATAACAGGCAAAGTTGATATTTTTGTTCATACAAATAGATGTAATACTATTGTAAACAAGCTTAGTTTAATAGTCGACTCGTTAAATTTAAAATTTGAAATTAATAAATCGCAAATTATGGTAGTGTCGCGACGTAGACTTCCATATGAGCAAGTAATATATGATAATATTAAGATTAACAATTGTAACTTCAACCCTGCTATATCTATAAAATATCTAGGTTTTATAATTGATAATAAATTAACGTATTCTAAACACATTGAGCATATAAACAATAAAGTTAATAAATATTATTACATTTTTAAGTCACTTGGAGGAAAACTGTGGGGATTAAAGTATAAAACAAAATTAGTTTTATATAAAGGACTAATTCAGTCGTTATATTCGTATTGCTCCAGTGTATACTATCACAATTTAAGTAAAAAATTAATTTGTAATATTAATTCAAACTGCAGAAAATTTCTCATAGATGTAACATCATCGTATATAACTACGTCTAATATTTCCTTACTAGTTCTTGCACGTGTATTGCCAATGGATTTATACATTAAAAAAAAGATCACTCATTTTTAAAAGTAAAACTCAACACGGAAATTTAAATAACAATAACCTTAAAGTAATTAATGATCAAATTTTTGCAGAATTTAAATCCAGATATGATCAAGTACCTAATGATAAATTAATTAAAAGTTTTTTTCCAAATATTACAACACGCTTTAAAGATAAAAATTTTAATGTAAATTACTATATGAGCCAAATTCTTACAGGACATGGTTCTATTGGTTATTACTTGCATAAATTAAAGATAATTAAAAGCAACATATGCGGTAACTGTAATAATAACGTAACAGAAACTGTTTATCATATAATATATACTTGCCCAAAATATAATGAATTAAGACTACAATACAATATAGACTGCTCATTGCAGTTTAATGAAATTGTTCTATTGGAACAATTTCCAACATTTGTATACAATGTATTTAAGATGAAGCATATTTATAAATAACCACTACCGGTAACCATAAGCTGTATAGCAGGTTACTAAAAGTTCACAATTTTATCATGTATTCATGTAATTATAGTTAAAAAAAAAAAAAAAAAAAAAAAAAAATATATATATATGGGTAAAGTAGATGGAAGCCTAATAATATATATGTTTGTGTGTATGATGGAAAAGCGATGGAATTACAAAGTAAAATATTCGTTTGTTAATAACATCTGTCGACACGCTTATTTCCTTCGACGAATGTGTTCGTACAACCGATGTATCACGTAACCGATATAAAATATCATACACAGAGTGCATATTATACATCTGTCTATGTGTATGTTGTGTGTGTCTGTGTTTGTACATTCATTTTAGTGTGATTTTAAAACTGAAAATAAAATCGGACGTTTTTATCAGATAAAAAGGGGGTTACCTTTACATTTTTCTGACGACTCCATTTTTGTGTACATTGTAAATTTACGACCTGATCTTTAAGTCCAATTTTTAATGTTTGCTTTTCTCTGGACCCTGCAGTGATCCGCGAAGTGGGGATTATGTTATATCGTTCATAAACCCTCTTCACTTTTTCATTCCATTCGGATGAATAAATGTTGCGCAGTAAAAAAAAATAATATTTTAAAGTTTGGGTTCTTAATTAAATATCTTTATATTTCATTTGAGATATATATATATATATATATATATATATATATATATATATATATATATATGTTTTTCATTTTTATAGCCTACAATAATAATAATCGTTTAATTTATTTTCTCATTTATTACATTAGATCATAGAATTGCTCAACTTAGTACGTAAAAATCATCAGACACACACACGTTTATATACATATATATGTGTGTGTGTGTGTGTGTTTCGATACGAACGGAATTTATCTTGAAACCTCAAAATAAACCGTAATTATTACCAACTCCTTAGGCTTTGGTAAAGTGTCAATTTGATAAGTTCTTTTTAGTATATGTTCCGCCGAAGGGGAGCCTCTAACAGTCGAACACATGCTAACAGAGTGTAGACCACTTCGGAAACACCATCCTGATGAAAATGTTTTAATTCACGCGATACTATTTGATAATCCAGTAGAACTTGACGAAAAACCATTCCGGTTTTAAAAATAACAAATATATATCCGTTCGCTTAATTAAAATAGCTTCGGTGCCTCTAACCTGAGTGTGGTTAAAATTGGAAATAGTATTATAGAAAAGAGAGGAGCGAGTCGAAGATCGCTGTTGTTGAAACACATCACGAAACTGAGTGAAAACCTATGAAATAAACGTACGGAATGATTTTAGTTATAGCTTACTTTCACCGAATTCGAAAATTTTAATTTGTCGATGGCAGTTAAAACTTTCTAAATTTAATAGATGAATTTTGTTGATCACTATTACAGAGTACCGTAAACTTAATTGGATGGGCTCTTTTCAGGTCATTATTTATAAATTACATGTATATCACTTATAAATAAATTTACCCCATCGTAATTTACGAACTGGGGGACCAAAAAAAAAAAAAAAAAAAACTATTACACTATTATTGTTATTATCACCGTAATTTTTTTTTTTTTTTTTAATGGGGGTGCCTTTATAGCTTACCCAACTTGATACTGTGGGGACTATCTACATCTTAATCAAGCATGCTGACTTCTCTAAAAACGTCGCTATATGGGGGAACAATTGTAGGTTATCTAGATGTAAAAGGGACGATACATTATACGGAGGTGTAATACTCGAGGAACGTAACAAGATAAGGTAAAGCTCCGAGCGCAACGGTGCTACAGCTCAAAAAAGACATGATCGGTGCTGCATACGGAAAAGACGGTCAGGCAACAAATGATGTCCAAATCGCAATCTGCTGATGAGTACAATTCCCTTACGACTAATCTTTTTAAAAAGATAGAACCACGGGAGTTTAGGAAGAGACGGCTGGAGGTGATAGTAATAAGTCAGAGGTGATTGACTAATGCTCTTAGTGTACATTAGCTCCCATTGATCCCTATGCTCTAGCTGAATAAAGTGAATGATATCTTTGTGAGTTATTAAGGAGAGCTCTATACCACTAGACGACGCGTCTTTAGCCAATGAGTCAACAAATTCGTTATCTGGAATACCTCTATGACCCGGCACCCACAAGAAAGACACAGATATACCCACACGTTCCAAATTATTAAGTTTCAGCAAAACTAAACCAATTAATGTATCTGACACGCTACGTTTATTGTCTACAGCCGTCACCACGCTTTTGGAATCGGTAATAATAAGGTAATTTCCGCGAAGATTTAAGTCCGGTAGAATTGACAAGGCGTGTAATAGTGCTACACATTCTGCGGTTGAACATTCTTGACATAATTTGTATATGTTACTAATATTGAGAGCTGGAATGAACACTGCTGCTCCCGTTCCTCGAGTTGACTTGGATCCATCCGTGTAAAGAGTAATAGTAATTTCTTTAATTCTAATTCTAATTATCCATTAAAATTTTCGTTAATTAATAGTGATTGACTGCATTTCTAATTATCATTCTACTTTTACTTGAAACTCTCTATTACTTAGATATAATTTCAAAAGGTGTTATAATTCTAGAGGAAATATTTCATAGAGCTTTTATACAATAATCCTTCATGGGTCAAAAGCCTTGGCCACGTCTAAGAAAAATGCTGAACAATATAGAACATTTTGTAGGACAGATTAAATAGTATCGTCTACTCGATTAGTGAATCGCCCAGTGACTATGTCCGAAGTCAAACTGATGATCAGACACCAAATTATATTCATTCTTGATTGTATAAATAATCGGTTGTAATGGCCGTTCGAATATTTTTCCAAATGTGTGTCAAGTAGGCTAATCGGTCTGCATGATGCAGCGTCTGTTATGCCGTTTTTCGTGTTTCATTTTAATTATAGATATTTTCCAATTTTCCGGGACATAAGAGAATCTCAACATGAAATTGTATATGTATAAAAGTAGAAGGAACTACTGGTAAGATATTTGAGGATATTGCTTCTTATGACATCTTCTCCGGTGCTTTGTTGTTTGATAGTGTTTTAAGTCTGTAGATGAATTCGTCAAGTAATTTACTTTTTTTCCCCTGATATAACGGTGTTTTGTTAGTAATTAGTAATACCGGTACGTGACCAGACGATAAATCGTCAATTGTACTGCAATAACTGCGCATGTTGCCTAATCCTCTTGTGAAATAAAAGTCTAACAAATCAACTAGACGATTTGCGGGCTTCTACCAATATTTCGGTGTAAACGGTGAGATAATGTCTGAGCGTGCATTTCGATTTATGTTAAAAAGTTGAGAGTACCACTTTTCGTCTGAACTCTAACCGCATAGCGCGTGTTTAGCATTGTAATCGCCTACGCAGATGAATTTCTTGCCTCGGTGACGGAATAAATTCATAGATTCATCATTTGGAATATACAACCCCGAATAGTGATAGACAGAGGTGACAGTTATTTCTTCGTTATTACGTGCTCTTAGATTGAACGTGACAGATTGATACGTTTCAGTGTGATAAGTGAAGCGTAGATAATGTTGAATATTATTCTTAATAAGAACAACCGCTCGTGGCCTTATCAGATGGATGGGTAGCGTGATAACACGTACAGTCTGGTAAGGTGAAGCTTGTCAAATTAATAATATGTGTTTCTGTTAAGAGTAAAACGTCAACTCGTTTCACTTGTAACAAACGCAGCAATTCTTGCTTCTTTTGATGAATCCCATTCTGCGCTAAGTTAGCCTTAACTAATATCGTTAATGAGACGTACGCGAGCAAAGTAAGAGCTTCCGTTACTACCCAAAGAGATGATGACCATATGCTCTCAATACACGATACTCTATCACGCTTTCGTGATCTAAATTTAAGACATATTTTTAACGTAATTAAAACGATAATCGCTAAACTAAAATCGATTAGAAATAAGGATACTTTTACTAAGTTACAAGTAATTTTTGAAACCGTTGTTGATTTATTATAAATGTCTATTGATACTCGTATTGTTGCCTGGAATTGTAATTCTATTATTAATAAGTGTAATGAGCTACATGTTTATGCTACTCGTAATAAGTTGGATATTATAGCATTATCCGGAAGCTGGAAAACGCGTATAGTTAAAGTTTTCCAGCTATTTTGTTTATAGAAATGATATGACTCGTAGAGGTGGTGGAGTTGCTTTGCTTATTAACAAACGTTTAAAATTTGACTTATTGCCTGTACCACGGCTATGTTGTTGTGTACAGGCAGTAGGCGTTAATTTATATAGTAATAATTCAAATTCAAATTCAAATTTATTTCAAATTAAAATACGAGATTACAAAGAAAATATATATAACGATAATATTAATAATAATAATTATATTAATATTTTTGCGATATACCTAGATTTAATCATAAATTCCTAGATGATCTTCAATCCTTGATGAGTGTAAATAACAAAGTTATTAATGCAAAAAACAAGTTATGGAACTGCTTTAACAATAATCGCGCTGGTAATATTCTCTTTGAATTCGCATTACGTTCAAATGTTTGTATCTGCGCTCCTGAAGAACCTACTTACTTTCCTGATGCTGTTCAATATCGTACTAGTATCTTAGATGTTGCTTTAGTCAAAAATGTTTCTATTTCAACTCCTGTTTCAATAAATTGTTTGTCCTCCAACCACAACCCTATTTTCACTACTATTACAGGAAGTAAATTAAACATAGCCGATATAGTTCTGCCCGATTTCCAAAATGCAAATTGGGCAGGATTTAAGGAGTATATTAACAATAATACTCATTTGCTTCTTAAGCTACATAGGTCTGCTGATATTGACCATTATTTATCAACTCTTACGAAGTTAATTAATTCTTCGTCGGAACTTTTACCACTTAATAATTATCCGCATATGATACTACCATCAAATTTAAAAATTATATTAGGGGATTGTACATTAAGTATCGTTTCTCTAATCGTTCTCAAAATTCGAAAAACATGTTTGATTTTCTTAATAAATTTGTTAGTTTTCGTTTGCGTAAATTTAAAAATTACAACTTTCTCTAAGCTTAAGCCGAATGATAGTCGGCTATTGAAAGTTTGCAGACAATACACGAGACAGCATAAAGCTCTTCCACCACTCTACGATTCACTCTTAAATAGCTTTGTTTACAAAAATGAAGCGAAAGCTGAGTTTTTAGATTATTCCAAAGTTCGTAAATTCTAATTTTGCATCTGGCTATCGAGTGAGAAAAATTCATTAAGTCGTTAAAAAATACCTCAATTTCAATCAACTACCCAATATTTTCTCTCTTGTCACCCTAAGTGAAGTCCTTAGCAATATTAAAGCTATAAAAGTAAAAGGTTCGTCAGGGGTTGACAATATTTCTACTTCCGTTATTAAGAAATTGCCGCTTAAAGCTGTTATTGAACTTACAAGTTTAATTAATGCCATCTTTAGATTCGGTTATTATTCGAGCAGTTGGAAGATAGCCGAAATTATTGCTCTTCCCAAACCCGGACAGGATGCCTCGTGTGTAAGTAACATACGTCCTATTAGTTTATTGAGCGAATCTGAGCAAAATAGCGGAAGAAATTATACTATCCTGTTTAAGACTTCATGGAGATAACCAAAAATTCGTTCCTAACACACAGTTTGGCTTTCGTCCGGGTTATTCCACCACTTAACAAGTAGCACGAATCACCGAGTTCATAATTTTAATCGTAATAAACATATATGGTTCTCCCGGATGTAGCGAAGGCTTTCGATACTACTTGGCATAAAGGTATTATTTACAAAATGATAAAATATCCGTTTCCTCGTTATGTAATCAACGTTATTAGCGGCTATTTAGCAAACAGACTATTTTACGTTACCATCAATGATTCAAGGTCTACTGTGAAAACGTGCTCACCGGGGGGGGGGTAGTATTCTGGGTACCTTTCTGTTTACTTTGTTCTTATCTGATTTCCCAAATCTATCTGATATTCAGACTGCTCTTTATGCAGACGATACAGCTCTTCTCTGTACTTCTTATATACCTAAAGCAATTACTAATAAATTACAGTCAAGAATAAATTGTGTCTTTCGTTATTATAAAAAATGGCAAATTGATATTAATTGTGATAAAACGGCGGCTATATTTTTCACCCGCAGGCGTCTCACATTACCTGCTGAAGTTAAAACTCTACCATTGTGAGTTGGTCTAAACACGTTCGATACGGTAAGCTTGGATAACAGACTAAATTTTTCTAAACATGTCAGTCATACTATCTTGAAAGCTAGCAGGAGTATATCCGCCATATATCCACTAATCAACAGAAAATCATTTCTTAATGTTAATAATAAATTAATTTTGTATATTATACGTCCCGTAATGACGTACTGTTGTCCAGCTTGGAGTTTCATTTCAAGTGAAAATTTTAACAAATTACAAGTATTTCAAAATACGTGTCACAGATGTGTGCTAAATGTCCCTAGATATCACAAAATCGTCGACACGCATACTAAAACATGCCTTACATTAAGGACCATATCTTAAATTTAACGCGCAAATTCTGCCGTAGTCCACGATAATAGTGTAATTTCTTCCATCGGTAATTACGATTAACTCCAATTTATGTCTATAGTAAATATAAGCATCGGAGGCTCCAAACATAACCTTGTTGTAACGTTTGGCGGCGTCTATTTTATGAATTAATATTCCTTCTTTATTTATTTAATGTCGAACGTGTTTCTTCTTCTGTTTTATATTTACTATCTTAACTTTTTATTCTTTGCTATACAGTTTTTTTTTAATTATTTTTTTCCCTGTCATTATGAGTACAATTACTTCTTTTATCTATTACGGGTCTTTGTATTATTTCTGTTGTACGGCGAGCCGTCCTGGGCGTTACGTAATTATTATTTAAAATGTTTGGTTTTTGACTATTCACTGTAAATTATGTTGAAATATATACGTTGTTGTTATTCTATTGCTAGTGGATGATCGTTTAAAGAGTTTTTCTATTAACTTCGTTAGCGATTAACGAGGTTAATAAGTTGCGAATTTCGTCAAGAAAAAAGAATCCATATGAGATTGCGGAGGATTATTTGTATGTGAAAATTTAGTAGATCTTATTTCGACGAATCGTGCGATATATTTTTCTAAAATTTTTTTCAGACTTATAGTAGTTACACAGCCATTTTTCCGGGTGATCACCACGACAAAAGAGACAGGTTTACCCCTCCGATTAGTTTCGAGCAGTTTGATGTTAAGTGTTTTCCGTTAAACGCGTCGTGGTGATAAGTGGCAATATGACTGTGTGGCCAATTGGCAGTGCATGTATCGAATTATATGTCTACTTTTTCCCAAATCCTCTCGACAGTTATAGCTGTATAGAGTAAACGTTTTATTTTAAAGATTTTCGATTTGTTTGATGTTTATTTCTAGACCAATGAAAAACTGGAGATTTTGTTCTTCTGCCTGTTACGTTAGTCACAGATTTAACTAGAAATCCTTGCTCTTCTAATGCTAATTTAATCTCGTTTATGTTTGTAACATGGTGTGAAATGTTTTTTTTTTTATTTTTATTATTATTCTTATTTTAAATGGGGATGCCTAGCCTATCAAACGTGATGCTGTACGTACTAAATCATATTCATATAAACGAGGACACTTCTCTAAGAAATATCGCTACGTCTGGAAAAACATATGTAATTTCTCAAGATGAAGAATGGACAATACATTATACGGAGAACCGTTACGAGACGCGCGCAGTAATTTAAGATATAGTTCAGAGCGTAATGTTATTAAAGAAGCACGTTCGAGGAAGACGTGATTGGGATTTTGCATGTCCAGCACGTAGAGGGCAGTAAAATTGCAATCTACTGATATCCTTTCCGCTTAATGTTTTTTAACTGCTGGGTCGTCAGTCAACCTTGAATTTAAAAACTAAAAGACGCATTTATCACGCAATGATTGCGCCGATTTGGTGTTATGGTATTGAATTATATGGATCAAAATTATCTTCCCTTGGCAGTGCGACAATTGACTTATTTACTATTCAGCCGCGGCATCTTAATATCATACGTCTGGATTCCCAGTCATTCCGGAATTCATGCCGACACTCTGGCCAAGGAAGCCATTTTCTTCGGCTCTCTGGTGCCTGCAATTTCCACCACAGACCTGATATCTCTTGCCAACATGGATATATCCTACGAGTGGTCATCGTGGCTAGTTAGTTCATCCACCCCTAGATATTATCTGGCCACATTACCTACTCCCTGGTACTTTAATTTAACACACCTCAACTTCCGAAAATTTATTACAACCATCAGCCGTTTATGTTCTGGACACAATCGTCTTCCGGCTCACATGTTTCGTATTGGGATTTCCAGTTCCCCATATTGTTCCCATCCAGCCGATTCACAAATATCGCCGATGAAAACCACATCCTTTTCAATTGCAGTTTTCACACACCTGATCAACTCGCACTCCTGAATTCCTTAATATCCATCGGTTATCGTCCTCCTTTCTCTATCACTTCCTTAATTTTTTCTAATAACTCCCGTGTTTTCCTCCTTCTTTACAAATTCCTAACCGATTGTAACATCAATATATAATAACTATTTATCAACACGTTAGTGGGTTGTGATTGTTCCTCAGCAGTGCCCAAAAAAAAGTATAAAAAAAAAAAAATTCTTGAGCGTTACATTTCTTTACTATATTACATTCATTCAATACTTCTGAAAAGTGTTCTTTAATCAATATTTATCTCACATATTACTCTCGCGTTATAATATGTTAATTATTATCCATATATTGTATTGCAATCTAATGTCTCATTGGAGACGTTAGTTTAATACGCCAAATTTATCGTGATAATCGTTGTGTTATGGTTCTTGTTATCGGTACAATGTAAAAAAAAATTAAAGTATAACCAAGGATATTTAGTAACGGACGGTTGTAGTTGATAGTACCTGGTAAGGGGCGACTACTATATAATCAAATTTACCATAACAAGTGTAGAAATTCAAGAGAATACCTCACCATTAGACGAGCTCTGTTTAGCTAATGAGTCTACAATTTCATTGTTTGTGATTCCTCGATGTCGCGATATCCATAAGAAAGACACAAATGTACACAATATTTTGCAGCTCTTATACAAACCGACGGCTATTAAAAATTGATTAGAAATCGGTGTACGTCGCGTTTTAAAGTATATTAATGGCAAAAAAACGCATTCAAAACTGAGGCCATTTTTTTCACTCTTCGTCGACCAATTTAGTCATCTGAACTTCTAGTCGATAATAAAGCAGATATATTTGGGTGTTTTATTAGATAAATTGGTCGGATATATTTGGGTGTTTTATTAGATAAATTGGTCAGATATATTTGGGTGTTTTATTAGATAAATTGGTCGGATATATTTGGGTGTTTTATTAGATAAATTGGTCAGATATATTTGGGTGTTTTATTAGATAAATTGGTCGGATATATTTGGGTGTTTTATTAGATAAATTGGTCGGATATATTTGGGTGTTTTATTAGATAAATTGGTCGGATATATTTGGGTGTTTTATTAGATAAATTGGTCGGATATATTTGGGTGTTTTATTAGATAAATTGGTTGGATATATTTGGGTGTTTTATTAGATAAATTGGTCGGATATATTTGGGTGTTTTATTAGATAAATTGGTCGGATATATTTGGGTGTTTTATTAGATAAATTGGTCGGATATATTTGGGTGTTTTATTAGATAAATTGGTCGGATATATTTGGGTGTTTTATTAGATAAATTGGTCGGATATATTTGGGTGTTTTATTAGATAAACGGGGCTGCATGTAAATTACGCAGCTCTAACAACGATTAAAGCACTAAGCGCAGTTTATTTAATCGTCGCAAACCGATTTTGTTGTATAGTTTCGCGTTCAGTTACATTACTGCGTACTGTTTCATATTATCGCGTAAATGTCTATATACTTTTTATACCATTTATCTCTTCTTTTCCCTACTTTTACAATCGGACTGTTATCTTTCTTTGTGTGTATATGCATACATACGTGTATACACATTCACCATGAAGAACATTTCAGCTGATGTGTGATAAAACCCGATTTACTATTTGTTTAATTTAACATTGGTGTAACTTATATAATACTCGTATTCATATCAAAACGCGCATTATGTATGTATTTTATAAATTAGGATGTATATATAGATCCTCTCGTGTCGAAATAAATTAGTACACGCATTATAATACGCTCTCCATCGCCATCTCGATCATCGTCGCCGATAAACGAATCGCAAACAGCTACTTGCAACGAGAGCAGTGATATGACAGTTCAACCTGTAGTAATATCAAAAACAAGGAAAACTTTCTCTATTAAAAGACAGATATCGGAAACTAATTATACAAATGTGATCCGTGTCTTAACAAGAAATCCAATTTAGCACAGTCTTCATCGGCAACCAGTGATAAGCTCCTCTAAGCATATAATATGCTCAAATCCTGAAATTATCCGCAAAGAAAATCTAACATTGAAGCAAAAACTACAAGAAAGTCGTGTACAGAACAGCATAAAAAGAGTATTATTGATGATCAGTCGGTTTTTCCAGCTGGTAATGGTCAAATCGCTGTGCCAGTTACTGATACAACATCAGTCTGCCGATGACATTAACATGACTGACAAATCGATTGATAATCACATACATCGCGTAAGAATATGTCATCGCCTATATAATTTCTCTACGCGAAAGAGAGACGTACTAGAAAACTGCACAGTTACGGTAAATACAAAACCAGTGGATTTGTTCGTATATTTACTCGTAATGATATCGACTTTTGTAATAAGTCATCTCGATAAAGCTCGTAGAAGTCGAATAAATTGATATGAAAATCTCGATTAAAGCGACCAGACCGTATCGAGTGGTAATTAGTCCTTTTTCTACTACGTCAACCGAGAAATTGCAGAGAGCTTAGTTATGAATGGGCACGAACCTTGTAAATTCACAAACATATCGAAAACTGTTAAAATCAGGGATGATAATAATAAAATAGTAGATCGCGTTAGAAAGACATATCCCTTGTTTTACATCGATCTCGATCTTTCCCCGAATAACAAGAAAGTATATATAATATAAACCGTATGTTACACTGCAAAATTTCAGTTGAGTCACCAGTCAAAGTAACAACAATTCCACAATGTAAGCGATACCAGAAATTAAATCATAGAAAAGCGAATTGTTATTGACAGATTGCTTGCTTTAAGTGCGCAGGGAATCATGAATCTGCTTCTTGCAATCACAAGGATGCCAAGAAGTTCAAGTGCGTTAACTGGAACCAAAACCACTCTTCTAACTACAAAGGCTATGAAGTCTACCGTAACGAGGTAAAAGCAATTGCAAAACCTAAAACGAATGTAACTCAACGTATTCCAGAAAAGTGTGTTCCAGCTGTAAATGTACAACCTGACAATTCATTTGCCGATGTAACAAGCTACCCCAACATTATCTCAGAAACAGAAGCAGTCTTCTTCACAATCTGAGAAACCGATTAAAGAGGCTATTGCGGCTGATGTAAAAAGATCTCCTTAAACAATTCGCTATCATAACGAATAGTATCTCAATGCTCGAACAAAATCCTATTCCATCGAGTAAAAAATCTAAATCCAAGAACAAGCATGACTGAATCTCTTAGAATCATTGCATGAAATGCCGGTGGTTTTCGTCGTCGGTAGACGGTACTCGAGACCTATCTTCACATCAATAAAATAGATATAGCTTTAATTTCTGAGTGTCACCTTACTTCGAGTGTGATCACATTAAAATGCGCGCATATAATTTTTACTCCACACCACACCCTAGTGGCGGTGCGCATGCTGGAGCTGCTTTACTAATCGAGCAAAATATTCAACACTTTCGGCAACAGAAATTTGTCATAGTTATATACAATGTACAAGCGTATAAATTAATTTCGATGGTAGCGAAATAAATATAGCTGCAGCTTATTCGCCCCGTACATAAACGTTTTCAAAAAAAAAGTATGGAGCGAAACCACTATGAAGAATTTCTTAGATACCTAGATAGTAAATTTATCCTGGGAGGCGACTTTAATGCTAAACACACAGCATGGGTATCGTCAATTACTCGTGCCGAAGGCAAACGATTCTTCGATGCTATTAAAAGTACACATTTGCAATTTTCTAGCTGGACGGAAACCAACCTATTGGCCAACTGACCGGTGTAAAAAACCAGACTTAATCGATTTATTTGTTATGAAAGATATTGGAATCAACTATATGTCTATTGAAAATGTTGAACGTCTGTCCTCGGATTCATTGAAGCAATTCAGAACTCGGCAAAGCTTGCTACACCTCTTTCTAGAAATCGCGCGGTCCAAGAAATCACATATTTTGTCGAAGTCCGTCAGAAGATTTCCGAGATAAGAAAAGCTCGTCGTGAATGCATAAGTCTCGTGACACACGAGATAAAACCATCTTTAATCGTCTGAATAATCCGTTAAACTCTCTGTAGCCGTCTGAGTTCTTCGGAGTTATCCATTAATGCGATTGCCAACGGATTATTGTGATTTTCCAGTCTATGAAGGTACTTCATCGCCTCATCCGTTATTATTTCTGAGACATACCTCACGTCGAGATCGGTATGTAACGTTTTGTTCGAAATGAACCAAGAGGCATTCGTTATTGTACGCAATACTTTGTTTTGAAAGCGATGTACGATACGTATGTTGCTTTCTTTTGAGCATCCCCATAGCGGTGCTCCATACCGCCAAATCGGCTTTAA
Organism: Coronaproctus castanopsis; assembly: GCA_032883995.1. NCBI lineage: Eukaryota > Metazoa > Arthropoda > Insecta > Hemiptera > Monophlebidae > Coronaproctus > Coronaproctus castanopsis. The sequence goes on from CM065054.1 coordinate 25,786,366, forward strand.
CAGCATATTATAAAGGAGAATTTTATTCTCTAACGTCAATTCTGATTGTCTTCCTAGTAGCCAGTACATGTTGCGGAATTTGATGTCCAAGTATTTTCGTTTCATCGTTATGTGGTGTTTCCAAGTTAATTCCTTGTCCATATGTATACCGAGATAACATACTGTATCTTTTTGCGGTACTTCGTTGTTATCGATATAAATTTTTGGTGCGAAAGTTATACGGCGATTTGTGAAGATTATCTGCGTCGATTTCGACGTATTTACTTCCAGGTGCCACTTATCAAACCACGATTTCACCTCTTCAATCGCATGCTGCACGTTCGTACTACACTCTTGTAAATCATTATCAGAGCAGACCAGAGCAGTATCATCTGCGAATGTAACGATATCAACATTGTTGACCTGTGGTATATCCGATGTAAATATAACATATAATAACGGTCCTATTACGCTTCCTTGCGGCACGCCAGCACTTATTTCACGTATTGTTGACAAAAATTCGCCGCTTTTAACACGAAATGTTCGATGCTGTAAATACGATTCCAATAAAGTACAATACTGAATAGGTAATATCTTATTTAATTTATGAATCAACCCTCTATGCCACACAGTGTCGAAGGCTTTTTCTACATCGAGAAATACGGCAGTACAGACTTCTTGTTTTTCTAAACTGTCTTCAATTTTATGAACGATACGATGTACCTGTTCGATGGTACTATGCTTCTGCCTCAAACTGATGTTGTGGAACTGTTTTTTCAACTATTTCCAGCAATCTTTTGTGTAGTAACTTTTCGAATATTTTTGACAAAACAGGCAATAGCGATATAGGTCTGTAAGATTCTGTTTTTTCCGGTGGTTTACCTGGTTTAAGTACCATAATAATTTGAGCAAGTTTCCACTGTGATGGGAAGTATGATAACCTCAGCATTGCGTTATATACATATGTTAATAATACTACTGCTTTTCGAGGTAATTGTTTTACTATTTTGGATGTAATTTGATCATATCCGGGAGCCTTCCTCGGGTTTAAAGTCTTTATTACTGTTTTGACTTCTCCCAGACATATATTTAATAGGTGACAAGTTCATTCTTTTCTCTGACCGATAAGTTGGATTATTATTATCATTTATAATATATGGATGGAATACCTTCTCCAAGTGATCTGCAAATTCTTCAGCTTTTTCTTCGTATTTTCTAGCCCATTCTCCGTTTGTTTTGAGTATCGGAGATTCGCTTAGCATAGGCCGTTTCATTTGCTTTGTAGCCTTCCATAAGCTATACTCGTTGTTTTGTAAAGGCGACAGCCGTTTAACGTAATCCCTAAAGGTTTCATTTCTTAACTGTTGCAGCATGATTTTTATTCGTTTAGTAGCACGATTTAGCTTATTTTTCGTTTGCGGATCTCTGTTTTTTTTGCCATATTTGCCTTAATTTCCGTTTATTTTTGACAGCTTCTCTTATGTATTTGGGATAATTTTGAACACGATGATGTGGTTTAATTTCCACCGTTGATGCCCGTGCTGCTGAGTAAATGTTGGTAACGATATATTCGATAGCATTTTCTATATCAAGTGGCGATTTTAACGGAATCTTCAACGTTAAATTTTCTTCTAATTCGTTTGAAAATTGAGACCAATTTGTGTACTTATTTGTAAGCATCGTTGTCTTTTTCTTCATTATTATATTAGCGCTAATAGTCAAGATTACAGAAGTGTGATCTGAGGCTAACGACAATTCGTCATCTATTGCGATATAATTTGAAGAAATTCCTCTGACAATAAAAAAGTCCAAAAGGTCCGGAGTTTTCCTTCTATCACTGGGCCAATATGTTGGTCTTCCGGTTGATATAACGTCACATTTACAAATTGTAATTGCGTTCATTAATTCTCGTCCCCTGGGAACGGTTAACCGTGAACCCCGGAATGTATTTTTGGAGTTATAGTCACCTCCTATTATATATCTCTTTCCTAATGTTTTAAAGAATTTTATAAATTCTGCACTCTTAATTTTATGTTTAGGAGGACAATACACTACGGATATTGATACGTCTTCGTTGTTATCAGTCACCATTACTGACGATGCCTGTAGATGTTCCGATTGATATTTATTTAGTTCATAGTGGTTTATATTATCTTTAATTATTACAGCTGCACCGCCGTGTGCTCTGTTGTCTGGATGCACTGTGTAATGGACAATGTAGTTAGGAATCTTAACGTAATTCTTATTTATGAGATATGTCTCTGACACTAACATTATGTCGATTTTCTCATTGTGCAGGAACATATCTATTTCTTGTATACGTCTTAATAATCCATTAGCATTGAACAAAACTATTCTGAAGTCTTTCATTTTTGTAGAAACAATTGTATGTAATATGTTTGTTATCATATCATTTTGTTGCTTCATCATTTCCATCATCATATTTTTTATTTCATTCAACATACACGATATCATATTTTCAACGTCACCCATGTTACATCCGTTTGTTTGCTCTCTTTCCACATTTCTGTTTCTCTGTGTAATTGCCATTTGTGCAAAGGATACACCTCTATTTACTTGATTAGGTGTTACATTTACTTGTGGTGTAGTGATAGTTTGAGTACTCACAGGTGGATAATTTTGATTATTTATAGTTGGAGGCGTCATATTAGTATTAGATGACGTTACAAACGGAAGGTTAATTCTTTTTTGTTGTCTACCGTCTCCATATCGCTTGCTTACAAGATCTTGATATATTTCACAACCTTTGTAATTAGCTGGATGTGGTCCATTGCAATGTACACAAACAGCTGGTGTACTTGTTCCTTTGGTACAATTTTTTGAATCATGGTTGCCAGCGCATTTTACACAAACAAAATCACAATTACAATACGTCTTTGTATGGCCATATCGTTGGCATCTAGTACATTGGGATATAATGTTCTTTTTATATGGAGCCTCTATTTTTACTCGCATATTCAATAAATAGTTCAATTTATAAATTTCCTTGTTATTCTCATTTGGCTCGAGCTCAACGAAAAAGATAGGTAGGGGTTCTTTAGTTACCCTATGTTTAATATTAATTATATGCCTAACCTTATGACCTACAGATAGCAGGGCAAGTTTAATGTCATCCGGATTTATAGTATTATGTAAATTTCGTACGACAACTATTTAAAAACCTTTTTCATTTGGAACTTGAAATGTGTGGTGTTTAATATTTACGTCATTGAAATAGCGAATTAATTTTCTATATTCGTCTATTTCGGTGATTAACTTCTATTCTTTGATCACTCATCGATCGGCATTTAATTTGTTTTGATTTTTGTTAGATCCATGAATATTTTACGGAAGTCCGTTATACACTGTGATAGGCGGAACTTTAGGTTTTTATTTTCTTCTTTCCGTTTATTATCGACACTGTTACAATCATCATCGTCATCAGTACAGTTAGCTTCGTTATCATTGTAATCATGATGGTCGTCGTCATCATTCTTATCTTGTAGATAAGAGAATCGATTTCTCGTTCTTATCGCGGCGGATGCTGCTGCTGCCGGGGAAAAACGTTTCTTCTTAACTACGTTGCCGCCGCTAAATTCGGCCGATGTGCCGCTGCTGCTGCAACCGCTTTTATTCACATTTCTTCGTAACCTTTTCTTAGGTTTAATATTTTGCCACTCCGTTTGCGTAGATGACTTATTCGTGTACTCGTCTATATTATCACCAATTGTAATGTCACCACTACTACTGGCATCTGGCTGAAGTAAGTTATTGCTTACATCGACGATGCTTGTGTTGCTGCCTTCCGCTGTATGTTTCTTTACAGCGGCTAGAGACTTGTTAACTGTTGCTGTTTGCGTAGTTGTTTTTAAAGAAGTGTGTGTGCCGCTTGTAAGCAGCTCGTTCACTATACGAGTCCCCGGGGTAGACATACCCCGGAAGGGGGAACGGACAATTATTCGTTAATAATAACAATGTCTAACTATTTTCACCGACAATATTAATAACAATAATAACGTCAATAACAATAATAAGAAACGATTGTTTGTTTGTGAATAACGCGATACAATTAAATATAGATTTATATAGATATGTTAAATTAATATATAATATAATATGAGAAGATAAATAGATAATGAAAGTGGTTCGATCTCACCGGTAATCTGAATTATACGAACAATACGATTATCGATTTACGGAAATCATACGATATATAAACGCAGGACGCTACGAACTACACTCGCGTATCATTATAAAAAAATAACGCAAAATAAAATATTCGAAACTATAAACATTATTCACACATATACACACATACATGCACAAAAATATATGAACATACATAAAGACACGTTAATTTTTTATATAATATTTTTCTCAAGAACGTTTATAAATTCTTAACATATAAACAAATATACAGGATTAATTATAACATCGTAACATCAGTGCTCAATTCATCGGATGTAAAGAGTTGAACGTTTATTTTGTAGTTTTTAAGCATAATTTAACACTTTCTGATAAAATTTTTGCACGCTACAGCTATACAGCAATTGGATTCGTGTGTGAAATTTATTAAAACGTGTCACTTTTGCCGGTTCTGTACAAGCCATCCTCGTCCTACTATCTACTGGCCTTGCATTAAACCGTGATTTACGCTTCAAAATGTAATCTGAAATATGTACCCCGTATATGTTCTGTACATTTAAAAATACGCGATCAGAATGTCCATTTATTTAGCCAGTAATTTATCGTATTATGTGTCGCGGTGGCATAGTTACTAGAGTGCTCGACTGTCAACTCGACGGTCAGGGGTTCGAAACCAACACGCGATATAGAAAGTTTTCATCACTATTTAATTCTTAATTATCATCGTACCAATCCGCCAGCTTTTTGCCCCTTTTGTTTACTCCCAAACCCCTCTCTTATCTGCAATATTTTACTGTACTGCCCTACACTCCTCCCTTACCGGCCCAATATCTATCCGCATACCCTATCTGCTTTCCTCTGCAACAGTCCTTCAACTATTCCCTCAGTTATACAGTTCCTTTCCTCCTCCAACCTCAGTTACTACATCTAATTGTTAAATCGCCAGCGCCGTAATAGCCTCGGTAGTTAAACACGGCACTATAAAAAAAAATAAAAAATAAAATAAAAAAAATAATTATCACCGCGAAAGCAGTGGCACCCCACTCCGTATAACATCATACGCGCACGCATCTGCGTCGCATATAAATATGCTAGCTAATTTTGTACGTAAAAATAAACGTACAATAGCTAGTCACGACGTTCGGCAACGATACGACAATGATGATGATGGTCGTATTACAGATTTCGTCAATACATCTAACGGTCTAATATGATATTTTGTTGCACCACTGCAATGCACTACGCCGTAACTTGCAATCGGTAATTAGAGTGAGATGTGTGTACGATATAAATGACATACTGAGAAATACTGTTTTAAATAATAAAAGAGGAAATTAAGTTTTCTTAATTTCAATTTCAATTTCAATTTATTTGATTTTTGTTCAGTACATTTGAATATATACAAACATAAAATACACTATTAAAGAAACCAGTTCGAAACATAACATATGACATTCTTCAAAGAAGTAAAACAAAAAAATTTAAAAATAAATAAAAATGTGAACTTATATTTAAACGAAGCTTATTATTTAATAGAGAACTTGATAGATTAGACTATATTTATGTACCGAACATATAAGCCAGTTATGCGCATTTCTGCACGTGTACCAGGTCCACAAAGATATTGTATAATAATAATAATAATAATAATAAGTAAATTTAATTAGCATATATCAACATCAATACAGTGGTAAAAATTACTCGTTTAACAGCGTACACTTGAAAATAGACACTATTGAATGCTACATAATTCTTCGTTGTTATTAGCGAGAGATAGTCAGATGATATAATAATAATAATAATATTAATCAAATCAAATCAAATCAAATCAAATTTATTCATTCAAATCCAAAAATGCGCATTTATTTGCGCGAGTAGTGGAAACTTAAATAGATATACAAATACTTGGTTGGTTAGTATTGCATAAATAGTTTGAACAATTGTTAACACTTATGAATATGTAAGTGACAATAAACAATAAACATACTTACAACCGCAATTGTTATGTATATACACCCACAAGACACTACACACACACCTACACATATATATACACACACACGTACACTTAATCACATTTATATTTTGTAATAGATATAATAAAAGTAAACACATTAGTAAACACACAATTATTTACAAAAATGAATAAATATATATAGAAAATGCATACAATACATGCACACAGGTACATATAAACTTATAGACGCAGGGTTATAATGGTTAATAGACTAACTCAATAATAAATATACCCACATAAATACATAATTCCAATACACATATCAAAATCAAAGCACAAATCGATATACATGTGGACACACTAATGAAAACAATAATACAGAACATATAATAAAATGACTCTTCTATACATAAAGACATACGCAGATGCGAACAGTAATACGACATTGACACACCAGATGAAATTAGTTGGATGAAAGATTACGCATATAATTCATCAAAAGTTTATATTTTTTCTTGTAATTTTTTAAATTGTTAAGATTCAGTTTCACCATGCAGCGAATTATATGAAGTTGCACAATTATATATAGCCTGTAATCTCGAATGATATTTTCGAAAATCAAGCACTGCAACATTATCTTTTAAGCTCGATCTTGTAATTCCTCTTCTCATTCCATGGGTGAATTTATCCTTATTTTTACATACGTAGATGATAAGTTGAATCTCATACAGATACTTAACTTTCAATATAGTACGTGCATTAGGAGAGTCATGTTCAGAATGCAAAAGTTTAAATAATATTTATTGGAGATTTTTTATTGGGAGTAAATGGTATTCCGCAGCACCACCCCAATGCATAATTCCGTATCTCAAAACCGGCTCATATAATGCTATGTAGATACGAAGTAAATGATTCCTTGGAAAATACTGTTGAAGATAGTAAAACAAATAATTCAATTTTCTTAATTTCTTAGACAAATAAAGAATATGCTTACTCCAATCTAAACGACAGTCCATTACAACTCCTAAATACTTAATTTCGTTTACCCTTTGTAAAAATACATGTTCATTTAACTTAATTTTTATCAAATCCCAAAAAGTTTGCGGCATTAAACTGTAAATTATAAATTTTGATTTATGCACATTTAAAATTAGCCGATTTAAATTGAGCCATTCTGCAACTTTGTCAACATCATTCTGTAATAAATTTTCTAATAATTGGGGAAATCGTGAACTTGTAACTAGAACAGTATCATCCGCATATGTAAATATTTTGCCACTAACTTGTAAATTACAAAGGTCATTGATATATATTAAAAATAAAAAAGGACCAAGTACACTTCCTTGAGGAACACCGTAATTTTGAACTACTTCAGAACTATTTACTTTATTTATTTTAGTAACATACTTTCTATTGACAAGATACGAGCTGAACCAATCATAGATACTTCCTCTAAACCCACACAAATACAGTTTGCGCAATAAAATATCATGATTCACTGTATCAAAAGCTTTTCGCAAATCTAAGTAAACTGCAACAGAAGAGCGACCACATTCTAAATTTTTTGTAATATAAGAAACATGCTCAAATAATGCATCATCAGTTCCCCTTTTTGGAAGAAATCCAAACTGATTACAGCTAAAAAAATTGAATTTATTGAGATATACCAACATAACTTCTTTTACACACTTTTCAAAAATTTTTGAAATTGCCGGGAGTAAACATATAGGTCTATAATTTTCAATATTCGATTTATCACCAGTCTTATACACCGGTACTATGATTCCAAGCTTTAAAATTTCTGGAAACTTCCCTGAACTGAATGATTCGTTAAAAAGATACGCAAGTGGTTTTAAGAAAAAGTCAATGTTTTCCTTAATTAACATCATTGATAACCCATCAGCACCGAAAGAAGATTTACTGGGTAATGAACGAATAGCATCCTTGACGTTATCTATTGTAAATTCCAAAAAAGCGAATGAGCTAGAATTATTGAATAGGTGTGTACATGGGTTATATGATAACTCATAATCGAAGCCTGCTAGAATATCGGCCACACTATTTCTGAAATGATTATTTACGTAATCAGAAATTAGCTGTTCATTTCCTTGTACTTGTACCCTTAAATTATGTAGGATTAACTCTTTAATTCCCTTTTCGGGTTTACCTAATACACCATTTATAACCGCCCAATAATTTTTTTGATTATTTTTACATTTATTCAAAAGAATTGAGTAATAAACATTTTTCGCTTTCCTTACATCTCGTTGCACTTGTTTGGAGAGAGTTTTAAACTTATTCCGTAACAAATCATTTGTAGGAGACTCTCTCAACAATTTATGAATATGATTTTTCTTACGCGTCAGATCGACTAACTGACAAGTAATCCAGGGTGTACGCTTACCTCGAGTGCATTTATATATTAATATCCGTTTACAGTCATTAACTATAGTAAAAAGGTGCGATAAGAACCATTTAAACTTTTCGTCAATTGTCGCTATCCTACTAGATAATGGGGAAAGATTTAAAGTATGCAAAGAGCCGTTGGAAAAGTCTTTTATCGAAATAGTACTTATTACTTGCTTACGTTGTACAGATGAAAGTAAAACTGTGACATCGGTCGCAAAATGATCGGAAAACGACACCACCGATATGTCGTGAACTAATGCAATGTCATTAGAACTATCTTGACAACCTCGAACCAAGAAATGATCTAAACACGATTTATATCCTACATTTACACGAACGTACGTCGGTTCGTTTACAATAGACGCAAACCCATGCGAACATAACAAGTTGAGATACTCATGATTACGCGTGGAGGAAAGTAAGTCAATATTGATATTGCCCGTTATAACTGCTCTAAAAGACAACGCATCAATAGTTTTACTCAAATCAACTAAAAATTCGTTATATTTAGAATCACAAAATTTGTATATACTAGCTATAGAAATACAATCATTCGTTTTTAGAAAAAGTTTACAAATTATTACATTGCAGCTATTGAGGCTTATGTCTACACTTTCATAATGAACGTTACTTTTAATGTAAACAATAATACCGCCAGCTCTCATATGATCAACATATTGGGCTAAATAGACATACCCAGGTATGTTATAACGAGGACATTCATCTGTATATATCCATGTCTCTGTAAGCACTATTACATCGTATTTGAATTTACGTTCACTTAAATATATCATTAAATCATCATAATGCATACGGAGGCTACGAATATTTAAGTTAAATATTTTTAATTCATGACGGTTCATGAGACATTATGATTATAATCAATCCTCAGTAAAATGAATTTGTTGCACATAACTACAATGAAGAAGTGAGTATCGGTTACAACGAAAGTATTACCGTCCGCATAATAACAGAAATCAAAACATCTACACAGAATAAAATTCCAAGAACATTCACATACCTGACAAGCCACAATCAAACTATACAACAAAAAGTATATCAGCATTATATTCTTAAAAATAACCGAAGTATAATTAATCCGATTTATTAGCGTTTAAAATCAAACGATCCACATGGTCCATACTTTTAATCTCGATAACCGGAGTTCCTTCGGACGTCCGAGCTAGAATCCTGCCATTCTTAATCCAAACGAACTTGTACCCGTACGCACGCAGCTCCCTCGATTTTTAAAAAATAGCCGAATTAGCTGCAGTTAAATGTTCATTTATATAAATGACGTTATCGGGAGCAGCTTCAGTTCTATTCATTTTTAACATAGCGACAGTAACTTTTAAAGCTTTACGTTTCTTTAATAGATCAAGTTTTATCGATCCTCTGCAGAATTTGACAATAATACCCGGGGATCGTTGATTTCCTGAACGCGGTAGCCGATGGCAGATATCAATGTCCATACTATTAATTATGCAATCACATGCAGTACCAACATTTTTAACTACCTCAGTTACGTCTTCATTTTTTTTATACGGCACATTGTTAACAATAACATTATTAAGTTTAGAATATTGTTCCGCATCATTCATTCTCGCCACTAAATTTTTGTTTTCATCTTGCAACGCGATCATACCTTTTTTTAAATCTCTAATTGCTTGTTTATACTGCTTAATAATATTAATAATAATAATATTAATTCAATTTCAATTTCAATTTATTTGATTTTTGTTCAGTACATTTGAATATATACAAACATAAAAAAAGAAACCGGTTCGAAACATATTATCAATAATAATAATAATAGTTATTATTATCATTATTATTATAACGACTTTAATTATTATGTCGATAAATAATGACAGAAGGTTATTAATAATAATAGTAACAACAATATAATAAATAGCAAATAATACCAAGTGTGATATAATGTCTATGACGTTTTTTGACCGAGTCAAATTTCGACCATCAAGGAATTTCAAAAGTGGCTTTTACTTCCTTTTTTTACCCTCTCTCTCTCTTTTACTTTTAAGTGGTTATTAATTTTCTTTTCTTTTTATTATTAAGTACAGGTTTATTTTATATTATTTATTATTATTATTATTAGGGTTATTTATTCTGTTTTTTAAGCATAAATTCAACTGTGAAACCCCTCATCATTTGGAACATGGTCAGTGTTTGCTTTCACGTTTATGTGTTTATTTGTCATGGTTATTTATATATATATATATTTTGGTTTAATATGTATTTTAGTTTAATTTTGTATATTTTTGTTTAATTTTGTACATTTTTGTTTAATTTTTTTTTTATATATATATATATATATATTACTTTATGCTAAGAAAGTTTAAAAGTGGTGTTTAGCTTCCTATCTTTTTATATCACCGTTTAGTGCATATTAATTTTTTTTTCTTTTTACCATTGTGCAATTTCTTCTTTTTAATGTGGTGATTTTTTTCTCTCCCTGTTAGCAACTGTTTTCTATTTTTCTTCTCTTTCTTTTTTTTTACGAATATATCTTCATTATGTTAATCATGTTTTTTTTAATGGTTTGACGGATTATGTTTTTATGTCACTTTTTCATCTTATTTAATTTTATTAATATCTAGTGGAGGTACCTGCTGTGCAGGACTATCCACCATTATATTTAAACAAGTTTTTTTTCTATCAGTGGGAGGGGATTAAGAATAATTATAAATTATAGTGTTTGTTATTTAACAACTTAAATTTATTTTGAGTTCACAGGAAACAAAGAAAAGATATATAGCATCGGTTTTATAGTCTGGACGTATTTAAAAAAATATACATATCGGTTATGTGAATTATAAAAATCAAAAATTAAAATGGAACAATATACAATCCACATTTATTCGTATGATTAAAACCACATAGATTAATATATAATTTATATATATATATATATATATATATATATAAAGACGAGAATAACTGATTACGTTAGTTCAGGTTAGATAGCGCGACGCGTCGTACAAAAGGTCGAGTCGCTTTTACTAAAATGCCTTCGTCATTGAAACTCTTAAGATAGATGGCCTATAAGGTAAACGCAGTCACTGCAGTCAGTCAGTCCTTAAGTTCTTGTTGTGCGCGTACAACCTTTTCGCTAATTGAACGTTCGCGTCTTTGTAAACCCCCATGCGGTAATAGTCGTAAGTGCGTTCGTTTTTTTTATATATATATATATATATATATGTATACGTCTGTGCGTATGTGTAAAATTAAACATTTTTCAGTAAAATAATTGACGAGAAATATTAAATAAAACGATGCACAGTAGTCACCTAAGACATTAACCTCAATGAAATTTAATTGAAATGAAATTATTTATGTACGCTTATTTTTAAAATTGTTAATTAAGTTAATGCATATACAATTTTTTGTTTTTTGCTTCTTAAAACGTGATAATATTTTTTTTTAATTATTTAAGTGGAAAAGATATTTAAAAAAAAAGAATGAATTAAAATTTATAAATTACGTTCGTTGTATTAATATTTAAATAAGAATTATTATTTCGGAATTAGACCAAACACTCCTCCACATATATATCGTTACCTACTTATTAATTTAAAAATTAATCGTGAATTTTTCTATATGCTAATTTATGTTCGATGTTAATATAGCCATTATTAAAGTTTTAATTTCATACTGTAAAACGACCATGTGTATTATATAAAAAATATAACTGAAATGACGAAGATCGAATAGACACAGTCTGTATAAAACCTTAAGTTGTGGTAATGTACATAGAATATTGTAGGAAATGATCATAACTTCATTAAACGCGGATGCGGGATTGCGCCGGAAACTTTTAAAAAACGATACAGTTTGTTAAACGTTGATATAGATTCGATCCTCGTAGATTTTTGAGTAAAAAAAAAAAACAAAAAACAAAAAACTGGCGCCGATAAAAGATTGGAGTTTAGAAATTGTGATTATAACAGTTTGTAGTTAAATATTAAGTTCGTATATAATCGCCGTAAGTGGTGAAAACGTTAAGACAAGGAACGCAACACATTTTTTTTAAGTTAATAAAGATTATAATCGCGTATATTTTATTCAACTCTGTCGACTGGATCGTTTTGTTAAAAGATATTTTCTTTTAATTTTCTAATTAATGCTGTCATTTATACTTTTGTACTGGCTTCCGAGTAGACATTTCGAGTTGCCTCTAAAATCGAAATTATTGCCGTATAGTTAGCAAACGGGTACGAATCTACGGTATAACCCTTTTGGGATACAGCGTGTCTAATAGTAATATGATGCAACGATTCCAGTCGAAAATATGAATAATTATAACAAATTCGCCATGGTATATGCGCAACGACAACCTGCATCGCGACCTGAATGTATCGGATGTGCGCGAGGTAATTCAGACAAGAGAACCGACTGGTAGTTGACTTGCTAGATAGTGGTAACGATGTCTATAGAGTAAACCATTGCGCCGCTTCGGACTTCCATATCAATTTGATTGATTGGCGAGGTAACAACGACTATAATTGGTGAATAATAACACGACCGTCGGATGTACTCATTTTTACACCATATACAATTATCGCAGAGCTTACGAGTCTTCTCCTTCTTCGTGCCAGGAAAAGGAACTTTATACCTTAAACGGTGTTTCCATTCACTAGTAATAGGTCGTTAAAGTCACATCTACGTGGGCGATTACTGTAGATAACCAGGTCGTCAGTGTAGATAAAGTGACTCGTGCCTATAGGTTGGTCGTTTTTAGCCCTGTGAAAGCCTGTTACTTTTACCACTCCAGCGGCTATTCTTCTCGTCTAGGGAGACATGTTGTAGGTTTATAATCGCCGGTAATATTATACCGTTTACTTAGTAATGATCGATGGATTATTGTATCATAAGCGACCTAAGATCAGTAAAAACTGCACTTGCGATTAATATTTTCTCGAAATCGTCTTTAATGTACTGCGTTCTGTTAAGTATCTGTCCGGTGCACAACTTATTAAGTTGGAGGCATGTTAAATCGATAGAATCAGAAATTCTGGTACGGGGCATTTTCTCGAACAGTTCAATCTTACCTCGTTTACGTAGGGTAATTATCATAGCTTCCCCCCATGATTTAGGTATCGGATTGTTACTCATCTATGACGTTGAATAATTCTGGAATCCATATACGCGTTCTCGGTCGAAAGTGTTTAATTTATTCAAAAGTTGTATCATCAAAGTCGGCTACCTTACCATTTTTCATAATGCTAATGGCTTCAACTCGATGTTCTGATATTCTAAAGCATTAATTAAGACCGCTGTGTTCATCTTTATGCGTCTGTTTTAGTTTAACTTTCTTAATACGGGCTTCTTTATCTGACTTGTTATTTAGTAATAGTTGAAGTGCGACTTGGTTTGCAGTAACTTTAGCTGTGTTTTCGCTTATCGAAGAGTCACTACTGAGTTTCTTTACTAGTGTTTACGCTCTCTTGCTATTGTGTTTCATGGCCAGTGATTCATCTGTCCATCGATTTTTGTAGACGTCGGTGATAATATCAGAAAGATTTCCACTGAGAATGTATCAGTTTTGAAATTTCTTTCATACTTGTTGTATAGTTCCAGTGTGTTCTTGTCCAGTCGTGTGCGGTGTATCTAGTTCAACATTCTCTTGGAATACATTTCCTCGATGCTTCTTTTATCTTCTCCACGAAGGCTACATATGAACTGACGGTCGGATCATTGCTCTTTATTCTATTATCCAAGTCTCTAGCCAATTCATCCCTCTTTGCTTTCCGTAAATTGAAGTAACGTTTGAAAGGTACATATATTGGTCTAATGTACGACGATGGGGCTTGCCAGTTTGGGATAGGTTTAGCGATATTTCTGGTAGTTAGCGATTTTATCCGGGTTGTAGGCACGTTTTCATCGAACGCAAGTACACGATGGCGGTAGTTTCGAATCGTGTATAAGTTACCGGTTATCCGCTTCAGCCAACGTTCCATCAGATTACCATTGGTATTTGGCTCCGGTTCTATTGTAATTTCTTACATGTCGAGATTTTTACTGTCTACTGACGGTAGGTTAGTTCTTGATTTAACAAAAATAGCACTACCGTACTTACCGTGTCGTATTTCCGCGACTATTTTTATATACCATGGATATTAGGTCGATCGTGTTTTATTCCTTTACGCGTTTTTTGTATGCATAATAAATCGCAACTAGTGGTTGAGCGAAGTTGTGGTAAAATCATTTCCTTTATACCGGATAGTCCTTCGATATTGATCGAGATCACGGTCTCATAAGTGACCCTGATAAGGACAGTTTCGGAATATATAGTTTCCGTTCACAATCTTAGGTTCGTTTGTTACCAGTTGTTTATGCGTGTTCAAAATTCCTAAGTTATCTCGAGATACTGAATACTCATCAGAATACCTAATTTTCGTATTAGTTTCTCACGACTCGCCGTATCGTTAACTCGAGCGAGGAACGTTAAATAAAACTTTAAGCTTTTGCGATTGTTCACCGTAAATGTTTTTTTTTTTTTCATTGTAAACCGTGTTCGGAGCTAAAATATTCGAGTATTCGTCTAGGTGGAAAAAAAATAATAATTCCGCTAAACGTATTAATTTATTCATTCACTGACCCTATTTTCACATTTAACGGCACGATACCGGCACGACATGAGCACGGCACCGGCAGCGACACGGCACGACATAAAGTAGTTTAATGATTTCCACATTTAACAAGATGTTGTCATGGCGCGAGTTGATAAATTGTATTTGTTATATTTATTATGTTTGAGGCGAAGGAACTAAATAAGCGAAAACAGTTATGGATACATCCAATTGTAAAAGTGAGATATTTAGAGACTACTTACTATTTCAGAAATTGGCTGATGATCCGAATAAATTTTTTAATTATTTACGCATGAGTAAAATTACATTTGATTATATATTACGCAATATAATTAATTAGATCAAGAAGCAAGATACTAGATTTAGAATGTACCATTACTTAGCTTAAATGAAAGAATTCACACCAAACGACAATATAAAACCATTTATAAATAACAAAATCCAACGACGACACGAGTGGAGTGACTGCTTCTCGCCGACATGTCGTCGCCGACATGTCGTCGCCGACAATGACACAGTACGACATGTCGACTAGTGTGAAACCATTCCCGTTTGTTTATATGAGATATTATCTGTCCATCGACATCGTTGTCGCTGTGTGAAAACGCCCTTACGGTGATTAATTTTAGCCCGTCGTCGAAACAATAAGGTTACGTCAATTGCACCGATCTGCCGACAGTCGTACGCATTCTAAAAGTCATGTCCTTTGTCGAACAACGTCTGTCCATCGTGTCTGTACGCGTCGCGGTGGTCGTTTAGGTAATCCCCATTATTATGTGTAATAATCCTTCCGGTCTCCTTATGATATGTCCGAAGAATTTCATTACTCTGGTAGAAACGCCAATTTCCTGTAATACAAACTCATTCGTCCGTTTTACTCTCTACGGTATCCTGAACAGCCATCTCCAACACCACAGCTGAAAAGAGTCGATTCTCTTTTCATCAGACTTTTTTATTTTCCACGTTTCCACTGCGTACGGTAGGATTTACGAGCGTTTGGACTAACTTAATTTTTACGGTGTTTTGCAATAGAATTATCTTTCCAAACGCGATTTAGTTTTGTCATAGAATTTCTAGCTATTTCTATTCTTTGTCCTATTTCTTCTGAGCCACCCTTTGCTTCCAGAAGCTATCCTAAAAACTTGGAACGTATTCACAGCTGATGGATGTTCTTTCATCTTGTGCGATTACATTCTTTCTGTTTATAATCGTAATTTTTGTCCTCGCTGTTATTTACATTAAGACCGTATACTGTTTGCTGATATCTTCAAGGCGTTCCATTATAGTTTATTCATTTCTTCCATATCTGTCCGCTATTAAGGTTGTGTCATCTGTATATCCGTGGTTTGTTATCTTCTGTTCTCCTATACTGTTAGATGATATCTTCAAGACGTTCCAGTATAGTTTATTCATTTCTTCCATATCTGTCGCTATTAAAGTTGCATCGTCTGCATATCGGAGGTTTGTTATCTTCCGTCCTCCTATCAGTATACCCCGTTTTCATCCTTCTAAGACTAGTCTAATTACGTATTCGGCGTATAAAGATCAAGGCCGTGTCTAACTCCTTTATAGAAACCTCTTATTGTTGCATTACCAATCCGTACGATATTGTTATTGTATAACCTCTGTATAAGGTGTATAATGTGCTTTGGTACACCCTTTTCAAGCAGCATGGACCACAATTTATCCCAACGAACGTTATCGAACGCTTTTTGATAATCTATAAAGCATAATATAGGTATGTTACATTCACGTACTTTTGCGATCAGTAATTTCATATTAAGAATTTGTTCTCGGGTGCCTCTTCCTTTCACAAAGCCAGTGTGTTCTTCGGGTATTTCTTTCGGCATCCGTGCATAGAGTTGATTATTAAGTATCCGCAGTAAAATCTTACTTGCACGTGAGAGAAGTGTTATTGTCCGATAGTTCTCGCATTTCGTTTTCAGTCTTTTCTTATGTATAGGAATGTGTATATTGATTTGCTTCAATCTTTTGGCCAGTCACCTGTTATCCATATGGTATTACATATGGAGTGAATCCTCGCGATCCCTTCGTTCCCGATCTGCTTTAACACCTCTGTAGATATTTCATCAATTCCTACTGTTTTTTTTTTATTATTTTTCAGGTATAAACGTATTAATACAAAACCGAAACAATTAGACTCGACATCGGTAAGTATTTAGGCTTAACCGTTGAAAATGAATTATTAATTTACAAAACTAATGCCTGCGCGGAAGTATGATCTTGTGTTGTGAGATTGCGCTAAATATATTCGCGTAAATAAAATACAACCGTTCCGAAATAAAGCGATAAGATTAACTTCATCTTGGTGTCTATGACAAATCTGTCATATCACTACACGGAGACTTTAAAAGTACCTATATATCAGGGACGAATTCGTAAATCGAGTACGAAGGTATGTAAGCAGGCTAACGATTCACGATAACGCGTTAGCGATACATCTGTTAGATAACAGCGGGGAAGTAAGGAGATTTCAACACCACAGTATCCTCGGCTATGTCTAAAAACTATTAGGTGTTGGTCCGTCGCATTATTCATTTCCGTAAAAAATTGCCAGATGACCATAAAATGGGTCAGTTACAATGGATAAATGATATACATGAGGTGACAGAAGACTGTCTTTTTTTTTTAAAAATAATTCAAAAACTATACTCGACCAAAATTTCTGAACGAAATTTTATTTAAAAGGTGGAAAACGAGAGATTAGCATACAATTATTTGTGGAATACGATATCGTTCGGATGACCGCGCCATCTGAAACACATTCATCCTTTTTACAAAATTTTCGAACACTTTATCGAGCGTCGGTCGCTGAATTTTTTAAATTTCTTCAGAACTCCGAGTTTTCAGATATTGCAGACCTCGTGGATGTGTTTCGTAGACGATGCTTTTAAGGTGTCCTCACAAAAAAAAAATCTGGAGCGGTGGAATATGACGAGCGCCGCGACGCGACAATATGCGGTTACCAAACGCTTCTTTCGGTACGACGACGAAGTGAGGGAAGAAGCAAAAACGAGTTTATCATCTCGATATCGTTCCGTTGACAGTACTAGTGAAAGAATAAGGCCCCCACGGCTACGAACCGTTTTTTTTTTTTTGCCCAGAACATTTCTTTATCCTTTGCAGAAGCTGTCTCTCGAAAGTTTTCAACCCACCTTAAAACTGAATTGCGAGATGTTACAGGTTTACAACGCGTAACTTTGAATTCTTTTCGAAACTCTCTTTGTACTGTCGTGATCGATTCATGCCGGAAGTAACGTACGATGTCATTGCCAATGCGGAAGAGGCTAGTGAAAACGCTGATATGGTCAGTAGCTTTATACGGAGCAGAAACTTGATCATGGAAGCAGAAAGACAAAAATAAAGTACAGGCATTCGAGTTGTGGTGCTGGAGAAAATTACAGAAAATTAAATCGACTGACATTGTCAGCAATAAACTCGGTACTGTACAGGATTGATGAACAAAGAAACATACTGAAGAAGATTACACAGACGAGTCTCAAATGGATCGGTCATATATATTACGGCGTGATCAAAAATATACTAAAAAAAAGTAATTGAAGGGAAGAAGCTAACCGGCTTACATGGAGGCTGTTGGTGCATGGAATGAACCAGCCTACGAGCTGATACATCAATGATGTGATATAAAATTTACCATTTTTATTTTGTTTTTTGTTTCAAAACGTTATACTAATAGTCAGTTACCAATGTTTCAAAATTAGACAGTCTGCAAAATTACCTAAAACCATCGATATTGATTTCACTTTCCGAATTGTACGCTGATATTTATCGATTGCCTGATTTTCCTACATACGTTTAATTGAGTTTCTTTGTTTTTGTTTCGCTGCAACATATTTCATATATAAGTTATAATCGGCCGATAAAAAATTACTTTCCCTACAGTCCTGTCTGGTTTGTTTGTTTATTAATTGAATTGTTCTTTTTATTTTGTTTTATTTTAATAAATTGATATCGTGACGCAAAACCGCTTGAACTGTCTCCTTTGTTTGGTAAACAACGACGATTCAATAACCGAGCCTTATACGTGTGTATTATTCTTACTTTCCATGTTGAAATTAATTTAACTTCAGTAATATATATATATATATATATATATATATATATATATATATATATATATATATATATATATATATATATATGGTGTATGTGTGTAATGAAAATGTAATAGTCATTTATTGAAATCGGTACTCCGTATAATCCTTTATCTTATATGTCACTGTATTCCAGTCTCGTGCTGAGAAAATTCGGTCACGACATGTATTTTAATAATTTTTAAAGTTGAAAAAAATTACTTTAGGTAAAAGAAAAATGTAATAAAATAACGTAAAAACCCGTAGAAATAGGCCTTCGATTACTGATGATCCTTCGATGTCGGTAAATATTTGATTACCATTTAGACGATAAGAAATTGAACTATTGAAATAGCGTGTCTGTGTGTGTGTGTGTGTGTATGTGTGTGTGTGCATTATATATATTATTGCCGGAAATATTTATTCGTTCGCTTGCTATACAATGTCTGTTTCTATTCAATGAGAATAGAACGTGTTCGAAATTTTATACTCTTATTACGTCTAACCCTAATAAGTACCGAACGATAATTTTGTATTTCATTCGATCATTTTATATATATATATATATATATATATATATATATATATATATATATATATATATATATATATATATACGTATATTATATATGCGCGAAGAATTGATTATATATGTAAAATATATTCGTTCGCATGTATATATATATATATATATATAAAATGGCCAAATCATAGACAGAGTTCTGATTTCATGAGAAAACCGATCAATTCGAGATACGATCATGCATGGAAAAAGCAAGGAAGACCTTTTTAAATATGAAAAATCCCATGGAAAGACATTAATCTACAGTGGGTGATGTTATGTATGGTCACGAAATTTTGGATTCTTATATCCACGCTTGAAAAGAATATCGAAGCACTGGTTTTATACTACGATGACAATTTATTATTCATCATAAATAGGAAATTCTAAAGTTGAACTGAAACATGTTGCAGATGAAACGTTACATTAGTTCGAAACATGGGTAATTCGTCGATAAAGGATTCGCTTCACTTTTCACTAAGTCATTAAAATTAAAGAGAAACAAAAATGTAATTTGTACGTTTTATGGATCCACATCTGAATCATTATTAAATAAGCTTGATCGGGTATAAAATGAGTTTGTTTGGCTCTGTATTGGTGCAGTTAGAAGCACTCCGATGACATTGATGGCAGAGTGTAAGATTCCTCCCTTACAGTTTAGACGGAGTTATTTGACACTAAAGCTCTTGATTTCGAGAATGAACATAGATCGCTTTCCGCTGTACAATTTATCCTATCACATTTACTCCGACTGGCGGTTTTCAAATAACAAAATTCCCCTGCTGGCTTCAGTTATACCTAGATTGGAAGAATTTAAGGCACAGGCTATGCGAATTCGTATACCCGTCTAATTTATATTACTGTATCCGTACAATTTTTTCAATAAAATAACATATTTCTTTCCCGAGAACTCCGTTCTTTATCCTCCTTTACTGATCCGGGCTACATTCAATAATATTATCGCTGAAAATTTTCGTACGCACACCCTTATTTATACAGATGATCGAAGTCGACTCAGGGAGCTGGAGCAGCAGTTTACACCCTGTCTCTTAATATTAGCAGGTCATACAAATTATCTAATCTTTGCTCCGCATTTACCGCTGAATATGTGGCAGTATTTCTTTCCTTATCTTTCTTAATTGATACGAAGGTCCCAGGTGATTATCCCATTATCACCGACTCATAAAGCATTTTGAAGGCTATTGTAAACAAGGGGAAGGCGTCAACTGATTTCATTCATCAGGTTGAAACTTTACCATCTTGAAAACTTGTGTATAATTATGTCTTTCTTGTGGGAACCGCGACATCAATTCCCGGCAATGAAATTGTAGATTCATTAGCTAAATGTGGGTCTTCTAGTCGTGTGGCATTCTCTTCAGTTTCATCACTCGATATCGTGCACTTTATGCAATCGGAACATAAGAAGCTCTGGAAGCAGACGTATGTGTAGTATATACAGTAGTCGCCTCTTACCGGATACTATTAATTGCTACTAATAAAAATTTTCGCTAAAAAAAAAAATCTCACTACAAAGGGAATTTCTAATTAACGTCGTCAGAAGGTAATATAAAACCATTTCACATAGTGCGGTCGTTTTAAGCAAAGATCATAAATGCTGCCGCGGCTTGAGGGAATTAAATTACAAAACCATAACGAACAACTAATCGCTCAAAATTTCTAAAAATTTACTTTCCACGTGTCCAACATTTCAGAATACAAGCGTCGTCATTTAATGCTCCGTTCACATATGCGTCTCTGTTGTGTGTATATCTGCGTATGTGTTTGTCTGATGCGCACGTAACACATCAACAGACCTAGTTATGTAAATAAATAATTATTATAGTTTTTCATCTGTACATATTCTGTATGTCGTAAATATAAGACCAATTATATAAAATCATATATCGTCTTCTATCTTAAATATATAATTCTACTGCGTGCGAATTGTCGAAATAGTACACAACCCGAGTAAATGCGAATGTATCTGAGAATTTTTCCGATTATTAATTATGTCAAATTGTAAAGGGCGCCCTCTACTGAATAAGTTTAAACGGCGGTGCAGAAGAGATAACTCCCATATCAATAAAAAAAAAATGCAATTTACGTAATAAATTTTGACAAAAAAAGAAAGTATTTAAATAATTATCGTTATTATTATACTTATTATTGACATTTTTTTATATAAATTACTTCATTCCGTTAATATGTTAAAACCGCGAATTGGCTAAAGTAGAGATTCTGGATTTAATGAAAATTGACGCGAAAAGCGTATTGCGTAACGTTCTAAAAGTGATTAATCTAATTTATTTTCTTCAATCCATCTACACATAATTCTGTTCATAATGAAAGTGAACGACAAAACTCCTGAAAGTGGATCTTCCGTATATATATATATATATATATATAAAGCTAGATGAAGAAAGACAATAAGAAAGAGGGATAAGTGCGCTCAATTGACGTTAGTTTCTAGTTTCCACTAAAATTTGTCTTAGACGACGTTCGTTCCTTCTAATTCTCTGGTGTATTAGCCGCAATCGTAAAGTTCGTTTTAAAATTACGTTTTAGTAATAAGCAGTAGTCTTAGCGTTAGTTGTGGTAACACGATTGCAAAATAAAGTTTCTTTCTGCGCTATTTTCCGCTGTACTAATCTAAACGCTCTAATTTATACTTTGAAATTTTTAATCAGTTTACAGCTTAAGCATTAAATTATCACCGCGCTTGTTCGGGCGATGATCTGTTCGCTCTTTTAAAATTATCTGAAGAAGTCGTGAATGCTCAGACACGCTTTTCAGTTTATTTTTATTTTTAAACGGTTATTATGTATTATACGCAATCGGTTGTCCGCTGATCATTCGCAGTCGTTCAGTTCTATAACGAATGTTGGTGCATATTTCTGAACAATAGTATCAACATGCATTGTATGATGCGCTGTAGATAATTTAGAATTTTTGCGAGTTTGGCAAATACGTTACTTTTATCGGAATATACGCGGTGTCATTATTATGTTTTGAGGTGTGGAATGTCGATTTGAGTATGTGTAAACTTTTTACTTTTGATAGATATTGACTTAAATAGGTTATTCATGTTATTGCTATGGTGTTCAACAAGCTCGGCTTTGAAAAGTTACACAATTTTTTGTAGCGGTTAGTTCTGTTTTTCTGATATTGTTTACGATAGTGGTTTTATTAAAGATAGATAGATAGATAAAAGTGTATTTACAAAATAAATATATGTTACAAAAAAAAAAAAAAAAAAAAAAAAAAAACCATAACGCTTTCCGAACATAGTTCTTATATACTAATTTAAAAAAAGTATTGCTCATTTAACCAAAGTAAAAATACAGGAAAAACCACTAACACAACCTACATTACCGATCATAAGGCTAAATATATATAAATTTATTAATATTTACGTTAATATGATAAGCAATAATTTTTATGCGTATTATATACACAAGGGGAAAAAAATGGACGATAGATAATGCCAGCTGTATAATAGTGTGTGTTTAATTATTTTGTGTTTATAGCGTTTATATTTTAGTTGTAAACTTGTACGTGTATAATCTCCTATGTCGTTTATAATAACTGCAGATAGAGCTATAAAGAAAAAAAAATTGTTTTTTTCTTGGACAACCTCGTGTATATATGGTGTAATTTCAATTCCTTGTGAATGTATTCGACCTTTACATAGACTAGGTTCAGAATTATTCTGCAGCGCATATTTTGTAGCCGTTGTAACTTCGCTAAGTTAGAACGGCTAATATATTACTATGTGGGACAAGCGTAAAGCGTAATTGCTCTTATTATAGAGTTTAGTAGATTATTAATTTAGTTGCCCAGCTGACTTAACAACGTTTATTAAATATCGGACATAGCTTAGAGAGACGCGCGAGTTTTATTTCAGGCATATTCAGCGTGTTTGGTAAATGTGAGACCTCGATCGAATGTTACAGCTAAATATTTAATATCGTTTTTCCAAACCAAAGGTTCGTTGTTCACTATCACAAGTGGTAAGAAATATGTGGTCTTCGTTTCGTGAATAGAGTTTTATCGGAATTTATTTTGATTCTCCATTTATTAAAATACGAATTTAATTTAATAAAACCCCGAGTTAGTCTCTTCTGGTACGATGTGCGATATATATAGCGGTATCGTCAGCATATAATGGCCATCTGTAGGTGTTTAATTTCAGGAATGTCATTAATAAAAAGAAGGGATAAGAAAGGTCCCACAGTATGCTCCCCTGAAGAACTCCCGCTAATGCATTTTTCATGTAGTAATTATCATTGTTAACTTTACCTATGAAATCTCGGTTACTTAAATAATTTTTAATAAGCCGAACTAAGTAATAATTTAAGTCGAATGCTTTTTTTTTTTTTGTATATTATACCAAGTTTTCCAAGTGGCGTCAAATTATTTCTCTATGTCTAATAACAGTAATCGTGTATGCTTAATTTCATCATACCAATCAGCTATGTTTTCACTAATTCTTGCTAACTGCGTGACAGTAGATAAATTTCTCCTAAATCCAAATTATTGTTCTATAAGAATATCATTATTTGATCTGTGAATTTTCCACCCAAAATAATTTTTTCCACTTTTTTACTAAAATTACTAATTAACGACACGGGCTGCAGATTTCTAGGATCAAACGTGTTCTTACCTGATTTAGGTAATAACTTTCGACACTTTCTAGCAGTCGGGAAAATAAGAAAGTAATAAAATTGAATTTATGATGACTGTTGAACAATCGCTTTTAAGTTTTTGATCAATATTGTAGGTATATTATCTAGACCTACTGATTTTTTATTTTGAAGTTTCTTTATGACGTACCTCGCTGACCGTTGTTAAATCAGCCGGCAAAATTCTCACAGGCGAATGTTTTAGGTACTTTTTAATGGAAGATCAAATTTCATTATTGCGATAGTTCGATGTCAAATGCGAATTTTGTGTATGAATATCTTAACACCACTTTGCTAACAAATTACTTTTATCCGTATTTGAATAGCGCTACCAAGCTGTTTGGAGGTAAATGTTTGTGAAACTGTTTAACCGTCAGATTACGAAGTTTATAATTGAAATTTCGATCTTCATTTTACTCTTACCTAGCACGTTAAACGGTTTAATAGTGACGTTGTAGAAACATTTTATATATATATATATATACGTCTAATACAATTTTTGAACCTAGTGTCATAATATTGGAAGAATTTTGCAATAACTTCAAGTTGCGACGCAGATTTACAGCCAATTCAGCCGCTTTTAAAACAAAGTCAGTAAAACTATTCACTTTATTCTCTAGGTCCATATTGGTTTTACAAGGACCTCCTAATGTTATGTTATTATTAATATAGTTTCGCTATGTGTTCTAATTAGCATTTTTAAAGAGGAAAACAGATGGCAATACCCGATTTACACAGCTTGAAAAAAATAGAATTATGATTGGAACTTAAAAATGGTTAACGAAATTAGGCTTAGTTATCGTTCGAACGTTTTTTGCTAATACAAAATCAATAATATTAGGGTGTAAATTTCGATTGTCCGGGTAGAAAGTAAGTTCACTAGGAGTTAGAATTTGAAGATTAAATTTATATGACATATTTAAAATACGATTAGCTATATTATAGGAATAGCAGCTTCAAGCTCTATGTCGTGCATTAAAGTCAGCTATAATTACAACGCGGTGATGTGTTGATAATAAGTTGAAAATATCATAAAGATTTTTATAATTTACCTTAGGAGGTAGTAATACCGTTGTTAGATGTTTCAAAAGAAATATAGCTTCAATTCTATTTAAAGGCGGTATAACTACAGGTGAGTGAACTATATTATGTTTTTATAAGTAAGTCTATCCCACCACCATTTAACTTCCGGTCTAGTCGATAATTTACCCTGGGCATCTTAGTTTATGCGTCGAGTCAATCTTTGTTTCACTTACACAGGCTACATGAATATCTTTATCGTACAGTAATTGCCCGAATTCTAAGAGTTTATTTCCCCAAAAAATTTAAACTAATTAAAGGGTTAGTCTGAATTGAGATATTCAATAATAGTTTCAGCTATTATAGCAATTTTACTAAAAGTATCACTTGCTTGTTTGAGTCGGATTTTTTTTTTATTGATGCATTTATTTTTTTCTTAAGATATTAGTGAATACAGTCTACTATATATTATTATTGGATGACCGCATCTCCTGCACCACCGTTAATCAGACAGACGCGGCTCCTTACAAAAACATTCAGACTATTAGTAGTCAAGGTCTAAGGTTATTTATATATATACACATTCATAATTTCATTTGTGCGGACTGTGTACTTTCTGATGAACGATTTATTCACACAGTTGTTACCAGTGAGCCGCTGTGATAGTCCGCAAACAGCTGTTTTGAGCTCGCTGAATAATCAAACGATTGCTCTGCTTTGTACAGCCCCATAGCTGGATACCGTATGTCCAGATCGGCTTAATCAGCTGGTTATAGATTAAAACTTTGTTAAATAAACTGAGTTTTGAATACCGCCCTAACACCCGGTCTATTTTCCGTAACTTATGAGAAATTTGTTTTCTTTTCATCTTGACATGCACCTTCCAGTTCGGACGTGAGTCTATATGCATAGGTACTTGGCTGAATCCGCCTTGGGGACTGCAATGTCATCAATATATACTGGTAAATATCGTCTGAGAGCGAATATTACATGAGCTGATTTCTGGTGATTAACTAAGATTTTCCAAACACGCATCCATTTACTAATTTTGTGTATGGCTCGTTGCAGGTTAGTTGTTGCGCTTTCTATTGTATCACCAACTGACAGAATATCAGTATCATCAGCAAATGTGGCCATACAGGTTTCTGTAGTTGGCGGTATATCTGCTGTGTATAACAGGTACAAGGTACAAGGACGCTACCTTGTGGCACTCCTGCCTTTATTGGATACGGTAACGATATAGCCTCTGTCAGAGAGACCTGAAAGCTTCTCTCTGCAAGGTAGGATTCGAGTAATTGACACATATTTCTTGGAAGGATTGTACTAATTTTGTAAATTAGTCCTTCATGCCATACCTTGTCGAAGGCTTGCGATACGTCTAGAAACACTGTTGCAGAATATTTCTTTTACTCCATAGCACGTTCAATGGTCGCAGTTACCCGATGTAACTGATCGATCGTAGAGTGCTTATCCCTAAATCCAAATTGATGATTCGGAAGAGCAACAAGGGGCTTTAATCGTTTCAACAGCAGTTTTTCAAATAATTTAGATATAGACGGCAAAAATGAAATTGGCCTGTATGATGTCATATGTTCTAACGGTTTTCCCGATTTTGGAATCATAATGACTTGCGCGATTTTGAAACATTTAGGAATGTGCCTGAACCTGAAGCATGTGTTGAATAGATACGTTAGCATGATGGTCCCCCTTACGAGAAAGTTGTTTAAGAACTGCTGGCGAAATGTTGTCTATACCAGGTGCTTTCTTTGGATTTATGTCTGTATCGATTTCTATGGCTACTTCATATGGAGTAATGGGTTTTATTACGATGTCTGGTTGATATCTTTTAGATAAATTTATGCTCGTCTGTATAACGTGAGGCTGAAAAACTGACGCGAGATCAAACAGTTCAGCTTTCTTATCCTCTTTTCGTATCCATTGTCCATTATCATTTCGAATTGGAGCTATCTGAATTCGTGGTCGCTTAAAACGCCTTGTTGCTTTCCATAAGGAATAATCTTTATTTGCGTCCGCACTTAAGTTTTTTAAGAATTCTGAAAAGTTATTCTGTTTGAATTCAGAAAGTAATCGATTGAGCATGTTACTTTTTCGATTAAAAGTTGTTTTATCCATAGGATTTCTTGATTGATGCCAAACTTTGCGAGCCTTCCTTCGTTCTTTAATTAGTTCCCTTATTTTAAGGGGATAATTAACCTCCATTGGCAGCTGGTTCTGAACAGCTAGAGTAGAATAGTGGGCAGCTTCTTTAACTGAATGGATAAAATCTTGTGCTGCTACTTCCAGTTCTTGTATTGTTTTAAGGCGAATGCTAAGTTCAATTAAAGAGTCAAGTTTATCTCTAAACTGGTCCCAATTTGTAGATCTGTTTGTAAGAGTAGTTCGAACTCTGTTTGTGCTAACAACGGAACTAATTGTCATCAAGACTGGAGTGTGGTCAGATGATAAGTCCATTATGCAACGTTTAAATATGTAGGTGTAACTCCTTTGGTAACTTTTTTTGGCGTTACTATACGAGATCCCCATATTGTATGTTTTACATTATAGTCTCCTCCAATGATGAAATGCGGCCCAAGTCGATTGAAAATATTTATTATTTGTTTTTTCTCAAAATTAGTTCTTGGTGGTCTGTATGCGGCTGCAAGGTTAAAGTCAACCCCATTAAGGTTGATACCTATAACTGTAATTTGCATAAAATCCTCACATATTTGATCTTGCAGGAAATGCTTAATATTTTGTTTAATTAGGCACCGCCGTACCTCCTCTGGCTTTACCATCAGGATGGTTTGTGCAATAAACGGAATATCCGCGGATTCTTATACAGCTGTTATTTGTGAAGTGCGTTTCAGATATTAGGGCAACGTCTATGCGGTTGGTATTCAGGAACAATTCAAATTCTTGGGCACGCTGACTCAACCCATTGGCATTTCAAGTGACGATTTGAAGAAATTTGTTCGTCATTTTTTATTGTTGGACCTTGTATTTTGCTGTATTGCTTTGACTGGTTTTGTCTCTAGCTGTATAACACGAGCATTTAATTGGTTAATAGTAGTTTGTATATCGAGTAATAAAGTCATGACGCTGTGTAGGGTTGGTGTTTGCTGCTGTTGAGACTGCAGTTTATCCTTTTGCACAACTGTTACTGTAGCAGCTTGTATTTCCCGTTCTCCTGATATTATGGGTGTGACTTTTGTATTGCATTATTATTTGATACCTCTTTAGTAGCTTTTGATTGATTTATTTTGAAATTATCTGTGATTTTTTGTAGCTCTTTGTTTAACTCGTTCAGTAACACTTTGATTTGAACTCGAATTAGTTATTTGAAAAATCTTCGTTTTATATTCTGAACAGCCATTCCGGTTAGCAGTATGATCGCCGCCACAGTTTGCACATTTGCAGGGTTCATTTCTTTTCTTTTGGCACAGTTCCGTTTTGTGATTATTATCACATTTTACACATTTGGGGGTGACCTAGCACAAAAATTTTTGGTATGTCCAAAGCGTTGACAATTCTTACATTGGGGAAGTTCTTTTTTCTTCCTAGGCGGTTCGACGGTGATTTTAGTATGGATTAAATGTGACATTTCGTAAAGTGTTTTATTATTACTTTTAGGTTTAATGCTAATGCGAAACAAGGGGAGTGATATTTTTGTTAGTTCACCATTTTGTCTACGTCTTATGGCGATATTGTATACATTCACTACTTCGTGACCCAGTGTAGCTAATCCATTTTTAATGTCATCAACATCAGTTGAGGGGTGTAAACCTCTTATAACTACCTGAAAAGGTTTTTCTTGTTTAATTCGATGTGTATGGTGGTCAATACCACACAATTCATGATCTTTATTCTCTCGTATCACACCAAGTTGTTTAGTAACAGCTCGATAGCTATTTATGTCAGGACATCTGACTTTAATATCACCATTGTTCAGAGATTGAAATTGTTGGCATATCACACTCGAGTGATTTAACTGCAGTAGTTAAAGAATTAATATTCTTAACATTACTTACAAATATTGGCGGTAAGGGAGTTGCTTTATTTAGTTTTTTAACAGTTGGTAATGGTGGAAAGTCATTAACTTCATCATCTTGGTTTAATGTGGTTGATTTATGTATCTTTCCTTGACAGAGTTCTTTTAATTCATGAATTTCTTTTTGCAGTAACTTATTATGTTTTTGCAGTAAGCGTATTTCATTAACAAGTTCGTTATTAGTCAAACTAGACCAATTTTCGTCCTCAGCATCAGTGAGGTCATGCATCGTACTTGTACGACGCTTGGTATCGATATCATTAGAGTCTATAGATATTTGTCTTTTTATAGCGTAAGAGTTATTTAATTTCGATATAGTAAACGGCTTTATCTTGAATAGGGTTATCTGACGTTAATTGCACATTACCATCAGACGGCGATAATGAACGTGATAGCGGGGGCGAACGTATCATGACGCTTGCCAATGCTTAATACCAATTCGATATTACACTGTACATGATTCACAATAAAAATTTACAAATATTTACATTTATAATTTTCATATTTCGAATAAGTGATCTAGAATTCACGCGTGGTATCATCGAAACGACATTGAATAAACACACAAACACAAACAATCATACACGCTTTTACGCGCGCGTACACACACACACACACATATATATACATATAATTTTATACCAACATTGCACCACTGCGCGAAGTTATCAATTATTTTTGAAAGCTGAAATGTAATACTTGAAATGCGAAAATTTCGAAATTATTTGCTATAGACTTGTCTTTTAGATTAAAATTTGTTTCATTGAACTTCCTTTCATTATTATACAGCGGACAATCAATATGTACCGTGCTGTTTCTACTTGGCCACAGAGGTATTTATCATCGTTCTCTAGACCAAATCTATGAAGGTATTCGGCGAGTTTGCCGTGTCCTGTTAATAACTGCGATGTGTAAAAATTTGGCTTGAAGATTAATGTCTTTCCCTTACGTCTCTTATCAAAGCGTAAGTTTGGCGTCCCGCCAAATCTTGCTCCCATCTGTTTTGCCACGTGTCTAGAATAGATTTTCTTACATTATTTTTGAGTTGACGCGCACAAATTTTGGTGTGACTAAGTGGGTTATACGGCTTGTTGGTATTAAGAGATTGGTTTGATCAAGCCACGCTCTGTTTATGTACGGGAATGTATGATGGTTTTTTTATGGCGAACATAATTCCTCTGTTTATGATGAGTAGGTCTAATGGAGGGACACCTGCTATTGTAACTATGGCACTGTGTGAAGCTATAGGCTCTGCACGCATTAATTAGGAATTTTCTTTGTACCGAGATAATTTTTTTCCTAACACATTTAACTTTCAGACGTTCGGTAAATACTGAACTACAATATGACATTGTCAACCAATGATTTATATAAGACTATCCTATAATTGAAATCAAATCCCCATTTATTCCGACATGCTTTTAACATCTGATAACCTAGTGTCCATTTTTGAAATGATCGAATCTGTATGAAATTTTACACGATAATTTATTGTCGAGTATTACTCCCAGATATATGTTTTACAACATTTAAATGTGCGCCTTTGAATTTTACCTTAATATTGTTCCTTTTCATTTTTAACGATTTGGTGAAAAATGACACAAAGCATTTCTCTACAGAGAGTTCTAATTTGACGTCATTTAGCCACCTTTCAAGCATACACAGTGTGTTATTGGCAGTTTGTTCTGCTTCTTTTTTGGTGTTTCCTTTTATTATGAATATTAGGTCATTCGCGTAAGCACATAAATCGACTCGTTCATTATTATATGGTAGTTTTAGGACGCCGTTAAATAGTATAAGCCGTAATAACGGACCTAATACACTTCCTTCGGACGGCCCATACATGTGTTTTTTTGAACTGAGATATTTCCAACATTGAGTTTTACTTGTCTCCCGTTTAAATAATGGTATAGGATGTTAAGCAAGATTTTTCATCTTCAATAAGAAGGTCTTTCAGATTTTTGAAAAGGGCAAGGTGCCAACGGTTATCAAAAGCCCCTTTTATGTCTATACCAACGGCTAAAACACGTTTATTATTATTTAATCCTTCTCTGATTCGTAATTTACCGTGTGTTCGGTAGATAAACCTTCTTCCCGAAATCCAAACTGTCTTTGGTCAAGGAAATTTCGTTTATTTATGTAATATAAGATTTTGCATTTTATCAGTTTTTCATATATTTTTCTGAATGCATTTAGTAAGCAGATTGGCCTATAGGAAGTGATGTTGTTCGGGGTCTTTATTTGGTTTTTGTAACAGAATTACTTGCGCAGCGATGCAATGGTTAGTGTTATTTTTTCATGTGTTATAAGATGGGAAAAATACGTAAGAAAAACGTTATATTTACAATGTTTTCGTTGTCTTAGGTTTGGTCATGTAGCACCAAACTGTCAGCTTCCCGAACGTTGCTCTAAATGTAGTAAGTCCCACTCAACTTCTTCTTGTACCACTAATATTATAAAATGTGCCAATTGTCATGGGGAACATTCTGCTAATTCTGAACAATGTAGTGTTATACAAAAAATTGTAAATGCGAAGTATAAAAAACATATTTCTATTACGAAGACAGGTTTCTCCAACACACAGCGTCAAACAGGTTTAAATACTAATGTAAATTTACCTAATAGCATTATAAATAGACATAATAAGTCTTATTCCTCTGCAGTTAAGACTCGTAGCAACGATGTGCGTACTGATGATGAGAATAATAATTTTTCAATAACCGATCTATTATCATTATTTCGTGAATTTAATATTAAGTTAATTTTTAATATCGTTAAATCTGTTATAACCAAATTGAAATCTTTGACACATGCAGACATTTTCACTAAGTTACAAAGCGTTATAGAAACTATTATTGAATTTATTTAAACTAAATGTCATTAATACATGAAATTCGTATAGTTGCTTGGAATTGTAATTCCATTCTACGCAAGTACGATGAATTGCATCACTTTGCTATACAAAATAAAATAAATATTATCGCATTGTCTGAAACTAAACTGGATAGTTCTTGCAGATTACATTTTCCCGGTTATAACATTTGTAGGAAGGACGTGTGCCGTAGAAATGGTGGGGTTGCTTTATTTATACACAAGCATTTACGGTTTGAAGAGATCATCACACCACAACTAAACTGTATACAAGCTATTGGTGTAAAACTTTATCTCGATCATACTAACAATAATAGATATAACAACACTACTAGTAATAATGTTAATTACAGCAGGAAAACTCGTAGCATTTCTATTTTCGCTGTTTATAAGCCTCCTAATTGCATGCGCAAATTTTCTGACGATATTCACACTCTGATGAAAGTTGATAATAAAGTTATTTTAATAGGCGACTTCAATGCCAAAAATAAGTTATGGAATTGTTTTGCTAACAACGCAGCTGGTAATATACTTCATGATATAAGTACACGAGCAAATTTCAATATTTGCGCTCCTGCTTACCCTACTTTTTTCCCTGATGCTGCGGGACTTCGACCTAGTATCATCGATCTTGCTGTTGTTAAAAATGTTTCAATTACCACTCCTATCTCAATGACTCAGCTGTCCTCTAATCACAACCCGATATTCACAATTGTTACTAATAACATGGTTGAAAGAGATAAATGCGTTCTACCCGATTATAAAAATGCGGACTGGTCTGGATTTAAGCAGTTTATATCTAACAGTATAAATTTAAACATGCGCATTCATAGTATCGCTGACATTAATAAGCATTTAGACGATTTAACTCAACTAATTCTTACTTCCACTGAATACTTTGTACCTAAAAAAATAATAAATCACACACCATATAACAGTTTACCTATGTACATCGTGGTGATAATTAAATTTAAAAATCATATCCGAAGGCTTTATGTCAAAAACCGTTTCCACTTTCAGTACCGAAATTTAAAATATATATTAAACCTTCTACATAAACTAGTTAGTTTTCTGCTGAATAAATATAAAAATGATCAATTTCATAACTTTCTGTCTAAACTGTCACCTAATGACAACAGTCTGTGGAAAGTTTGTAAGCAATATAATAAACGACATACATGTCTCCCACCTCTCTATGATACGCATGATCAACGCCACGTTTATAAAAATCGTGATAAAGCTGAACTGCTCGCTTCAGAATACTTTAAAGCTCACATGCGTAATTTCAACTTAGCCTCTTCCTATCAGGTTAATAAAATTCAATCATCTGTCAAAAATTACTTAAAAAATATTAGCACACTCAATAATATTCATTATGCCTCACCGAGAGAAGTTTTTGCTAACATTAAATCTATTAAGCTCAAAACATCTGTGGGAAATGATAACGTCTCAACTAGAGCTATAAAAAATTTACCTAAAAAAGCGATTGTTGAGTTTACAAATATCATAAATGCAATGTTTAAATGTGGTTATTTTCCTTCTAATTGGAAAGTGGGTAAAATCATTGCATTACCCAAGCCAGGTAAGGACGCTACTCAAATTTGTAATATTCGTCCAATCAGCTTGTTAAGCAATCTGAGTAAAATTGCAGAAAAAATAATTCTCTCTCGGCTAATAAGTCATTCTGATAATCATACGATTGTTCCCAAAGTACAATTTGGTTTTCGTCATAATTATTCAACTACTCACCAGATCGCTAGAATAACTGAATTCATTACACATAATTTCAACTGTAACAAACATACGGGGATGATTTTATTCGACGTAGCGAAAGCTTTTGATACGACGTGGCATAAAGGAATTATCTATAAAATGATTCGATTCCATTTTCCCCCATACTTAATCAAATTAATTTCGAATTATTTAAGCAGCAGATTATTTTATGTAATAGTTAATAATGACAAATCCACTATGAAGACGTGTTCAGCAGGAGTACCACAAGGAAGTGTATTGGGGCCCTTTTTATTTATCTTATATCTTTCCGATTTTCCCACCTTTGCAAATGTTCAGGTTGCACTTTATGCCGATGATACAGCACTTTTCTGTAGCTCATACAGGCCTACTGCAATACGTAACAAGCTGCAAATAGCAATAAATCGTACTGTACGTTACTTTCACAAATGGCAAATTGATATAAATTCGGAAAAAACAGAATCCATATTTTTCACTCGTAGAAGGCCTTTACTTCCCGCGATGCTCGAAGTAAATTCTGCATCAGTTCGATGGTCAAACTATGTTCGCTATTTAGGTGTTACTTTAGACATGAGGTTAACTTTCTCAGAACACATAAATCGAGTCATGGTTAAAGCTAACAAAACTATATGTACGATTTATCCCTTGTTTAACCGCAAGTCGCGTGTTAACATTAATAATAAATTAATGCTATACAAAACACTTGTTCGCCCGGTGATTACATACTCCTGCCCAGTTTGGAGCTCAATTTCTGTTGCTACTTACAATAAGTTGCAGCTTCTGCAAAATAGATGTCTACGATGTATTCTAGATGCACCCAGGTACAGAAAAATTGTTGACATGCATGCTGATCTTCGAATTCCCTATATTAGAGATTTTGTACTTTATTTAGCAAATCATTTTTGTGATAAATGCTTAATACACACTAATGAATTAATTGCGTCGATCGGAAATTACGATTCCAAGCAATTTGATTTCATATATACCAGATATAAACATAGGCGACTTAAACATAATTTGCTTTAAATTTAATGCAATAACTAGATTTATAATAAATATTTGTATACCTAGTTCTTACTTTCTCCAATTTAAATATGTTTAGGTTCACTTATTAATGTAACCCATATAATTTGTAATTTCTTATTAATTATGTGTAATTTCCTTAATCGTAATAATACTTGAAGAAGTGCTTGGTTTTTATTTGACAGGTTTTTTGTATTTTCCTGTTAGTATGTAATTATCATTATGCTTAAGTAATTAAAATTATTTTTCTGTTTACGTAGATGTGTGGTAAGCTTATAGCGGTACACATTTTTTTCTTTTTACTGTTTGTCATAATTGTAAATTATTCAATAAACTGTTCTGTTCTGTTCTGTTATTTAAAATAAGATTAATGCTATTCATTGTTATAATTAATAAATTTTTTGGCATTAGTTTTCATTCTTTCTAAAAAGGAACATTTGTAGCTTGCCGGGTGGTTGTTTGAGTCGGCTTAGAGCCAATTTAACACATTTGCAAACTTTATTAAAATTTAAATCTTTAATTAATTTTATAATATCAGTTATAACTGAAACGCTTTCTGAATTTAAAAGGTTCGATCCGTAAAAATAGCAGGACAAGTGCTTGTAGCAGTTTGCGCGTAGGTTCTGTTTTATTGATAACATTACTATTATTACTAACGTTGCTAACATTATCACTAATAGTACGATTGTTATTATTGATATTATTATTATTATTATTATTATTATTATTATTATTGCTGTTATTAATAAAAGTTCTGTCGGAGCTGTTAAATTTAGTTCTACAACTACAAAGGTTAAATCTATTGTTGAATACTTTAAAAGAAATGCTCAAGCTTCTTCAAAATTAAACTTAATGCAGGAACAGATGAACTTGTCTGCTCTCAAATTAAAACAAGTTGTAATTACAAGGTGGAATTCCACATATGACACGTTTAACCGTTTTTTCAAAACAAAAGAATCGATAATTTCAGTATTAGCAATTTTAAATCCTAACTTAAATACACGAATCGAACACGATTGGACGGTGATAAAAAACTCCACGGAAATATTAATGATATTTTATGCTGAAAAATCACTATATATTTATCAAAAACAATACCGTTAATAAAAATCATGAAACAAAAAATTAGTTCTTTAATTGACGGTAAAACTTTTCCAGAAGAAGTTTGTAATGTGATCGTTATATTACAAGAAAATTTTGAAAGAAGATTTAAAAATATTGAAGATAATGATTCCAAGGTTAAAAAAATATGGATTCTTTGATTTGGATAAGTATGAAAAAGCATAGCAAACACTGAGAACTTATCAGATTAAATTATCATTGATGAATTCATTCGCGGAACCATATTTATCACAAGAAATGAGACAAATGAGTCTACTAATTCTGTTTGGGAAAATTTTGACTCTGAAGTGGAATATTTAAGAGCTTCGACAAATCCTGTAGCAGCGGGAATTATAGAATTTGATAAATATCTTCATGCGCCACTATTACGTCGTACACATGATCCTTTAACACGATAGTTTCGAAGATCAAATATTTATCGCAGATTATGCACTATTGTTAAAAAGCGTCTCTATATCCCCGTCACTTCTGTACCTTCCGAAAGAATTTTTTCGAAAGCAGGCATGACAATGACGGAAAAGAGAAGCAGACTGTCGTCTACAAAAATTAAAGAAATAATGTTTTTAAATAAAAATATCTAAATGTATCTCTAATTAATTGGGTTCGGAATTTATTTATAGTTTTTTTGTATTTTAATTTTTTAATTTTATATTTTTGTACTGGAATATTGTTTGTACGTGTATTTAAAGCTTAATATATAACTGTATTTCAGAATTTATTTATACTTTTTTTTTGCATCTTATGTGTTAAATGTATTTAAAGCTTAATATATAAGTATGCTTAATATATATATATATATATATTTTTAAATCAAATTATCGAATAAAAAATGTTAATCGTGCATTTTAACAATATTGCATAATTTGAATGTTGAAAAATTAATAACTTTTTGTTATCGGTAAATTGTAATTAACAGATTTTTGAATTTATTAAAAAATAATTAATTTGTCAATTTATTTCGCGTTTTTGTATGCTGAGAAGTTATTTCGTATTTTTTGTTGTGCAACGTTTATTCACTCGATATAGTAAAACGGCTAAACGGCCGCTGTTTAGTGATGAACCCTGAAAATAATAAAAACAAAATTTTCTTCTTTACTCATTCGCGATGATTTACACGACGAATTTGCTATTATAAAGAACAGGTTTTTAATTTCTCGAGAGTCGTGTGAATCAACTCAGCTGAAAGAGCGACTCTTTAAAACCAGCTTACTGGCCAGTTACTCATGTTTACC
Source organism: Coronaproctus castanopsis (assembly GCA_032883995.1). Lineage (NCBI taxonomy): Eukaryota > Metazoa > Arthropoda > Insecta > Hemiptera > Monophlebidae > Coronaproctus > Coronaproctus castanopsis. The sequence goes on from CM065054.1 coordinate 25,823,895, forward strand.
AGGAAATGAACTAGCAGAGATAGAGCAGCAAAGTAGTCTGGAACATTGTTGTCGATGCCAAACGTCGCAGTTCGAGCTATTGATGTACGTAATTATGTCAAATCAAGACTTTTTGCTTCGTAACAACAAAAGTGCAATCGACTTCCTCATTAAATATAAGCTTCGCCAAAGAGTTTCGTTTTACCTTGGAAGACTTCGTTTCCAAACCATAGAGAAAATTTTCAGCAGATTGCGGCTGAGCCATACAAGAGTCATCCATTCACACCTGGTCAACAGAATTTCGATTCCTTACTGCCCCGTGTGTAGCGTTACGCTTTCCGTCTCCCATGTCCTCGTTGACTGTCCTTTGTACTTCTCACTTAGATTGTCTCCCAACCTTCCCACTGCAACGATGAATTCTCTTACTACCCTTATCATGTTCTTACTGTACACGGCAGGTTAATTTAGATTAATAGAAGGAGAAAAGATCGTTAGTCCGAAGATGTCTTGACAAATATGTTAACATAGAGAAACAGTTGACATATTCCGGGTTTTTAGTTATGCTTGCTTTTTCCAATTTTCCATGATGTCCTGGACATTTAAGATGTATACACGTCGCTTGATATCAACACGGAATGCTGCATCGGGGTAAAGTGCCGAAGTACTGAATTAAATCTATTGAACAGATGCAAACACACACTCGTTAAATAGGAATAATTTCGAATGAAAGCGCAGATGTTAAAACTAAACTTCTATCTGTATACAGCATATGTTACAATTATTTGTTGTCAAAAAATTGTATTACGTTTCGTATATTACTATATAAAGGAATGACCTGACTGTTCTTTGCAATTTGTTCATTAATTTCATTATTTCGAATATTCGATCTTTGCTGGCTACATTTGCAGATGACACTGCACTGCTCTCAACACACACGGATCCGAACATAGCTAGCAGTAACCTACAGAAAGCTCTTACTAAGGCGGAGATATGGTTTAAAAAATGGAAAATTGGAATTAATGAAAACAAATCTGTCAATATCCATTTTACCAACAGAAAAGTTACACCCCCACCCGTTAGGATTAATAGCACCGATCTGTCAGTGCGATCAACGGTCAAGTACTTAGGATTACACCTGGATAGCCGATTAACATGGAAACATCACATACAGATGAAGAAAAAAGAATTCAATATTCGAGTTAAAAAAATGTACTGGCTGATAGGGAGAAACAGTGTACTAACGACAGATAATAAACGTTTAATATATACGGTGGTTCTAAGGCCTGTCTGGACCTATGGGGTGCAACTTTGGGGTTGTGCTAGACCATCAAACCTGAAAATAATACAAACGTCACAAAATAAAATTCTTCGGATGATAACCAAAGCACCCTAGTATGTAACAAATCTAACGCTGCATCGAGATTTAGGTATAGATTATGTGGCCGAGGTCATAAAAGTTCACGCTAAAAGACACGCAAGAAGACTTGATAGCCACCCGAATACTTTTGCTAGGGGATTGCTTGATACCACCGGTGACATAAGGAGACTAAAACGTCAGAAACCGCAGGATCTCGTTTAGGGTCGTCGTAATCGGGTAGGTATCGCTGGATACTTGTCCCCTTATGCTCAATTCTTTTAAACGTACTGCTAAATGTCCTTGGTGGACAGCTCGCAGTATTATAAATCATTAAAAAAAAAAAAAAATATCTCTTGCGTAGATTGCGATGAACTTTAAGTAATTCTAGTAGTATTCTTTTTCTTTGGGGTGTTGGAAGGGGAGCCTGCTGTCTTCCATCCGTATGGCATGACCCTATCCAACGTAACTGCGTTTCGTGACTGGTAATCGCGTTCCATAGGTTCACATCCGTTAAATCGAAGATTACATCCCGGTTTAATAGTGTTCTATAAGTATCTCATTTGTCCGCTGTACGGAAGCTCGTTTTTGTTAATTAAAACTAAAACAATTGTTTCCTTCCTTTTACGTCATCAAATAACTACGGACGACGCTCTAATGACCGCTATTTAAAATATCGCTTGTTGTAAATTTTTTACCTTTGAATAACGATGTGTGTTCTTGTATTTTTTTTCCCCCCTAGATTTCTAAGATACTGCGGAAAATCTTCCAACTAAGTATTATGAAATTCTTCATATACTGCGGATATTTGGTTTGGGTTTCGTTTTCTCTTGATGTGTACTGCAGCGAATTTCCCGGAAGAGAATGTTGCGTCTATAATGAATTCGATGACGAATTCATCATCTTGCCGACGTCTACCGTATCAACCACCGCTCTTGTTTCCACTACTTCTACGACCGCCGTAACCACGGTTCAAGATGAAAACGGTAAGTACTTTTATTTCTATATTGTAGCTACTCCGGTTTTTCTTATTAGCCGCTTTTGTGAATTCTTTAGTAGGTTGACTATATTATCTACTTGCCAGACTGCTCTTTATTATCCTTTAGTTTTAAATGTCCTTCGTAAGAGTATATAAGTGATGTATTTTTCTTTAGTTTATTTATCTTATATGATCGTCGAATTTTATATTTCCAGGTACGGTCTAAAGTAGTTTACATTTTTCGACATTATTCACCGAACTTATGCGCTAATTATAAGCGGGTGCTATACTACCAGGTTAACATGCAATCATACCGTATATATACACGTTTCCGGTTTCCACAGTTTCTATATAAACGAATAAATCATTATTGTATTATACGTTTATAATAACGTGTATATTAAAGCGATAATTTCTTTTTTGCGATTGAATTTCAATTGCGGTTTTATTCGTTTAAAAAAATAAAATAAATTAATATAAATAAATGAACAACGACTTGAAAATGTTGTCTTTATGAATATATAAAGGCTCCTACATTTGCGCCCGATGAATGAGTAGATGAAAATAAAGTTCAAAATGTTTTAGCTAGTTGTAGTCGAGTAATTATTAGGTTTTTAATTTTCAATCTAAATTCCGAAACCCACCGACTTATTTCTTAACAAATGGCTGTTATGTTTTTAACTACTTCGTGCTGTTTATTCTCAGGCGATGGTGAAGGCCTATTTTTCAGTTACCGACGGCTTTCGGGTCGTTGCACGTTATTACTGTCACTACTACTAATACTGATACTAATACTAATACTAATACTAATACTAATACTAATACTAATACTAATACTAAACATATACTTGTACATTACAATTATCATTATTATTTATTTGCGAATCATTTTCACTCTCACATAGCCTCTCACTTACGCTTTTTTTTTTTTTTTTTTTTAACTTTCTGTAGTAGCACCCTTACTACCACCCTATGGCTAATAAATAAATGTATTACGGTGTGATTAGGAAGAATATAAAATTAGATGCTTGGTGGGAGTGAAGTTTCTGATTGTTATCGACGCAGTTATTGTCGTCGCAAAAATGTGTGGTCAACCCTTGCTTCTGGTTTCGAATGCGTGATTTCCTCCTTATCGTACCAAGACATCAATTTTTTTCTTTTTTCGAAATATTATTTTTGTTTTTTCCTTAGTGGATACAGACATATACTATATATATATATATACATATATATCAAACTGGTCACTGTAGTTACAAAATATAGCCTCGTCATGCGGGACTAAAAATTAGAAACACGAATTTGAAGGGGATTCGTGTAGTATAATTGTCGTACTTAGCTATAATTCGGAAACTAGGGCGAACTTATACTTCGTTGACCGTACCTAATGCAATCAAGTCGCCTTCATATTGTAGACGTGCCATAAGTATAAACAGTCGTATTGTGAGCGTCCGAAATAAATGATTTAATTTCACTCTGTAATACAGCTATATATTATATATATATATATATATATATATATATATATATATATATAATATTTCTCCTTGTGGTCGATATGTATATTTTATACATACATATCTTCTTGTGCCCCCCGATTCGTGTATTGCGCTTAATCGTCATGCATTGATTCTACTACTTGATGAAATAAACCTCGGTCCGTTGCTATTTCGAATAGATCCGTTGCTCTCTGTATTCCAGTCCGTTTATCCAGCTGAGAGATTTTTTCCCCGGGTTTCTTTTTCCTTCTCTGGTTCCCATTATTATAGTTTATAAGAGTTGATATTTTTCATTTCTCATAAGATGTCCGAAAAAACGTACTTTTGTTTTTTATCATATTCGTTAATATTCGATTAGTTCTCGTCAGTTCTAGCGCTACTTCATTTTTCATCGGGTTTTTCCAAATTCTTCGATAACACCTCATTTCAAAGGACGAAATAATACATGCATATATATATATATATATATATATATATATATATATATATATATATATATATATATAATGTTACAATGATGGTAATAAATTAGGCGTAGCATTGCCGAAGGTCGCAATTTGAAGGCTGACAGGAATCATTTTTATTATATTCCCTTATAGTGCAGAAACGTATCCTCATACGACATGATGAAGGCTCAGAATGTTCTCATTGGGAGAACGAAGAATAAACACCTTAATTCAGCAAGTGGTTTTAAAACGTATTTAAAAAAAAAACAAAACACAAACATACCGTAATTAAACTGGAAATGGTTTGCAATTTGTTCAATTTGAATATTCGATCTTTATCTCACTCGCGTGTTCGAGCTCGCATGCGTTCGCTTTCAAATAATTCTCCGTATGGTATTATTCTTTTCGGAAAGCTGCTGTCTTTCTATACGTACGACAGCTGTCGTGGCCCTATCAGGCGTAACCACATCACGACTGATAATTGTTCTATAGCTTAACATGCGCTAAGTCGAAAAATTTCGCTGTTTAATGAACTCAGATTTCGCTTCCATAAAGAAGACTATAATGGTTTTTTACCACCGAAATCTTTGTCGTCAGATTTTTAAATATTTATTATTAGTATTTTTTTGATTTATTTATTTTTATTTTTTGCATAAATATATTTATTAATAAAACACATTTTATAGTACGGAATTTAAAGCGGACAATCCAATTAAGTTTTATTCAAACTCCATTTACAATAACGATAACAATTATACAATATCTTAATATATTTTAATTGAACATTTTAATCTAACATTCAATAATTCATTCTTATATCTTAATATATTTTAATTGAACATTTTAATCTAACATTTAATAATTCATTCTTAATATACCATTGTTTGTATCTTAAATTGTAATATTTCCGAAATAAATTTTTAAATAAATGTTATTATTTTACTAATATAACAAATTATAATTGTTTCTGTTGTTTATTTCGTCTGTAGTTAATTTATTGAAATCATTAAATTCATCTCTTACTAATTCTTCCATACTATAATCTAACACTATCAACATTGCACAATACGTGGTAACATGTGTCCGTAAAATTACACGTAATACAATCTTCTGTTTCTGCTATACGAAATATTTTTAAATATGTTTTAAAGCTACCACGACCACTGATAAATTGTATTTATTACACCCGTTTGTTTAATTCAGAAATCGGCGCTGATGCACGATTATAACTATAGTTAATTTTCGTATCCGATTTTGCTATGGACGAAATATAACTTTTGCCATATGAAAACTATTGAAAATGCACGCTCTGGGTCTGGTGTTTAATCGCGAACGAATATATCACTTTGGTTATTTGTGCTAGAGAACTGTGATAGAAGTTAATCAGTCCTAATCCTTCATATACCGTGTTGAATCATAAAAGAGTACTTTCCAAGTATTTTAAATTATGCGAAAACAATCTTCAACTTAATAAAGTTCTGTGTTAAAACGTGTGGAACACGTTGACTTTTCCCTGAGCTACTTTTAAATTATCGATATCGCCGTCTAGGCAAAACTTTGCACCGGTACAATGTTGCATTGCAACAACACGATTAATTGTCTAAGAATCATACTCAAAATTTTGCTCCCCGAAATTGTTAAAATTGTCCCTGAATAATTATTACAATTACGTTTATCTCAATATATATATATATATATATATATATATATATATATATATATATATATATATATATATATATATATATATATATATATATATATTCAATTACAGATTTTCGGAAACCATTTGTTATATTTTCTGCTAACCATATTTGTTGTCTTAAATTATGGTCTAGTTTTACAACTTTATCATCTCCTTATTTTTGTATAATTCAACGGATAAAATGACTATTCCGGTAACTTTATTATTAGATATTCGTCTAATGGCGCAGAACTCTCCTTAGTCTCTCACAAGGATATCATTCATTCTATTCAGCTATAAGGATCATTGGGAACTGATGTACACTGAGAGCATTTGTCAATCACCTCTCACTTTTTACTATCAACTTCAATCGTATCTCTCTAAAACTTCCGTGGTTCTATTTCTTTAAGAAGATTAATCGCAAGACGTTCCTGACTATTCCTCAAGATATCGATGTTGCACCGGGTAGGTTTCGACTTATGATAATTCAATACGTTTCGTGCTTTTAATGATATTACTGATCTAACCAACCTATGATCCGTTTAGAACTCTGCGCCTCTCATTAGTCTTGTGACTTTTACTTCGTTCCTGATTTCACGGTGTGAAATTACGAAGTCGGTCGTATGCCGGTATTTTGACCTGGGATGCATCCATGTGCCTTTGTAAATTGTTTTAAGTTCGAATAACGTATATGTTATAACTAATCCCAGGCTTTCAAATGCTTGGAGTAGAAGAGTACCGTTGCTATTTGCTCCTTTTAGCCCATGTTTACCGATAACGTTCGACCAAACTTGGGTGTCATTGCCTACACGAGCGTTGAAGTTGCCCAGGATAAACACCCGCTCTTTACGCGGTATGTTGCTAACAAGCGCATGTAGTTCCGAATAAAAAGTTTCTTTTTCAATTTCTTCGGCATCCATTGTGGGTGCGTATGCGCTAATTACATGCATTACAGTCCTCTTATTAAGTTGAAATGTTAATTTCATCAGTCTTGATTCATAATTTACAGGTTTAGATGTAATAAGATCTGCAAAATGTTGTTTCATCGCTATGCCAACACCGTTGCGTTTTTGTCCAGATGAATAGACATGCCAGAACAACACGTACTTACCTACTGGTTCATAAATGCTTCCATCATCAACGAGTCTAGTCTCGCTTAATGCTGCTATATCAATATCATGCTTATTCAATTCTTTTGCCAAAAGAGCGGTTCTTCTTTCTGGGTTATTGTCATACTGACCAGCATTGGTTGGAGTAGCCGATGTTTTGGGCACCTTTTATAGCTCACTCCGAGTTCACGGTGGGCAGCGGAGATCCTGAAGAGGCCTGCCCGGTCGCATATCTGACTGCCGAATTCAACTTCTACTCCATTCCAGTTAAAAGCGACCATATATGATATGCCGCCTGACGTGCAAGATGTAACTAATAGCTTCCGGCCCACTAGGCCTGCTACCATCGCCACAGACTTGTCGCCGCAGGACTTTGACAAGAAGAAGAAAGGGAAAAGAATAGATTAAAAGCGAGTAGATTAGGATGTCACAACTGCCCATGTGGGAACATAGGAGATGTTGCGCAAAAGCTCCTATATTGCCTGTACAGCTGCATCAAGTGATCTGATGGCATGATTAAATCAAGACAACCAGGCTTGCTAGAACTGTTGCTAATGCAGGTAGGTAAAATATGGAAAAATGGCATGAGATTATGATAGAAGAAAGGATAATGAGAATGAAAGGAAGGAAACGCCAGTTATTCGGAACGGCGCCCTAGCCTTTGGATAAAGATCCTGACCACAAGGCAGTGGTTTGCTATTGAGGAAATAGCGGTGTAAGGTTTTTACAGCGACCAAACCTCGCTTAGTATGAGACAGTCGTAAGGATTTTGTGGACTTTTAACGGGCAGTTCCTCAATCTACCCATCCACATCCTCTTGTCTCGTTGCCCTGTCACTACTGGAATTCCACCAGTAGCCGCTCTCGGTTCGCGACTGCTTATTGATTATTCGCAGCTGGCCAGTATATCTACCGGTCGTTCCACTATCCACCACCTGTGGACACGCCCCGTTCCGGTTAGAGCTCCGGATCCCAGAAGGTACTTTGTACCCCCTGGGGGATATATATATATATATATATATATATATATATATATATATATATATATATATATATTTAACGATTAGTATTACTCGAGGATATCTTTTTTTTTTGGTCCGGTTTTCACACCCTTTGGCCATAAGCTGTTCAAATTGTATTTGCAGCGTATTCCTTGTTGAATTAAATGCAGACAAAAAGATATCTCTATTTTTTGGATAAAGAATGAAATAATAAAACTAAAAATCCCTGTTTCTGAACTTAAATATCATTCAAACAATGCCACTAATTCAAGCGTAAATGGTTTCAACAAGATGCGGCGACGTGTCACTGTTCGGTAGAAACGGTCGCACTACTGAAAGAAACGTTCGGTAACCGCATATTATCACGTCGCACGAATTTCGCTTGGTTGTCGCGCTCGCCAAATTTGACCGCTTCAGATTTTTTTGTGGGGATACCTTAAGAGCCGAAACACGTCGATGAGATCTAGAAGACCTCGAAAATTTTGTAAAAAGACTGAATGAATGTATTCTCGGCAGTCATCTGAACGATATTGTGTTCCATAAATGATTGTTGTGAGCTAATCTGTCAGTTTCCTATTTTTAAATAAAATTTCATTCAATAATTTTGGTCGGGTAATTTTTATTAAAAAAAAAAAATCTCTCTTCTCTGGGTCACCCTATATAATACCACTTCGTCGAAAGGTACTCTACGACTATTAAACTGCGGAAAATTTTATATACTTAAATGATCACTTCTACAGAATAAACGAAGCTTCGAAGTTGAAATAACATGATGAAAATGAACAAGAGTTGTCCAACTGTGTTAGAAAAAATATTAAAATTAAGCTTGTCCGAAGGCTCGTATTTTCTATCGTGCTATATTACACGTAGCGGAGAGACACGGACGTTAAAAAATATCGTCTGAAAAAAAGGATGAACAGTTTTGAAATATTCGAAGACCGTTAGAATTCTACGGATGTCAAAATGTACAAATGAATCGTCGTACCCTTGAATTCATCTTGAGAAAGCTACAATGGGTTAAATATAAATGGAAAATACATAAATCATCTTCGTTTTGCGGACGATATCGTACTAATAGCAAAAAGCCATAAACAACTTCAAGAAATGATGCTAGAATTGGAAAAAACGTTAAAAGAAATTGGACTGAGTATCAATTCGGAGAAAAGGAAAGTTATAAAATATGATGAAGATGAAGAAAACGATATGAATATAAATTTAGAACACAGCTCCGTGGAAATGGTAAACACTAAGAAATTTACAACGGGGAAAAATAGTCATACGCAGCTAAAAGAAGGGGATCTAGCTCGGCTGGATAGTGTTTGGTAAAATGAAAAAAATCCTGCGAAGCAAAATTAGTACAGCAAACCGGGCTAAACTATTTCATCAGTGCATCGTACCAGTGCTGAGAAACTTGGCCTTTAACAAAAGAACTAATGGATAAGATCGGGAAGGCGGAAAGACGAATGGAACGCACGCTGCTGGGAATTAGGTTAAAGGACAAAATTAGAAACACCGATATACGGGAAAAAACAGAATTTAAAGATGTTGATGGAACTGGGCAGATAGCACGTCTAACAGATGGAAGATGGACGAAGGAAGTACTGAACTGACGACCATACACTGGGAAAAGGAAACAAGGAAGATCCCCTAGAAGATGATCAGATGACCTAATAAAAATACGTTGGGTACACATGGGTACGGGAAGCTCAGGACAGACAACGAGATTGGGAGAGACCTACGTCAAATACTGGCGTCAGGAGGCTTAAAGAAGAAGAAGACGAATACGGAAACATGGAAGGAATAGAGAACGCACGATGATCGCGGATAAAATTAATAGAAAACGCGTAAACCTACGAAATGGACAGATAACGTACTGAATATACAACGGGGGTTGCCCTTTTTCGGAATGCGTCAATCGGAGGATCGTGAAAAATGACGGAAAATTAATGTTAATCACGAAATGTTAGCTTGACGTTTGTAGATGAGACGATATAAATTATTTTGTATCGTCTCATACTATACAGTAGTTTCGTGAAATCGGTTACTAAAACAGCATTTCGATTTACGAAGTAATTAATTTTTCTTCTATAGAAATTCGATTTTAGGTGTTCGTAATTAAACGCCCGTTATAATTTCGACGATCGCATCGGTGTTAAAAAATGTAAACGAATTCAATTAAAAACGGATTTTCGATTAAAATGTCGATAATAATTCTAGCGATTACGCTGATTAGAATTCCGTTCGATATCGAAAAATATTTTTTAATTATAAGCGAAAATAATTTATCGTTAACGTCGATGACAACTGAGAAGCGTTTTCGATCTTCGCTTCTATAAGTACGAAGTAATGAGGAAAACCTTTCTGCTGCATAATTAAAAAAAGTTGCATATAGCTGTTTATGTGTACGCGTCTATGTTAGTATAATATAATTTTAACTACTTGTTGCCTGCAACCATTAAAATATATTTCTTTACGTGTACAGGCTGTTGCGGAGGAAACGTCCCATTCAATTTTAAAGGTCGCGACAGCTTCTCCCCCCCCCCACCTCACCTCCACCCGATAGCCGAGCGTACAACTGACATATTTGCCTTTTCCCCGGAAATTAGTAATTCAGTTTTCTCGTTTCCTGTTTTAATTATCGAAAGCGAATAGCGAAAAAATGAAATGTAAAAAACAATTTAGCTAAATGTGATTAAATAGTCTCGCGTGTACGTATAATATATATATACATATTTTAAAATTCGGATTTTTCCGTTATTATCAAAATATTTATTATTTCTATAAACGAATTCTAAAATATACTTTCCCGATGACAAAACTCTAAACTACTCCGCAGGAATTTACATCAAAATGTTGAATTTTTTAAACGTAGTAGTGTTTCGGAGATCACTGCACAAAGTTATAAAAAGTATACTTATGTTCTGCGCTATGTGTTTGTGTGTACATCGAAAGAACTACTACCCCGCTTATTAAACGATGTTATGGTTAATTTTTAAAATTTTGAAATAAAACGCAAAAAACTATATATAAAATTTCGTAGAATAATACACGATGTGAGACCTCAGCATGTATTAATCTTAGTTGTAACAAATACACGTCAGTGAATTATGATCGACGAGTATATGCTTGTGATGAAAGATTCAACGTCACTCATTTCTGAGTGATAGTTTTAACTTTGTAATTATTTCGATTAAAATTTTTGTTTTCTAACTAATAACAAGGAATACGTGCAACATTTATTCAACGAATCAGTTCGATAAACTATACGTGTAACAGTTAGCTATTCTTATTCGTTCACAACTTACAATCCTCTAAAAACGAAATGATCGATTGCAATAAAGTTTAAATAAGAAAAAAATTCTACCTATATTAACATCGGTTAGCAATAATACCGACTATATAAACTGTAGAGAAAGAGAGAGAGGCGATGAAACAATTCACATGTAAAAGTGTACACAAAGAAGGAAACACCGATAGAAATTCGAAGAAGAAATAACTAATCTCCGAAAGAGTTGAAATATAAGTCACTGGTTCGTTTGTTGTTTGATCGTATGAGCACGCAATCGCATCCACGCGTTTTATGAACAACACGATGAAAAATACCCATTCTGCCGCGTCAAATGCGTATAAACGATTTCAACCAGCAGTCGCTAATTCCGACCTATATAAACTCTACACCCATAGTAGCATTAGGCCGTGCTCAGATTGCATCCGTTTTCGTACGAAAATCACTCGTACGAATACGTACGAAAACGTACGAACGATCCCAATTCTTTGAAGTGGTTGAGAGCGCTCACACTGGATGCGAGTTAGACGTGCGTATATATCCGACATCCGAATTCGATCCCAACAAGTTGGGATATTTCGTACGTATTCGTACGTTTGAATGATATTTTTGTATGCCGCTGTTTCTTGTTTAGATCCACATAGCTTGTTTATTATTTAGTGTATTATTTCTATTCGCGGTTTTTATCGTTGTTTTTTTTTTCTTGTGTGTGTATATATATATTATATGTATATATAATATATATATATATATATATATATATATATATATATACATATAATATATATTATATATATATATATATATATAAATATACATATATATATAATATATATATATACATATATATATATATTATATATATATATACATATAATATATGTATTATATATATATATAATAAAAGTATATAATAAAAAGTTGTAAATAAAAACAGTGTATTTTATTCTGATACCTGAAGGTTACTACTAATCGTTCTTCAGGTGATATGGTCTTGCGGAAATTACTGTATCTAGATAAATTAGGGCGTATTACATTAATTATATATTCAACGGTTTCTTTCTTCATACGCACATAACCGTAAAATAAATTGTTGTCGCTATTTAAATCTGTCATAATATGATGAAATTCACCGAAATCGTCTCTTTTCAAATATATTTCACGCACCCATTTGGTTCTACGATGGCGTCGACGCTGCCGTAGTCCTCGATTCAGGAGAGAACTATCTAAGAGATACAAATTATTATTCATTATGAAACAGTGAGAAACAGAACGCGAAAGCACTACTGCAATCGACTTACTAACTGAGAAAAACACCCAGTTCGTACGAACGAACGAGTACAGTGTGCGCACTCAATTCGTACGACCGTTGTCGTACGTTTACGTACGATAGCAATTCGTATCCAATGTGAGCGCGGTCTTAGACGTCACCCGTATATAACGCTGTATATGACTTTCCAATGTCTTCTTCAGGTTGAGCACCAATCGCTGTTACTGGACATTTAAAAGCACTTTTTTAAACGACTATTTACTTTTTATAATGTAATTAAAATTCGCTTATTTCGTTTAAACACGGATGGATCTAAGTCTACTCGAGGAACGGGAGCAGCAGTGTTCATTCCAGCTCTCAATATTAGTAACACGTACAAATTATGTCAAGAATGTTCAACCGCAGAATGTGTAGCACTATTACACGCCTTGTCAATTCTACCGGACTTAAATCTTCGCGGAAATTACCTTATTATTACCGATTCCAAAAGCGTGGTGACGGCTGTAGACAATAAACGTAGCGTGTCAGATACATTAATTGGTTTAGTTTTGCTAAAACTTAATCATTTGGAACGTGCGGGAATATCTGTGTCCTTCTTGCGGGGGCCGGGTCTTAGAGGTATTCCAGACAACGAATTTGTTGACTCATTGGCTAAAGACGCGTCGTCTAGTGGTGTAGAGCTCTCTTTAATAACTCACAAAGATATCACATTCACTTTATTCAGCTAGAGCATAGGGATCAATGGGAGCTAATGTACACTAAGAGCATTAGTCAATCACCTCTGACTTATTACTATCACCTCCATCCGTCTCTCCCCAAACTCCCGTGATTCTATCTTTTTAAAAAGATTAGTCGTAAGGGAATTGTACTCATCAGCAGATTGCGATTTGTACGTCATTTGTTGGCTGACCGTCTTTTCCGTATGCAGCTTAGAGAAAGTCCGTTCTCTCCTCTCCATTCTGAACAGGTAGTCTGCAGCCCCGATCATGTCTTTTTGAATGTTCTGCTGTAGCACACCGTTGCGCTTGGAGCTTTACCTTATCTTGTTACGTTCTTCTGGTATTACATCTCCGTATAATCGTCCCTTCTACATCTGGATAATCTACAATTGTTTCCCCATATAGCGACGTTTCTAGAGAAGTCAGCATGCTTGATTAAGATGTAGATAGTCCCCACAGTATCACGTTGGGTAAGCTATAAAGGCACCCCCATTAAAAAAACAAAACTAATTTTTTCCTGCTTATTTTACTAATTACTACTTACTGTTTATTATTAAGTAATATAAGTTAGTATATTTAATAATGAATAAGTTAAACCGTTGTGGTGGAAGCTTATTATTAATATTTATTAATAATTAAAACTTATAAATAATAAGTAGGAAATTTAAAATACGTGCATACCTGAAATTCGCTTTCGATCCGATATACATTTAATAACTAGATTAACAACGGCCGATTCAATCTATTTATTTTTTATCGGGTGAATGCGAAAAAATATAGATGTACAACTTGCCTCGGTTTTACTATTTATCTACTCGAAATGATATAATACGATGGCACGACCTTTTTTTTTTTTTTCAAACGAGTGAAGGTCCAGAATAAAAGAAGGTTGTTACGGAAAACCCGTCCGAAAAATAATATTTACATATCGTTTATACGGTTGAAAAGAATTCACCCCTTAATATAGCCGGTTAGATGGAAATGGAAAGAATTAAAAAGTTAACGACTTTATATATATATATATATATATATATATATATATATATATATATATATATATATATATAATATATATATAAAGCACCTACACATGTACAAAAATATTAACGTGTGTGTTTATTTTCTTTAGACCGTGCTATTTTTTATGAATAAATACGAGGGGACGTCAGAATAATCGATCTCGTTATTAAATTTCATTATTTCTTCCGAGATGATCGTTTCTTTTTCCATTAATGAAAATACCTTAAAAAAAAAAATCAACCAATGGGACAGTTTTATTAGTAATACAGTCGTGACCTATGAAATGTAGATTAACCTAAATATTAAGCGTGCGCATTCATTCCATCATTTTTTTCTATACTTTGGAAATTTAATCAATTTGGGGGGGGCTTTTCCATTATCTTGCAGATTTTTTTTTTTAGGTGTCGATTAAAAACGAAAAAATTACCATATATGAGCTGGACGGTGTGTCCTTATAAGCCTACGTTTATTCTGTGTGTATTGTAAGTTCGTTATTTTGAACCTATTCTATATTTTAGTCAGTTTAGTGGCAATGAAAAAACTGATCGAATTAGATATTCAAATTATTGCTAAAAATTTTTTTAGTTATTTTTTTGTTATAAGACTAAAGATGAAGAAGCGTTTGTTAATTATTTCACACATAAAAAAAACGACATATAACGCAGCTTAGTATTAATAAAGCCTCAGCGACTAAATTACAATATTAGCGTAATTATAAATAAATATTAAATTATTCATTTAACGCGGGAAAAAAAACGCTTAAGAAACTTACTGCGCTATATCATAAAACGAGCCGTAAAATTTTACTAACGATAAAATTAAATAATTTCAAATAGTAATACGACGTAAATCATCATCACATGCTGGATCCCATGACGTTTCAATAAAAGGAAAATGATGAAGCCGACACGGCTTCTAAAGAAACAAACAAATTCGAATACCAAGACAAGATCAAATCCAAATTTTAAAAACAGTTTCCGCGATGCATGGGATTCAAATTGGGAGCGTAACCCCACTAACAAACTCCGAAATATCGAGTCAACCACAGCTTCGTGGAAAACAACCATAAAAAAAAACGACGAGATGAGGTCGTGTTAATTCGGCTTAAAATTAGTCGTACCGCACTAACACATAAGTGTTTATTAGTAAAGAAAACACCACCAATATGCTGTCACTGCAGACAAGGACCATTAACTGTAGAGCACATTCAAATATCGTGCATACCCCTTCAAAATTATTCCGTCCCAGTCGCCGTATCACACACGGTACTTTTCGACAATCCAGAGGATGTTGAAAACATCATCCAATTTCTGAGAACAATAAACATATATCCGCTCGTTTGAATAATTAGCCTCGGCATCTCTAACCCCTAAGTTGTGATACACCTTAAAAAAAAACAAACAAGATATTATTAGGCAACAAAATCTTCTTCCTTTTTGTTGTACCGTATCTTCAATAGATGACTGTGATTATCCATTTGGGCGCTGATCTGTCAGATAGTGTTCGTAATAAGGCTCCTGTGTTGAGACCTGTCCATTTCTCTTCGTGTTATTAAACCAGGTTTTCCTTCTTGCCCCACGCTTTCCCGTTTTTCTGCGACGTATCTTTCAGGTGATCATTTGTAGTAGGTCGTATCTTACATTCCTCAGCACATGACCGAGATAGGCTATTATAGTCACCAGTTCTAGTTTTTTATATTGCTGCGTAATCTAGGGTGCGTCCACAAGTAAATACTGTTTTTGAAGTGAAATTTCTATTGGGGCGGTTTATATGAGACGTTAACCCGCAAAACGAGCGAGCGGAAATAACAGACGTATATATAATATGCCAATACCAGCCTGTCAAACCACGTTTTGTTGCGTTGGGTGTGTCAACGAAGTAACAGACGGATATATATATATATATATATATATATATATATATATATATTATATATATATATGTATATATATATGTATACACACACATACATATATATATTTTCTTCTTCTACATTGTAATCTGATTCCGGATGTCGAGACCTGATGTTTTTACAACTGAACGTTACCGCCATCGATCCTCTACTACTAGCATCAATGCTGGCGCACGTAGATAAGTTAGTTTTGTTATTTGATCTAAATATCGATTTGCCGGTTTACCTTGTTTTCTTTGGCCGCTTCTGGATAATTTGGTTTTCCATCTTATTGGCCCGAATTATAAGACCAAAAAATGATAGCAATCTTCGACGAATTGTGGGTAGCAGCCGCTCGCTTTCCTCCGCGTGTAGTTCTTCTAGAACAGACTTGTTGCTTCTGCGTGCTGTCCGTGGTATTCGCGAAATTTTTCGATAGCACTTCATTTCGATGGCTTCCAGTTTCCTGATACCGAATTTATAATCCATGTTTCCGATCCGTATACCAGGAACGAAAACAAAAGGATTTTTAATAAGTTTATTTTTGTATAGTTTGTAATTTTGCGGTCCTTCCAAATTCCAAATGTTTGATAATTTCCCTAATACTCCGCTTGCCAAAGCTATCCTTCTTTTTATTTCTTTGTCCGAACCACCTTGATTTGTTACGAAGGCTCCCAAATATATTATTTCTTCGCATATGGGAATATCTTTAATTTTCTTGTTTGTGTTGTAGTTGCCTCATCTCTATCGATTACTAAGAGAGAGCACTTTGATCTATTCAGCTTCAATCCCAACTCATTACTAACAGTTTCAATTTTATTTAGTAGTTGGTTCATTTCTTTCTCCGAATTTGAGTTAAGTCATCGGCAAATCTCAAATTTAATATTTTTTTTCTCCTATAGAAATGTTCTTGTGTTGCATTATTTACAATGTATTCTCCATAAACATTAAACAGGCGACAAGCAGCATCCTTGTTTTACGCCTTTGTGCAAATTGGTCCGATAATTCATTTTCTATTTTAACATAAGTCTTGTTATTTATATACAACTTTTGCAACAAGAATATCGAGTGTTTTGGTGTACCAGTGAGATGCAAAACCTTCCATATAGTTTGGACCATTTGACGTTATCAAAGGCTTTACTGTAGTCTAGGAAACAGAATATCGCTGCAACATTAAATTCTTTTAATTTCTCTATCATTTGTCTCATATTTAACAATTGTTCCCGCGTTCCTTTTCCTTGTACGAAGCCAGCTTGTTCTTCTGAAATGTTGGGAAGCAGGAAATGTCGAAGTCGATTTCGGAGCATACGTTGACCTTGCTAGCATGACTTATCAATGCAATTGTGCGATAATTCTCACATTTTTTTCGAGATCCCTTTTTGTGCATAGCAATATATATTGTTTCAGTCCAATCCATCGGCTATTCGCCAGCTTCCCCTACTTTTTGACATATATCATACATGACATCCGCTATAATTTTTTATACTTTATTATTTTTTGTATTCACTCGATAACGGCTTAGATAACTTTGCGATTATTCGTCGAGAAATTTTAGTGATATTAACTCATTTTCGTTTGTTCATTTTTGTAGAAATCGTTAAATTTCACGTTTAAAAAAAAAATAAAAAAAAAATAACGGCGTTATATTTAATTATTCAATTAAAGCGGAATAATATTAATATTTAAAAGGACAAGATAGGCGTATACAAATAAAAACATGAAATTGAACTGGTCGAAGGACGATCGCTATACCGTCGAAAAATAAAAAATGAAAAAATTATAAACGGGCTCAACCCGTTTTTTTTTTTTGTCGATAGAAAATTTAGACCCACTCGGGAGTCACCTATACGTCGTAACCGCGTAATTAACGTCGGGGAGTACGATTAGGAATTAGCGAGCGATTAAAATTAGTTCGCATTGAACTAGGCGCCGTAATATAGGGTAACGCGCTACAACGCAAACCGCGTGCTACATATTACAATCGATCACGACAGTGCAAAGACAGTTTCCGAATGGAATTCGGAGTTACGCGATTTTTTTGATTTTTTTGCGGCGATATCTTAAGAGCCGCGTTTACGAAACACGTCAGCCAGATGTGGAAGACCTGAAAAAGCGGATTTCTGAAGAAATTTCAAAAATTCATACGCCCTCAAAAAAAGAAAATATTGCGAAAAGACCGAATGAATGTATCGTTGCAAAAATGACGGTAATCCGAACGATAATACGCTACATAAATGATTGTAAGCTAATCTTTGGTTTTCCTATTTTTTTAATATAAAATTTCATTCGAAAATTTCGGTCCTGCAGTTTCTGAGTTATTCAAAAAACAACAAACCCGTCCGTCTTTTCTGGGTCGCTATATATTTGCTTCGGTTTCGAATATTTATAAAATTATTCCTTTCGCCTTACGAATTTAATCACCGTTTGGAAATAGATCACCTTCCAAAATAGTCTTCTTGATTTGTAGACGTTAAAGTCGCACTGCGGATTTATGTCCCACCGAATACAGACTAACTAAACGCTAAGTTATTGAAATGGACTTTAACCCTTTACCATCGCAATGTCCACTATATGGAAAATTAAATTTTAACGCCGACGAAATTTTTTATTTTCCGCTTGACGTGAAATAACTTAATTTTAAAAATGTTTATATATAAATACATTGAAAACTATCTACATTTCGCCCGAGCAGAAGTATTTTATAATAAACATCTGTATAAAATTTATAATTTTTTTCAACAATTTTATAATGTATGACTGAAACGGTTAAAACGAATCCTCGAGGCTGGTTATATCTTCTTTATTATTAAAAAAAAAAAAAAAAAGTGAAGTGTATAAAACATAATATCTACGTGTTTACATATATATATATATATATATATATATAAGAATTAAATAACGTGTTAGTAATTCGTTCACAATGAAAATAAATAAACCAAAGCTTATAAATGAAAAAAATGACCGGTAACCGTTTGCGCATATTGTCTACAAAAAAGTAGACAAAAAAAATGCGGTTGAGAAAACGAGAATTTAATTTATTCACATCCTAGTAGAAGCTCGATTAAATTCTGTTTTATGTAAGTACAAGTAACAAACACACACACACACACATATATATATATATATACATAATGTACGTGAAATGTTTTTTATTTATACCCGGTTGATGCGTATTAAAAATTGCATGGAAGTAGAACTTACGAAAGAACAGTTAACATTCCAAGCTGAAAGTTAACTGACAGGAATTTCTGCCCTCAAAAGATTTTAATTATAATAGAACAACGATAAATAATAATAATAATAATAATAATAATAGTAATAGTATAGTGTAGTGTACGTCAAAAACAGATAATTTCCGTATTCATGAATTAAAATATCTATTGTGGAAAAGAACAGAATTAGTACGAGCGATTAAGACAGAAATAGATTGACACCGAAAGATGACGTGTAATTTCCTCTTGAAATATTTACGTAGCCGGAATAGGACGAAACATTTTCCGAGTTAAATATGCGTTTTTCTTTAACGAGACGTACTAAAGCTAATATATATATATATATATATATATATATATATATATATATATATATATATATATATATATATATATATCGTAACCCACAGAAGACGGATGGTTTTGTTTTTTTGAATAGCACCGCGTGCCTCAAGTGTACAAACAAAAAAATTCGTTTATATCCAGTTTCAGTTATCATGGCAACTTATAACGCGAAGGAGAACGTCCACGAGATGTAGAAGATCTGAAAACGCGGATTTCTGAAGAAATTTCAAAAATTCAGCGACCTATGCTCGGAAAAGTCTTCGAGAATTGTGTAAAGACTGAATGAACGTATTGTTGCAAATGGCGCGGTTATCTGAACGATATCGTGATCCACAAATTATTGTAAGGCAATCTCTCGTTTTCCTATTTGGTCGAGTAGTTTTTGATTTATTAAAAGAACTACAAAACCGTCCGTCTTCTCCGGGTCAACCTATTGTTACGTATCGGACGTAAGATATAATTACTTATTGGAGAAACAAGAGTTTTCGTCCAGCGTTAAAGCCTTTATTCGATTAAAGAAAATATATTAGCAGAACTTAATGTCAGCCGTCAACTTGAAGTAGCGTTATAACTATAGTTCGTCCTATTATCGCATCGTAGAAAGTAAAAGCGGTTTTACTATTTATTGACAGGCGTTATGACCGTTCGGGTTGAAAATCGAACACTAGCATGTTTGGTTGGAACAATACGATGATGACGATTGTGGATATATATATATATATATTTAAATAGATAAAGGAATTTGAACGAAGTTATAGATATATTATTGTAAAGATATCATCATCTCTCTCCATTACTCAGTACGTGGTAACACCATGTTTTATTATACAACTTGGGTTACAGCTTTACTCCATACATCTCTTAACAATAGAACACTAACAATAATTATGGCACGGTGGTATAAGCTTTTTTTTTTTTTTTTTTTTATGTTATGAAATGAACTAGTCACATTGTTTGGTTGTGAACAATACGACGACGACGACGATAGTGATGATATATGTATATATATATATATATATATAAATGTATACACACATATATGTATACATACATGTGTATATGTAATGTCTAGCACTAAGGCTCATAATAGAAAAACTGTGAGCATCAAAAGACTGAATAGTGCTGGCCTTTTTAGATCTAGAAAATGTTTTTGATAAAGGGAAATGAAATAAGATGTTTAGAATTCTGCGAGAAATCGGTATATCCGGGGTAGAGGTTATAAACAATCCAAATAATCTATAATAATCAAACAGCTGAAACGAAACTATCACTTGGAAAAATACAACATGAAAATAAATGAAGCAAAAACTAAATTAATAATACGCGAAAATAACCGAACGCCATAAAATGTAACCGTTATTAAATAATAAAAAAATTGGGAGAGTCAAAGAAACATTATATTTGAACTGTATGGTATCAGAAATGGGAAAACCGACATAGAAATCATACGTAGAATAAGTCTAGCAAAATATGCATTCTAGCGAAAACATTCATTATTCACCAGTAAAAATGTGAACATTGAACTGAGAATACGACTTATAAAAGTCTATATATTCCATTGCTTTATAAATGGGAACTGATAAAAATAGGTTGATGGCAACTGAGATGTTTTTTTTATTTTATTTTATTTTATTTTATTTATAGACGCTCGATTGATCATTTGCGTCTTAGAGTTGATTATAAGCTGTTTATTAAAGTGTCTGTAAGGTACTGTAAAAGACCTTTAATTTTGTCCGGCTTATCTTCGAGTATTGTTTTTATTCATGATTTAGTATTTTATACGTTGGCTTCTGTATTTTGTACATTCTAATAGTATGCGATTTATATTTAATTGCGAATTGCATTCATGGCAGATGGGTGGAGGGGTCCTATTGAGTAGGTGTTGTAAAGTAACGTGTGTTACGTAGTCGAGCTAGCGTTTTTTCTGTTTTTCTTTCTTTCTGGTCTGTTATTTTCCGGTTTCCTAATTTCGGCTTAATCTGATATAGGTGTGTATGTGTACGTTGGGTCTTCCAGAATTTTTGAAATGACATTTTAATTGTTTGTATAAGGACTGTATGTAAATCAGTAATGTGAGTTGATTTTATTGTTTTTATATTGATAGGAGTTGTTTTGACTATTCTATCAATGTTTTCATTCCCAGCTATTCCCGAATGGGCTGGTGTCCATAAAAGAACAAGTTCATTGTTATTTGAGATGTGGTTGTTAATAATGTGTTTTAGGTTGAAAGTATCTGAGTTTTGTATTTTTAATATATTTTTGAAGATGTTTAAGAGCGCTGTAAGAATCATACTGAGATGTTGTTGCGGAGAAAGATGCTAAAGATAAAATGGATACGGAAGAAGAGCAATGAAGAAGTCTCGAAAATGGTCGGCGAAAAACGAGAATTAATCTAAAAAGACGTAGATCAAAGATGATGGGACATTAAGACGCGATCATAAATTGAAATTGATTATTGAAGGAAAAACGATGATGAAGAGAAGAAAGGAAAGATCAAGGATTGATTATATAAACCAGATAATTAAGTATATGGGATGTCGAACATACGCGGATCTAAAAAAAGAACGTTCGAAAATAGAACGAAATGGAAGAAACGAACCCCTAGGTTAGGTTATGTACAAATTCTCTGTATGGCTTCGTTGTGATGACAATTGGTGACACAAAACCAGCGTCTTTCGATTATCAGTCGCTTCGTTAGCGATTTACGTTCTGAACTAGGACGCGTTTATCGATCAATTCGTACGATGAATTTTATATGGGTTACAAATTACCGGAGTAAAAATTCAAAAAAAAAAATAAAAAAAAGTTATTACTAATATGAAATGAATAGTGATAATAGTCGTTATTATTGAGGTAAAATCGATTCTAATTAGAGAAATATGCCGAGAAATAAATCAACCGAATAACCGTCGACGAATACAGCTCGTGGGAGATCTGGATGAAAATGTAGGACACGCGCGGAAAAATCAAAAGTAGCGCTGGTCGTTCAATCGATCGGAACCGTGCGGACGTAGCGTTGCAGGCCGCGTACGCAGAAGAAAAGCTACAATTAAAGGACGAAGCAGTAAAAAAGATCGTGAACATCAGCAGCTGGTCAAGAAGAGTCGCCCCGGAAGACAAAGTCGAAGCTGGAAATCGAAAAAAAAATTTGTACAGAATGGAGAGAAAAGCGTGTCCACAAAACAGAAATCAATAAAATCGAAAAAAAAACGATGACTAGATCTAAATGAGTTAGGAGGGTATCGCGTTTAAAATCTATGTTCAGCACACTCATTTCTTAGAACTCGGCGGACGTTTTATACAATTTGTTTTTTGTTATTTAAAAAGTAATTTCGAAGAAAACTAGTAACATAATTAACGGTTTCCGAATAGGTAAAAAATATTGCAATAGATTCTATTTTTAAAAGCATATGCGCCTTTACCACACACACACATATGTATATTATATACATACATATATATATATATATATATATATATATATATATATATATATATATACGTGTGTACAAGAGTGCGCAATAATTTATAAATGGTAAAGATTAAGTGAATAAGAAAAGCAAGGAAGTAGTCCATGGAATCTGCGAAAGACGGGAATTAATAAATACCATAAAAAGACGTCGATCAAAGATGATGAGGACATATACTGAAACACGATGATAATCTGAAATTGATTTTGTGTTGTTTACCACATTCACTATCCGGTTATGTTATAACATTTTTTTTTCACTTACTATTTTAATGATTTTTTAAATTAAGTATTTTTTACTTTTGTCCTTTCTTTTTATATCATCATTGGTGTATCAGCCCGTCGGCTATGTAAGCCGGTCATCTGCTTTTCTTTTTATCTCAACATATGTCGATGCTTTGACATCTTCCAGCATGGTATCCACCACGGTTATTCTTGGTCGCCTACGTGATTTCTTCCCGATAATCTAATTACCGCTTTTAGGATATTTCGATCCTTCCGTAGTATTTATATATATATATCTTCTTCTTCTTTATGAGCCGTTTTTAATCCACTGCAGGATGTAGGCCTCTTCCTTTTTTATTTCCACATATTTCTATCTGATATCTGATGCATTGATCAAGCAGTCCTTGTCTATTTTTTTAATATCGTCTTCCCACCGTGTACGTGGTCGACACTCCTTTCTCTTTTATTCATCGGATGTCATTTAGTTGATCTGGCCGTCCATCTGTTATCATCTGATCTAGCTACGTGACCTGCCCATCTCCATTTGTTTTTTTTAAGATTTCTCGGGTAGCGTCTTTTACTTTAGTTCTCCTCCTTATTTCAGATATTTTTACCTTGTAAAGTTATTCCTAATATTTTCCGCTCAATTGCTCTTTGTGTTTTATTTATTCGTTCTAAGATGCCTTTATTTATGCTTCATACTAGGACGCACTGATTAAACACCTTACTTTTTAAACTCGTAGGTATTATCTTTTCTTCCAATATCTTCTTTAATTTACCAAAAGCGATCGATGTCAATTGTATGCACCTTTTTACTTCATTTTTCATATCGTAGCCACTATATCATGGTCCAAGTATATAAATGCGTGCACTGTTTCGATTGATTTATTTTTACTTCTTCAGTCATCTCCGCATATTTATTATACATAATTTTAGTTTTTTCCGCATTTATTTTAAGACCGCACTTCTCATATATTTCTCGCGATTGATTCATCATTTTTCCTATTTCATGGCCGTATCTATCGTTCCCTATCCGGATTGTCATATGTTGCCAATTTAAACTTTTCATTATTTCTCGAAGAGCGGTATTAAATAGTATTAGAGAAAGTGGAGTCCTTTCTTTAACGATATGGTTTCCGTATACTGATTTGTTTTTATACTAGTCTTAGCGTTATTATGAATATATTTTATAAGCTGTATTTCATTTATGTTAGAATTTTTCGATACTTTTAGTATGCAATTTAATTTTACTGAGTTTTCGAAATCGATAAACATCGTAGCTCTAAAGGTAGTCTAAATTCGTGATATTTTCCTACGACTTGTTTTATCGAATGTATATGCGATCCACAGTGCTGTGTACCGTTTCCTAAATCGCGCTTGTTCAACGGGTTGGTCGTTATTCAGCAATATTGATAGTCTGTCAGTAACTTAGTAAATAGCTTATAAAGATTAGATATGAGACTTATCGGTCTGTAGTTTTTAAGGTCGGAAATGTCTTCTTTTTTTGTGTGCATTAATAACAGATTTTCCACTTGGTTGGTATTCGTTTTTTCTTGTAGACATTCGTTCTACTAATGATACTTGCAATTTGGTTCCTCGCAGCTTTATAAACTCGTTCCGTATTCCATTCGGACGCCGCTTTATTATGTCTGCAACTTTGTATAGTTTTTCTTATTTCTTCATACGTTATTGGGAGAATTCGAGTTGTTTGAGGAATTTGATAATTACCTGTGTCCTGTCTTACTTTATCGAAATATAAATTCGCGTACTATATATCCCGATTCTTTTGGAAATTTCCTGATAATTTGTGAGTAGTACACCCGTTTCATCCTTTATCTTAGTTATTTGTTTCGTACCAAATTGTGGTTTCCGTTTTAAAACCTTCGTATTACCATTTAATTTTTTTTTTTTTTTTTTTTTTTTTGTATAGTTTCGTTCATAATTCTACAGTTGTAGTTTCTTATATCTGTTCTTAATTTTTTCCTTATTAACTCATTCAATTCGGTAAACTCTATTTTATCTTTGTTGTTTTTTATTCTATATTCTGTAGCTTTTTTGTATTTTCAGAAATTTTACTTTCTTTCGAGTGCTGCGTCAATGGTACTGAACACAAGATTGTTTTTAAGGTTTCATTAGTTTTATCAATATCCTTGTTTATTCGCAATATTAAGTTTATGCACTATGTATTGTAAGATGTTATCTTTATCATTTAAACCTTCTAGTGGAATCCTCGTTTTTATTAATTTGTTTCGTCTTTTCCACTTTTATAAATTGTATATATACTTATATTTTATTATTTTACGTCCGTTCGATAATGGCTTATTAGCCTTTTGTTATTTATTAACCCCTTTCAGTCAGAATGTCATTTATGCTGTACATGAAATTTTCTCGCTAACAACTGCTGCGTGCTACATCGATCACGACAGAAGAAAGAATGTTTCCGAAAGAATTCGAAGTTACACGATTTTTTTTTTTTTTTTTTTGCGGGGATAGGACCGCGTTTACGAAACACGTCCGTCAGATCTGGAAGACGTAAAAACTCGAATTTCTGAAGAAATTTCAAAAATTCATACGTTCGAAACAGTGTTCTTCGTAAAAACATTGAACGAACATCGTTGCAAAAAGGTCGGTCATTCGAACGATATTGCGTTCAATAAATGATTGTAAGCTAATCTTTCGTTTTTCTATTTTTAAATAAAATTTCCTTCGAAAATTTCGGTCGAGTAGTAGGTTTTGACTTATTTCAAAAACCAACAAAACCATCCGTCTTCTGTAGGTCACTCTATATAATTTTTCATTCGGTCAAATTTCTGAATTCTTTTGTTTCCAAAGAATTTTTTTTTTCTTTAAAATGTTCAGTTAAAAGGATCAAATGAATTGATTATTATTATTATTATTTCGTAAATAAAGTGGTAAGAAAATTTCCGCATCGTTGTTTGATCGTTGAGAGGCTAGTTAAACTAAAGCTTAAGTTTTCGTGGTTTTTCCAAAAAGTTAGAACTTATTTCGATTATCATCATCGTTATTATTATTATTGTTTCGAAGATTCCGCTTTACGAAATTTTGCGAATTACTTCGCAAGAATTAAACTAAACTGCAGTCCCCCTGTTTTCTTCAAGTTTGTTCCGTCATCGTAGTTGGTTTTTTGCGCCGGTGAAGGTTTCGAAAGCGAAATTGCGGACACCGACTGCAGGAGAAGTAGCAACGACGGTATTGTAACCGGGTTGTTGAAGCATCCGGGGCAGGTGAAAGGAATAAAGTGGGTATAAAATGTAAATTTCCCATAAAGTAAATTGTACGATGCGCAATTTTCATTCTTCGGTGATACTCGGCCTTACATACTTATCACAAATCCGAATATGGGCAGGACGAAGATAAAATTAAAAATAGAATAACATACGAAAGTATTAATTAATTACGATAATTACATTTAAGAAAAACGAATTTATCGTAATAATAACAATAATATGCTAGAATGAACGTTTTCTGTCCGTTTATGACAGTTTTAGAAAAAGTCGTTGTTTTAATAGGCTGTTCATAAATTTGAATCGGAATTTGTATATACCAGTAGTTTTGTAAGGAATATTATTATACTGCCACCCTTCGGCGATTATATATAAAACAAAAAAAGAATTCTAATAATAATAATTTAGAAATTTGGGTATTTAATTTAATATACTTTTTTTTTTATTTATTTATTTATTAATAAATTACATTAAAGTTAATTAATTTTTATCATTTACAATGATTTTTTTTGTATTTAACTAAATTTTAAATATAATTGTTTTTTTTCTTTCTTTATGTTTGTTATTAATTATAATAGTTTAATGTATATATAGACATAATGGTAAACGTGTGTATGTGTGTGTATGTATACGCGGGTGCATTCACATACATGTGTATATATAGATTAAAAAAAATATATGCATATCTCGTTTGTATTTAGAGATTAGTCAGAATTTTATATAAAATTTTTACCGCCTTATTAATGTGAGTACGCTCCAGTGCTAGACGTAATAAAACGAGATATTCTTCTTCATCTTCATTTGCCACTATCAGTCCACTGCTGGACGAAGACCTCACCCAACTTTTCCCAGACGCCGTGATATCGAACTTCATGCCGCCAATTTGACCTGAACTTTTGAATTTCATCTATCCACCGTATCCTTGGTCGTCCTAAGGCTCGTTTGCTCTCCGGTGGTTTCCACGATGTTAACGCAAAACGAGATAATATAAAATAAAAAAATGACGCATTTGTCAGAGTGATGTATAAAACTACTTTCTTATGTTAAAGTTAATTAATCTTTAAATTGTCATTAATCGGTTTGCCGATAATTTAAGATAAGAAATTAGATTTTAATTATATTACAAATCGAGTTAAATGTCAAAACGGTATGTGATTTATTGTATTGTTATTTATAATCAATACGACATTCGTACAATGATGCGCATAGCCAGTAATTACCGATATTTGCATACTTCACGTCATTTATATACGTAATGAAAGTGTAATTTGAAATAAATTTGAAAAATTGAAATTTAAAAATTATTATAATTATCGTTATTATCATCTATAAAGAATAATTAATTTCAGTTTGCTAATGAAAATATAGATCACTTATCTATTACCAGTAGTACAAAGTATAACGCTACAATATTCCTGGTTTTTCTTTTTTTTTTAATTTCCGCGAACGTGCCACTAGCTCTAACTTGGTGTGTGAGTTGGAATGATTTGCGGAAACTCCTATCCAGCTTGAGTTTCATCTAGTGTGTTATTTAACGTAATGCATCCTTATAAAAGATCAGTTTGCTTATTCTGCTTCAGGCGTCTGACTTGATTGGAGTTGTCCAGGCAATGCAACGGCCATGCTATTTGTGCGGCGCTGTAGCTTTCGAACATTGCCTTTACTAATATAATTTTTTTTTGGCGTCGCTAAATGTGCCGCTTCTTGAACGTATTTGGTCAGCTTCTCTATACTGATTTCTATATCCTCCGTGGTTTTTAACGAAATGTTCAAATATATTTTATTTTCGATTAATTGCTGGAAAAGTACCCAGTTGGTTATATTGTTATACAGTGTTGGTTTTTTATCTGAATACATGATTGAACTACTGATGTTCAGAATTACTGGCGAGTGATCTGAGGTAACATCCATTGATATTTCGACTTGATTGGTACTAATTCCATTGCAAATAAAGAAGTCTAACAAATCGGGTATTTTTCCCATGCCGGTTGGCCAGTATGTTGGTTCGCCACTAGATATACTATTATAACCCTTTTTTTGAGTATAGTTGTATAACTGGTTCCCACGCGTAGTTATTAATCGTGAGCCCCAAGAGGTATATTTCGCGTTGAAGTCGCTATCGGAAATAAATGTATTACTCGGAGAATTAAAATATTCATGAAACTGATCTAGTTTGATAATGTGTTTTTTTTGGGGGGGGGGGCAGTATACGGAAGAGATAATGATTGAACCGATTCTGGTATCTATTTTAATAGTACAGGCCTGTAAATAATCTTTCATAAAGTTGTTCATACTGTGATGTTTCGCGGATTTTCTTATATAGCTGCCCCTCCATGTGCTCTGTCATCGGGATGGTTTGCATGATAGATATTATAATTAGGAATCTTAATAAATTGCTAGCGAAGTGGTTTTCCGAAACCATCGATATATCTATTTTATTGTTCGTTAGGAATAATTCAATTTCATGGCGATATTGGGCCGTGTCATTGATATTCCATGTTGTAATTCGTAGCAGCTGATTCATTTGGAAAGTAATTTATTTAATACTGTGGACAGCGTGTTAATGATCATACTGTTTTGTTCAATTAATTGGTTAAACATATATGTTTGAATTCAAAAAGGAATTCAGTAAACTGTTTATTATTATTATTATTATTGTTCTTAATTAGTGCTAATTCAGGTGCTCTTGGAATTTTATTACGGAGTGCTGCTGAATAGTTATATTTTTTATCCGTTGCAGTTTGTGTAAGTGCTCCTTATTTAACTGCTGAGGGAAGTTTCCGATAGACAGTTCGATTTGTTGTTTAACATTGCTAATTGCTCGTGGTTTATTATTTTGTTTACTATTTCGCATTTTAAGTAGTTCCTTATATATGTTACATCCTTTGTCGTTGGCGGGGTGGTTGCCCTGAAAATGTGCACACTTAGCAGGTGTATTACTTGGTTTGTTAATTTGATGCATTTCTCCACATTATACGCAAATAAATGGTAGAGTACAGTATGATCTACTATGTCCAAAAGCTTGGCACCTCGTACATTGAATTATTCCCTTGTTTTTGTATTGCGGTTCGATTTTAAACTTTCATATTCAGTAAATATTCTGCATTATATATTTCCCTAATGTTAGTTGGTGGATCTAAGTCGACGAAGAACATAGGAAGTGGTTGTTTAGGTTTTAAATGTCTCATATTTATTACGTTTCTCGCTTTAAATCCTATCAGATTCAAGGCGTTTTTAATATCCTCGGTTCATACTGTGTGATGAATATTTTTAATTACAATTCTATTAGCTCGTTCTTCTTTGAGTTGGTACGTGTGATATATAACTTTATTTTCTCTTAGGGCTTTAATTATTTTCATATATAATTTTCAGCATCGATGGTTCTTATACTTTTTCCTCATTAAACGCTTGACAAATAAATTCTTCTTTTTTTAATACCGAACAGATGAAGTTTTCCATTTGTTTGTAGTTGGTAACTCCATAAATGATTATAGGCGGGTGGCTTTGGATATGCATTTTTTTTTTTTTCGTTTAACGTACTAGCATCGAGAGAAGTACTTTCTGACTCATTCTTTTGTTCAATATTTAATTGTTGAGTGTGTCGGAATGTGGATGTTTTAGAAGCGGTCGAAAACGATTTTCACTTTTATTTACTGGTTCCGGGGAAGTAGGTGAGAAACATTAATCCTTTCCGTGATAACACTTTTAGTGTTTTTGAGGTTATTAAGTCATATCCAGAACTTTTATTTGTGTTCATAGTTTTCATTATTGGTTTGATTTCGCCAGGAGATGTAATTTTTATACTATCGCTTTGATTTGTATTACCATGGCGAGGCGGTACACATTCTGTACCGAGGTGACGTTGGAATACAACACTTAAGTAATCATCAAATACTTCTGCACTTTCTTGATAACTTCTAGCCCATTTAGCGTGTAGTTTCCTAATCGGATGTGATCTTTATGTTGGTATTTTTAATTTCTTTGCTGCTTTCCATAGAGAATAATTATTTTGTTTCAAGGACTATGAATTTACTAAATACTCTTTAAATGATTTGTTATTAAAATTCTGTAATAGGTGTTTAACATGTTTTGTTTGATTATTCAGTCCGGTTTTGTGTGTAATGGGTCCGTTTGGATTTGTACAATTTTTCTTAACTTCCGTTTTAAGTCTACTTCTTTTACTATGCTCTTATAGAATAATTATAAAGTAAAAGTATGGACAAAATTAGAATAAAACTGGACCACACTCACATAACACGCTAAATAATATAAATCATATTCAGAATGGAAAAATAAATTACTAATACCAACAGAAAAATGATAATGTTTTTAATGAAAATACCTATACACAAGCACACATACGAACAGAACAAAAAACAGAAATACTGATCATACACTTATGCTCTCATGTAAACAAACTATCCATCGGAACACGCACATGTGATCAAAATAAAATAAACTTACTGAAAAGTAACAACTGAAATATAGAGTTTAAAAATGTTTATTATTGTACAAATTTACTATCAAAATGAATATCTGCAAGGTGTATAGAGGTGGATAAACTAGATTTGTACGAGCATGTGATTCATAGAAAATACGATATGATTTACTAGTAACATCGGGGGCCACAAATAAGATTTTAGATAGTAAATAATTGCCATCTATGCGAGCGTTACAAAGATCATGCAGGAACCTCAACTTATCTTTCTTCTAGCACTCGAGAGTTTAATACTTAGGAAATCACATACAACGTTATAACTCAAAAGTCTATAGGATAGACACCAGTTTGACGGTAATAAATATACCTCAAAAACTGAGGTTGAACTTTTTCCACCATATGAACATATTTAGCGTAGAAAGGATTCCAAACCACAGATGCGTATTCTAATTGCGACCTTACAAGAGTGTTGAATAGTAACAGCGGAGTTCTAGGATCGCGAAATACGCGTGAATTTCTCTAATGATAAAACCCATAGTTCTGTAAGCATTTTTGGTAACATTTGTAATATGAGTTGCAAATGTAAGCTCGATGTCAATATAAACCCCCAAATCCCAGAAGACACAGATTACACATTACAAACCGGAACATTACCCGTTGAGTAATCGAAGAAACATTTATTTTTTGTACGACAAAATCGAATATAAACACATTTCTTATAATTAAAAGGTGAATCATTATTGTCGCTCCATGTCGCTACACAAATTGCAACAATTCACAATCAGTAATAGTTTTAATTGATCTAGAAATTTTTACATCATCAGCAAATAATAGAAATTTTGAACGTAAGTTAATTCCTATATCATTTATTATTAAATAATAGTGGAACCAAATTAGACCCCTGTGGTACTCCGGAAGTAGGAGTATATCCCTTGAACTGGTATCCGTTAAATAATACATAGCACACACGCGAAGTTAAATATGATCTAAATAACTGTATATAATCGTCAGAAAATCCGTAATTATGCAGCTTAACCAGAAGTATAGCTGACTTTGTCAAAAGCCTTACTAAAGTCCGTATAAATGCAGTCAACTTGAAGACGCTGCTCTAACCAGCCTGCAATTAATTCTGTATATGTAACAAGATTAGTTGTAGTAGATCTAGACCTTAAGAAACCATGCTGCTCAGGAACAACTCTAGGCAAAAAAAAAAAAATTATATAACCTCTCATATAAATTAGACTCCAATATTTTACTGGGTACACAAAGTAGGGAGATAGGACGATAGTTTTCAGCTGCACAAAGATCTTTAGACTTGAAAATTCGTACAACCTTAGCTGTTTTTAACAACGCAGGCCATTTATATGTTCCAATAGTAAGATTAAACAAGTAGATTAGTGACTTTTCATACCGAACACAGTTTAAACAATATTTTCGGTAATCTATCCGGGCCAACACTCCACTTGGGTTTCAGAATCTTAATAGTTTACGGTGATTGGAGCAAGTTTTAAGTGTCTTCCATCTTCAATTACAGAGGTTTCAATTGACATAAAACTCTCAGTCACATGAATAGATGAAAAATACTCCGCAAAAGCAACTGACATATTCTGACTAGAACAACGATCTATATGTCTATATTTTACTACGTTAGGGGGTCATTACGTCTATATTTAACAAAAGCCCAAAAATTGTTAGTGTATTTTTGAATACCACCCTCAATGTTAAGAATATAATCATCATAAATATTCTTTATTAGCTTTTTAACTTCAGCCCGTAGTTTACTAAATTTAACATAATCACTTTCCATGAGGGTTCTACGGTAAGATTAGTCGTATTTGTAAGATGCTTCTGAAGTTCATTATATATTAGACTTTAAATATAACTAGTTGCGTCATCCGTATTTCTGATATTATAAAGTTGTTCCTACTCAATCAGGGAACTATTATAAAGTTGTTCCTAATCAATCAGGGAAATTTTTAGTTGTACCATGCTTGTACTAAAATCCACTCTATATAAATAACTGCAGCGAGCAGTGATATACAGAGCAAGATGATACTTATCCTCGGTAAGAAGCGGATCAAGCGGCCTCTTTACGTCAGCACTCAAAACGGAAGTAGTAATGATCAAATCCAAAGTTTTTCACTGCGAATTAAGGATTATTATTTAGCCAACTGAGATGATTAATTTCGATGAAATTTGAAAGCGAATTCATATTCTTATTAAGAAAATCAAGCGGAGTACCAGAACCGGAGATGGATAAGTTGAAATCACCCGTAATCGTAATATTAATTGTATGTTTCGTATTCGGTAATAAATTATGACATTCATAAAAAAATCTGCTATAACAAACATGTACCGGGAGGAACATAAATACAACCGATAAGTGTTCGTACATGCAGACTAACATTCCGCAGCTTAATCCAAACTGAATCTCTATTCCCAAAACTGGGAAAGGCTATTTCCTCCGCAACAAATGTGTCCTTAATCACTAATAAAACTCCACCTCCCCTCCTACAACTCTATCACGACGATAAGCGATATAACCTTGATTTAAAAATTAATCGTTGTAAGCACTTCCAGTTAGTTTCAGTGAATCCTACAATATCGCTAGACATTTCTAAATAAAGTTCTCCGAACTTTGTATTTAATTCCCGAACATTTTGGTAATACACTTTAAGCCCCATTATAGTAATCGTTTGAAAATTTAAAACAACTTCGATAAATAAGAATTGTTTAAATAAGGAACTTGAAACTTCTAACCAATTTGCTAATTCGTAAAAGTAACAAACATGCGAATGTATATCGACGAAAAAATAAAAACCGGCCTAATAATTATCTTAAGAATCTTTCCAGCCAAATTGCGTATAGCATAAAGAAAGATAAAACCAGTGTCACTATTAATAAAGCGACAAAATGAACGGTACAAAGTACTTAAATACACCGACACGCAACACAAAAAATATAAATGATGATAAAAAAGTACATGCGCACCAATACATAATGTACCACACACACACACACACACTCGTAATATATATACATATACCTACTATAAATAAACATAAAATACATTTGATATAAGACGATATAATGCGTAACGCGTGAGTGGGAAATTTTAGCGAAATTCTAAATGACAATTTATCGGCCATCTTATCATAATCCTTTGATTAGACGCACTGTCAATGACACAGTGTTTATTATAGAGTCTACCGTCCGGACATTTCTACGACCGTATTTATTAGACAATTCCCGTCTTCGTTAAATATTACCGTTATTATTATATTTGTCTTTTTCAATAATCATTTATTACGGAATATTCGATATCTGTATAGCTTACAATACAATTGGTCTGCAGTAGCATTATTAATACCCAGTTTATCTCTTTCCAATCCTATACGACCTACAAATAGCTTCGATTGGAACATTTACTGATAATTTTAGCCGGTTTCCATAATACATTCATCCCTATCTTCTTTATCTGTTTCGGGAATTTCGTATAAACGAATTTCGACGGCTATATTGTTTCAATTCTTCTAACAACTCGTTACTAACTTCAATATTCGTATTCCTTTAACTTTTCTATTCAATTCCATAAAAACGAATTCGTCAGTTAGTATTCTTCACCGCCTGCATGATGTTGTTAGTAAGTTGACCTCGAAATTTTTCGTTCATTTGAAAGTCAATATTCTCCAACGCCTGCTCAACCGTCTCAGTTATATCTTTTGAAGACGGGGGTTTATCATCTTTCCTTTTTTTGTACCAGCGCTCCTTGTTTTTATACCGCTACTATTACCGGATGACATATTGAATGATTACGTAACGATAATATTGTATAAATGAGATAGACGTACTTTTTTAGATATAATTGTATTATAACGCGCTACACATCGATGTCACTAAGAACACACACCTTATCTCATTTGAATAAAAACAAAATATGGTCGATGTACACCGTTCTTTGGAGTACCAAGCTGCTCTTGTACAGTTTTCGTAAAATGTTCCACAGCTAGGTTTATATAATTCGTAGTTTTAAGCGGAATTTTTAGATTTATTCTATTTTCTATTATTTCACGAATCTCAATCCGTCCGTTTATTATAGAATTTCGGTCTACGTGTTTGCTTTAAAATATTTTCACTAACGGTAAGCACCACTGGGGTGTGGTCGGATGATAAGTTATTTTCATTACATGCAGTATCTATGTGATTCATTGACAGTCCTTTTACACCAAAAAATCTAGTAAGTCTGGGACTTTACGTGGATCGGTAGTAGGAGATCCCGAAAAATGTACCGTGCACATGTTTCCATCAATAGCCATTTTTAACTGTCTATTTCACGAAATAACGCTTTAGCGATAACGTGCCTTGGACGGCAATAAACTGCTGAGAAAGCGATGTCACTTTTCCCATTTTTTTTTTGTTTATGACTAAAGCGGTGCCTTGTAGATAATTCGTAATTTCTTAGTAGACGATGTTTAATGTTTTTCCTTATTATAACTTGTGAACCGCCATCTGCAGTGCCATCAGTGCGATTAGTGAAATATGAGTCGTAACTTGAGAAATGATCTATAGGTTATTAAGAGTGTCTCTGAAATTAATAGTATATCATTGGATTGCGTAAGATGCATTAGTATTTCATTTATAAAATATCATTGACATTCTATGTGACAATGTTTAAATTCTTCATTTTCGATTAGTTATACTACTCTTATGACCGTTTGTATTAGACCATTTAGTAGTTGAGTTTTCTGCTGCATTAAACCTTTGAGTAGGTATTTTATTTCCGCCATGAATGTTTGTAGCATATATTTGTAATTTGTGCAGTAGTATCAAAGTTAGCCGGATTTTGAGCATTCTGCTGTCTTACTATTCATGAATATGTCGGATATTGTAGCGCTTGATCAGTATACATGGTTAGAGTCTGAATTAGGTAAATTTCCACAGAGTATTTGGTGATCTAGATGCAAAGTGTTATCAGCTGTTGTTGCGGATTTCTTAAACCGTGTTTGCTGAAGTTTCTTGTATATTACACATCCTTTATAATTGGAAGAATGGTTTCGTCGATAGTTAGCGCATACTGACGGTTATTCGCGTTTCTTTTTACATAGAGCGCTATTACGAGCACCACCACATTTAACACACACATACGCTTTCCCACAGTAAGACTGGCTGTGATTATATTGTTTGACAACGGAAACATTGAGAAATTATGTTTTTCATTCTTGGCGCTGCAACTCTTTAATTTTTATTTGTAGTAATGTTTGTAATTCATATATATATATATATATATATATATATATATATATATATATATATATATATATATATATATCGCTATTATTGTCCTGCGGCTCTAAATCCATAAAGTATACTCACTCTATATATCTAACCTAACTGATGTGTCGCACATTATGACCTACTTCTTCAGTAGCTGTTTGAATGTTGTTTATGTCGATAGAAAGGTGTATTACTGTGCGAAAACTCCATTTCGGATTTCAACTAGTATGTACGATGTTCTATTCCCTCCTACCGGAAATATTTAACTAGTAAACGGTATAATCGTCGGAATTGTTTCAATTCGCACTCGATTATCCGCGAATGATTTACAGAGATGTAAGAGGTAGGCACAATTTTGTTTAATATCGGTAAACATTTCAGGGGTAGTTAGCCATATCGTATAAATGTAGATGATTTGGATTTACATTATAATTTTTTGTAACTACAACGTGTTGCTTTATCTATTTCAACAGATGTAAATCAATTAGTATCTCTATACGGGTTATCAGTAGTATTCTCACGAAGAACTACTCGTTGTGTTTCGTTTTATTTTTTACTACGTGCCACACCGATGTTTATTTGGCTGAACGCGTAACGCGTTATTTACAGCGTCGACGTT
Source organism: Coronaproctus castanopsis (assembly GCA_032883995.1). NCBI lineage: Eukaryota > Metazoa > Arthropoda > Insecta > Hemiptera > Monophlebidae > Coronaproctus > Coronaproctus castanopsis. The sequence continues at coordinate 25,860,955 of CM065054.1, forward strand.
GCAGAGAATTTAGAGTGGTGCGTACACGTGCGTTCGATTATCTATATCACTTGAGCTATATCTATGACGACAACATTCTATAGCGAACGAATTAAAAACCGTTTAAAAATTTACTACGGTACAATTCGATACGGTCGTTCGTCACACCTTCGAAATTGTCGGTAACTTTTTAGATAGACGTAACTTTAAATTTCTATCGGATTTTTTTCTACGACAGAACGCGAGAAAAAATTGCCGAGTATTTATGTCGTTTTGGTTTAAACTAATAAAAACATGATAAATGCTACTGCGGCTTGAAACTGTAGAACGTATTATTTTCGAAGTGTACAAAATACAAAACCATAAGACACTTCAATAAACCAAATAAAATTTCCAAAAATTTACTTTCCATGTACTTCGTCCTTAGATTTCAGAATACAATTATCGTCTATATCTGCTTGTGTGTTTGTGTTATGCGCGCGTGACATCAAAATGCCTAATTATGTATAAATTGATAATTATCGTACATTTCAACTGTTGTACGTATTCTATGTACGATCCTTCCAATCGCGTCTATTTTGTAAATGTAAGACAAATGTTACGTCACTTTTGAACTTAAATATAATTGCGTGCTAGAGTAATTGTAGCATATAGCCCGGATAAATGCCAGCGTATATGAGAATTTAATGATTATTAATTATGACCAATTTTAAGGGATTGGCCATTGAAGCTTAAACGGCGTGCAGAAGAAGACGAATTCAATATCAATTAAAGAAATAATTTACATAATGAACGTTGACAGCTAAAGTATTTCACAAAAAAAAAAATCATTATTACCACTGTTATCGTAAAACGGGAATCGTCCCTACACAGATTGCAGATTTAGTGAAATAACGTACAAGTGCGAATTTTTTTTATTGTATATATTTATGTGTGTTTGTATATGTTTGTATACATATATATATAAGAGCATACACATATGTAACAATAATAATAATATCGACAACAAAAAAAGAAGTTAAAATCACGAAAAAAATTTTTTATAAAAACTCGTAAAGCTTTTCGACTATTATTATCGAGTGAATATTTGAAAAGATAAAAATATAAAATAAAAAAATATTAATTTAAGAATACAATTTACAAAAACTGGAAAAATGAAGAACAGTATTAATAAAAAACCATCGTCAATAAAAATAATAGAAGAAGAAGAAATGTATATATTTACAAAACATATAAACAAAATCATGAATACATGAATAATTGAATAATGAGAGGAATATTAAGTACCTTATATATATATATATATATATATATATATATATATATATATATATATATATATATATATATATATATATATATATATATATACCTTAACTCTTTGAAGGGCAGTGGTTAATTTAATAACCACCCTGGATGGTAAGTAAATCGCGCGGTGGTTATCTGTATTGACCACCTTCTTTCTTCTTTTGTGCTTGTAATAGCGTGGTGGTCAATGGATAAAACCACCTAAATTAGTTCTAATATGTCCTGTAGATAGCGTCAAATTATTTACTTTCTGAATATTACAATAACAGTACCGTTCAGTGGCAATTGTTCTGTCTGGTGTAAGAAAGGTGTGTTGTTTTGTTATTTGTTTAAATTATTGCAAGGTAGTCATTTTAAATAACAGAATTTTTGCATTGTTTATAATCTTCACATTATACTGAAAGAAACACGTAAGTTATAATGGTTTCTACTATTATTATATATATTTTGTTTTATTAGAATAAGGTGGTATATTTTATTAACCATCGCGCATTATAAGACAATGTTCTGTATTGCATAGTGTGAGTAACAATACTGTTTTTTTAGCGCATAGAAAACATGAGCAGAAAAATAAATCGAAGCGAGATCATAGAAATATTAGAAAATGTTCCTTCTTCTTCGGAATATGAATTTAGTGACGATTCGGCGGATGACCCCACATTTGTACTTGATATGACAAGGAAATGAAACGTGGAGATTATGATTGTAAACAGTGTAATGAATTAACAGTATTTAAATGGATTGACAACAGATCAGTATATATGTTATCAAACTACCACAACCCATTGGATTGTAAAACCGTTTCCCGTAAAAAGAAGGATGGATCTATTATACAAGTATCATGTCCGACGATTGTTAAAGATTACAATGCACATATGAATTTTGTGGACAATTTTGATCGGCTTAAAAACGATTATGCTTTAGACAGAAAAAGTAAAAAGTGGTATTTAAGAATTTTTTTTCACCTAATGGATGCGGCAATAACAAACACATTTATAATACATAAAGAAACTGGGGATGAAAAAATGATTCACAAAGAATTTCGTCGCAAACTTTATCAGGGGCTCTTGTCTCAGAAGATAATTGAAACATCATTGCCAAAAAAACGGAAAGCTGTGGAAATCAGCAAACATAAACCAACAGTGACGAAAGAAGTTAGGTTACAAGCACTCGGACATATTCCAAGGAAAGGGACGTCAAGGCGATGTGCAAAATGTAGTACAAAAAAGAATCCAGTAAGAACAATGTGGGAACGTACTACATGTAATGTACCTCTTTGCTTAAAAGGGGATAAAAATTGTTTTGAAATGTTTCATTCGATAAATTAGCACAATAAGTTAATTATTTGCACTGTTTTTTTATTTTTTAATTTGCATATTTTTTCTATTTTTGATGTATTTCTGTTACATAAATTTTTATACATATTCATTCAATACAAGATTATTACTTAGTTTTGATGTGCGGTGGTTAGTATACAGACCACCGCAAAACTTTAATTTTTTTAAGCAAAAATGTGATTAATAATGATTTTGTAAGTTTTATGACGCATTTTGTTATATGTCAATAAACATACAAGATAAAAACAACAGAAAAAAAATTTGAATATTTTGTGCCCATTGGGAGTACCAAAAGTCTGTGAAGGTTTGCCCCTTAAAGAGTTAACAGATAATTTACTAATGTACAACGACATCTAATGTATACGTGGTAGAATTAAAATTTAAAGTTTTAAACATTTAAGTAAAGGAAAAAATTAGAAAAAAAAAACCTGCAAGAAAACAATAAAAATAAATTATAATTAGAACACTTAAGTAAAGAGGGAATAAATAGAAAAATAATTCTTAAACGAGTAATCTATGTTTATGCGGTGTTTGTATTTAGCGTACGATGAGACTCGACATGTCGTAATCGCCTATTTAATTAATGCGCTGTCGTGCATTATACACAATTACGGTAAAAAATTTACTAGATAATTTGTTTATATAAGTAAGTGTATATAAAAGGTTAAGCTGCGAATGCATATCACGTAATTTAGTACATCTATGGGCGTTTAATACTGCAGCGGTGGTTTTGTAACAGCTGTGTAATCTTTTATGAGTACTGTTGGAAATTGAAAACCAAACAGGACAGGCGTAAGTTAATCGAGGTAGAGATGTGTATAATAACTTTTTGTTTGAAATAGATAAAGAAAAATGACGATTAAAAATCGGCGAGAGTATTGAGCGCGTTGTCAATGCAGTTAGTAATATTGTCATTGAACGATAAGAATCTAATATGATTCTCTTAAGTATCGAACTTGCGTCGACCACTGAATACATTTACCATCGATTGTAACCTCAGGTAACGTTAGTGGGCGTCGTCTTGAAAAAAGTATCGCCTACGTTTTTTCTGTGCTTATTTTCAGTCTCCAACGTTTGTAGCATTTAAAGACAGAGTTAGCAGCTTCTTGCAATCTGTTAAGTATAGTGTCTGGTCTATGAGACGCGCAATATAGGGCGAGGTCGTCGCATAAAAGGCGATATTAATATGAGGTAGTTTAAGGATATCGTTTATTAAAATTAAAAATAAAAAAGGTCCTAGCACATTGCCCTGTGGAACCCCTGAGCAGTAAGATCTGATACCGGATTTATGGTTAAGATGGGAGAGGTAAAAATTTCTATTGGTTAAATTTATTAAATTTATTAACGATAAGGGAAATTTAAGTAGTTTATATATATATATATATATATATATATATAATTCCGACGAGCCAAGCTGAATCAAATGCTTTTCAATGTCAATCAATAATAAACCGATATGTTTATTAAAATTAAAGTTATCGGTTATGTAATCCGCTATATGGTGGAATGGTTGGATCTAAACTCGAATTGACCCTGAATAATAATATTATTTGTTGTAGAGAAAGTTTGCAATCGATGTAATTATAACCTTTTCAACTATTTTACAGAGAGTACACAGCAAACTAATTGGTCGAATGTTATTGATGTTTGTAACGTCACGAACAGATTTGGGTATAACTATGATTTTAGTCCAAGGTGTGGGGAAATAAGTAGTTTTGGCAAGGTATACAATTGCCTTACGAGGGAGCTGCTTAATTAAAATTGCAGAAAGCTGATCATCACCATAGGATGCTTTATTTCCCAAAGATTTTATATATTTAGTAATTTCAAATGGTGACGCAAGTAATATCTGTACGCGGAATTAAATTATTATAACGACTACCAACAACGGCAACATGTGAAGCCAGTAATTCTAATTTGTCACGTAGTTTATGTACCTGTTCATTCGTTAGTGGATCGGTAATTGGTGGTAGTAATTGGTTTGGTTTTGTTAAATATTTGTTCTTCGCTTTCCATAAAGTATTATTAGTCGGAGAAGTAAAAATAAATATTAACGTTCGACATACGTAAATCTTTTTTTAGCATAATCTGGAATGATGTGCTACAAAACGTTTACGGTTAAATATTGTTTTTTTTTTTCTTTCTTCTTTAACGTATTCAATTTATATCGTCGGATGTTTTTATTTATTTTCATTTTATTCGCTATTGCGTCATTGTTTACGTATAAATTTTACATTGCCGATTGTTGATTGTGATCATGGAAGCGGACGCTGAGCTAAATACAGCTATGCACACCGTCACAGGACAATCAAATCAACATCGATTGCCCTACGTCAAATATTATCCGGCGTAACCCCGCCACATATTAGAACGGAAGAAACAACAATGAATGCGGAAAATACGACAAAAAAAAAACAATCTACGTCAATCCTTCAAAATTTCAATATACTTCAACGACTAAAATCAAGCAAGCTGCCACATATAACAGGTTTTAGTCGAATAGATGCGTGCAAAAAGACGTCGGATAAACCGATTGTCCATCCTAGATGCGGATAATTTGGTTCTTAGAAAAATGAAGCGCATTCCAGCGATTCGAATAAGAACTGGCCGTGAAAGAACGAGTTAAATGCGTTAAAAATTTGGAGCCTATTTAATACCCAGCAATGCGATTTTTCGGACACCTTACAGTAACGAAGAGTGTCTTTTGAGGTCGCTGCAAGAAGGCTAGATAGCGCCAGATGGTCTTAAGCCATAATTCTAGGGAATGGCTTCAGCAAGATGCATTCACATGTCCGAAGATGTACGTAAAAGTAAATAATATGCCATCAGAAAGAACGCACTTCAACGAATGTCGTTATCTATTATCTTTGTTTACAGTTGAAAAAGACGTCGGATTACTAACGTTACTACTACTAGCGCCAATAATAATACACGGTAACTATGCGTACTATTATTTCGTCTTTTGAGGCGAGAAACGTCTTAATTATATTATAAATAAGCTACTTTCTTCTACGTAAATAACAAAATTTTACACAAAAGTCTCTTAAGTTCAAACGTACCGCACGAACACTAATTCTTTCAGTTTCCCATTCCGACGATTTATACAAACATACATACACGCATAAACTTATTTATGTATGTATATATGTGTATATATATATATATATATATATATATATATATATATATATATCAGTTTATGGTTATACGTTGTACGCATCCTTTTTTTAACTTCATTTGAAAACACGAACTAACATTTCACCGGCCGTAACCCGTTAATGTAATGTTAATTTTATCATACAACGTCGCCTAGTAAATCTAGTCTTCTTTCTTGTTTTATAAATTAATTACTGTTGTTTAGTTAATGGCATCTGTCAGTTGTTACGACGCGATCTCCAGGGCCAATTGATGAATTTTGATCAAAGAACCTAAGAATGTGTTGTGTGAGTATACTACAAAGTGTCGAAATGAATTTATTTACGCTAAAAGTACGTTGCATCAAAGAAAAGTTTCTCGAAACGCTGTTTGATTTATTTATTATAGAACGAGATGATAATGATAATAATAATAGTAACGACAATAATAATATTATAATAATCGAATTAAATTGATAGCGATAATAATGATGTAAAGGGTAAAGTAAAGAAATAGCAACTTTTTGAATGTTGGCCGGGGATGTTTAAACGATTCTCTTCGGTTAAACAACAACAACAACAACAAAAACATCATTTTGATTAAATTATTAACGAAAGGAAATTATGTAACGCTAGACGTATTATTCGATAATTTGATTTAGCCCGTAATACAACAAAATAAAACCAGCGACTATATACCTCTTTTTCTTCATTCGCCATCTCCATTACGTCAACTTGACTACAATTTCTTTCGACAGAGCAGTTCGGAGCAATAGCCGAACAGCCAAACTCTAGCCCCATCCGTGAATTTTGTAGACGGCCCCCTGATCTCTTGCCGGCGATTTCACCTTCTATAATAATCCGCGATATTTCATACTCGTCATTTAAATTACACCAATAGATTCTCTACATTTTGTAGTATGTTTACATCAGAGGCTTTTGCCATTCTCAAAGTCCTTCAGCGTATCAGATCTTAGTGTTCTTAAAGCTCTGAAGAAACCTAGGTTACCCTATCATAGGGACTACATTCTGTTATCTATAGTAGAAAATTTAGTTTATACAATAACCATGCCCTGGTATCTTTCGTTTGGAGCCCATGAGGGTATTCAGGGTAATGAAGTATGCGATCGGGCTGCAAAATATGGGGCATTGGAGGGCATTCTCATTCGGAGGGTTCCCTCCTCCTCCTGTTTAGTAGAATCCGTTCGAGCAGACCTTCTTCGTCGATGGAATATGTTTTGTAAAAGACGGTTTAACTTTTATAGATCCATCCAACCTAACCTCCCTTCCACATCCGAGCCATTTGTACTCTATCAATCTCACTCCTTCTGTATACTGCCTTGTGCATACGGGAAATATAGCCGACGCTAATCATGTGATTTTTGCTTGTGATTTGTATACTAGAGATACCTTTATCAAGGAAATGTTACAAATTACTTTTCGGTTCCCTACTTATTCGCCTTGAATAACAATGATATCCTCACGGCTCTGCCCACCTACGTCTTTATATATAAAATTACTCTTCAAGTCGTTTTTTGCTCTTTTTTTCTTCTCTTTTTGAATATTTTTATTTTATTTTTTTTTTGAATTTTTGAACAGCGCACACAATGGGTAATTTTGGTTACTTAAACCCGATTATTGTAAAAAACAAAATAAAATAAATTTCATACTCGATCCTCTCAGAATGTGTCCTAACTATCGCAGCTTCCTTTCTTGAATAGGGATTAATAATTCGGGATGCTTTTTATTCGCTTTTTAAGAACTTCTTTATTGCTGACTTTTGATATCCGAGGAATTTTGTAATATCCGTCTATACGGGTACATTTCAAAAACTTCGATGCGCTTTCAGCGTTCAGCTTTCGCAGTCATCTAGCAAAAACTGAAAAGACATATCATTTTGCTATTCTTAATCGTAGGTCTAAATTAAGTTCTTTTCTAGCGAGCACGTTCTTAATTTTTTCTATCGTTTCTCTTGACTGTTGCTATTCGCGATCGTACTTCATTTTTCGATTTACATTTATCGTCAAGGTTGGTGCCCAAGTATTTGAATAACTTGCCCAAGCTCTGTGTCGTTATATCGATCATCATCTCGGTTTCTTCGAAAACACTATCACCTTTGTTTTAAGTTTGTCGATCGTAAGTTCGAAAGCTTAGCAAGTTTATCTACCATTTTCTGTAACTCGTCCCGGCTATTTATAATAAAACCGTCGTCTGCGTACCGTACGTTTACAACCGTTTACTTAGATTTTACCGTCATTTTCATCAAAGGCTTCCTTAAAGATTGACTCCATGTATAAATTAAACAGCAAAGTGACTATAAATGTTGAATATATTAAAGTGTAGATAAATTATAAACTAAACAAAATATAACGCAATTTAATCAGGCAATAAGAAACTTTCAGTGATTATTATAGTTTGTTTGGTTTATAAAAAAGTGACTATATATTACGTTATCTAAATTTGAATAAAAATACCGCTACAGGAAAATTTGGAACAACGAAAACGAAGAGAAAAACTACGATCAGAATTATTATTCTGCTGATTTACTTGAAATTTTAAATACAACATTATTATTATTATTATTATTATACACATGGGGGGAGTGCGGCTAAGTGTCACATTGCACCATTAGAAGTTCTACAAAATGCGGTATTCAAAATAATTCATATGAGTAAATAAGCAAATAAAAACCTGCGGCTAGAAAATAAACACGTTTTCTAATTATAATACATGATAGTAAAGAAACTTAAGTCTAAGCAACAAAAATATATTGTTTAGGTTGTAAGTTCTTAAATAAATTATATATATAAAAATTGGATGACACGGGTGTCGAAGGTGCTTACTAAGTAAAGGGGTTAAATTATAATTAAAAAATTAAAATTAATTACTACATAATGTTATGTTTAAGCCGCCTGTGTTTATATTTGTAATACATGAAACGAAGTTGCTTAGAATCGTAATTGGCAATCGAAGAGACGAGTACGTTGTTTCGGTGAGAGCATTTAATAAAAAAAAGTCAGTCGATAGGTTTAGAACAAAATATGTAATATAGGGCAGGTCAGTAGCTTCGTGCATACTGTCGATTCTGGCATAGCGAGGTGCATTGAGAATACATCTGAGGCATCTGTTTTGAATGACTTGTAACTTGTTAAAGGAGGTTTTTGATATAGAGCTCCAGGTGGATTAGTGGCTTGTAGAGGATTATCTTGTTGTTAATGTTGAGAAAGGACTTGTGATTAAGAATCTGGTACCAGGAACAGAAGGCATTGTTTGTCTTGATTGTGATATTATTTATGTGTTTAGTGAAAGTAAGTCTATTGTCAAGGATTACACCAAGATAACGAACCTTTGAGCACCTAAAGTGTTTCCCTGTACCATCAGATTATCAGGTAGAGCAGGTCTCCCGCGGGAGAAGAAAATAGCTTCGGTTTTGTTCGGGTTTATGCTAATTTGCCATTTATTGTAGTATTTAAGTACCCGCGATATCCCATACTGAAGTCTATTACGAATTGTGCTAGGTCTATGGGAGCTGCAGAATATCGCAGAGTCGTCTGCAAATAGTCCCACTTGCGTGTTGGGTGGGTTTGGAAAATCATAAAGATACAGGGACACCCGCGGAGTAAGATTTGTGAGATGAGACAGCGCTACCTACAGATGCATAAAAAGATCTATTGCCTAAGTAACTATTGATTAAGTGAATTAAGCATGTTGGAAAGTTAAATTTTATCATTTTATAAAAAATACCCGCGTGCCAAGTTGTATCGAATGCTTTAGCAACGTCAAAAAGTACCATGCCGGTATGCTTATTTAAGTTGAAGTTATGGGTAATGGAGTCGGTTATTCCGCATATTTGTTGGGTTGTAGAGTGATGAGAGCGAAAGCCGAATTGAAAGTTTGGAAATATGTTATCGTTGTCGACATGGGATAATAATCTAACATAAATCACCTTTTCGTCAACTTTACTTAGGTTGCTCAGTAGACTAATGGACGGATGTTGTAATCCTGCGAAGGATCCTTACTGTGCTTTGGCAAGGCGATGATATGGGCAAGTTTCCAGCTTTGCGGAAAGTATCACAGTTTAAAGATACCGTTCATTATGTCTGATAATACAACAATGGCGGAATGAGGGAGTTTCTTGATTATAAGTAATGATATATTATCAGGGCCTACCGAGTATTTTAATTTCGTTTTTTTGATGATATTGGATATTTCTAGAGGACAAATGACGGTAACACAATATTGGGTAGTGTTAGTTATATGTAGATACGTCTTAGTACTGCGTAGATACCTCTGAACTTCAGACTTTTTTTGTGCTGAAAGCTGAAGGCTAATTGTAAGCTCTGTCCGTGAATTTTGAAGTAGTGAGCAGCCAGGACCTCTGCTTTTTCTATGTCATTGTAAACATAGTCACTTGAGGACAGGTTGTTGAGGGGCGGAAGAGGACTTACTACGGTGGGTAAGGTTTTTAGTTGCCTTCCAAAGACTATTATCCTTGGGGCTCAGCGTAGTGAGGAATTTGTTGTACTTTTCGTTTTCGTGGTTTTTGAGGCAGAGACGAAGAGTTTTGGTCAAAAGAGTCAATTTAAAAAAGAGGCGACTGGTCGGTCATAATGCTTGGTGCACAATCGTCTGATGTAATTTTTGAATCTGATGAGTGCAAGTAGGTAAGACGGCAAATTAGATGTAGATGAACAAACAATGGTCTTTTTAGGGATATGTCGTTCAATCGATGTCAGAATTAGTTCAACAAGGTCACTTATGGTTTTTTCAATGTCAGTGGGACCAAAAATGTCAGTGTGAACAATGTTGTTGTTAATGTGTTCTTTAAATTGAAGCCAGTTTGTATTTTTGTAATCTAAAACTTTTTTTTCTAAGAGGAATTTAGTGGTAAAAATAGTAATGAGTATGGGATTATGATCGGTTGAGATATCGTTAAGAGAAATTAGGTCTGATATGTTTAGGTTTTTTACAAGTGCTAAGTCTAAGATGCTGTTTCTGCATCCTGAACGATTGGCAAAATATGTAGGCTCAGAGGGAGCCACTATGCGAAGAAGACCATTTAATGATAATTGGTTAAGTATAGTGCCAGCAGAATTATCATTTAAAGCAATTCCAACGTCTGCTTTTGACATTGAAGTCTCCAACTAAAATTACCTTCTGATTGACCATCATTAACTGCCTAATGTCATTGGCAAAGTTACGCATACGTATAGGCGGTTTATATATAGAAAATATAGAAATGGAATTACGACTATGATGATTATTATGATTATTAGTAGCACGAGTGTCACTAGTAACACAATAGTTGCTGTTGGTAATGATATTGACACCAATAGCTTGGACACAGCTTAAGTGAGGTAGTGGAAGTAGTTCTACTTGGAAGTGTTTTTTTATGCGAAGAGCAACACCACACCCTCTACGACTTACATCAACTCTAAATATATTGTAACCCGGAAACTGGATATTGTGTTTGCTGTTCAGCTTGGTTTCAGATAGCGCTGCAACATCAATACGGTTGATGCAGATAAAATGATAGAGCTCGTCATACTTCTCGATTAAAGAGTTACAATTCCAATTAGCTAGTTTAATTCCTGGGGTGGACGACAACTAGTACGTATTAATAATAGTTTCAATTATTGCCTGTAGCATACTTAAAACATCCTTATTTTTAAGTGATTCAAGATTATTAAATATAGCTTTAATTACATTAAAAATACGACTTAAGTTAAATTCGCGTAGCAAGCCCAGAATACTTGCAAGAGAAAATTCACTGTTTGTGCTAGGATCAGGGGTTACAATACGGGGAGAACGAAGTGCTGAAGCATAAGATCATTGTTCATTATTTGGAACATTTACAACCAGGTTGGGAACAGAAGAATTATTAGAAGAGAAGCCAAAACTTGATTGTTTTGTTACTGAGGTATGAAGTAGAGTGTTGGATCTAATTGTTTTAGCATTAACGATTTTTTGAGTGACGGTACACTGGTCGAAGTTAGCAGGATGGTCTCCGTTACAGTTGGCGCATTTAAATATTTTTTCGGGACAAGAAGCGGAAGTACTTGCTACATTTAAGACAACGTTCTGGGAGATTACAGTTTTGAGACACGTGTCCGATGCGCTGACAACGAAAACTTTGAAGTAGTGAGCTACGCCTTTCGTATTTTTCCCATGTAATGACACAGGAGAAAAAGGTACCTATGTGATATGACGCAATTGTGTACTGGGTGGAAATAAAACTGAATAAACGGGAAGAGGAATGGAATCTGAATCTGAGCATTTTTTATAAAATTGAGAGACAGAGGAAATATCGATGAAGGGTTTGGGCTCGTTTTCTACCTCGGAAGCAGTAAACGATGAGTGTAATCATCCGGACAGGCTTGCGGTTAAAAGGAACATGCGTGAAAAACGGGATATTAGCATTTTTCAGGTTTGCGGTAATGAGATCGAAATCGTCATACGTACTAGCAAACAATGAAGTTTTATGACGATTATAATTTCTAATCTTAAAAGTTGATTTGAAGTATTGCTTAAGACTAGTAATTAAATTTTTAATATTAACCTTGTTGTCCGTGTTGATGATGGTGATTGGAGGAAGATTTTCTGTGTGAATACGAAGAATAGAGCTGTCGTTTTCGTCATCTGGTTGAAGGTGTGTAAAACGGTTATGATTTAGCGTTGTAGCGTGGATAACGTCCCTTTTTTGTTTCCTCGGCGTACTTTTGCCGTTGTGTGATGTAGAATTAAGCCATTGCGCAGTAGTAGTAGTTGCACAATCGTGATTATCGGATGAGTCGGACGTAATATCGTCTTTTTTCCGACGAATAGAGTGAGCACTGGATGACTGCGACACGCGTAGTACCCTTTCCTTGGGGTGTCGGGGGGAGGGAAATTCCATTCGAGACATGGTATCGAACGATATGAATTATGTAGTTACACAAACAAGATAAAACTAACTTATATTAACAAAAATTAAACACAGGATATGAGGATCCAAACAACCGTATGTATAAACGACATAATGCGCGATGCAAATTCATTACTGACAATTCAACAGTTGTACGAAGTTCACCTTCTAAATTTTTTATGTGTAAATCGGGAACGTTTTAATATAATAATCTTAGGGGGAAATCGAGATTTGCAAACGAAGAAAGAGCGTTTGTACTCTTGTTTAAAAAGCACCACACGAGGATGCAGGCTGTATATGCGGGAACCGTATTATATAACAAGTTACCGAATGTAGTAAAACATGATCTTATAAATCGAAGGTGGCGACGGAAGTACTTGTCGAAGTACTTTCTGAATAAGTAAGCGTGTAAACATGATTTTGAAGATATGTATGCATGTGTTGGAAATGTTGGCACTCGATGCGTCCTACTTTTACGGGTACCTAGTATGTGTATGTATGTTTAGCGAGCCTGTATATACAGGTGATTATGTATTTGTTTCAATGTGGGTGCGTATATGCAAAAAGACGAAAGAGATCAGTGTATTGCGGGCATATGAGTGGGAGTGAATCTATACGTTTAGGCGCGATTAAATTATAGATAAGTATTTAAATATAATACAGTAGTAAGTATGTGTATACATGCTTAAGTATATATGTCTATTTATTTATAAGTTTACATTTGCAATCTATTTATTGATCGGGTATCGATATCAATATTGATGGTGGAAGATTTTAATTTATTTCGTTTAAGTTTGTTGTAAGTATAAGATCGTTTGTATATAGATTAGTATAGACCTCTGTTCGCGCAACCTATGCGTATTAGCGGAAATTAAGCGTGGTAAGATTTTTTGTTTTATTTCATGTGTAGTAACAAACATGTTTGATTTGATTTGATTTTGTTGGCTTCTGTACACATTACGAGACATGTTATTACATTTGTAATATTAAATAATCGACTATAATTAAGTGTCCATCATCGCCAGTCTGCGCTGTTCCCTTATAGTATATATATAACCGTAAGATGAAATCTGCGATTAAATATAAGGGAATAATTTTCTGTTATAAACGGAAGATATCTTCGTATGGTCTCGTTTCTGTTGAAGCTAAACACATATGTTCGTTTCCTCCAATTTTTCGATCTTTTTCACTGATGCATCGGTCCTTAATGCTTTCGTTGCGTGTTCAGTAATAAAAGGTGACTCATGTATAACACGACGTACTCTACCCGAGACATTCTCAATTCTGTCCGCTGAGCTCTAGGTAATATAGTTAGCAATCCGGTACATTACAGATCAGGAGAATATTAACCAAGCACTGATTTGCTCACATCTAAAACCTATCTCCGATTGTCACCAATGATAAACAACATCCTATTGCTAAGGAAATAGTCGAGCTTCAGTAATACCGCCAAATAACGTTCCTCTGCATTCCCGGTCTCTCAGGAATTCCGAATTCGAATAGCTTTATTGCGCATTATCGACGGTACGATGAACAATCCGTGGTAACTATTCACTTTAAGCGTGGTCAAAAAACAAATGGCTGGGATTTCGTTATAAATTTTAGACGTGTAGTGTGGAATTTTGCCACTGTTTACGTGCTTTCCTTTTGACTCTAATAGCATATCGCATAGCGGAGGGGTAGTTTCGATTACGGCACGCTACCTCGTATTGAGCGAATGACGCGAGACGGCGATTATACCACGTGATATTATGTACTATCTCTTATTTGTATAAATTGAAATATCGCTATGTCCGGAAATAAATGTAAATTCTCAAGATGAATAAGGTGCAATACATTATACAAGGGCATTCGAAGAACACGTGATCAGGATTGCAAATTGCACGATCAGCATGTAGAGGGCAGTATGGAGTTTCTATAAGACAGGCGGTCCGGCAAATAAGTAATATGCCCGAACCGCAATCTGCTGATAAGTACAATTCCTTTCCGCTTAATACTTTTAAAGTAGTAGAACCATGAAAATCCAGGAAGAGACGGTCGCAATTGATAGTACCTAGTAAAAGGCGACTACCTTAATACACTCCATATGTGTATCTTATGTTCCGACTGTATAAAATTTATCACATAAAGTGGGTAGTAACTGAGAATACCGCACCGCTAGAAGACCCACCTTTAGTTAATGAATCTACAATTTTCCTCGATATCCAGGGTACCCGTAAGAAAGACACAAATATACTCAAGTTTTCCAGATGATTAAGTTTCAACATGATGAATGAAATAAATGAGTCTGACGCCTTCTCTTTGTTTTCAATAGCCTTCAGAATGCTTTGTGAGTCGGTGATAAATGATGAAATAATAAAACTTTGTACCGCGGGGAGCAGGGAGGACTTGAAAACGTTTTTTCCGAAAAGACACTTATTTAATGGACTCACGATTTCGTGCAAATTTAACAAAGGTAAGGAACGCATTTTTGTACTAAACTCGACGTGGCGATGACTCAAACGTTTTCGTTCTCAAATCTACATCGCACGTACATCTTTTGTGCAGCGAGGATCTGAACGAAATAGCATGCGCAAGAGAAAGAATAAGAACACTCGAAAACTATTATTTCATAGTACAAGTTTGTACGTATGTACGTAAACTTAATATGCACGTAAATGAGTACAGCATGCGAAAAACGGCGGAGGAGCCCGACTACACTGCGAAAATAGGCCTGCCTATGTGCCTATTTGTAAAAAATTCACAACTCCAGATTAATGCTTCGTAACATTGGACAGTCAACAGCGTCCAATACCTACAAGTCGTAGAATATTAAATGCTTTCCTACATAGCCAACATCGTCCGATTATTATAGAAATTGGCTTCCAGCTGAACCCAATAATTTCAAAGCCGCTACCACGATGGAATTTTAACAAAACTAACTGGGAAGCTTTCACAAACTCTTTCGAAGGTCATATACGCTTTATTACCCCTTGCCAATAAACTATGAGCGTTTCTGCGATTTAGTAATTGAAACGGCTAAAAAACATATCCCACATGGATTTCGGAAAGTCTACATTCCAAGATGGAATACAACTTACGACCATCTGTATAACGCATATAGAATGTCAGGCGATGCGAATGTTGCTAATAATTTGGCGTCATGGTCTACTGTGGAAGTTCATACAAGTGTTCCCATGTTGAACACTTTGCGCAGTAGTAAACGAAATGCTATCAAATCGTTCGTTCACAGTTCTGCTCGCCGACAAAGAAGCCAAACGGCGTCGACTTAATAACGGCCTCCCACAAGGATCAGTGTTAGTCCCCCTTTTATTTAATCGATATATATACATGACATTCTGCAAACTACTGCGAATAAGTCAGCGCAAAGCAGAGACATGTCTATCATAGAGGAAGAACTGGAAAAAGATCTTAGAAATCTTTCACAATACTTCAGACGTTGGTGGCTTCAACTAAATAAGTCTAAAACAGTTACGTCTTGTTTCCACCTAACGTCTCAACTTGCTAACGCAGAACTTAACATCCGATGCAATAATGAAATACTGAAATATGTGCCTTGCCCCAAGTATCCTGGCATAACGCTGGATAGGCAATTGACGTTCCGTAAGCATATTGAAAATACGGTAGCGAAAGTTAAATCTAGAAATAACATTATTCAGAAGCTGACTGGTTCATCATGGTGTGCCTCAGCTTCTATACAGTTCACGTTTAACTCCACTGCAGAATACGGGGCTCGGATATGGTTGAATAGTTGTCACATCAAAAGACTGGACACACTACTCAACATAACAATGAGACTCATCACGCGGGTACAGTAAAATCAACACCTACACTTCGCTCCTGATACTTAGCAATATTATGCCTCCAAATCTCTGCAGGAAAACTGCAGCCTTACGAGAATAGTCAAAATATGAAGCAAATCAGTGTCTCCCAATAAATGGATACATGGTAAAATCAAAGCTGCTGAAGTCAAGAAAACTAGCATGTATAACAGTCGACAAGCTTATTACAGAGAACTTTGACGGTAAAAATACATAGCGTCAACAATGGAACACATTGAACCCAGATAAATAGGCGCTTATTACATGTCCGACCGCTGCGGTGAAAGGCTACGACTTACCCCGCAAAGAATGTTTACAACTGAATCGAATTCGTACTGGACAAGGACGTTGCAACGATCTGCTAACGCGGTGGAACGTAAAAAATGACGCTGCTTAACATGAAACCATCGGTCACATTGTTCGCAGTTGTCCAGGCAGAGCTTTTGACGGGACACTTCATGAGATCCATAAAGTGTCAACGGCAAAATTAATTTGGCTACAAAACTTAAATATTATACTATAGTGTCTTCCTGCATCATACCATACGATAAGAAGAAGAAGAAGCCTTTGGCTCGCTCGCTCGTTTTACGGGTTATCTCCCCGTATACAACGCGCTAATAGAAGTTTTAATTGAAAAATAAAATAAAAAAAAAGAACAAAGAAACAAATTAACTTAATTCAGTTGAACGAACACGAACGAATGATAAAATTAAATTAACGGCGTTAGAAAAGTTCGCACAACTGCAAACGTTACAAAGGAAATTATTCGAAATAAGAAAGGAAAAGATTTGTGGGATGTCCGGATAAAATTACTAACAAATATTAACCGGAGAAGTAAATTATATATTAGAAGGGACAACGGATTAATTGACAGAAGACTAACGCGACGCACGGAAATTGCAAGTTGTTAGCCGAATTAACGCAAAAGAAAAGGATTCACGAAGGTATAATTCGATAATACGGTGAGACTTAACCAAAGAAACAATATATATATATAATATATATATATATGTGTGTGTATATGTATGGTGTGTATCCGTTGTAGTAAAAGTTCATTATATCGAAATTATGTACCCGCGACCAACTCCGTGTGAAGTTTTGAAGTTTTTTTGTTGGTGTCGCAGCAAACCGCGTAGGTACGACATACTGTAATTCACATACATCGAGACATGCCGAATAAGTTTTCACATGATAATGTTCGGTATTTAGCCTTATTTTAAATGTAAAAAAAAAATCAAGGTTCATTTAAGTAACGTTCGCACGACATTGTATACTGCACGTTTTTTTGCAGATAAATAAAACCGAATAAACAACGGCGTGTCTGTATTGAACTATTCACACGCCGCTTACCCTCCAAAAAAAAACCACAAAAAAACTATACAGTTTTATACGTTTATTGAATACTCAAAACGGACTTGTCGAACAAGCCGAACTAACTCCGACGTGGCATAATATTTTTTTTTTTTTTTTTTTTATACACCACTCCGTTCTGACGACCACTGTTGGTGTCGATAACATATGACGTTTCTATATTGTCTATCTCCAATAGGACAAACAACATCGATGATAGAAGTACAATATAGTTGGTATACATCAATGACCATTATTAACTAGCGCCAACAAGTGACATTGATTGTTTTTATCAGTTATGTGCTTACTTAACAGCTAAAGCACGCTGAGGTAACTTTAACATGGTTTTAAGTAAAGCATAAAATGTCTGTCGACTGCTTTTTCTTAAGTCTTCTTGCTGGACATCCTGGAAGCCCTGATGGATATCGGCTATGTAAACATTTTTTTGTATCGTTAAAAAATCGTATATAACGATGTTTATAAGTGGCTGTAGCTTATAGATTCTTTCCATGATCCGTTGCCTTACGTTCGTTACATGGGGTCTCCATGTAAGTCGACGATCAAGTACTAATCCTAAGTATTTCACCGAATTTGATGCAGGAATTAGTTCGTTTCCATAACTCATTTGTGGACAGTTACCGATATTTAAAGTAAATGTAACTTGGTGGCTTTTACTTTCATTAATATTTTCCATTTAACAGCCCAAACGTTAATTCGATTGAGATGTTCCTGCACCATTATTGAAGCGTATATTGGATTTTCGTGAGCTGCTAATAAGCAGATATCATCAGCAAAAGTGGCCATAACTGTGGTATTTAGCACCGGAATATCACCCGTATATAGCGAAAACAAAACTGGGCCAAGTATACTCCCTTGAGGAACAGACGCTCGGATCAGGTACTGTTCAGAGGCCGCTGAATCTATTGATAACTTGAAAATATCTGCTCAATAAATATGATTCTAGGAGTTTATATATATATATATCATTTGGCATAGTTGATTTTAATTTGTACAACACAGGTCTTTATGCCACACACGATCAAATGCTTGTTCAACATCGAGAAATACGGCATTACAATACTGATGCCTCTCAAATGCGGAACAGATGCGATCAGTTATTCGATGAACCTGGTGGATAGTCGAGTGAGTAGTTCGAAAACCAAACTGATGATCTGGGATTAGATTATTTATGGTTATTACCTTCTGTATTCTGTCATGTAGTATCACTTCAAATATTTTACCAAATATACTTAATATGTTAATTTCTGCGGAATCTTTTGAGGTTTTGAAATCAGTGGAATGATTGAGTCTTTACACATTTGTGGAAAGTAGCCGGGTTCTAAGCATTACATTAAAAATATATGTTAGATATAGTGCCGATTTTTTTTCATGATTTCAGCTGTTATTTGATCCTTGTGCTTTTTTTAGTTGTAACTTTTTAATTTTTGTTTGTACCTCACGTGGCGATACATGTCTCGTCGGTAATGTTAATTGAATTGGGCTTTGTAAATACTGTTCTACTTTGTTTTCATGTTTGGTATTCATTAAATCGGTATACGGTTGGAAAATATTCTACAAATGCAATTCGAAGATATCAGCCTTATCCTTATCTGTCATTGCCCATTCTCCATTTTTTTTTTTTTTTTTAATGGAGTATTGTTTAGGTTTCTCTTTTAAGTATGACTTAGTAGCCTTCCATACAGTCATGTCCTCCGGATTTAATGAGGTAAAGAATTGAGCGTATCTTTCAGATTTGTATTGGCTCATTTTCACTTTTAACAAGTTATGATAATTGTTGAAAGATCGTTTCAAGGAAGGTGTTTACACGTTTTTTTTTTTTTTTTCTCCAATAGTAACCGAACATATAAACCTGTCTCTAGTGTTGATATAAAGGTACGTGCGTAGTATTAGAAAAATAAATGAATTTTCGGTAGATAATGATTTATCAATTCCATTGGTGGAACGAAGACCGGTTAAGCTTTCGGAAATGAAATTTTGTTAGCTGTGATGCCTGAGAAGACATTGGCCGTGTCATTAGCAAAATATTGTGCCGTATCTGAGCTTGATTTTAACCAATTGCCTTCTTTCGTTATAATCGGAGAAATTATATTATGATTTTTTAAGATCATTTTTGTGGTGCGCCAGATGGAATTATCTGCAGTATTTAAAATGCGAAACTCTTGTTGAAATGAGTGTTGTTTTTATTGACTCATTGCTCGTTTCAAAAGGTTTCTTGAGCGATTGTAAATTGTTTCGTATATAGGGTATTTATATATTTGCCAACGATTTCTTGCTCGTCGCATATCTCAGATTACCTGATTTTTACTGATAGGTATTGAGTGTTTATTTTGTGTGTATAAGCTGGGTTGTTTGTTGTCGGCACATATTTTTATGGTGTTCGTTATGTTTTCTATTTGCGTATCTATATCTGTTCTTGTTTTAATTTTTACATTTAGATTAGTATGGATTAGTTTATTTAAAGAATTCTCAATCGGTTGATTTGTTAATTGATGGAGCATTAAGATTATTTTTTTTTTTTGAATTGTATCTAGTGATAGTAGTACTGGATAGTGATCGAAAGAAAGTTCAGATATGAGTGTTTTGCACTCTTCGATTGTGTGTTTGATTCTCTGAGTAACATAAAAGTCCAATAAATTTGGAGTACGATTTTAGTGTGTAGGCCAGTAGGTTGGTTGGTTTGGAGCTATAAATTGTAATCGTCGCTTTTGGATTATGTTATTTAGATATTTTTCTCTACTATTTGGTGTGTGCGAACCCCATTTAGACTGTTTGGCGTTATAGTCTCCTCGACACACAAATGTGTTTCCGAACTGTTTAAAATGATTACCAATTTCGTTATCATTAATTTTACCGCCTGGCAAACAATACGTTGATGAAAGAGTGATGTTAAGAGAGTGACTATGAATCGTTATAGCGATAACTCTTATTATATTTGAGGATGATTTATATGGAACAGTATGCTGTAAGTTGTTTTTAACGAGTATAGCTGCTCCAGCATGTGCCGTGCCATCAGGATGACTAACTTAAGCCTAATTATTGTAAATAAATAAATTATACATTTTATATCCGTCAATAGAAAATTCCTTACGATCAGTTAGATGAGACTGATCATTACTACATCGATTCTTTTTTTTGATTGGGTAACATTTGTAATTCTATTTGCTTATTTCGTAGCCCACTGGCATTCCATAGTAATATTACTAGCGATGATTGAGTAGCTTTTCGGATAATCATTTTTGCATGTTAGCCAGCATGAGGTCTACTACTCTAGTGAGTAATGATATAAGTGGGTTGATTGATTTGAAATCGTTTAAAAAAATAATTAAGAATTTGTGTTACACTGTTTTGTTGGTTTTGCTCAATGACGGATGGCCTTGTTAAATTCTTTAACTCTTCCTGCGTAATTTAATGAATTGTTGTATTGTTCGTTTATATTTTTAGCTGAAGAATAAATCGCATCGTTACTACTGTGGTTACTTGTAGTTAGAGTTGGAAAGTGATATTCGTCATTTAGACTAATTCTAGTTTGTTTATTTTGGTATTTAGTTATATTTCTTGGTTTTAGTTCTTTCTGTATTTTGTGATGTTTGAAGTAGATCGACATAGAAAAGCGGTACAGGTGCCTTAGTTTTTTGGTGAAGAATATTGGTTACGTTTTTAACTTTATAACCCAGATTTGTAAGTTCGTCCGAGCGGTGTAGATTGCGCAGAACAACACACATAAATTTCTCTTCAGGTAGCTGATATGTGAAAGATAATTCATTATTGTCTTTTAGAATTCTTCTGTAACGATCGGGTGTTTTCTGATTGTAACGCTCTCCCTCGTAGGTTTACAAGTAAAATCAAACGAATTTAATTCGTCGCATAAAAGTTTTACAAATTTTAAATAACCATTAACTTTTTTGACTATAATTGGAGTTGGATGTGAAGGTGCGCTCTTTTATCTGACTTAGTTGTATTTGGAGGATCTATTTTTAGATAATTTTTTTCTGATTTGATTTTTGAGATGAGATTCATTTTTATATTTCCTTCTGTGGTGTCACTATCCGAGTCTTGCAGTAGATATTCCAGATATTCAAATCTGTTGTAATTAGTACCTATTTTTTTTTTTTTTTTTTTTTTTTTTTTATAGAAGTTAATGACGAATTATAATTATCCGGAGAATTAAGCGGTCGTTTCGATGAAACTCCAAATTATCGGTGTGAGATTTTGAAATAACTAATTTTTCTGGTTCATTTAAACCTAATTCTTTTTTTTTCGGTTTCGTATTAGTATGTTTATCTGTATTACCTGAATATTTAGTATTATTATGCAAAGAACAATTATCGTCCAAATTGCGGGCTGCAGCGAAGGTTACTGCGTTCACATAAAATTACATAAAAAATTCAATTATCCCGACCAAAAAATAAGTTAGCTGATGCCAAATAAAATCATCGGATTTTCAAAAAAATTAGTCACCTCCTTGCTAGATAATAACTACATTCACCGTTGTCAGAACTATACTCATGAATTTTATACAAATCAATATATATATATATATATATATATATAATGCATGTAAACACACACACACACACATATATATATAATGCATGTAAACACACACAAATATATATATATATATATATATATATATATATATATATATATATGGTATAAAATATAAATTCTAAGCGTATGAATGAGAGAGTTTTACTGCATCTATAACTGTTCCATAGGTTTCGGTGTTGTAGTTATGACCAGCGGTAAACTTAATCAGGATAACGTACTAACATTCTCGTCGGTTATTATTGTGTAAAGAATTGATAAAAGACTTTTTATCGTGCAGAGGGTTGTAAATTAGAAACGACTGCAGTACGGAGGATGGAACAATTTTATGGGCACTTTAAAAAGGAAGGCGAATTTGCTGCCAAAAATAGTTGGATAATTCACGAGCTAACCAACGACAAAGAACTTACAGTAATAGGTAAATGGTAGCATAATACCATTTATTTTCCTTTAGGCTGTAGGCAGATTTCTTTTTACATATGCATTATATATATATATATATATATATACAAATGTGTATGTATGTATTTTTAGTTTTCGTATATATAAAAGCGTGCACGTTACCACCGGTCTGTATTCGCATTCGGAATGTGAAGAATGTGTAAAAGTTAATCCTCTTCGTTAGGGAAATCGTTTAATACCAGTATTACATCGTAGTATTTATTCCATATTAGTGCGTAATGTGTAACAAACACGTTTCTGTTTCTTCATCAGAGAACTAATTGACACTTCATATAAAAGAGATCGCTTACCACTTATCAGCATCAAAAATCACCTGAGGTGATCACTTTCCTAACACATATACATATATTATATATATATATATTTATTTTGTAGTTGCAGGATTTGATATGCTTTTTCCATGCAGTATTTAACGTTTTGTTTTCCCCTATTCTTTATATTCTCATTGTGTTATTGTGGTAAGGTGTTCTCGGTACACATGTTTGTAACCCATGTTATATTTTCTTTTATGTTTATAACTTATTCAAATATGTTGTTGTTGTTGTTGTCTGTGTATATATATATATATATATTATGGCGATTTAAGACGATGGAGATACCGAAGGAAATATTAAATAAAATAAATATAAATTTAAAAAATTAATAACAGTTAAGTTAACGTTATATATATATATAAATAATATATATATATATATATATATATATATATATATATATATATATATAACAAAGGTATTTTCATTGTAAGATATTTAGATCGTCAAAACAGATAAAAGTCAGATCGTAAAGCTATAATAACTAAAATGATAATAGCAATAACCTCGGTAATAATGAGTACAATAAAGTTAAAATACGAATATACCCAGATTAACGGGGAAATTCGGTGATTAACGGCGTGTAGAGCCAACAACGCGTGTTTGCGTGATTGTATACATATATATATATATATATATATCTCAATATATGTTTTCTTTTAACGATAAGACTCGTGTTAGTTTTAATTTCACGAACGTACAGATATCGTAACGGCTGGTCGGGAATATCTTGTCTTTCGTACTCATACGTGACGAGAACGTTATCGAATGATTGCTTTACGTTTATGTTATAATTGGAAATAAATTCTTCGGAGCTAATAAGACTGTCGTCTGAGTAAAAATTAAAAAATAAATTTTAATTCTAATACGTGTCCGATCACGAAAAAGGAGATACCGTAAAGTAACGGAGTTAGGACGATGGCGTACGAATAGGAAATATCTTCACTATCCGGAAGCAGCCATCGGCGAAACCTCACAAGGTCGTACGTTTTTTTTATTTATTTTCTATTAAATTTTATTAAATTTTATTAAATGTGCTTAATTCTATGTATAAACAATGTCCATGTATTTGTGAATGATCTGTGTTACGTCGTAATATTATCTCATATAAGTATCCGTTTAGAATTATATTTTTAATCTGTTGAATGTGCAAGATAATAATTAAAATAAATCGCAATTGAATTAGAATAAATTCTGGTCATTGAATGATAGTGCCACCGGCTGCTGGTCCTACACGCAGAAATTTCGGTTAGGCACGAAACTCAATCTCATTAAGTTAATCTCTTTAAAATTTCCGATATATATATATATATATATATATATATATATAAAAGATAGTATAAAAATAAATCGTTAATAATTTAATTTGTGCATTATAATGCACTGGCGACCGCGTTAATATTGTTCTTTTTTAATTTATCTTATTACGTCCTTGTACCCAATAACTTGGCGATCCACGAGGGTACAGAACGTTATAATATATATATATATATATATATATATATATATATATATATATATATATATATATATATATATATATATATATATATATGACTACGGCGGTATGTAGTAATCTGTTTTCAAATACAGATTGTATATTGAAAGTAATATTAATATGAATATAAATATATCGAGAATTATATATACGTGTAAGGTATGTAAACGGGCTTTCCTAATAAGTATATTTAAAACAAATATATGCCGCACATGAATTTGTATGTCAAACACTTGCTCAATTGATAAGGTTTTCTTTTTAATTTTAAAATTAATTTTTATTTTAAAATATGAGGTGTTTGATATTATAACATTATGTACACATATAATTACACACACGCACACATATATATATATATATATATAAATATATATATATATATATATATATATATATACATATTTATATGTTCATGTATGTGTTCTCCCACTACACTCCTGAAGTAACTTGTAACTTTGTACAAACTGCTTTTATTATAATATATACTACGAAGACCCTGATGCGTACCTACCTGATATAGACTACGATTTTATTTCCCAGGATCCTAGTACATTATAATTTTATATAGTTTTCCTTACACTCTCATTTCTCTCTAAGTATTCTCTATTTGTCTATTTCTTTATATTATATCCCTCTAATAATATTTTGTTAATTTTCTTTTTCTTTTTCTCTTCTCTTCCGTTGCCCTAAATATTCTTCTTATTCTCTTTCACTCGCTCTCCTCTTTTAACTATTCCCTATTAACACGCTTCCTTTTCTTTTTTAAATATTTTCCACGTATGTTATATAAAGTATGACGCTTTTGTTACAAAGATTAGATATTATTTAGTAAATAAATTAATAATGTCGATTACACAAACGTATATCAACGTGAATAAAACTAACATGGTTTGTGATCTGCTTTAATGTACCTAGTTATGATTTCAACAATTTGCCATCTTAAAGAATTTGCTTTATTTGAACCATTCACTATTATTTGTTTACCTTACTATTTCTAGCAAATTACGCTACTTTCTAATTGTTCGAGCTTGAAAAGTGACGATTCCTCATTTTTCAGACTTTCCGGATTTCTTACGTATTTTCCTCGTGGCGTACATCAAGGTAGATCGTGAATGAATCCGTATGACAGATTTAAGATTCGAAATATTTTTCCTTACGCACGTTGTTCGTGGGTAGTTCAAGGCAGAGTGCAAGTAATTCCGAATTACCAGAGTTTCTTGTCAACTTTTTGTTGTTTGCTCGATTTATGAAGCACTTCTGAGTAGTTCAAGACAGAGGCTTCGATGTCTAAAGCAAGATCTACTAGTACTCGTCATCTACTGTTGACTTTCTTGGATTCAAACCTGTACTTATACCCAAACCTATATTTATACACAAATTTATCTGAAAAATCGTGAACAAATGACGCTCTCTCTCCGAGCTTTTTCGTTGACTTATGCCTGGACCTTGACGATCCACCTTATTATTTTCTTTCTTTATCAAAAATACTTTAATCTAGCCTAATATAGTTCTCTTTGACGGATTCTACATTCCTCGGTTTGTGTTGTTGATTGCGCTGAACCAAATTTTTTATTTCTGCAAAGAACTGCGATCGTTCTTTCCACTCATGTGATCAAGTTTGCTCATGTAGCCTTTACCTCATTGGCTGTTTCGTTTCTCCTTCTCGTTCGCCGGACCAGATGTAAACTTAGAGGTTGGTTCGGATATATATATATATATATATATATATATATATATATATATATATATATAGATATATATATATATATATATATATATATATAAGTAAATCTATTAAAAAATATATAATTTTTATTTCCTAAATTTATTAATATTTTTATTTCCAGGTGAGTATACGACAATCGTGTCGTAATGTACATGCACGTATATAAACACTTGAACCAAGCACACATACACACACACACACACACACACACACACATATATATATATATATATATAAATAATAATAATAATAATAATAATAATAACACTAAATTTGCGTGCCATAAACAGGGAGTTAGGCCAGAGGCACGGAAAATTATATTTATTTATTTATAACATCGAGAACATTTTATATGTTGTTGTATGTGTCCGCTTATATATTACAATGTAAAATGACTGTAGAAACTACACATATACACACGCATAAAAAAGAAACAATTTGTTTCTTTTTATAAAAAGAAATCACCTCTTCATATATATATATATATATATATATATATATATATATATATATATATATGTATGTGTGTGTAAATTAGACATAGAGTAAACATAACAAAAAGTGTGATGGTATGTCTAAAACGTATATGGGTTGATCCAGCTGTATCGAAAAAAAGTGAAAATAAAAATGGTCAATAGTTTGGTCTTTTCGGTGTTTCCCTACGGCGCAGAAACATGGACACTACGGAAATGTGACAGACAGAAGATAAATGCGCTGGAAATGTATTGTTGACGGCGGATGTTAAGAATCCCGTGTACTGACAAGAAAACGAATTACTCGATATTATAAGAAGTTGATGCAACAAACAGAAGATTGTCCTCCGTAGTAATTAGAAGATTATTAATATACTAGGGTCATATAATGAGAGCAGATGGATTTCAGGTAAGAATTCTTGACGTAAAAGTAGAAGGAAGAAGAAGACATGGTCGCGTTCTTATAAGAAGGTCAGACATGGTTCGGACGGTAGCATGAGGAAGTTTTGCAGAATTCGTCCGAATGGCTCGCAACAGGGAGATGGATTTTTCATAATCACCATATCTGAACGAGAGATTTACGATTCACAGAGAGAGATATATGTATATGTATATATAGTGATAGGTGTATATATATTTGTTCGCGTTGACATTTATGTATTCTTGAGAATACATCGTTTGAGGTCGTTACGATAGAAGATAAGCGGACCATTTGTGTGTTAGTAGATGAAATATTCTACAAGCTCGAACAAACATATATATATATATATATATATATATATATATATATATATGTATGTATGTGTTATCATATACGTATTCGTATGTATACATGGGACGCGAGATAATGCCGTCTATTTTTGTACCGGTAGAGTAACTTAGTACTCGGGAAAATAGCTTTATCGTATTATCCTTAAAGCGTTACTTTTAAATGAGGAATTGTTCACCCTAAAAAAAGGTTACGTTTATAACGTTGAAAAGGATAACCTCTGTGTCCTGCTGACGTTGAAAAAAAACCAATTATGTCCGATAATGGGTAATTCCGTTAAAGTCTTCATTTTTATTTTCTTTTTAAAGTTTTTCGAAATCATCGCCTATTTAAAAACTTCACTATCACCATCATCAAGTTGCATCTCCTTCAAAGGAGGCTGCGCATCAAGGCGTTGGCCTTTTCATATTTTCCTAAGTTTGACTGCAGCTACTACATACCTGGCTCTGTTTAAACCAGTGTTTGATGTTACATATTTCAATGCCCTCTATTGGTGTTTCCACGTATTTCTTACTGCTAACATAAACATCCCCTCTTCACGGAACTTGTGACCAATATACTTTCAATTTTCTTTTCATAATATCTTCTGCTATGTTTTTTTTTTTTTTTTTTTTTTTTTTAGGGGGAAAATCTTCAAAAGATATCATTATAAATTTTTTTTGTTTTTATTAAAATCAGTGTGTGGGATTTTTACCCATTAAAAACCCCCTTCCTCTATTGAAAAAAAAAGGAGTTTAAAAAAAAAATAATGAAGGCCATTGCACACAGCAAAGACCTTCAGAATTAACTTAAAGCGATGAAAGAAGGGATGAGAATACATAGTCCCTTCTTCCATCAGGTAATGAATATTGTACAAAAATTAACTTCTAACAGAAAAATAAAATAATTAATAAATTAAAAGTTAAAATAAAACCTTCTAACAGAAAGATTTAAACAAATAAATTTATAGTTAAAAAGCTATTATTCATACCTAATAGAAATAAAATAATGGTTAATCTGTCTATGTTGCATTGTTTTAACATCCTCTTTTTTCAGATGAGATCTGTCCGTGATACAACAATCGTCGATAAGTTCACATTTCGAATGCAGTCTAACATTCTAATAACCCACGCTTCGGCCGCATATTTTAACAACGTAACGTTGCATAATTCTTTTCCATAGATAATTTCCCGTTGTTCAGTACGAGATTTATGATCTGCCTCTTGCTATTCTTGCTCTTATTTCGTTCGTGTCTCTTCCATCGTTTGTAATTATTGCTCCTAGATGTTTAAAATTCGGTTATCCATTCGTGGTTAATTTTTATTCTTCCATCATCGAAACCCTTACGAGGTAGAAATTTCTTCGGACGTATTTTATTTCGTCTAGAACGACCGGTTGTTTAACTATAGAGACTATTCGATGAAACGCTAAAGTTTTAATTTACGTCTAATTTCTAAATAATTAAATTAATAATATTGAAAATTAATTAATACATTTTCTTAACATATTTTCAACTTCGATAAAGCAACAGAGTTGAAATGTCGATAATTTAAAGAAAAGTTTTGTTTACGTCATTTGGTAGAAATTTCAACGCACGTTTTCGCACATAATAACGTGTAGAAAATAATATTGCCGAAAACGAGTTCAACTTGTTCAATAAATAATAATTAAGTAATTATTTATTTGGAAAATTAACTACGTGGATCATACCGATAGGCGCAGTAAAAGATGTCCGTGATGTTGGCCGCGGAAGGAAATTGCGAAGTTTCAACATCGAAAAAGGAAAAATTACCGTTATCGGCACTGAAAGACTTTTCCATCTGCCACAGTGCCGATAAGCATAGATCAAAAAACTGAAAGATGCGCAGGTCGACCTTCGATAGCGAGAACGGCTTAAGAAGAAGAGGAATCGTTACGGTTACCGTTATATTCATTTCAGTACGACAACAGAAAAAAATTCTAAATCTTTCGGCTTTCATGCTTGCCGGTATAACAGCAGATGGAAAAGTCTTCCAGCCCCGGTAACAGTCATTATTTATTTTTTCATGTTGAAAATCCGTAACTTCCTTCTAACACCACAAAAAAAAAAACCAAACACGTTTTACTAAGGCCATCAGTATGACCCAGATAGTTAATTTTACTTAATTTTATTAGCTCTACTAGTTCTACAATGATTAAACAGTAATATAATTGTATTCATTATATCGGTGGAAGATTTTGAACCGGACGAAAGTTAAATATGATTTCATCCGCGTATATGTTAAATAATCTCGGCGAGATCGGACATGCCTGCCTCACTTCTCTTGTTATCAGGCGTCTTTTAACCAAGATTTCATCTTGCACCCTGGTACCCGCGGTCTGTTCCCGATATATTAATTTTCCTAATTTACATCTGTTTACGGCCATAGCGATATTTCTAGAGAAGCTGTCCGAGTTTTATGAGTTAGGAATTACAGTACCACGTTTGGTAAATGTCATCTCCATAAAAAAAATAATAAAAAAAAAAAACACAAAATTATCCGCAGGTCTTTATTATCGTTTATTCATAATCGATAAAACACGCAATTGCATCTCAGCTATATGCGATCGTTGTTGATTATCTTAAATATTATCGCATCTTTGGTTCCTTTTTTTTTTTTTTTTTTTTTGGTGACAAATCAATACTGCGTATTATCATCGGGCTGCGTGTCCTGCTCAATTCCCGTGTTAATTATTGAGAGAAGTATCTTTAGCGTATGTTCCACGAACGCGTAACTCGAAAGTATACTTCCCCGAAAGTAGTGTTGAATAATGTTTATCATTTTCCGAAGGATTTTCCTTTAGATTAGGACAAACGATAAAATTTACGTTTAATTTTTAATCTATCTGTCCGTGCGTCGTCGATTTGATTTAAACGTAGTCTCAGACCAACCAACATTGTCAAACATGCAGGTATCACAAAATCGGAATCGTTGAAAACGTCCGGGACATGCTTACACCCAGCGATGGGTTAATATAGGCATAACGTGAATATCAATTTATTAACGCTATTTCGATGTTGCGTGTTTCTCGCTGATTTTTTTGAAGACACACACACACACACACACACATACACGCCATGCGAGGTAATTCGAAAGGAATCATTTTAAAATCGTATTTGTGATCCGAATTTATTATACGATTCGTTCGATATTACGTCAGGACGCGAGCAAGCGATTTATCATAAAAAATTTCACAATGGATTCAGCTTAAAGTATTTCGTACGGTTTGGCTAACAAATTTCTTACGAAATTATTATACGAAAATTTTAAATTTCAAAAATATTCTCCAATTTAGTCGCAGTCGTCATTCGATCGTAGATCGAAACCTGGGAAATTCAAAATTTTTCAAAAATCCCACATCGTGTTAAATACTCTACATAAAGCTGTTGTTGGTTCTCAGTTAGAGTGTTGTTCGATAATTCGGAATACATATTACAATGAGTCTATACTATACACGAATGTGGAAAGAATTCGGGCTAAGTTATTGAAATATTTATTCGCGTAAAGAATTCTTAGATCACATTACGTTCTTCGTACAAAACACCTTTTTAAACCTTTCAGATAAGCACATGAAATTTTAACAAAACATCAGTAATTTTGTACACGGTGTTTCGTTAAAGAACGAAGCTTTTTAGACGACTACAGACGATTTTCAATGTGTTTATATAAATATTATTAGAAAATTGAGACATTTCACGGTCAACCAGAAAATATATAAACGTGTCAGTGTTAAAATTTTATATACCATATATATATATATATATATATATAGTGGACATCGTGACTAAATACGTAATAAGAATTATGTTCGGAATGCGTTATATTATTAATTTCGTTATTTTATCTACGTATCTGTACGAAAATTTCCCAAAACTTTGACATAACTTGTGTGCGTAGCGTTATTGACGAATCAAATGCGTGTTTTGTAGTAACTGGAATGAATACTGAAGTGAGTAGCGATTTGTTACAGCCGCATTCGCGTACTAATCTTCGTTTTAATTCGCCGTTCGTATCTGCTTTCCGTCTGTATAACTCGTTATTTGAAACTCATCCGTTTTCGGATGTATACATTTTCAAAACAGATACACACTTATATGATTGTTCAGTATTAGTGAAACTTCAGCTTTATGCGCTTGTTGTGAGAAAGTTGTCATTGATTCGTGGGTAGCTTGTTTAAGTTTTTAATTTTATAAGTATAAATTATTTAATTTTTCCATTCGTATACACAAATACGTTTGAAATTTTTCTTTATCGTATACCAGGGCAGACGTGTATTTTTGTTCAGTGTAAAAGGTAATGAGTAACTCCTAAGAATTCCTGCTGGTATACAATATCCAAGAGATGAGAATGTGAAAGTAAGATCGCTAATTGAAGATGAAGTTGTTTAATAATATTTTTTTTTTTTTTTTAATTTGATGGAATATATGATTATTATCTACATTGATATAACTGTTATTATTATATTATTCAATTATTTCCTCCGATAATTATCAGACAATTCCAACATAATCAAACACGTTTAATTACGTCTTTCCCCTGTTCCGTAACTTATTTATTACATCTTTATATGCTCCAACTATGTGAAAGTTAGACCTGTTTAGAGGCAAAAGTTTTCAACTAATTTCGCGGTTCGTGGAATAAGGACAAGTGTCTTCTGCACAAAAATCGCTCTCCTAAATTACTCTCTTTTTCATTGATATATATATATATATATATATATAGAAAGTGTCGGGCATAATTTTTGTCATTATGCCAGCCAAATCAGACTTGAATTAGTGTAGTATACACGGTCAGTCTGATTTTCAAACTACACCGAAAGAAGAACTTCTTAACTGTATTGCTGCGGTTTTCTAAATGAATTTACGATATAGTTCATTTTCCGAGAAGACACGTGTATTGTGACGATTGTTAGAAGGTGTTAAGTCGATGCTGGCCGTATAGTTTAAAATAGATGAGAAGCCAGAGAGTCGTTTTATCGTTTTCAAAGTTTAATTACTTGGCTGTTTCTGCTTTCTTTCGAACGGCTTCCAAAATACGACGTTTCAACATTCATACATATAGAGCGCTTACAAATATACAAGCTTAATCGTGTGTGAAATATATGCGTGAAAACCATTTACACGACGTGCATAGAAGGGGTCATTTGTTTATACCTATACGGACTACGTATGCGGTTCACGCCGAACATATACGTGTATATATATTTTCCTTTTGTTTTTGTTTTTTTATATCATCGAGTCGTTTGTAGATTTCCTTTCTCACACTCAACGTCGATGTCTATGCGAAGTCATTGTTTCTTGAAACTGCAATAAAAGTCATCCTCTAAATAATGTCTTTTATGTGATTTTCACCTTCGTTGAATGATTTCTCTTGTCCATCTTCCATCTGTTCGTCTAATAACATTGCCGCCGTCTGCTCCAGTCCATTTGTTTTTTTAAGCGCCTTGTTTTTATATTTTGAATCCCGATTTTATTTCGGATATATTCCGATTTAATATCTTATCGCGCTCTTATATTCGACGTAAGTTCCATCCATCCGTCTGTCTGACTGTTTTTTTTGTTTTTTTTTTTTTTTTTTTTTTTTTTTTTTTTTTGATTTTTCGACTGCTTCCTCGGTTAATTGATATTTCGACTTATTTTCTTAATTTTTATAATGATCGGGTGCTCTCTGGCCATGGTAAGTTTGGTTCCTATCTTTATAGGTTCCATCTTGCAATTGGACCTGTGTGTGCCTTTTACGCTTCCAGTGATGACCCCTCTGATACTGTTGATTAAATAAATTTAAAATACATAACTATTGTATTCTCTAAACAGAACCATGTTTCCTGTCGTACATCAATACAAAGAAAGTTTAAAAATGGTGGACAAAATTTTTAATAATTTTTTGTCCTTTATTTATTTTTTTATGCTTTATAAAATTAATTCAACCGTGAGGCCGTAGCTTTTACACGTGGTCATTGTCTCCATCCACTTTATTATCAATATTACTGCTTTAATAATATTGTTTTTATAATTATTTATATATATATTTCATAATATATAGGAACACTTTCTTATTTTTATACTTAGTGTATACTTAATTCGTATTTCAGTTAGTATCTTTAAGAATATTTTTGTTTATGTTTATTCTGTTATACAATTGTATTCCCGGGGCGACTATGTTTCAGTATTTTTGATAATGTAATCACGTTTTCTCTCTATACTATGATGTATATATATATTATATATATATATATATATATATATATATATATATATATATATATATATATATATAATCTCTTTATCTTTCTTTTTGTTTTCATCATATATTAAATTTTAATGATCTTAAATTTTAATAAGTATGTTGAATTGTATGTGTATATACATTTTTATAATGTGTATACACCTTTTTTTTTTTTTTGGTATAATATGCATTTTTATGTTTATATGCTCATCTACGCAAACTCAATTTATACGCCCTATTGATGGTCTAAGGGACTACGTTCCTGATCACTTATTCCATCTTATTTTTTCTTTAAGCTTACATACAGTTATTTATTAAGTACACTAGTTCATTACGCCTTTATAACCACAAATTATTTAATACATCTGTCCCACCGCCTAAGTGCTGATTGGGGAACCATTTAAAAAAAAAAAAATCAATATAATATAAAAAACCTAGGTAAGCTAGTTTTGTTCGGATATCTTTTTGGATGTAGCCCAAGCCTTTGGCAAGGTTTGACATGAAGGTATGAAGAACAAATTAAAACCTATGTTTCTTAAGCCGTATACATAAATACTAACTTCGTACATTCCGGACAGATATGTGAGAATAAAGAAAAATAATATTTATTCAGAGGAGTTGAAACCGATTCAAGTTGCACTCCCTCGAGGGAGTGTTCCGAGACCGATACTCTAATATAAGTAGTATATAGTACGCCCTACCGCGGAATTCATCTTATTTCTATTGTGCTAAGTATTATTATTTTTTAAATCTCCGATATGCATCGCTTACACCATATTTCTAACGCATCCAGTTCGTCAAAACACATCAGTAAAAAGCAACATTCTAAATGATGTGTATATACACATGTATATTATACATATATATATATATATATATATATATATATATATATATATATATATATATGTTTACATATGCGCAAGTATTTGCGTCTGGACTAATAAACACGCCTTTATAACAGGTAGATCGATGTTGAGATCAAACATGGTAGCGAAATTCTCGTATATTTATTTAATAGAACTTTCGAATAATAAAAAAAAAAACACATATTCGATTCCTTATTTTCATATTCGTTATTAAAAACAACAGAAATATGATTTTATACGCGTGACCGCGATTAGCTGTCTTCAGTGACGTCCATTTCGGAAGTCTATTTTTCCCGCAGGACTTTATTTTGTATTCCGATGTGAAATTCTTCGCGCCGTTTTCCGCTCCCGAGATATTTAATAAAAAACAAGTCGGGAGAAATACCGGTTACATTTTGAATTTTGGCGTGAAAATAAAATCGTCTCCGCGACAGAACGGATGGTACGAAGGGAAAAATATTCGCCGATAAGAAGTAAAAAAGAAGAAAGTGGATGGGACGTTGATACGAAAACTTTTAAGAACGTACATAATAAAAGCGGAAAATTTCATGCGGACTTTTCTACCGATTGTCCTATAACGCCTGACCGCCATTCTAACGTTTATCTTCGTCGCTTGAGTACAAAAGAAAAAGAAAAAAAACCGCCGATAAGTGTATATCCTTAAGCGTTACACGGTGTTTGCCCGGTACTCTGCAAACGCGACGCTGTTTCCATGCAGTTGAAGTAGGTCATTGAAACCTATGTGGGCAGCTGCTGCAGATGACAAGACGTTAGATTGCTACATATACAGGAAGAGCTGTCAGACAGATTCACCACTTCTTCGTGTTGTCTCCTGTTCGACCGACCGTTTAATCTGTTTAGTGAACGTCGAGTTCCTTATTTTAGTTCGGCTAATAAAACTAAACGCGATAATGATATCGATATGTTTTGCAAATTTGCATTCGTTAGCAATATAAAAGGTGAATTTTGTATGCGGAAAAATCTCGTCCTGAATTCTAATCAATAGACCCTCAAGAAAATTCACGCTTGGCAATAATATCGGAATATCGTCTTGTTTTTAGTAACTCTATAAATGACGAATTTATTAATACCGCTTCGCCGGAGGAAAATTCAGCTAACGAGCGTACCACCAAATTTATGAATGCTACCGAGTTTCATCGCAACAATCTCGGTCGTCGGTACGAATGGCTCGCTTCTTCTTCTATGTGCCATACTCGAGAGAGAGCGTAGGCGGTCACCAATGTGCAAACTAGATTTTACGTTGTCTCGCATCTGTCAGTAATTGTATCGAAGATGCGCCGGTCCAGTTTTCGATATTTTTCAGCCAATTTGTCCTCCTTCTTCCCGGACTTCTTATTCCTATCTGTCCTTGTATAATAATCTGTAAAATTTCATACTTTGCACCTCTAATGATATGGCCAAAGTATATGATACATTTCTCTTTATAATAATGTTCTGTAATTGTCGATCTGTATCTTCTTTAAGACATCTTTGTTTTGCTGTATCCGCAGCATCCTCCTATGTATCCACATTTCCGCAGCTTCGTATCGGTTAAAATGTTTTTTATTTACAGGCACAGCCTCAATGCCATATAACACAATTGGCTGTAACATCGAACTATATCTTGTCTTCAGACTAAGCGATCGATCGCATAATAATTGTTTCATATTATTGAAGGCTACTCGTGCGTCGCCGTGCTTTAACCTCGGCATCCGCATCGAGACTACTATAGCAACCCACATATATAAATCTATTTACTTTTTCAATAATTTCATTATTTACGGTTATTACAGCGCTATTAATTTGTTGTTTACTAATCAACATACACTTAGTTTTCCTCGTATTTATATTTAGACCACAGGTTTTGTCAACGTCATCAAATTTTTGTAACAGTCGCTGTATGCGATGGCTGTCTGCTAGTATGACCGTATCATCCGCGTATCGGATATTATTAATAATTTTTCCGTTAATCTTAATTCCACGCGTTTTTGCTTTATTTATGGCTTGCCGGATAATCTGATCGGCGTATAAGTTAAATAACAACGGGGGATAATACACAACCCTGTCGTACGCCTCGTTTAATTTCAAATTTAACTTTTGACTCATTTTTGCCAGGTATATTAACTCAGCTTCTTGGTTCCAATATAGATATCTTATAATCTTCAAATCTCTGCTATCAACGCCCATATTTCGTAGCATTATCATCAGTCTATCGTGCTTTACATTGTCGAACGCCTTAATCGATGAAACACATAAAGACGTTTTTATTCGTCTCTTTGGATTTTTGTAGAGTTATTCTTAATGCCGCCAATGCTTCTCTGGTTCCATAACCAGGGTGGAAGCCAAACTGTGTTAAATCTTGCTCGCATTTCCTTTTCAATTCTACTTGCATCGTATTTTACTTCGTGCGGCGTTTGCGTGTTATCTATGATTTGCATTATAATTATCGTAAATTCCTATTGAAATCGATTACGTCTTTAACCATGGTGGTCTTCGAAAAATTCCGTGTTCTTTACATTATTAGCGCCTCTGCTGTCACAATTTTCGTCAGTTTCAATTGTCGATGTCTTCATTGAGATTGTAGTCGTTGTTTCCTACAGTTAAGAACTCGAAAATATTTCGTTCGGATCTTTTATCGTGTCATTTGTATGTGCAAATTTCGTCTCAGTCTGATGGTGCGTTTAAAGGTTTTACAGACGTAAAATAATTGCAACTTTCCTGCTTGTCATCCGGTCGTCGAATTTTTCCGGTGAATGCCGCGTCAAAATTGGTGACGTTACTTTGCGGTAACGGCAAAAATGGTTATTTTATTGCAGTTCGAAAATGGGAATTGTAATAAACTTTTATTTTCACGTGAGAATGTACGACGACCGTTATATTCTTCTTTCCTATCCTTTATTCCGAGAAGGAATTTAACGACACCGTGCTCTATCGACAGCATATCGAATGGACCACTACTTTTTTTCTCCATGTTACTTTTCTCGTTGTGTTGCGACCAGTGTGATTTCATTATTTTCTTCCCCCATCCGATCATCGATAAGGACACCTTTCTCGGTTTCTATATTCTCCGGGTATTCCTTGTTGTATAGTATGTACGAGTGAACCTATCTTCGTCGTTGTATATCCAAAAAAAACGTTTACCGTGTCGCTGTTAATTCTCTCAAATCATTCAACATCGTCATTCGGTACGAAGATATTCTAAGCGTCTCCTAATTCGCCTGATGTACATCGTGATTTCCCCCGACTTGTACATCGCTATCGGTAAAATTAAGTTGTCGATGAATTTCTCCTTATTTTTCTGTTCACTACGTGCACAGTGCTTTTCAAAATGACGGTTACATTTATTTACAGCTTTGTCAGGCGTTTTTTGATATCTGTTTGCACCCACTACCCGTCATTTTGAAATGAAGCAGTCTAAAAAAGTATATTTGTCCACCGATTTCTATCCGTCAATATTATCATACTTGTATTTGGAACTTTTTTTTTTATGCGATCTACAGCCGTTACTTTATTAGTTTCCTCGGAACGTCCCCCGTGTCTATATGAATATTTTTATCGCGTAATATCGGTCTTGCATCTTGATTCCGGATTTTACAGATTTATCTTTGATCCTCGCGATTCTGTTCATATCTTCTATTAAAAACTTTAATACTATTATATATATATATATATATATATATATATATATATATATATATATATATATATATATATATATTCCTGTCGAATTCAAGTGAAATAATTTATGCACGATTCTTTCTCTCCAGTCGATACTTCTTTATCTTCTGCCGACGTTCTTTCCTTTTATCCGTCCATATTACGTCAGTTTTTTTTTTTCTTTTTTTTTTTTTCTTTCGAAATCCTCAATTTTCTTTCTAAATATTCGTCAACTTTGGATTTCTTCTTATCTTCATTTCGTCTAAGTCCATTTTATTCAAATCAGCTTATACTTGTATTCTGATTTTCATGAATAAAATCGAATATTATAATTTTTTTTTAATAATCTTGCGAACTTCATCATTTTACGATGACATCCGACCGTTCTTTTGGCAACCGTTATTTTTACGACTATTTCATATACTTTTTTATTATTTCTTAATTTCTACGTATCGTTTTCATATCTTTGTCCGAGGATGTTCCGGATTTCAAGACGAATCCTATACACTCGACATTCGGCGCAGGGTGTAATCGATATTAGTCTTACCGGTTTATTTATTGTTGATCCGACGTGTATTTTTATCATTATTTCGAAATATACTTTTATCATGTTTGTTGTTGATTTTTCTTTAAAAATAAAATAATAACATTAACAGAAAATCGTTATTTACTACCGTTGCTAAGGAACAACGTCATGATTATTAGTAGAGAAAACGATTTTGAATTAATTATTCGATTATATGTTCAGTTACTTTAACTAATTGATTATGTACGACAGAGCATTATCCTATCAAAACGTCCTCACCATCGAAGGTCTGGCCTTGTTTGGGTCATGAGTTATCATTATATATATATATATCTATCTATATATATATATATATACAAAATGATCGTATCTGTGTACATATTGTAATATATTTTCAAATACTCTACATATATTTATTTTAACGAGCGGTGATTCTCTTATCGCTGAACATTTTCCAACTTGGCTGACAACTTACTGATCGCTTATTAAATTTTCACAAACGTACACCAATAAGTAAATTATCCCGACTATATAAATGAGTTTTTTTTTCTCTCTCTCGCTTTATAGGATCTGGATGTACATCCTAGAGAAGACGGACGGATTTGTCTTTTTAACAACGAAGTTGGTAACACCGCTACAACGCAAACCGCGTGCTCGACGTTTAGCGCACACACGAGAGATTCGTTTTTGACCGGTTTTAATTATCGTAACATCCTATAATATGAAGGAGCGCGCGTTTCGAAAATGCAGAAAGAGTTTCGAAAAGAATTCAAAGTTACACGCGACCTGATCTCGTAATTCCATTTTAAGGTGGGTTGAAAACTTTCGAGAGACAGCTTCTGGCAGGCGGATGAAAAATATCCCGGACAAAAAAAAAACGGTTCGGACTCTCACATACATCGATCGAGTTCGGCCAGGGATCATTCGGAGTCCCGGACGCTCTGCTCGCCGAAATGCTGCTTCTTTAAACCTGTCGAAAGACTCTGTTTGCCGTATAGTGCAGGAAGACTTGAAATTCCTTGTAAACTGGTAATAACTCTGGAATTAAAAAGTACCGACCATGCACAATGACAAACTTTTCACTGAAACGATGCTGAAAAAAATCGAAGATGAAGAAATCGGTTTAAACAAACTTCGGGTGAGCGATGAAGCACATTTTCAGCTATCCGGATTTGGAAACATTCCGAATTCAATCGGTCAGAAGCCGTCACACAAGGTTCGTTGTCTGTCCCGGAGTTTGGGGAATAGTGAGGTCTTATTTTTTCACTGGTATTGTTAATGGAACGCAC
Source organism: Coronaproctus castanopsis (assembly GCA_032883995.1). Taxonomy (NCBI): domain Eukaryota; kingdom Metazoa; phylum Arthropoda; class Insecta; order Hemiptera; family Monophlebidae; genus Coronaproctus; species Coronaproctus castanopsis. The sequence goes on from CM065054.1 coordinate 25,901,164, forward strand.
TGTATCGGGGTGATAAACTTGTTTTTGCTTCCCTCATTTCGTCGTCGTCGTCGTCTTGTCCGTACACGGTTTCAACAAGATGACGCGGCGTTTCACTGGTCGGCAGAAAAAGAATCATTTGGTAACCGCACGCGTCACACGGATTTTGCTTTGTCGTCGCGCTCGCCAGATTTTTTGTGGGGATACCTTAAAAGCGCGTTTACGAAACACGTCCACGAGATGTGGATGACCTGAATGCTCGTATTTCAGAAGAAATTTCTAAAATTCAGCGACCTAAGCTCGAAAATTTTGTAAAAAGACTGAATGATGTATTGTTGCTAATGGCGGTCATTTGAGCAATATTGTGTTACATAAATCATTGTAAACTAATATCATCTCGTTTTCCTATTTTTAAATAAAATTACTTTCAAAATCGACCACCCTTTAAGTTATTCAAAAAACAAAACCGTCCGTCTTCTCTGGATTACCCTATATATATAATATATATATATATATATATATATATATATTATAATATTGTGTGGAATAGTCAAATCCGTTGATGCAGGGTTAACCATTTCACGGATTTAAATTTTACGTCTTTGGAATATGTCAATGAAAATTTTATTAATTTTTAATAAAATTTTAAATTTATATAACGATTTTTAATTTCGTCGGGAATGTATCTAGAGCAACGACTTCTATACGGATCGAATACCATCCACCGCGCAAATATCATCATCTGAATGTAAAAATATAAATAATTCTAATACTATAAATCACCACGCACAACATCGTATGCGCGCTAGTAATAATATAGTACACTAGAAAAACACGCGAGGCTGCATTGTGTCCTGACAACACAACGATTGCAATCAGTCTTCCCAGAGTGTGTGTATTATCCATCGGTGCTAACGCGCCATATCATGATTGACTTACACTGTACAACAAAATATCTATAAATAAGTAATCGCCTTACCTCCGATATGGGAGACGGCGCTAAATGATGATGATAAAGCTTTTATTTAACTGTCGACATAAATTACACGCATTCAAATCGATGCTAACCTAATTTAATAATTAGGATAAATTAAATATGTATTAATTACGGACTGCATTTACCAACAGCTTTATAATCAAACTAAAAATACCGACAAGTCAAAGTTCGGCTGTATAGTACGTTACGCTTAATAATCCTTGAAACATTAAATGGGATGCAAACCGCTGTAACGATGTGTCGATCAACTAAGGTTAATTAGAGGTTGAGATGAATCTGTAAAAAAAGCTGCTAAGTGCTAATTGCTTAGGATGGACTGGCCTGAACATATACTGATCAAGACTTCAATTTCATGACATTACCACGCCTTCTAGAGTATAAAAAAGAAAGCGAAAAGAAATATTTTGGTCTACCCAATTTCTGCTAGAGTTCCTCTAGCGTTCTAGGTCCTCTGTTTTATTATATTTATACAGCCGACATCCCTAAACAAGAAGAAGTTGAATTAATTATGTTTGACGATCATCCATTTTGTTTATATATGTGAATATTGATACTAACAAAGCTGTTAATAAACTTCGAGAAAACTTTAACAAAACTTACGTATTAAAACGTGGCGCACAGAATTAAATCCTGAGGAATCAGAGCTTGTTTCTTTTACAAATAAACGAAAACCAATCACAGACAGCTCCTAGGATATATGGGTTTGCTATCCTTAAAGAACAGGATGTTCCTTACTAAACCGTGTTAAAACCCAGATTTTACATATGCCGCTCAATGCTGGGGGTGTTCAAAGAAATCTAACATCAACTACAAACATTCCAGAATAAAACGTTATGTTTAATTATCCGGGGTACGTTAGTAACGACGCGATACATAAAAATCTCAAAGTAGACATGGTTCGACGGACGTTCGGTGGTTACTAATCATGTATCACGTCTATCAGGTCAAGAAAATGAATTGATTTCGGAAGTCTTGCTCCGGTGACAAAAAGGCTGAAAACGATGAAACCTGCGGGGACCTTACTCAATTAAATTAGTAGTAATCTAGTTAATGTATGAAAGTAATGGGCAGTACATACGATGTAACTTCCACACATGCGACAATATTGAACCCTCTCGTTAGATGACGGTTTTAGGCTAGTTACAAGTGAGCTGAAAAAAAAGCAATTATCGAAAATTGTACGCGTTCCTGTATCACTACACTGTTTATGCATATACGTTATAATGCTATTTCGTACAGCTGTCGATGCGCGTAACATTGAATAAACAGGAAATGCTGCGAACAGGTGTTGCAGAACAATGTTAGCTGTTTAAATGAACAGAATATAAGTACCGCGAGTAACAGACAAAATAGACTCGAGTGTATTTGATTGATTCCGATTCTGAGAAAAATTAACGAAAATTCTTATTATTACGAATCGTTATAAACGGTACAAGTGAGCCCCTAAAAGGAGCAGGATTTTGCGATATTTCCCAAGTTGCTGAGTTTTTTCTCTCGATTATTACGGGCTTCCACAAGGTTTACCTATTACAAAATTGTAATATAAAACATTAGATAATATAATAGTAGTTATATCGCTAAGTTACATACACAAATAAACTTATATATATATATATATATATATATATATATATATATATATATATATAAATATAAATATGTACGTTACGAATAGTAAGTAAGAAAGACATGTTTACGGGGGACAGGAATAAATAAGGATTTTATTTGATTGTATAGTGTTTTACGGGAAGAGCGATAATGAGAACGTGCAAAGAATATGTGAACTGCGTCGGTAATAAGGATTTGCTGGATGCGAGCAGCAGGGAGACATAGTAGGGTTCATTATAGCGAAGAAGGGAGAAGATTTTTTCCGTATCGTAGTCTACATGCGGCGATTATAAATTGACAAATTTAGTTAACAGGCGTCTGTATATTTTAAAATCAAGGTAAACATGGAAGACCAATCTGAAGCAATTTATAATGTGAGACATTATAAGGATTATTCCAGACCTTTTTCCAGTGTTCCTTGTGGATAATTTTGATAATGGAGAAAAACAGTCCAAGAAGGGTAGGAGAGTGGACATAGTAGTTAGCGAAAAAATTACATTCCAGAGTGGCCGAGAATCCGCACAAAGTTAATAGAGACACCGACATTCTGAAGAAGAGCGATACGATTGCGAATTTTCAGTATGATAGGAGAGAAATGAAGGTTGTAGTGTGAAAGTTTTAATGCAGAATGACAACTTATTGAGTCTGAAAATATTGCGATTTTTTTAGATAATTGGTTAGAAAGGAAGAAACGGATAGAATGATAGCTATGACCTGTGCAGTAAAGGAAGAAATTCGTAAGAGTAAACTTTTTAACAATTTGGAAGTAATAACAAAAGCTGCACCAACGTGTGCGATTGATTTAGAGTCACCGTAGGTGTGAATTCAAAAAAAGTTTCAAAATAATCTAAGTCCATATGTAACGATACCCCGTTATTAGTAAAAGGTTGTTGCTAATTAGTTACCGTCAATTGTTGTTTAATGTCGTTAAAGCGTTGATGTTATTATTCCAAGTCTGGCCGTTCGTTTTTCCCGATCGCTATCGCGTTTTGTTACTGTTGTTAGATAACCGGTAAACCCTAAAGTTTTCCAACAAAAATAAAGGTCTCAAGAGGGTGATTTAGATTTCTAACGTGAGATATGTATATATATCCTTAGTTATTTTGCAGGTACAAATACAAATAAGTATATTTATGATAATTTGTACAGTTACAGAAAAGACGAGTAAATAAAAATGCGCATACCGAGCAGCGTTAACGCTCTTACTACGCGTCTTAAAGTTAGCGTACAACGAGGTCATACATCAGTTTATAAATTATGCTATATATTTTTACAGGGAAAAATACAACTAAAAAAAACCCTGCATAGCCGAAATATAAAGAAATTATGGTTTAGATATTAAAATAGTATGTATTAATATAACTAAATAAATAAGGAAATAAAGAGAGAGAAATAATGATACATTTTAATTTAAAAACGAAACTAATTTATAACGACCTGCATAGTTAGACAACCTGGTGCTAAAGCAGCGAATGTTTAATCCTTTTGCGTTTATATTTTCTATATTTCCGGGTCAGTGAGTCGTGAGTATAATTTCCAATACGTTGTACAGTACTGGCTAGTCAGGCATTTGCTATAGAATCTGTTAGCTTTTTCCTGTACAAGGTCAAAGATAGAAGGCTGGTTTAAAGCTGTATGCATGTCTGTTATAGGTAGTTCTTTTTACATAGGAAAAATCTGAAACCTGCAAATTGTTATGTGCTATAGATTTGAACTACTAAACTGACGGTAAAAGTTAAAAAAAAAATGTAAAAATCTAGCACTTTTTAAAATACAACGTATATTATCACGCGTGTATATATATATTTGTTGTGCGTGTGTGTGTGTGTGTATGTATTTTAAGAAGTATAGACCATATGAATTACATAATGTGTAAAATAATAAGAATAATTGTTTTTTTGTTTTTTTTTTGAAGCGGGAGGGGGAAAAATCTTCAAAAGACATTGATATATTTATAAGTTCCATATATATTTTTGAGAGCAGCACATGCACACTATGTGCTGCTGGATTCCAAAGAAATCAGCGTGTGGGATTTTTACCCACTAAAAAAAACCCTCCCTCTGTTGAAAAAAGAGAAAAATATACATGTAAATACAGAGGTCCATGAACAAATGCAAAGACCTCCACATTATAATAACATAATATGTGATGGAAAAGGAATGAAAAATACGTAGTCCCTTATTCCACCAAGAAAGCATATAACGAGTTTGTGATTTATAAAATATTGAATTAAATTATAATAAATCTCGATATAAACTTATATCATAGTATAAATAATAAATTACTGTATACGCTTGTGACTTATAAACTTACATAGAGGAATAACTGTTGTTAAAGAAAAGAAAGTATCCTCTTAATAAATGCATGTAATCATTAACCAGTAAGAGCATTATATACAAAAACAATACCTAGTGAAAGACTTAAGAAATAATGAGTAAAGCAGCTGACCATGACTCAATATTATTGATATTGGGTTAACGTTTGAATTAAGTTGAAATGAAAACAATGAACAAGATATTTCTTAAACTTGACATAATTTAAATTTTAATCGCATAATTTCTTCTGAATACTCTAAAAAAGTTTTATGAAACTTATAAAGTGGAAAGCATTTTGATTGACCCCAAAAACTTAACACGAATAGCAGCAAAGGCAGGACACTGAAACAATGTATGTCTAATATCATCATCAACTGATGAACATAGAGAACATGATGGAACGTTGGCAAGCTTAAACCTATATAAATATGATCAAAGCTTACCGTGCCCAGTTAATAATTGCACATTGTAAAAATTGATATTAAAATTTTAGCAGATCGGAATTGATAAAAATTGTTCGAAGTTAATCGAGCCGCATTGAGAATTAGATTATTGTTTACGATGAGTTTATTCAAAATCAGATTTGTTTATTTAGTACGGCGTTCAAATGCCATTTTCGTTATCCCGTTCGATTTACATGTAGTCGACATTTTGTTGTGTACTCGCTCTCTCTCTCTCTCTCTCTCTCTCTCTCTCTCTATATATATATATATATATATATATATATATATATATATATACACTTACAATCATACACAAAAACAAACCCTCTCATACACTCTCTCATACCACGCATAGCTTGAAAGAGTGTGTGAAGGGGTTTGCTTATGTGCGTTATTAAGTATACTATGTGTACGTGTATGGGTGTGCAACCGTTATATGTCTGTACGCATATGTTACCGAATTTCGTTTAAAATTAATCGCCTCGTCTGTGCGCTAACGGATTACTTTTAACTACAATACTGTGTTCTTTCATCACGTTGCGATTTCACTTTTTAATACGATACATGATTTGTATATATACATACATATATATATTAATATAGGCATCCACGACAATATTTATCTAGTATAATTGCAATATATTATATACTGAACAAATTTGAGAAATAACTATAACAAATACCCAAGCATAAATTTACTTGTGCGTGTATATTTCTTCATACATGTATATATGTATGTGTGTGAATGTGTGTTTACGTAGATTAGATGGCTATCGCTGTTTAAATTATACCAATAACGTTATTTTAACAGTCGAATTGGTGAGAAATGACAGATGGTGTGGAATTACGCGTATTGTATAGGCGTTGTTTTACGTAAAATGTACTTTCAAGTTAAATATGTATATATATATATATATCGATAATTGGTCGCTGTTGAAACTATTTATGACACTGAATAATTTATTATGACATTGAATAATTTTTTTAAATATATTTTATAAGATTTAAGGAATGGATATATTGTATATTTTTGGATATAACGGAAGGATTGTTAAAAAAGGAAACCATATATTACATCAGGGTCAATACTAGACTGATGAAGATCGAATGTCGGCGGGCACGATAAAATATGACAGACGTGGAAAGGGTTTTGTAAGCAAAACGATAGACATAAATTCGAGTAAACGAAAGAAATATTACACGTTAGCGGAAGAAAGCGTGTAATCGTAATAGCGATGTAATCGACATTAGAAATTATCACGTCGAAAAACGGTTGCCAGAAGTTATTTTAAATTGAGGCTTTATTTGTACTTAAGATTGCGGTTTGGGCATTACTTGTTGCCGGGCCACCTATTCCTTATGCAGCTTTGAGAAACTCCTTACTGCCTTCTACATGCTGCACGTGCAATTTGCAATCCTGATCGCGTCTTCTTCGAACCTTCTTTAATAACATTACGCTCTGAACTATACCTTAAATTACTCCTCCCTATATTGTCCCTTCTTCATCTTGAGAATTTACATTTGTTCCCGGACATAGCGATACTTCTAGAGAAGCTGTCCGAGTTTAATATGAGTGAGTAATTACAGTATCACGTCGGGTAGACTGTAAGGGCATTCCATTAAAAAAAAAAAAAAAAAAAAAAAAAAAACTTAAAAAAATTCATTAGAACTTTTATTTTCTACTATTGTAATCAATTATGACTTCTCGTTTGAAAATATTTATGCTTTCTTTAGCGTATGAAGTGAAGGCTCGTTATAAAATTTCTATAACTTCTCTACGTCGCGGACCAATAAAAATGTTACTGAGCCAAAATCTTGTATTAATTTACTAAAGCCGGGATTGCACGCAGTTTAGGAATGAACTTTTTTTTTCGAGTTCCCAAGACCTAATAAAACATTTAGGGTGTCCGTTATTAACGTGTTTAATAGATTAACGTTGAGGACTGAAGAAGTATAATTTTATACATTAGTAAATCAAGAAAGGTACATTATTCTACAGCACTACTACTAATAACGTGAGCGCCGTCAATATTGCGTAGAGTTGTCGATAAATAGTCGCTATATTAACTTATTTACTATTGAAAGCAATTCATGGTTGTTATTCGTGTTAGGAAGAGGAGATTTTTTTATTTAATTTCACTGCTTCCTCTGTTACGCTTTTTTTAAGTACCTGTACTAGATTATTTAGCTCAATTTCAATACGTTATTTTTAATCCATACTTTCGAAGTGAAACTTCTATGTTGTATATAGGGAGTTAACTCGTAAAACGAGTGAGCGAGCCAAAGGTTTATAAACAGCAGGCCTATTCTTAAAGTGTAGTCGATCTCCTCCACTCTTTCACGCATTCTCTACTCACATACATGTATACTCAGTTTACATACATATGTACAAACACACGTGCAGAAATTATGACAGACATACGAAGTGTGTGTATGCATTGGCATAACTCTCTCTCTCTCTCTCTCAATATATATATATATATATATATATATATATATATATATATATATATATATATATATATATGTATATATATACGTAAGTTCGTATTCTTTATCTTGCATATGCGCGCACTGCTATTCGTTATTTCGTTCAAATCTTCGCCGCACAGAGGTTGTATGGGCGACGCAGACTTGAGAACGAAAACATTTGAGTCATCGTCGCGTCAAGTTAACATTACTATTTCTTATTTCGATTGATATATGGTCATTAGTGCTACATAAATCCGTTCTTTAATCCTGCTTTCTCTATAGGTTGATATTTGTTATAACTAGTGTAAAAACGTCTTTTAATCATCTCTTCGGTGTTAGCTTTTCATTTACTAGATCAATACGATACGCCTTCCACTAACTCAGATACCGATATAGTCGAAAAAAGAAGTACGAAGACGAAAGTCCCCTGCATTAAAAGTAAAACTTTTTGTAACATCCGGAAACATAAATATAAATCCGAGGAAAAGATGAATAAAAGTATAATAGTTTTGAAATCGTGAATGAAGATAAAAACATAGGCAGACGTTTTAAACCTGATGATGCTGGAGGAAAATACAAAAAGAGTTATAAATACTTTAGATAAAATTAAATATACCTAAGCAGTTCTCTATATAGAAGATTATAAGTGAAAGAAAATGTAACTGAATTGCGCATGTAATCAAAAATAACGGATATTTAATCCAGATAACCGAGAAAAACTCGACTTAGAAGACGGAAAATATAAAAAAAAAAAACAGAACAATTATTAGATAATAAAAGAAAAAATAGCCAGAATTAGATGTTTAAATCATTCCAATTAACAATCAATCGAAAGATTAAGAGGCCCCGTATACATACAACTACAGATAAAGCTATCGCATATATTCGGACTTCGTACTGCTTTCGTTTAGAGGCAACTCATATAGATTGAATGATTCCTGCTATAATTGTATAATATACTTTACATTTAATTTGAATAAACACTTCAAATGATTAATACTTATTTTATTTAATACATTGTTATATTTGAAAATTAAAATAAATATTAGCTTAAGGATCGAATAAACAATGCGCTGTGCGCAAATTGTAATACATATTTGTCATCCGTGAAATACTTGCGCTGCCTTTCCAGTGACTTTTTGAATATTATATATATATATATGTACCAATGCTCTATTACAAATGTTAAAACTTTTTGATTAATTTTCAGTCTTCTTGTCTGGATCTAACCATCAGCTTCTTTTTTCTTCAATCACCAGGACCAGCGTTAGAACTAGCACTAAGTCTATCTTCACGATCAACCGCACCAATTCTATCCTTTTCTAAACGTTATCTTGCGCTTAATCGTATTCTATCAATTTTTCAAGTGCTCTATATAGCACGCACTATTCTAACAAGGTTTTACATACATTATCTATTCAGTTTTCTACGAATTCACATACGCATGTATACTTGTACAATGCGCAACGTTCATATACGCTGTACCCTATCAAACATTTTATAATAAAATTTAATCGGTAATGATTAATTTTATCATATGAAAATTCTTTTAATTTCGTCCTTTTTGAATATGTTGACACAATTTATCTCTATATATTCTGCGCCTTCATTAAGAATATTCAAATCGTCTTTTGTTAAATTTATATCGGATAAATTAATTACTCGGTCATTGAACTTTTGATATTGATGTTTTTGCTCTGAGGACATTATTTATCAATTAAATTCTCGCGTTTCTCGTTAACTAATATGTTCTTCTTTTGTTTGCTGTTTTATCTGCTAAAGTGTTGCTATTACTAAATTCATTACTTCATCTGTATAATAACTTATAATATCTTCTATTAAGCTGTCTTTCATTTTATTAAATAACTTAAGAATTTTGTGTAAGTTACTTATTTCAGCTTTAAACCGACATAATTCCGCTTTATGTTTTACGATAATTTTTTTTAATATTAATAATATCTCCAGCATAATTTGGTATAACGTTGTAACTGAAACATTTGTGGTTAAACCAAATCTTAGTTCTATTTTCATTAATTTTAACGCGTGTTTTTAAATATATATGAATTTTTTATCATTGTCGTAATTTGTAACGCTATATTTATTAACCAAAATATTATATAAATCTCCACACCCGGTTCAAACAGTAGTGTAATTTTTATAAATTAACAAAACTAAATATAAAAAAATTTAATCGTGATAAAAATTATTCTATTAACGCAAAACTTTTCGACAAACACGTAATTTTCAAGCATATACATACCAAACACGTATACGGTGTTCTAGAAACTGGAAACACACATAGCCTAAACTGCCCTATGAGGATGTGTACTCGTCAATGATCCGAAAACCGTGGCAATAATCCCTAGAAAAATTGATTTGAAAGTGAATGGGCAAAACAGGAAATAAATGAAGATCTATCGTAAATATTATAATACTGACGCAGAAGGTCACGTTCCGAAACAAGAAAAAAAAAACAGCTGTAAGCCATCAAAAACCGCAGATAGTCTACTACCTACGCAGTTTCCAGGCAAATCGTCGTATCGACTTGGTGCCCCATTTTCGTCCTAAACACGAATGACGGTTGTGCAGCACTCATACTCGGCAACGAGAAAGATAGAATAATAATAATAATAATATATGTAGATAGATTTTTTGAAGTTATTGTGTGTCGATAATGATGACTATACATATCGGGGAAATAAGAGAATTACCCGTGAGTATAAAAATGAGAAAATACGTTAAAAAAGAATTTAAAAAAAATACAAAATACAAAATATGAAAGAATTGAATCGAAGAGGAAAAGAAAAATATTACGCAAATGAACGCGCGTTGGTAAATAAATAAATGAATAAATATATAAATAAATTCAGTGGTTCCCTCCGGGAATTCAAAGCGGACGGACTAACTAAAAAAAAAAAACGTGAACAATCGAGAAAAATGGAGCGATGGAGGCGCTTATGGAACGACAATGATGGAAAAGAACAGTGCGCTATTTTACATATTACTCCGTTTACTAGTAAAATGTGTGTATATTATATATATATATATATATATATATATATATATATATATATATATATATGTACGTATATTTATGTGCGCCGATGATTTTTATTCTTTCTATTATTATCTAGTTTTTCTCTCGTACCCATTTTCATTCTTTTTGGTTATCCTGCTTTAGATTTTCTCGTATTATCGATTTAGTCTCTCATTTCATCGACCGGTTTAGCTTTTTACATCTATCCTACTTCAACGCTGCAAGCTATAAAGGCAAGGATGTTAAGTAGAGCAGATTCTTTGTTAATAACTTTCCTCCGGGAATAGCTTGGATAGAATAAAACCTTGAAGGGTTCAATAGTAGAAAATCCTTCCGGAATTTTTCGACAAACGCCGTAAATTCTACTTTGTATGCATCTGCGCACACAGCCATACGTAATTTTACTTACGTATATATATATATATATATGTATGTATGTAGGTATTATGTTTGTGTAGGTATATTATATATATATATATATATATATATATGTGTGTGTGTTGTTTAGATTTCTGTTCTTCGGAACGGTTATGAAAAAATTAAGTTTCCTCGGACAAATGATAATTGCGCAGGTTATTCCCTAACCTCTTGTAGCTGAAGTGTAGTCGGAGGAACCACTGCGGTGTACTAATCCTTTTTATTTTTTGACGTAATTTCCCTTTGTACTACTACTTAAAAATTATGCAATAATTTCCAGTAATTGCATATTTCGTTTAAGGAGAATTTAATTTAATATAATTTTTTTATTATTTCTCGGATTGTTGTTCGCTGCGACCCTCAATTCGTACTTTATATTAGTTATGTTGCTGAAAATGTACGCGCAGATGGTTGTATTACCTAAAGAATAATGTCGTAAAGTAGAAGCTCGGTCTATGATACTTTCACCAGTACCAGAATATTCACCACCTCCATCAACATTAGCACACCTACTGATGAACAACAGTAAACAGGAATGGACCACCGACTGGACCTCTCAAGCAACCTTCCTGAGGCGGTGTATAAACCATAGAACCTTGGTGTCCTCCAGATGGCACAAGTAGAAAAGAACATGATACCCTAAACCGTCTACGTGTGGGTCATACAGCCGTATCACACAATTATATCTGTATAAGCCTTCCACCAACAAAGTGTCCCCTATGCGGACATTTAAAAGAACCAACAGTCACACACTTCATATACAACTGCCAAACCCTCACACCACACAGGTTAAAACACAAAATTCAAGGCCCGATACACAAAATACTCTCAACAAAACCCTCAATAAATAGGTAGAATTCTGACTTTTGCCAGAGAAAGCGGACTCCTAGCATACATATAAACTAGATATCTCCTTATGCTGTAATAACCCTGCTAGTTAGGCATATGGAGATTTAAGTAATATTAAAAAAAAAAAAAAATGTCGTTTTAACTTTCGGAAAATATAATTATTGTCAATAGTCGATCGATATGTGTATGTGCACAATATATATATATATATATATATATATATATATATATATATATATATATATATAATGTGGTTATGGTGTATGTGTCGGTGAAATTATGGTTTATTTTGTACGCTCATTTATCTACAAATTTACCGTTCTTACAAGTACATCGTTGGAATAGTCTAGTGTCTGGAGTGCGGACTTGTGTACGGATGGCACCGAGTTCAAATACGATCGGCCACGCAAAAATTATCATCGGAAAATAAAAATATAAATAATCCTACGTTACGTTATATTGTTATCGGTTTCTTAACGCGTATGGAGGATGGTTTTTCCACCAAACCTTTCTCAACACAGAGATACACGAAATGTTTCTGTTAGTGACGCTGGGATTATAGATATTCTATCAAAGGAGGAAGAAAATATCGATAATAATAATAAAATCGGTCTAAGGTAAATGTCGTTAATATGAATAACGATAATAATAATGATGATAGTAATTTTGATAATGACGGTTGTACCGACGATATGCAACAATGGCAACGGCAAAGCAGTAGGAAGGGCAACAGCTTAAAAGAGCTCGCGTTGAAAATATTCAAATCGACACGAATAATCCCTATTCTCCGTTAAACCATCAATGATGACCTAATATATTCGGTAATTATTAGTCCTAATTCCAGTCAATATTTTATTCATTCGAAAACAGAAAAAAATTCCACCGATTTGCTGCATCCAACTAAAAAACGTCGATGAAAAAATTAAAAAAAAAAAAAAAAATCGAATATTAAAATTAAAATACAAAAAGGTAAAACTTTTTTTAATATAGAATCCCTATTTCGATAAATTAAAAGAATTTTTAATTCTAAATAAGGTTCGCTTTTATACGTGTACACGCCAAAAAGTCGTAGTAAAATAAAAATGGTATTAAAAGCTTCTTGAATAACAAAGGAGGAAATATTTGATGAACTCAAAAATGAAATACAAATCGATGAAGTAAAACAGAAACTCGTCTGAAAGAAACCAATCAGGTTAAAAAGTACACCCTATAATATTTCTTGTCACTTTTTCGCCAAATGTCGTTATTAAGGAAATAAAAAAGAATTACGCTTAATAAGGTGGGAGAAATACGTCAAGAAGGATCCAGTAATGCAATGTTATCGATGTCGAGATTTTAATCACGCGGCATATAGCTGCAACGTGTAAGAAAAATGTCCTATGTGGTGAACAACATCGAACTAAGAATTGTCGTAGCAACAATAAAATCTTATGTGGAAACTGTAATGGTGTGAATACCACTCTAATTCGAAACAATGTCTTATTTATTTAGCGCAAAATAGATTAAACATAAATAAACGTTATAATCTCGATAATGGTAATAATTATGGTAATAATGATACATTTAATTTACTTCTCTCAAAGCTTTCACCTAAAGATAACAGTTTGCGGAAAATCTGCAAACAATATACAAGGCAATATACATTTTTCCCACCTCTCCATGAGTCACGCTTAAATAGTAATGCAGGGAAAGCTGAACTTCTTACTTCTGAATACTGCAAAGCTCATACACGTAATAGCAATATTTCTTCCAGTTCTAAAAACAAAGTTCAAATGGCTGTAAAAAATATCTGAAGGAAAATAAAAATACTTGTATTGTGGATTACGTCGGTCCTAACGACGTCTCTCTGCCGCTACAAAAGCCGTTAAATCTAAAAATTCTGTTGGTAATGAAAATATCTCCACTATCGTCATAAAAAATATTCTATTGAAAGCGGTAGTTAAATTTTCAAATTTATTAAAAGCGAGGTTTAAATGTTGGCATTACCCTTCAAAATGGAAAGTAGAAAAAGTTATCACTCTCCCTAAACCTGGTAAAGATGCTTCTAAAACTAGCAACATTCGCTTTGTAAGCTTACTAAGTAATTTGAGTACAATCGCAGAAAAAATTATTTTGTCTAGACATCACTCTGAGTAATACAAACTTTTACCCAGCATTCAGTTTGGGTTTCGTCCAAGATACTCCACTACACAACAAATATCTAGAATAATAAAACTTGTCAGCTATAATTTCAATTGTAATAAGCGTACCGGTCTAGTTTTCCTTGATGGTGGCTAAAGCATTCGACATAACTCGATGTAAAGGTATCACGTATAAAATGATACAGTCTAAAATTTCCTTCTTATTTTGTACTTTTAATTCATAGTTATTTAAGCGATAGAACATTTTATTAAATGATTCAAAATCGACTATGAAAACTTGTGCCGCAGTAGTTCCACGAGGTAGTATTTTGGGTCTGTTTTTATTCAAATTTTTTCTCTACGATTTTCCAAAATTGACAAACCCCACGCAGGTTGCTCAATATTTCGCAGCTCTTACAAACCGACTGCTATTAAAAATCAATTAGAAATCGGTGTACGTCGCGTTTTAACGTATTAATTGCAAATTGAAATAAACGCATTAAAAACTGAAGCCATCTTTTTCAATCATCGTCGACTAATTTTGCCATCTGAACTTCTAGTCGATGATAAAGTTATAAATTTGTCCGATATATTTGGGTGTTTTATTAGATAAACCGCTAATCTTACCGTCGCATGTAAATTACGCAGCTCTAAAAACAAATAAAGTAGTAAGCGCAGTTTATTTAATCGTAATATCTTAACGTTAATAATAAGCTCGACATTTATAAATCGCTTATTCGTCCTGCGATGTAAAAATGTAAAACGCGTATATTTGGCATTATATTAAAAAGTTATAATAATATTTAATAAATGTACCGGAGGCTCCCTCCATTTATGTAACTAATAATATAAACTGGTAAATAATAAATATACAATATATAAATAGTATTGATGGTCAGACAAAAAACCATCACAAATGAAAAGCGGTAATTTAAAAAATAATAAGTTCAATTATATAACGAATATGTAATATCATTTATAAGTAATGGAAACGAAAGCAAACAAATTATGACGTTATGAGAATAATACACTATGTTTAATGCGTCGATGCTTATACTTAGTATAATACTTAGTTCCCTTGAATCGTAAGTTCCTATTGCCGGAAGTAAATTATTACGGTGCGCATTACAACTGAGAAAAAATGTTTGCGATAGTTTGAGGATCTTTTACATATGGTATCTGCAGAGCACTATGCATATATGAAATTTTAGTGTATACGGGGACATTAAGGATACATCTAAGACATCGATTTTGGACTAATTGTTGTCTATTAAAACTAGCATTTCAGACTGAAGACCAAACTGGACAAGAATATGTTAAAATAGGCCTAATGATTGACTCGTAGATTATTAATTTATTATTAATATTTAAGCGAGATTTACGTTTGAAAATGGGATAAATTGAACAGATTGCTCTGTTTGTCTTCAATGATGCATGGTCAATATGCTTAGAAAACGTTAGTCTCTTGTCTAAATTAACACCAAGATAGCGTATCTGGTCAGACCATTCTATATCAACGCCACTGACATGAAGTCTGGTCGGTAAAAACGGTCTTCGACGAGTGAAGAAAATTGCTTTCGTTTTGGAAGGATTAAGAGCAATTTGCCATTTAGAAAAATAACACGATCAACACCGGATTGTAACCTATTGCTGATAGTACTTGGCCTGTAGGAACTGCAGTACAACGTTGTGTCATCAGCGTATAAGGCAACCTCGATGTTATTTATATGCGGGAAATCATGCATGAAAAATGTAAATACGAATGGCCCCAGCACGCTACCTTGAGGCACGCCGGCAGAACAGGATTTGCTACTTGATTTCGCATTATTTATAATGGTATAAAATGATCGATTAGTTAAGTAACTATTAATCAGTTTAGATAATTGGGAAACTCGGTAAAAATCATTTTATAGATAATACCGTCGTGCCAGGTTGTGTCGAAAGCTTTTGCCACATCAAATAATACTAATTTTGGAACAAGGTATTAATTTTGACAACTTAATCAACAAAATATGCCTCAAAACTGTATCGTATGCAGCTGTATGGTCTAGGAAAACAACCGCTGTTTTTAGGTTTTTCTGGAAACCATTTTCGATAAATTGTGTTAATGCAGCTACTTGATCAACACAAGATCTGTTAGTACGAAAACCAGCTTGCTCGACAGGTAGGTATTTTTCGATTTCTGTGGATATTCTGTTGTATATAATTCGTTCAAAAATTTTATACGGGATAGATAGTAGAGATACCGGTCGATATTCCGCCGGGTCGTTCCCATTTTTTCCCGGCTTTTTAATAGAACTTTGCTTTTTTGAAATCCCTGGGCAATTGGCCGCCGTCTAATATTTCATTATAAATAGTGATAATGGATTTTTTTGCTGTTTCTCCCAAATTCTTCATAAATTCTGGGTAAATTCCGTCTAGGCCAGCGGCCTTCCCACTCTTGGTGGATTCTAATGCCGCTTCTAACTCATTAATTTCAATATTTTTTGAAAAGATATTATGTGGTGTTAGGATTCTTTTGAGGTTATTCAGTTGTTTCTTAATTTTTGAGGATACTTCCTTATCCATTTTGTATTTACTTAGTTCTAAGAGTCTTGTAGCTATTCTTCCGACTACTATGTGTGTAATCGATGTTTTCAACTGTATTGATCCATTTTTTGTCGTCTTTCGCTATTCAGTTTTGTAAGTAGTATTTCTGCCGTCTCCTTTTCTTGTGTATGTCTAAACTTGTGCAGTAACTGTTCGCATTCGGCTGACCAACCTGGAATATACTCTTTCCGGAGTTAAACGTAATAAGTGCATATATGAGAAAATGTAATTTACGACCAAATCCGAACAAAACTGAAGTTGCCCTATTCCACCTTAATAATCGGCTAGTAAATACACAACTAAATCTGTCAATAGATGGAACGCAACTTAATAACACGAAGAATCCAAAATATCTAGGAATTACGTTAGATCGTTCGCTCACGTACAAAACACACCTAACTAACCTAAGCCAGAAAATTAGAACACGCGTAAATATCATTATATATAGGTAAATTGATAAATAGACAAAGAAAGATAAAGCTTAGAAGTTTAGACCTGCTAGTAAAACCTTGTCTAAACGCAATGAAAGTTCGCATAACAAAATGTACACAAATAATATATAGACATCATCGTAGTACGATGCAACCCTTCATGCGAATAATATGACGTAACGAAAGTTCGAATAAAAGGGAGCAGTTAATAATGGTGTCGGTTGTCCGGGAAATGCCTTTAAGATGAAGGAAAAGTGTTTCGAACACTATTATTATCGTCCTCGTTTATATTATTATGATTATTACTATTTTATAAAATGAGAAAAGAAAAATATGCTGCATTGAAAGAAATTATTTTACGAACGACATAATCGACAGAAAAGGGTCGAAGGTATACCGTGGAAGATGACAAGTGTCGACGATAAACGCCTGAATAATATTCCAAGTTGAAAGACATCATTCTTCGACGGCCATGTTCGTACTTTAAAAGAGGCGACGATTATTTTCTAGACTACTTTAGCTGGCCTCTTTTATTTTGTTTTTCTTAAAAAAAAAAAAAAATAAATAAATAAAAAAAAATGAGAAAAATCATTATTTTTATCGAGACGTAGAAGATGGAGTTCGCACTAACCCATCATCGCATTATATCGTACCGTATCGTCTGGCAATCGAATAAGGTCCGCGATTGGATTTTTTTTTTATTAGGGAATTCAATTCGCAGTATATAAAAATGCGTTTTATATTGTTTCATATATATATATATATATATACCGAATCGTCGACCCTCATCATGAAATATTGCATCTCGGTGATACCGTTGTTTTGTCTACGGGCAAATTTTCCGTATACAGGCGATACAAGAGAAGTCCGTGAACACTTCCTCCGGGAAGTCCAGTTTGTATAGTGAAGAAATTAGATTTACCATCATCACGTCTAACTCCGAATTTCCGCATCAGTTAGGTCTGACCGAATAGGTCACCCGGCAGCAGATGGCTTAGCTTGAAAATTAGGCCTTCATGCCACATCTTTATCGTATGCTTGTGCGATGTCTAAGAAGATGGCGATGTTTTTTTTCTTCTAGAGACTTATTTCTTACCGCCATAACCGGATATAGTTGGTCGATTGCGGAATTGATTATGCTAAATGAGCAGAAGTCCGTCCGTGTTCTTTTCACTCTGCGTACTGCTAGTAACCGACAGCAGCGCGTATACCTTGGTAATCAATCTATTCCACAAACTAATTCTGCGACGTATCTAGGTATGCATCTAGATAAACGTACGTCTTATATCGCAAATAAAAATACCGTGTTATAATTGGTACTTATTTAATTTAACAGTTCAGATTATAACTTTATTATATGATGGTTCAACCAGATATTACAGATATTACGCCATTTTAGCCGATTATTTTTCATATTCCTGCCCCCCCCTTCCGCTTGGTGTCATATTTCCAATATTAATTTTATTTACTTACAGTTAATATACAGAACAGGTTTGCTGTAGGATTATTCTTCACGCGTCTCCTTATAGAAAATGCACATCGAATTACGATTATCATTTAAAAAAATTATATTATTAAGTTTTTTATCAATTGTATATCCTACATCCGAAGGAATTGCGGTTAATGTCAACGGTAGATACGATTCCAGGCAATCGCAGCAAATGTACACTAAATATAAAACATCGCAGACTGAAACATTATATTTTTACGATTGATTCTGCGATAATATTCAATCTTATTTTTATCTAATGCATTAGATCATTCTCATTTGTTTAATGATCATTTTATTATCATATTCATTTTATTCGACATTTTTATAAGGTTATTTAATTTTTTTTTTTTTTTGATTTTCCCCCGTAATTTCATTACTTTTTGTGGTATTTTTCTTAATGTAATATATAGTGTATTATTTATACGTGTACATCACATATTTTACTGTTGTAATGAGGATGAGGCAAATGCCGGTACTCCAATTATTTACTTTTTTTTTTTTTTTTTTATCGTGTTTCAGTTTCTAAATATAAATTTATTCGTTGTTTTTAGATGCGATCTAAACGAAACCGGATTTTTCTGTTTTCAAATAAATGCTAATTATTAGATTTAAAACTGAGATTATCTAAATAAAATGTGTTCGTAATCGATACGAACAGTCGGGTAAATAAAATGTTAGAAAAAAAAGTCGCGTACATCGATAAACGATTAAATTCTGCGTTCACTCATCGGGTAAAAGATTACAATTATTGATGAATGCGCGATTTTTTTTACTGTTCGATTCTCAGTTAAATACATCGTAGATTATATATGATGACGATCTAACTGAACTCCGATTACAACGTAATTACTTCAGCGCAATGTTATTTCGACGCGTGAATAGTGATCGGTCAATATTGAAACAAGTGGTTAATGACTATTCCGAGTAGTATTAGCCGGAGTAGGATTATCAGGATTGTACGGAGTAGAATTACCTCGTGTAAGGTTACCCACAACCGAACTATCTGTAGCATGATTATGGATTATGATTACGAGCGGGAGGTATCAAATGAACGGTGTGCTAGTAAGCGGTAACTGTGTAAATAAATCATTAACGAGTGAAGTTCTATCAGAAATCACTCGGGTAGCATTTTTCGACGCGTTAAATGAACTTTCTTCTTCGACGACAGACCGGTCTGGAGGAAAAATTTAAGTTTAAATTCACGTCCTCATTAAGGGTGACGAGCATTTTTCAGTTCTGCCACGTATAGTCGCCGCAAACTTTCGCGCATTTCGACCTAAATCCGTCGTCACCGTATCACCGGATGGTAATGCAATGGATCTGTACGATGGAGGACTGTTGTCGGAAAATTCGGCAATATAATATTTAAAAACATTTAAACGAAACCTATTTTATAACATTATTCTACCAATTAAACGATTCAACGGTAATTAAAATTCTACTAACATTTCGCGCGATAACAATAAAAATGTATGCTTTTAACGAGTGGAATTTTAACTAAATTTTAATAAGCCTCAGCTCGTGTACGGCTAAAAATTATCTAGTGCTATGTTCGGAAAATAAAAAAAAAAAAAAAACATTCGCGATACGTATACAGCTCAATCTGTCCGGAGTTTTTAAAACATAAATTCGACGATATTCTCGAAGAAAAATATCCCGAACATGTACAAATATATACCGACGCTTCAAAATTTACACATATAAAACTACTAAAAATACGTAACGCTGACACGGCAAAATACTTTGGAGACTACATCTAGATGCCAAGCTAACTTGGAGAGTTCGCATGGATGAGCTCAACAAATCAGAGGAAAAATACGCCAAATATATTGGCTTATTGGGCGACACTCTAAGAATGAAGCTTGAAAACAAAGTACTCATCTAATCGTACGACCCATTTGGACGTATAGAATTCAATTATGGGGGTGCGCCAAAACATCAAATAGAAGAATTATACAAACAGTGCAAAACAATATTCTTCGCACGATAACCGACGCTAGATGGTTTCGACGGAATGAATTATCGCGATAATGATCTTATGAATAAGTTGGTCGACGAAGTTATTGCTGACTATGCTCACCGGCATGAACGCAGACTCCAGAAACAGACGAACCCGGAAGTATCCGTTCTCATCAAAACCGGCGAAGATTCAAGACGCCTTAAACGTCTGAAACCATAAAAGTCCTTTTGTAAAATATTTATTAAACACGTACTTGCATGTTTGTGTGTGCACGTGCAGCGCACGAACTTGCGTGTATACCTATGTATTATATATAGGTGTGTGTGTGTGTGTCTGTTGTAAGTATACAGGTATATTCATAAATAACAGTGTTTAG
The DNA here is from genome assembly GCA_032883995.1 of Coronaproctus castanopsis. Classification (NCBI taxonomy): domain Eukaryota; kingdom Metazoa; phylum Arthropoda; class Insecta; order Hemiptera; family Monophlebidae; genus Coronaproctus; species Coronaproctus castanopsis. The sequence continues at coordinate 25,922,249 of CM065054.1, forward strand.
CTATTGAGCTATCTAACATGTTAATAATCTCAGTTTTAATCATAATTATTACTTATTTAGAATATATTCTAAGATTGTGTAATATATATAATTCTATAAACTATTTTTAAAAAAGAAAAAAAAAAAAACTACCTGTTAAATACCGAACTTTATATATTCTTGATCTTCCTACAGAAATTTTTAATTTACAAGTTTTAAGTTTTAAACTTAAATTTTATCATATATACATTAGATGTCGTTGTACATTAGTAAGTTAACTGTTAAGGTGTGTGTGTATATATATAAGGTACTTAACATTCCTCATTATTCAATTATTCGTATTATAGCAATATCATTAAAAAACATTCACATCCATAGAAATATCCAATATGTACCGAGTTATTAGCGCATTACAACATACGATGCAAAAATTCAAATGACAAAAATACCGACACTATCAGTTTAAAATATATTATCCGTAAGCTAACTTCGGCAAACAACGATGGTCTTTATTTGGACTCCGGCACACTCGGGAATTGAATTGCAGCTAAAACGTTATTAAAAAAAAATCTGAATACAGTTAAATCTATACATACGTCAGGTTTGCATCCATTCGTGTCACAAAAACTTACAAAACTATACCAACAACATTGGGCAACTTATTGCGCGCGCGCACACACACACACACACCTTTATCAGATTAAACCGAAATTAAGACACTATATAACATCGGTACAAAAATCCGCAGGAAAACATTACGAGAATCGTCGAAACATGAAGCAAATCTCAAAGTCTCCCAATAAATGGATACGCGTTAAAATGAAAGCGGCCGAAATCGAGGAAACCAGCGTTTATAAGAGTCGATAAGTTTATTGCAGAGAACTTTAACGGTAAAAATACACAGCGTCAACGATGGAACACATTGAATAAACACGCGCTTATTACATGTCCGACCGCTGCGGTACTTAACCCGCAAAGAACGGGTACAACTGAATCGAATTCGTACTGGACAAGGACGTTGCAACGATCTGCTAACGCGATGGAACGTAAAAAATGACGCTGCCTGTGATTGCGAACATCAAACCGTCGATCACATTGTTCGCAGTGGTCCAGGCAGAGCTTTTGACGGCACACTTCGTGAAATCCATAAAGTGTCAACGGCAGCATTGGCTACGAAATTTAAATATTATATTACAGTGTCTTCCTGCATCGTAACATACGATAGGAAGAATACGAAAAGTAGCGTTGATTACGTATAAGATACACAAGGCCCACAACACTTGCTGAATGGAGATCTTCCACCAAACTGCTGCGCATGTAATACTCAATCAACGATAAAACATCTACTATTAGAATGTAAACAATCCACGAAATATTTACAAAATAACACAATAATTCCTCACAGTTCAGACGCAAATGAAGCTTCTTTAAAAAAAATAAATAAATAAATAAATAAAATATAATAAAAAAGAACAGATAACAGATAAGTAATAAAGCCTTTCTAGTGCTTTACCTTTTCCCATTACGCTCGTATCATAATATCATATTACATCACACACACATATATATCAAATAACGACTGTTCTGTTGCTTAGTGTTATTTTTAGAATTAGCTGTTCCTTTAATTTTTTGATCGAACTACTAATATAGACTTAAGCTTCCGTCGGTACTGCATCGGATACTGTCGTGTAAAGGTGATCAATCAATCCCATTCTAAAGGAAAATGATAAATTAATAATAATGATAATAACGCTGAAGAGAGCTAACGAAAAAGCTTCAGTAAGAATGTTTTTCGTTTATTTACTAATATTGCCTTTCTCGACGCAATGGCGGTTTTCATTCACTTTATCTTGAGGGTTCCTTCAAAGTCGCACCCGGAAATTCTTCTTTTTATTTTCGAAAAGGGTCTGTTTTTGACACAATTTTAATAGCTATTTTTTACCCCGTTTATATAGTTTGCGCAGTACACTTATAAGTACCTATATCTTTAAATGTGTGTGTGTGTGTGTGTGTACGCGATTTTATTCTAATATATATGTATATAAATATATATATATATATATATATATATATATATATATATATATACACGTATGCGACGTATCTTTGAACATTGCAACGAGCAATTACATCTTCGAGTCATCGTCGTCTGTTTTTACCCCGTTTATGTAGTTTGCGCAGTACACTTATAAGTACCTTTATCTTTAAATGTGCGTGTGTGTGTGTGTACGCGATTTTATTCTAATATATATGTATATAAATATAAATATATATATATATATATATATATATATATATATATATATATATATATATATATACGTATGCGACGTATCTTTGAACATTGCAACGAGCAATTACATCTTCGAGTCATCGTCGTCTGTTTTTACCCCGTTTATGTAGTTTGCGCAGTACACTTATAAGTACCTATATCTTTAAATGTGCGTGTGTGTGTGTACGCGATTTTATTCTAATATATATGTATATAAATATAAATATATATATATATATATATATACGTATGCGACGTATCTTTGAACATTGCAACGAGCAATTACATCTTCTAGTCATCGTCGTCCGTTTCTTCATGCATTATATATTACGTCGATCTCGTATATTCGTCCGGCGATAAAGAAATCAATGTTTAGACAATAATAAAAAAAAAAACGACACAATTAATATCGTTTATATAATTTTTGAATTTTTGCGCACGTCGTTATATATATTTTTTAATTTTTCAATTACAACGCCCGTGTATGCGTGATCGCGTCTTACGATTCCTTGCGCGCCTGATATATAGGGTGACTCGTAGAAGACGGACGGTTCTGTTGTGTTTTTTGAATAACTTAAAAACTACTCGACCGACATTTTTTAAAATCCGAGTTTTCGGAACTCAAAACGCACGGTCGTCCACGTTAAAGGATTCCGTCATAACTGAAACTGGATAAAAACAAAATCTCCCGTGCCTATACTAAAACGCGAAGCACGCGGTTTACACTGTATCGCTATTATCAGCCGCGCTATTCAAAAAACAAACCTGTCCGTCTTCTCTGGGTCACCTAATATAATTTTATATATTTGTCGAAAATGATCGTTCGATACTAGTAGTATGAGTTAATTAGCAACAAACGACGTACAATAATATTTATTATTAATTTCGATTCCAAACGAAATATTTATCTATTTAGCTAGAACTTTATCTATTTAGCTAGAAATTTATCTATTTAGCTAGAAATTTATCTAGATAGTATCTAGGTTAAAGTCGCGGCACGCTATCCGGTTAGTTTGCAAACGTTCGTACCTATATAGTCACAGTTTCTACTAGAGTTATTACTTCATCTTAGTTAAGACGTTGTATTATTTCCTTATGTACAAATACATGTAGGTGGTATATACCAAGTAATACTTCAAATTTTTCAAATGTTACTTTAGTTTACAAAAATGTTTCGATTAAAATGTATGTACCTACGCGTAGACATTTGCGATTACATATCAGCAAACCATAAATCATATATATATATATATATATATATATATATATATATATATATATATATATATATATTGAGGGAGGATACATGAAGTCTCCGAGAGTCAACTGACTCGTAATAATGTGACGGGAGGTTATTTTTAGAAGAAAACGCGTCAAGCAATTAGCGGTTCGATGACTCGATGAATCGAATCAGTAACTCGAGTCGTCTAAAGTAAATGAATCGATTGACTCAAATCGTTTAAATGAATCCTTCCGTCCAAGTCTATGTAAACTATTACCGTATTGTAGTGATAATGATAATAATTCAAACGGAAACGCTCTTATAATTTCAAGGAAAGCTGCATCCCCTGACCACTCTGTCAGTTTACGTCCGATCGGAACAAAACGACAGAGTAGCAAAACTCGGACGCACGATGTATCATGAAGTACTGAAGAGGAAGAGGTGATAGAAAAAATTATCGAAAAAATTATAATTTAAGAAAACCGCCCCCCATATTAGCCCACCTAAGAGGCGTCATTTGCCTGATATTCTACGAATCTTCTGATACACGAGGACCGTCAGAAGTCGTTACTCGTTACCTACTAACTTTCAAGTTGATAGGACTTTGCTTCACGAGACTTCCGGATTATGATATTTTAACTGTTTGATTTTTTCTTTCAACTTTCTCTTGTACTGATCCACATCCACAATTTTCCTGTATGTAATTTCGGTTTGTCCCTGTATCGGATATATTATCCTAGTACCTTTTTCAATAGAAGACCTCAAATCACTTTCTACCAGCTCGAACCATTTCCGTCTGATTTTTAGACTAATTAATTTAGCCTTGTATGATTTGGACGCTTTGTGTGGCCGTAAAACACACGGACACACATATATATACATATGTGTATGTGTTTACATTACGACGATCGTCGTATGTTCACCTCTGAGTATTCTATTCTGCGATATCTATATGATTTTTAAGTTTGACGGCTTCGCATAACCCCGAAGTTGCACTCCGTGCGTCCAGATTGGTCTTAAAACAGCTGTGTATATTAAAAGTTCGTTATATTAAAGTGAAGAACATTATAGCTTTTCGTGGCGGTTTCTTCAGTAATTCTGTATTTATTAAATCATAACTCGTTCTTATTTTTTAGTCTTTTAAATATACAATATACCTCTTGGGTCGATTCTGACTTGTTGGGAGAATATAATTCATCAGGACTATTTAGAGAGTCGTACACTTCATTGCTTGTGCCCGAATTGGTTTGAGATGAGCGGGCTATAGTCATATAATAATAGTAATAGCAGTTAAACTGAAACGCCCCTATGATCACAAGGTAAGTAAAATGGAAAATTGCGCATGCTCAAGCCACTCGGTCAGCTTACAACCGGACGAGCGAGTAGAAGTCAGAAATGAACGGGCAAAAGATGTTGGAGATTATCATAGTTAACGGTTTTTAGAAACAAGTAAGTCAGCTTTAGCGAAGAAAAAGTCAGTAGTTAGAAAAATGTTTTAGTTTTACGTTCTCAATTGGCGGAGCTCGAGAAAAGGAAGATGAATTAGTCTTTTTTTAGTTCTTGCTATACTGAAAAGAAATGGTCAGCAACTTCATTAATGGGTCGTTAGATTATAAACATCTCGAATCTGGTTACTTTAAATCGCAGCGTGTCATATTTATATTTATATATATTATATATATATATATATATATATATTATTTATATATATATATATATATATATATATATATATATATAATGTAAAAATATCAAAAAATGAAAGTATTAATATTCTAAATCGGTATAAATACTAGCGACTATTTACACACTTCAATTTTGTAGATGTAATTATTAGATTATTCTTTATGCGAACAGCTTTACAGCTTTGTAGTTTATTTCGGCGATTAGAAAATATGGAATATTTAATAATTTAATAAAAAGAATAAAAGAGGAATATTTAAAAAGAGGAAAAGGGAACTAATTAAAAAAACCAAGAGTGAGAGAACATTAAGAGTAAAAAGAGAAATTTAAATACAGAATATGGAGAATATAAAATATATTAATATACTAGAAGGACCCTAGGCAGATAAAACGAAGTCCGTATAACCGTTAGGTAGGCACCAAGGTCTTAGTAATATATTAATAAATTAGTGAACGTACAAAAGACACATATTCTGATGTACGTTCGTAAAATAACCATCCTCGTGAAATACGTCGAGATCGTCTAATTAAAGGCTTTGGACGTCGTTTGTAATTATTCAAAGTATTCAGTGGTGAAGGAGAATTAGAGATTATCACATGCATTCGCTTATACACAACTTGAATTCCTATTCGAAACATGATTATTCTCGTCGACCCCTCGCTGATTATTCTTATCAAATGCTAAAACTTTAAGAATCAGTAAAGATAATAATAATAATAATAATAATAATAATAATAATAACGATAATATTCAAATTAAATTACAAATTGAATGTTTTCTCTTGCAAACAAGTACTTACCGAAACGCTGATACTATATGTAAAAATTATATTTTTGCCAGCAGCACGTGCGCCTGGTAAGTGCTGCTGAGTTTGAAAATCGGGGTGTGGAATTTTTACCCGTTGAAAAAAACCTCCCTCTAATAGAAAAAAAAAAAAACTTATGTTTCAATAACGATGGATGGTCTTACAAAGCAGGTGCCTCTATTAGATATTAATAAAATTTTAGAAGGTGGTTATATATAATACAGAAACGTAGAGAAAAATAACCAATATAAAATTAAACAAGAATATGTAACATTAAACTAAAATACGTGTGAAATCGACATATATATAAATAGCCTTAGCAAATAAATGTATAAAAGTGGAAGCAGGCGCTGACCACGATTCAAAAGACGAGGTTTCACGTTTGAATTATGTATTTTAAGAAACAGAATAATAATAATAATAATAATAAATAAAATAGAATAAATTTCTAAATAATAAAAAGAGAAAAAAATTAATAACCACTTAATAGTGCAATAAAAAGAGAAATAAAAAAATATAAAAGGACTTCGTATCATGACAAGGACCAGAGGAGTCAACATTAGAATTGCAAAAGGTACACCTAGGACCATATACACCAATATTAGTTACGACGTGACTGAGATATACCTTGAATCCTTTAGTCATTACTTATCTGTTCATGTTTAAGCTGTACGTTTATCACGGCGAATTCGGTTTTTCCGAATGTCTCAATCTATAAGTGTCGTGTATGTGTAATTGTTTCCCCTTGTATTATTTGTACGCTGCTGTGTTCTTTAACTTTACATGGTGAACTTAGCGAACGACGAACTAAATTGGAGTGAAGTGGCGCTCGACTATAAGCAGGACGCTAGGGGGAAAAAAAAGAAAAAAAAAGGATCTGTAAGATTAATCGTCAGTTGTTAATTATTTATTGTCCATTTAAAAACGGCTAAAATAACTTTGTATGGATAATTAAAATAGAAAAATATTAATGCGTGTGTAATCGTATGCACATACACATTATATACATCCTCATAACGTTATTAGAACTAAATGTAAGGAAAGAAAAGTTAGAAAGAATAAGTGTAGTAATTATAATTAAGATGGTAAATTTTTCTTTTAAACAAAAAACCAAAAAAAAAAAATAGAACCAAATTTCAGAGCCCAAGGAATAAGTGTGAAACGTAAAGATGATATGACAATGCGATATCATAGAACATAAATTTTAATTCATTATATTAAATCCAACACGTGTACACCATTCGCAATGAAAAGAAACACTTATTTAATAAACTCACGATAGAAATGTCATAATGAAAAAGAACACACTGTCCACTATGCTTAACTCGACGTAGCGATGACTCAAATGTTTTCATTCACAAATCTACATTGCACATATATCCTTTGTGTAGTGAAGGTTCGAACTAAATAACGAATAGCCGTGCGCGCATGCGCAAAAGAACGAATACGAATCGCCTCGCAACGAAATAACGGATAGCCGTGCGCGCATGCGCAAGAGAAATAATACGAATCGGCTCGCTCGCTCGTTTTACGGGTTAACTGCCTATATATACAATGCGATTTTTTTAAAATAATACACGAGCTTTAGCTGTATTTGTTAAAATAGATTAAATAGAACATTCGCATAAAAATTATACACATCGAAAACTTGCGTTAGTAATAATTAAGGGCACTCTGTTTATATATACTTACCCGGCTAATAATTGCGTATCACCGATCAAAATGTGTCTATAGCGCGTGATGATTACGGTTTTGCTGGACGACGGTTACAACGTATGAAATTGTCAAAATTTGACAACTTCGTTAATGTAAAATCAACGAAACACGGTCGTCCGCGCGTAAAACACTTCTTACTTAAATCTACACCTGCTTTTGCAAATGTCTGAGCAAAGCATAGATTAATTGGGAATTGTAACCGTTTAAAACTGAAAAGAATAATTAGTTGGAACTATTGGTATTCTCGGTATAAACACACTCTCACCTTTACTACACCCAGTTAAAATAGTTGCTTCTATTACGTTTTTTTTTTTTTTTTTTTAATGAAACAATTCTTAAGATTTAACCACCTACAGTCGTAGTTTAAATATTCCATCTTGTTTATTATAAATATAATACGAAGGTATCGAACACGTCACGGTCCATCTGCATACTACGAGGAGCGTTTCTCTCTTAAGGAAATATCTCTTCAGTGCGTTTGTCGAGCGGGGGCGTGTATGATCAGTTACCTATTGAACGAACGAGCAGATATGCCTGAAGGTGCTTGTCGACGAGCAAATTCAACCGGGGAAATTCCCTTTGGTCGGTATTAATAAAATTACTGGTGTGCCGGCTGAGAGCTGGACAGATTTCTTCCGTCAGAAATTTACTTGGTCTATCGGCCGAGATCTCCTTAGCTTCCTTTATAGGATCGCACTTGAAACTCTGCACTATACATCAAAGGGTCGCAAACTCATTGTCTGAGATGATGATGATATCCACTACCTGATAAGCCGCAATTATGCTTCTCGTTGTTAGACAGTAACCCTAAGTGTTTCACTGAAATGGAACATTAATTATCAACTCGGTTTTCAGACCGGAGACAGTGGTAAGTGATTAGATTGGACCGTTGACGGCTTCCTAACTACTCAATTGCTCCACCAGATTATCTGGCTATAAAGTGACAATTAGTCCCAAGTTGAGGAACGAAATTGGATGGGCTTTCAAAAGTGAATAATTCACTATTCGACTCTATCTGTAATAGTAGTTATATTAACGCAAGACATTTTGTACACGCATATACAGTTGAAAATGTAGAAATTTAAATTGGCGTTATATCAATTTTAAATGAAAAACTTTCTTTCTGTCGCACGTTGGTGTATTTTTAAGGTTAGAAGGAAAATAGGAATAAAAAAAAAAAAAAAAGGAAAATTCTCGTTTATTTTCGCGATAAACGTGTATAAGACTCGATGTACGCGTTACGGTGTAGTTATATATAAATGCGTATACACATTTATTTATATACGAACGTATCACGAGTATGTTCGTTGTATGGACACAATATGCGTGGAAAATCGACCGGAAAAATATGAGATAGAAGATAGTGAACCTAGTCTAATATTGCATACTTTTCGTAACGTGCGGCTTGCTAGTAGACGGCCTCATGTTTTGAAGTAAGAGGTAATCTCACTCCTTTAAAAATATCAATTTCGAACGTAGTTTACGTCAATATTCAGGGGCTATCTCCGAATAGAATTACAATCTGCTCTCACTTGCCGTTGTTTCATTACGTCCACACCGTTATGATACTATTTTTTTTTCTTTTTTTTTTTTTTAGAGCAATTCTGAATAATAATAAATATCGCGCTCGTTTCCATTTAAAGAATAAGATTCAATTCAATAAAGTATATTTCTATTTTTATACATCAGCAAATAATAAGTAAATAAAAAAAATGCGCATACCGAGCAGCGTTAATTACTGCGCGTCTTAGGAAATGGTGTACGAAGAAATCTTAAAATTTATTTTATAATTATACAATAATTATACAGGGAAAAACATACAACTAAAAACCCTGCGTAGGCGAAAATAGAGAAATTAATTAATTATAGTTTGATCTTAATAGTACAATAAGGATATGGGTAGAATTATACAAATTATATTAAAGTTAAACAAATAAATAAGAGGATAGAAGAGAGAAATACTGATACAATAGATTACAGGAGGATAGAGACTTATTAATAACGACTTAAGTAGTTCGACAATCTGGTGCTAGAGAAGTGAATGTTTAATTCTTTTGTGTTTATATTTTTTATATTTTCTGGTCAGCGAGTCGCGAGTATAGTTTCCAATTCGCTGTACGATAGGGTAATGGCTAGTCAGGCATTTGCTGTAGAACCTATCTGCTTGTTCCTGTACTAGCTCAGGAATAGTACGCTGATGAAGAGCTGCATGCATGTCAGTTATCTTAGTATAGTAAGGGGCATTAAGTACAATACGCAGACATTTATTTTGAACAATTTGTAATTGATTTAAGGTGGAATTACTAACACCGGACCAAATTGGGCAAGAGTATAATAATATCGGCAGTATGTATGCTTTATATATTATTAGTTTGTTTTTAATACTAACTTTAGAGCGTCTGTGAAAAATGGGGAAAATTTTATATAATCGGGAGTGCGCTTTGTCCGTGATGTGTTTAATGTGTTCATGGAACGACGGTCGCTTGTCCATTGTAAGACCAAGATATGTTACACGAGGTTTCCACGGTAGTTGCCTGTTGCTTATTTCAATGTGGTGAGTTACTTGCGGCCTGCGTCTCGTAAATAGTATAGTTTCCGTTTTTTCGGTGTTAATTTTAATTTTCCACTTTGTGTAATATTTATAAGATAATGTCGCAATGCGGAGTTACATACATATGTATATATAAAATTATATATATATATATATATGTCGTTTATCTAGTTGCTATGCGAGTGAGGGTCCATATGCATATGATATGTATGTGTGAAAGATGTCTATGGCAAGCCATTTCCTATTAACTTGATTAGAATTTATCATTTAACATGTCCTATATCAATTTTCGATTTAATAAGGACTGCTTAGGTTACATAGTAGTGATTTCATGAACTACAAATAAAACAAAATAAAAACTCATTTTAATCGTTATTTTTCTTATTCGCAAGAAGCTTTTCGACAATTACGTCATTATCAAGTGTACACGGTAGATATAAATTAATTGTAATATTTATATAACAGAAACTTATATGTATTTGATATACATTTAATTTAGCCAGAGCTAATTTACTATTAGAGTTTTAATTTTACAATAACCTTTATTTATAAAATCGATTTTAAAATTAATTTTTCGTCAAAATTAATCATATTTAAATGAATTATTACTATTTATACGATTTTTAATTTGTAATTTTTCGTAATAGTTTTCTTTTTTCGAATTTAAACTCCAAGTGTAAAATTTTTATTTTATCTATTTTATTTTTTCTACATAATGGTTCTTCTTCTGTGCGGTCTTTACCATAATGTGACTGGTCGTCATTTACATTTTTATCCGTTTTATTACTTATATTTCTGGTCCAGTTTCAACTATATAAAATGTATTACATTTGAAGTGAATGAGAAAAAATCCAGAGTATACTGAATAAACTGCACAAAATGTAATATGTTTTATATAAAATGTAATATGTTTTATATAAAATGTAATATGTTTTATATAAAATGTAATATGTTTTATATAAAATGTAATATGTTTTATATAAAATATAATATGTTATATATAGTTGCAGCTCGGCCAGAAATATAAATAATAGACTAAGAGAACACTTTAATTCATATAAACATGAAAATGATGACTAGTCACATTATGGGAAACAGTGTAGAGAAGAGAAACGTAACACAGAAAATATAACGGATAATATAGAAACATTTAGACGTAGAATATTTTTTTTTTTTTTTTATCGGCTTATGAGGTTATCAAGCCGAAAGTATAAAAAGTTATTTATATGGCATTATATAGATTACATTGTTTGAGAAATAGGAAGAGATCGTTTAAATGAGGGCTATTATTACACAGTAGTTGGGATAGATTAGCGGATAGGTTAAACTTTTGTGACGGAATTCGGATCAATGGTTACAGCTTGTTAGGTTATGCCGAAGAGTGAATTGAGGAGTGTTACAGAAAGGACAGGAAGGGAGTGGTACGTTATTGAATAGGTGTGAATGGGTTACGCGTGTATGGCCAAGTCTTAATCTAGTTAAAACTATTTCTTCTTTTCGAGATTTTCGATCGGATGACTTCCATTCTTCTATCTTTCCTTTTATATTTCTGAGGTGGTTTTGTGGATGAGGTATTCGAAATTCCACAGTGTTGTAATTTTCTTCTTATGACTAGTCTTTAGATCATCTGCTATCAATAGTGATTTCGGCATGTGGATCTGAAAGTAGCAAGATTGAGCTTTTTGCTAACTTATCAGCAATTTCGTTGCCTTTTATTCCTTGATGGCTCGGAATCCATATGAACTGGATATCTATTCCGGCGGATTGTAATTGTGATAAGGTTTGATGGATTCTTTGTACAATTGGGTTGCTGTTGAATATGCTTCGAATGTTTGTGAGTGCATTAATCGAGTCTGTTAATATGATGAATTGATGAGCTGCGTGGCGCAATTTCCATATCTCCTGTAATGCTAGGTACACTGCATACAGCTCAGCAGTTGAAATTGAGCTTTCTGGTGGTAGTTTTTCGACTTTGCTTATTGTATCTGAAATGAAGAAAGCCACTCCGGTCGCTGATACTGTTTTTGATCCATCTGAATATTAATTTTGAACAAATAATATTATTTAAAAAAAAAAATACAAATTATATATAAAACACGGAAATAATAATAATTTATTTAAATATAATTAATTTTGACGAATAATTAATTTTAAAATCGATTTTATAAATAAAGGTTATTGTAAAAAAAATAAAAATCTAATAGTAAATCACATCTGTCTGGTTAAATGTGCATGAAATATATAAGTTGCTGTTATATAAATATAACAGTTAATTTATATGTAACGTTTATAATATAGTGATTAACCTCTGAGTTTTTATTTTGGTTTCATTGTATATGTGTATATATACATATATTTCTTCTTTTTTCTAGTCTGTTCGTTTTTTTTTGTTAATAATCGTCTCGTTGTGTAGCAGTAAAGATTTCGTACTTTGCACGCATGATCTAAGATCAAATTCTACCGGGGGGGATAAGAATAACTTACGATAAAATGGCTTCTAGCCGACGGAACCTATGCATTCTTCACCCTTAACCACAGACAACATTGAGCGGTACATGATTTCATTTTTTTGGTTTTTCAACAACCACGGCTAGAGTTATTTACTGGTACTTCTCAGTACCTTTTCAAAATTTAGTATCTTGTCTGTATATTCGAAGTAATTCATACCTTACGTCGTTAGTTATTTTTATAGAAATATCGCTACCGGACAGAAATATCGGTTGTCTGTTTTGGTTATTATTTCGCTTTTCATTGACGTGTTTGTAATGCACCAGTCATACAGGAATAATACTGAACTAACTCGATATAATTTTATAATAAAACAGTTGGGAATGGTTTTGCTAACACCTGAAATGAAACGGAGACTGTAGACAGCAGGTCCCCGATTATGTATAAGTCGCATATTAAAGATAGATGAATGTTATAGCACTCCGAATGGAGCATGTAAGGAGCATGTACAAAAAAAAAACTGTAAATGACTTTTAAAAAACATGTCCGTCGAAAAATGAACGAAAAACGTTCCATACATGTCTAATATGCAACAAGATGTTTTTGTAAGAACTGTGTGGTCTGAAAATATGCATTCGAAATACATTGCACGTTTTCGCATAAATATTATTTTTTAAAGATTTTTAATTTTTTCACGTTTAATCAACATTAGTTAACAATATCTTATAATTAAAAATAATATTTAATCACATTTTTTACACACACACACACACACATATATATATATATATATATATATATATGAATATTCCATAAATTATGTTTAAAACTTGGTAAAAGGTTTTTATTAATATACTTTTTCGACGCAACTCATTTAATTTTACCTTAAATTTATCGATTTCTTTTTTAAATGTACATAAATATCACGAAATTATTTTAGTATAATAAAATATTACTTCCGTCTAGAATTATTTTCGGTGAAAACCACGTCCTGATTATTCAAAAAAATTTAATACAGGAATATCAGGTGATGAATCAGCCGATGGTAGGACCAATCATAGCTCTGAAAATATAATGACTACTGAAAAATCAACCAATCACAATACAGGAATATCAACTGATAGTAAGACCAATCAGAACCCTGGAAATATAATGACTACATGCAGTAATATCAGGTGATGTATCAGATGACAGTAGGACCAATCACAGCCCTGGAAATATAAAGTTCCGATTGAGAAGTGCCTATAAAAGGAAATAACAAGGGTGTGTGGTTTAGTTCGTTTCTGATGATGAGTGATGTAAGTCCATTCGAAACGTTAATTTTTTTGAATAATCAGAACGTGGTTTTCACCGGAAATAATTCTAGACGAATGGAAAACAACCGCGAAAGTTTTAATAAATATATAAACTATTACTTTTTTAAAAATTTATGTAGATATACATTAATAATGGTCAAATTGGCCGGTTGTCGGTGACAACGTTTTAAAAACAGTACATCTGTCGTTACAGGTTAAATGAGTACCAGGCTAACTAAAACGCGGTAAGTCAATTCTGTATCGACTTAAGTGAAGAGTCGCTTAATGGATTCTGCCTACCCAACGTGATACTGTTTTATTACTAACTCATAGAAATATCGCTATGTCCGCGGAAACAGATGTAAATTCTCAACGTGAAGAAGGGACAATACGTTATAAAGAGGGTCATTACGAGACGCGCGCAGTAATTTAAGGGGTACGGTTCAGAGCGTAACGTTATTAAAGAAGGGCACAAGAAGAACACGTGATCAGGATTGCAAATTGTACGACCGGCATGTAGAGGGAAGTATGAAGTTTCTGTAAAGCTGCGTAAGGAACAGGCGATCCGGCAACAATTAATATGTCCGAACCGCAATTTGCTGATAAGTACAATTCCTCTACGCTTAATATTTTAAAAAAAGTAGAACAGTGGAAATCTAGGAAGAGACGGTTGCAATAGTACCTAGTAAGAGACGACTGCTGTATACACTCCGCATACGTCTGTTGCCAGAGTTTCTTACGTTCCGACTGTATAAAATGTACGATATCAAGTGATGAAACTGAAGAGAATACCACTAGAAGACTCACGCTATCAATTTCGAACCTTCTCTACAAGCTGTCGCGTTTTGATGAAATTTTTTTCCCTACTTACTTACTCTTTATTCGTATTATTCTCATTCTTTCTCGTTCGTTTTATCGTTATATTATTATGTCTCTTTATTTTACCTATAACGTTTAATATAGGATGTAAAAAAATTCATACCGCAAATGAACCTGTTCCAAATGTTTACACACACACACACACACACATATATATATATATATATATATATATATATATATATATATATATATATATATATATATATATATATATATATATATATATATGTGTGTAACTCAGTATATGCGCGTGCATCTGCATTGCATATAAGTACTGTCTTGAATGCTAATAGCTAGTTACGATGTTCGGCAACGAACGATACAACGATGATGATCATGAATATTATATGTCATTTCTTTTGATCTAAATACCGGCAATATTATTTCACGCGTACATATTTCCGCATTTGAATTGTTTTTTTTTTGTTTTTTTATTTTAAATAAATTTACTTTATTTTATAAATTAATCGATCCTAATTTGAGTAATTTTCTAATCGTAATTTGGAATATAATTTCTACTCGGAACTTAATTCGAGATATTTCAAATTGAACGATGGTTTTCGCAATATTTAAATACTTCATTTGCATTACGATTGATTCGTTCGAACTTATTGAATTCTGCAGAACTTCTTTATATATATATTATATATATATATATATATATATATATATATATATATATATATATATATATGTTTATTACATCGATTACGATAATATTAGCAACAGCGTTCTTTTGTATGTATTATTTATATTTTCATTTACATAAACTCATTTTATACGCACTACTGATACGTTTTTCATCCTATTGTTTTTTTGTGTTAAGTTACACATTGCAGTGATCTATTACACACACACACACCTGTTTATCTTTTGTATTATGCGGTTTGTATTTCTTTTGTTTTAGCTGCACAAGTATTAGATACAGTTATTTATTAAGTACACTAGTTCATTACGCCTTTGTATCCACAAATTATTTAATACATTTGCCCCATAGACAAAATCTTAGAAGGTAAGCTGGTCCATCCGTACCAACAAGAGTAAGGTTTTACGAATGCGGTTGAATTTGTTACGATTTGTAAGTCGCTTAATATTACGAGAATGATTGTATCGCAATATTGAACAGAGAAAATTTTATATTCTAGGTATAATTATTTTCTTAGAAAATAGTTTGTATAAATTTTTTCGAATATTATCGTAATTCCAAATTTTATCCGTTTTCGTTTTTTTCAGTTTTATTCTTTCTATAAACATTTTCTCGAGTGATTTATTTATTTTTTTCTTATTTCTTTAACCGTTTTTTTCATAGATAATCAGCTTTTAATTTATCTAGACATCTATATTAGAACATTTTTTATAAACTGGTTATCAGTACATTAGAACAATTTTAACACTTAACGTGGAGAACATCTTAATGTTCGTGATACTTTATCAAAAAGAATAATCTTCTTTTTTCGGATCGAATTTTTCTTCGTCATATTATGTTCTTCTGTTGATCCTTCTAAATCGTAATGATAGCTATCGACAATTTGTAAATGCCGTAGGTGAAATACGGTTCGATGAAAACGTAATCTGAATATACTTTTTAATTACGTAGTTCATGTTCACACACAACGCGGATTTCTATCGATTGTCTGTTTCGCTAATATACATATAGGTTTTTCCCCTTTTTGTTGCGTTTCCGCTGTCCACATTTGTTGGTACTTACGACAGTATGGTCATATTGATATGCCAGTTGTGGGGTGGGGGATTCAGTACGAAAAGTAGTAACATGAAAATAATACAGATATTTCTGAAACTCCGAAAACACTTGCCGGCTGATACGTAAGTAATGAGACACTACACATCGTGATCTAGAATGTACAAGAAGTCATTAAGAAAACAGGAACATTCTGATAGATTGGATAGACGTACCAACTGAACGGCAATTACTAGATTTACTCGATCTTAAGGGAATGTTGAAAAGCCGCTATACTGTAATTAGCTACATCATCAATAAGTGATTAAACTTAATTTATTTATGATATCTACTGATGGCCTTGACAGACTAGTAGCCTGTAGCGGGAAAGAAAAAAAAAACACATTTGTCCCCATTGTCCATATAACCGATCCTCGACGTCATGCGTGCCCTGGAATCCGTTTCTTCGAAATTATTTTAACTATTTAACGTTTATTTACTAGTTTCCTAATTTTCGTTTCTACGTTACTAACATTTTTTTTTTTTTTTGTTTTTTTGGGGATGAATGGTTTGGTCTAACTTGTGAACTTCCACGAATTTATTTATTCGTATCGAGAAAACGTATTATCAATTATTTTTCATTAATTATTTCGTTTAAAACTGTACGTTATTCAAGTTGCCGCCATTCGACGCGTGAATATTATTTTCTTCAAATTTCAACCCGTAGCTTCCCATTCCATTTAGACTATCGCCGGGTTTTGCATCGGATGTTATCCTTAGGTGTAGATTAGATGTTTCAACCAATGTACAGCGACGAAAAATGGACATCGTAGCTCGAACGATGTTTATAATTTGAAAACCTACGGCGGGAGGATGGCGGAATAGTTTTTAATTAATTTCGAAAAGAAAATATTTATTATATACCTTCCCGCAGGTATGACCGGTTGTTTATTTATTAAATTTTTTTTCAAAGAAATATTTCGAACGTTTCACATAACAAAAAATTCTTTTCAAACTTCTAAAATAAATCCTAACTAAAGTTCACAGGACGCCGTCTGACGAGGAGTATACAACACTGTCACCGATAGCGGGAAAACTTTACAGTGTCGACAATCACTTTATTCTACCCTGCTCGTCTATAATTCATCACCGTAATTAAGCGCGTTCTCCAAATCGGCGGTAAGCGACTATTTACCTGTACATAATTCGTTGTACAATGTAGCAAACGTACGAGCGATAGTAATTTAGCGCGTTAGCGCGTAGATAGACACACAAACCCGAGAGAACTTATTGTAATCGCTTTGTCATCAGCACACAATGCAGTCCGGTGTGTTTTTGTACTATATTGTTACTAGCGCGCACACAGTGTTGTGCTTGGTGGTTTGCCATCATCGCGATAACAATACTAGCATTATTTATATTTTTATTTTCTGACGATAATTTTCGCGTCATCGAACCTTCTAAATTAGGCCAATGTGGACGGCTATATCGTCGATATTATCATCGAACATAAATTAGGGAGGAGCGTGTAGGACTTTTCCACCCTTTGCAAACTGACTCGTTCGATAATTTCATAAATAATATGTACGCGTATAACTTTCGTCGAATTATTAATTTACATCCTAAAAAGATGCAGTACGCTCATTTATACACACGCGCAGCTTCAAATGTAGATAATGATGAAAAAAAAAACTGCCCGAAAACTAAGAAGGAAAAAAGTTGTCGCTAGATAACGAGCTATCACCGTGATAATAGTGATAAAAGAACGCACATAACAACCCCTGAACGTATTTTCACCCTTTTTCCAGGATAGCTTTGAAGAATACCCGTCCATTATATATGTATGTGCATATATACACGTTTATATATGTGTATACACATATATGTACATATATATATATATATATATATATATATATATATATATATATATATATATATAATGTATGTACATATACAGAGTTATCATCATAATCATCAGGAGCCATTCGTAGACCGGTTTGATTCAATGAATATATATACAAGAGCTTAAATGTATGTGTAAAGATAGGACTCAATAGGTATATATATATATATATATATATATATATATAATATAACGACCATGTACACTTATGTAATATATTTACTAATGTTTATATGCCCTTAAGTTAAGTTTTATTCGTTTGTTTGCTTTTAATAAAGGTCGCCTTTCGCGAGGAAAACGTACGTTCGGAATAAATATCTCTGGAGGGTACTTCGTCTTCTTTACAGAAGTTTTCACTTGTCTTATTGTTTCTTTATATCTGCCAAAACTTGCATCATCTGCTCCCCCCTCTCTCTGTATATATATATATATATATATATATATATATATATGCATGTATTATTATTTTTAAATATTTGTATTAGCTTTTCTTATATATTGCTGAATAGTAAAATACAGTTAAAGATTATGCGTAATATAATATATCAATAATATTTCGTTTTTACCAAAGTTCGGGTAAGAAGTCAGCGCAGGCATATGTTAATTTCATATTTCGTAGTTCTGTATTTCTGGGTTAGCCGTAAGAAAGTGAATAGTTCTCATTTGGATGGCTATTTGACATTTGTATAGGAATACGAGGTTTCAGTGAAAAGTGCATCAAAATAATTTTTTAAATTTCGCCATAAATATGAGACTGGAATATAGTCGTACAAATAAAAAGATGACTTAAGTAGAGAGGCGAATTTTTTATGAATATTTGTCTAAATTGAATAATCCAAAAATAATTCATTTCAGTCGACTTTAGAAAAAAAAATTAATTGCGGGCTTTTAAAACATAAAGATATTATATATATATATATATATATATATATATATATATATATATATATATATATATATATGTATGTGTATATATTGTTTTTTTTATTTACATTACAACTAGTTAACCTGGAGGCCATTAAGCAGTTGGTATTTGATAGATGACATGTGAAGGGAATTAAATTAATAGTTGCACCCTTTATTTTTCCTTAATAGTTAAAAGACCAGTTGATTTAACACAATCTAATCTCCGCAACTCTTCCGAGTTATCGAGCAAGTTTACGGCCAAAAGATTTTGATGATTTTTCAACCTTATTAAATAGCGTTGGGCACTTTTCTCGAACTGCTCGACAACGGTACTTTCATGTAAGTCACGGTGTAACCGAAACGTTTTAAACATACCCCGAGTGCTGATGTTATTTGCCTTAGAGATCGATTCTGAAATCTTTGTATTATATTTATGTTGCTACGTTTCGTACACACCCAGATTCAACTTTAAAGTGCACAGTGGAGTACAGTATGTTCCACAAAGTAGGTCCAAGTACCGAACCCTGAGGAACTCTACAAGAAGGTGCTCTAACTCCAGCCGACAATCGAAGTTTAAGTGTAGCGGAACGATTCTTAAAGTAATCTATAATAATATTAACTATAAAAGGATTCACTGAATTATCCTTAAGAACATCAACAACTGCAGACCAACGACAATTGTCGAAAGCCCCTTTAATATCATATGAAATAACAACAGTTGTCCGAATTTACCACAGGAGGAACACAGCCATCAACAGGTAGCACCACCAAGGGAATATCAACTTTGGAGGGGAAGAAGTGGTCTAATAAAGCACCCACTTTTTCATTGTCAGAAACCATAATCTGATCGCCAACCTTCAAATCAGGTAAAGACGAATCACATCTCTGCTTGAATAACATTTTATATGGCCTACCCCAAGCAGACTCGAACTAACAAAGGCCTTCCAATGTTGGAATTTGGCCCTTACTACCTCGAATTTATATGACCTATTTAACTCCTTCAGCACATTCTTATAAATAAAGATACTGAAGGAGTTTTTACATTTAGATAGCTTTTTCCTAATGAAATTAATCTTATTCTTAAAAAATTGAAGACTGTCGTTCCACCAGTCTACTTGTGGAAAATCGACAGTATGTAAACATTGATCAATCAGCTCAACCAGATACTTGTTGAACTGACTGATCAGGGCGTTCAGCCGCCAACTAGACAGACAATTATTTACGTTAAAAATAAGATTATTAATATAGGTAAAGTTGAGACGATTTACAAATTGTTCGATATCAATTTTATAATATCGTCTAGGAGGGGGACGACTGATATTGTCATTAATAGAAAATATGAAACTACGATGGAACGCAAGGTCCACCTCAACTAACTTATAAGATACTAACTGGGTTGCACCGGCAGAGACTAACAAATAGCCAATAATACTCCAACCATTGTAATTAACAAAGGTAGGTTCACTACCATTCGCAACCACAAGGTCCCTAGAAGCAACCAACTCGCTGAAATCAACAGAGTCCTTGGTTTCCTTAACACGAGGCTCCATAACTGGCAACCTGATGTTAAAGTACCCAACGACCACATGATAGCAGTTTGGAAGCTGCCCCAAGGTCTGGTCAAGTAAT
Organism: Coronaproctus castanopsis; assembly: GCA_032883995.1. Classification (NCBI taxonomy): domain Eukaryota; kingdom Metazoa; phylum Arthropoda; class Insecta; order Hemiptera; family Monophlebidae; genus Coronaproctus; species Coronaproctus castanopsis. The sequence goes on from CM065054.1 coordinate 25,943,222, forward strand.
GACAGAGCTCTGGTTTTAGGCTTATTTGGGGAGAGATAGACACATGTTAAAATGTATCTACTCAGCCTAACAGTAATTAAATTAAACCTAGTGTACAGTAAAGAATGCGGAAGATCCGCCTTCAAAATGACTGCAACTCGGTTATTAATATAAGATATATAATTATTTCTAACTGGTAACTCACCACTGCTAATATAAGGCTCTGCCAGTGCACACACATCTAAATCGTTGTTATAAAAATATCTTAAAAATAGTGCCTGACAGGCACGCGAATTGTCAACATTCAAATAGCAACAATTAGTTCGCTCCATAGTCAACCTTGGCCCTCATATCTTCTCGCGCTTTGACGAGACAGGGACAATTTTTTGAGAACGTAGCGTGATCTACAGCCTTAAAGGCTACAGAAAGAGAGTCCTTATAACATAATTTACTATTTAGATCCTGCCAAGAGCAGGTAGATTTAATCTTTAAAAATGTACAGCATGAGCAAGCACCATTTTCAATACAGTGGAAATTGGATTGGGCTTCGGAAGACCGACAGTATTTGTCCGGATGGCCAAACCTTCCGCACTTTTTGCACTGCCGCCGACTTACCGCATCAACGAAAGGAAGTGACTCCCAATTAATGCGGACACGTCCACCATCTGGAAGTAATTTGTATTGAGCCGGAGAAAGTTGTACATAGATCCTTGAAGCTCGATTATTCTGAATTTTTGTGACGCTGATGGGATCAGCGCCAGTCAAATCCATCACATGATCCTTAACGTCTTGTTCGGAAATGTTGTTTGCATCGAACAACAAAATCGTAGGATTAAGGAGTTTCTCCTCCTTAACATCGCAATTAGGAATTCGTTCTTCTATAATTTTAGCCAACTTAGCTGATTCGGATTTTGAGCTTGTATTAATAATACAAGTTGAATCACTTATTTTTTTAAAGAAGGTTACGTTTATTTTTTCCTTAACTAAAGATACTTTTGATTTTAATTGCCCGAAAACCGCACTGGCATCTGAAGATTTAATGATAATCTTATTTTTTGGAATAGTTTTCTTTCTTCTGTCACCAACTACGGCATCTCTAAAAGAGATTCCTGATGACGATGGCTTATGTGCATGCAGTACTGCACTGACAGCTGATTGAACTTGTGATAATTTTGACTTTAATATTTTCTCAATTTTTGTAACTAACAACGTTGCTTCCGCAACATTATTGCTGATTTCGTTGGAAGCCTCTAACACAGAATCTTTTTGTTTTTTTGACACTGACTTGTCGCCAAATTGTGATTTAATCTTACTGGACAAGTCTGTAATAGATTTTAATAGACGACAGTTAGGTTGTCCGTTATGGCCAAAAAAAAAAAAAAAAAAGTGAACTCAAACCACCAAAATAACACTACTATAAAATATCGAAAAAAAGTTTAAAAATCCGTAGCTTTAAAGCTACCAGTCCAAATTTAATAAGGTTAGGATTAAAATGACCGTAAGAACGTACTTAACAATAAAAACAAATAAAATAAAAAAAGTTTAAAATTCGCCAACTAAGCGAAAAATGACGCGAAAAGCGTGCGGGACGCACGAAAATACACGGGGAGAGAAAGATAAAACTACTTACCTCTGCCCCGGATTCCGAACATGCGAACGAACAAGTCACCGCGAACGTTCGGCACAAACTGACCAGTAATTTATTATTGATGCTAAATTTAGACTTTCCACTAGTTAATCGATACAATTCTTTCAGTTTTACCAGAAAACACTTATTAACCAAACGAAATGAGCTTCAGTTAAAACTTAAACAAAAACAACAAAAATGCGTTTATAACTTACGCAAATATATTTTTGTTGTTGTTTAAGTTTTAACGGAAGCTCATTTCGTTTGGTTACTAAGTGTTTTCTCCAAGTCAAATGCTTATCCAAATGATTTCCCAAATAGTTAACTACCTCACTTTGAGCGAGAGTTTCATCACCGAAGCTTAATGAGGTACACGATACAAATCTATTTGTAAAGATCATATGAACAGTTTTATATTTGTTTAATTTGATACGCCACTTGACTTTTCGACATTATTTAGCGCATGCTGTAACCTGTTTGATACTATAGTCTCATTATGATGTGATGTTAAAATAGCAGTATCATCCGCATACGTCGTAACTTCCATTTCAGCGGTCAAAGTGAAATCCTCAGTGTGTAACAAACACAATTTGGGACCTAAAACACTAATCTGTGGCACTACTGACCTCGCTGGGTAAACATCGGATAGTGCATTTTGTACTTAAGCTGAAAGTATCGATCCTCGGTATACGATTTTAACAAATAGCAAATTGGGAGAGGTTGCACATATTTAATCTTATACAGCAGATCAGGGAGTTCAAACTCTGTCAAACGCCCGTTGAACATCGAGGAAGACACCAGCACATATAGCACATATTTTTTTCTCCTCCAGACTATCCTCAATTAGCTTGACGAACCGATGAACCTGCTTCAGTGTTGTATGTTCAGGAATGAAACCAAACTTATAGCTAGGAATTAAATTCTTTTCTTGAATGAGCGGTCTCATCCTAGATAATATTTTCTCAAGTGCTTTTGACAACATAGTCAAAAGAGATATATGATGTGACCTCAACAAGATTTTTTCCAGGCTTTAAAACCATTACGACCTGTGAAATTTTCGATAGGAATGTAAAATAATTTAATCTACTGCGTGGTAAATATTAGTTATTAACCAAATTACGTTACGTGGAATTTCTTTTAACATCCTACTAGTAACTTGAATGGCTAGGAGACTTTTTCTTTTTAAGTTTTTGAAAAACAGCTTTTACTCTCCCCCGGGAAATGTTGATAGAATAGGATGAGATAATTGAAAAGGTATCTATAAAAATTGAAATATATCGTCTCGTTTTCCATTGCAGGGTTTGACTTAATTCAAATATGTGATCGCGAAATGTTTTACATATGTCCTTATCTTCTCTTATCCGCGTGCCATCCGTATATTCCGTATTGGAGGAAGTTGGGTTATTGGCATTTTCAGTTTTTTTATATCTCTTCACAGTGTATGGTGTTCTTTTGGCGTAAGTGACTTTGTATAAGTTTTAAACGACTCATTTTTAAATTGAAAAAGCAGTTGTTTGTATTGAAGTAGATGTTCTAGCTGCGGTTTTTGTATTAGCAGTCATTATTTTTAAGTTTAAATTTGCAATTACGTTACTTTCAAGATATTCACGAAAATACTCCCAATTAGTTTTACAGTTAATGAGACGGCACGCTCATTAACAATAGGTGTCGTGCTCAGTTTTAGTATTACAGCGGAGTGATCAGAAAATAGATCAAATAAAGGGTACAATGAATAAATACCTTTGGCCAAGAAAAATTCAAGCAGATCAGGCGTCTTATTGACATCTGTAGGCCAATAAGTAGGAGGACCAGTCAAAATATAATCAAGACTTTCTACCTGAATTACACCGGCAAGGAATCTACCTCTAGTATTTGTATATACATATATGACTTCTACTCTTGCGCATTAAGCGATATTATGTACCCGCGATTTACTCACTTCTGACTTAAATGAATTAGTCGTACAGATATCGCTCTTAACATGGACAATAGGCGCATCTAGATTTTAAGTGAGATATTTATTTTAATAACGCCCCCTGCTCGCTTTGGCACGATTCCTTTAACGGATTTACGCAACAATGGTTTTATCTAAAATTCTTATTAACCATAAAAATCATTTACTACCTCTATAAATAGATATATATATATAAAGTTATTGATTGTGGAATGTAGTGATTTTTATTTATACTTGATTACTAAAAATAGTTAAAATCACTAAATTTATTTTTAATTATGCGAAGCTTTTCGGCAATTACGCCATTGTCAAGCTATATACAGTTAAAATTAATTAATATAAAATCATAACATATTAATTTAAAACTAAGTTTACAATTTTACACAAAATGCATTATGAATACTTTAGACTATCTGACCCTGACTGTGGTACATAACACAATCAATTGTCAGTAATATAAAATTTACAGAACAGTAGCTAGAGAATAATTATTTTATAAAAATATGTGTTTGAACAATGAAAAATATATATTTATGTGATTAAAAACTTAATAGTTAGGAATAATATTTTTACAATACACTTTTTAAAATTAATTCTTCCTCAAACTTTACCATTGAATTTAATAAATTATTTTTATCCCTTTCTTTTATTATTTCCATTTTTTCGAGTAGTTTTCTTTTTTTAAAATGTTTTTCTGTATGTAGAATTTTATAATTTTGATTAATATTATTTATTTTGTGTTTTAATTCTATACAATGTTTTCCAAATAATGATTTTTCATCATTATTTGTGTATGAGTTTAAATGTTCTTTAAATCTTGTTATGAATTGTCTGCCTGTTTCTCCTATGTATTCTTTTTCACATTGGTTACAATTTAATTTATAGACTCCTGAATTTTTTAATATATTTTTATCTTCTATTTTGTTATTATTTATTGATTTTAATAATGTATTATTATTTCTTATTGCTAAATCAATGTTGTATTTGTTAAATATTTTAATTATTTTATATGTATGACTGCCTACATAATTTATTGAACCTAAATACTTCTTTTTTTCTTTTTCTATATTTATATTAACTTTAGTTTTGTTCCATATTTGATCAACTGTAGTAGGGTTATATTTGTTTCTTATTGCTATTTGTTTTATAATGTTTTTTTCCTTATTCAATTTATCCTTGTCTGTTAAAATTGATTTTGCTCTATTAATAAGACTTCTTAAACTTGCTAATTTCTGCATTTTTGGGTGAAATGAATCTTTTGGTATTAATGTATCTGTTTGTGTAGGCTTTCTGTATATATATATATCAATATTTTGATTAATAATGTTGATTTTTAAATCTAGAAAATTTATTATTTTACCTCCTATTTCTAATGTAAATTGTATGTTTTTATTATAATTGTTTAAATTGGATACAAAACTATTCAACTTATGATCATTATCATCATTATTACTCCATATTATTAAAATATCATCAACATATCTTTTCCATAATTTAACATTATTTTTAAATATATTATTATTTTTAATGTTATTTTCTAATTTGTTCATATAAATATCAGCTAGAATGGGTGATAAAGGAGATCCCATAATTAAACCACTATTCTGTTTATAATATTTATTTTGAAACTGGAAATAATTTTGATTTAGTACTGTCTCCAATATTCTTATATAATGATCCTTATGAATATTATGATTTAAATTGTTATTCTTAATATATTCTATTACTTTGTCTGTAGGAATGTTGTTATACATGTTAACTACATCTAATGATATTAGTATATCATTGTTCTGAATCTTTATTTCTTTTAGACAATTTATTAATTCTATATTATTTTTTATACTAAATTTTTCTTCAAATTCATAATTTTCTTTTAAAAAATTTGCTATATTTCTTGAAATTTTATAAGCTGGTGTATTTATACAGTTTACTAATGGTCTAATTGGTTTATTTTCTTTGTGTAACTTTATTAGGCCTGTTAAAATTGGTGCTTCTGGATTCATTTCAGTTAGATTATAGAATTAAAACAAAAATTAAAAAATAATAATTTAATGATATGCAAAGCTGACAAAGGTAACACAGTTATAATCATAAATAAAGATGAATATTTGGAAAAAATGTATAACTTCATAAATAATAATAATTTAAAGAAAATAAAAAATCCAACAATTAGATTTAATGAAATTATCAAAAAAGAATTAAAATCCATCAATCAATTAGAATCTAATATTAACCAAACAAATGATCATAATAATAATGCAAGTATGCAATTATTCCACAAAAATCTAACTGAAATGAATCCAGAAGCACCAATTTTAACAGGCCTAATAAAGTTACACAAAGAAAATAAACCAATTAGACCATTAGTAAACTGTATAAATACACCAGCTTATAAAATTTCAAGAAATATAGCAAATTTTTTAAAAGAAAATTATGAATTTGAAGAAAAATTTAGTATAAAAAATAATATAGAATTAATAAATTGTCTAAAAGAAATAAAGATTCAGAACAATGATATACTAATATCATTAGATGTAGTTAACATGTATAACAACATTCCTACAGACAAAGTAATAGAATATATTAAGAATAACAATTTAAATCATAATATTCATAAGGATCATTATATAAGAATATTGGAGACAGTACTAAATCAAAATTATTTCCAGTTTCAAAATAAATATTATAAACAGAATAGTGGTTTAATTATGGGATCTCCTTTATCACCCATTCTAGCTGATATTTATATGAACAAATTAGAAAATAACATTAAAAATAATAATATATTTAAAAATAATGTTAAATTATGGAAAAGATATGTTGATGATATTTTAATAATATGGAGTAATAATGATGATAATGATCATAAGTTGAATAGTTTTGTATCCAATTTAAACAATTATAATAAAAACATACAATTTACATTAGAAATAGGAGGTAAAATAATAAATTTTCTAGATTTAAAAATCAACATTATTAATCAAAATATTGATATAGATATATACAGAAAGCCTACACAAACAGATACATTAATACCAAAAGATTCATTTCACCCAAAAATGCAGAAATTAGCAAGTTTAAGAAGTCTTATTAATAGAGCAAAATCAATTTTAACAGACAAGGATAAATTGAATAAGGAAAAAAACATTATAAAACAAATAGCAATAAGAAACAAATATAACCCTACTACAGTTGATCAAATATGGAACAAAACTAAAGTTAATATAAATATAGAAAAAGAAAAAAAGAAGTATTTAGGTTCAATAAATTATGTAGGCAGTCATACATATAAAATAATTAAAATATTTAACAAATACAACATTGATTTAGCAATAAGAAATAATAATACATTATTAAAATCAATAAATAATAACAAAATAGAAGATAAAAATATATTAAAAAATTCAGGAGTCTATAAATTAAATTGTAACCAATGTGAAAAAGAATACATAGGAGAAACAGGCAGACAATTCATAACAAGATTTAAAGAACATTTAAACTCATACACAAATAATGATGAAAAATCATTATTTGGAAAACATTGTATAGAATTAAAACACAAAATAAATAATATTAATCAAAATTATAAAATTCTACATACAGAAAAACATTTTAAAAAAAGAAAACTACTCGAAAAAATGGAAATAATAAAAGAAAGGGATAAAAATAATTTATTAAATTCAATGGTAAAGTTTGAGGAAGAATTAATTTTAAAAAGTGTATTGTAAAAATATTATTCCTAACTATTAAGTTTTTAATCACATAAATATATATTTTTCATTGTTCAAACACATATTTTTATAAAATAATTATTCTCTAGCTACTGTTCTGTAAATTTTATATTACTGACAATTGATTGTGTTATGTACCACAGTCAGGGTCAGATAGTCTAATGCATTTTGTGTAAAATTGTAAACTTAGTTTTAAATTAATATGTTATGATTTTATATTAATTAATTTTAACTGTATATAGCTTGACAATGGCGTAATTGCCGAAAAGCTTCGCATAATTAAAAATAAATTTAGTGATTTTAACTATTTTTAGTAATCAAGTATATATATATATATATATATATATATATATATATATATATATATTTATATATATGTGTGTGCTTGTGTATAAACAAATGTATATTCACCATATACCTAACACCTGTAATTCCACGAAACCGGTGCAGTTAAAATTGACACGATTAACTACATACGGTATGCAGTTGACATTGTTTTTTTTTTTTTTTTTTTTTTTAATAATAGAAAATAGTCAGAACAAACTACAGAAAATTTTATATTAACTACTTACCCATATCGTTAACTTTCGGGCTCTCAATCTACAAACTCGGAACGAAGTGATATTATTTTCCGAGGAACTAAGAAAATGTTCGTTATACTAAATGAAACCCAGCTAGCAACTATTACATAGATACCAACATTGATGATAACTATCAATCGAAAGGCGAAATAAGATTTAGGACAGAGCAGAAAAGCCTGATGGTCACGAAAATTAAGAATGTGCTAGTTAGAAAGGAATTCTGTCCGATTTGTAATTTCGAGATTTTATGTTTTTTTTTCGGTTTCACTGTATGATTGTGAAAATTAGACTATTGCATTGATGCTTTTGAGATGCACCATATATCATACTTGATAGGTAATTTTAATGTCTGTAATTACGTTTGGGATGTGTTTATTTACTGCTCATGTGTGTTAATAATGGATCCAGAATTTGTCGTCCGGTGCAAATTAAATTGTTCGAAACAAATAATAAAATTTTTATTAATTTTATACAATATGTGTTCTAATGGATAACTACCAATTACTTTTGCTAATTACCTTTTTGTACACGATTAAAGATGTTTTGAAACAATCTATATTATTTGCCATATATATATATATATATATATATATATATATATAATTATATAATTTATTTTGTCGTAAAACGTCGGAGCTATGATAAAAATAAATTTTACAAAATTAATTATAAAAATAAAATAAAAAAGTTGATAAAATATCTATTTTAACAAACGAAAGAAATTTCTCGCTACAACTGAAATATAGCGTGGATTTTAAGTGCGAAATTATTTTTCCTCGCAACCAACAATGTATATATCATCTTCATCATCATCATCATTTTAGTGCAGTCCTAAGGGTGGTCCAACGCCATGTGCATTCTTTTTAATTCGGTGTAATTTTCTAACCCGGTGTCTTCTAGTAAAGTTGTTACAAACGTATTTCTCGGTCTTCCACGGATTCTTTTTCCTTGGAGTTTACCTTCAAATATATCTCGCAGTAATCCGCCATGTCGAAGTACATGACCGATTCAAGTTATCCGTGTTTTCCTTATTCGATTGATTAAGGACCTTTTCTCTTCAATTTGCTGGAGCACCTGTTTATTTTTTACTTTTTCTACCAAGCTTATTCGTTCCATTTTCCTCCAAGCCCACATTTCGAACGCTTGTAAGTTTTCAACATTCCGTTTATTTAACGTTCAGGTTTCAGCACCATAAAGGGCTACCACACATACATCTTCAATATTCGTTTTCGAAAATTCAGCGACATTGACTTTTGTCTGAATTTGCTTCTCATGAAATGCGTATTTCGCTACTCCAATCCGATGGATAATTTCATCGACACAGTACAGATCTCTCGTTTATAATCTGGCTGACATATTCAAACTTCTGTACTTGTTCAATATTTTTTCCATCAATTTTTATAAGAAATGGTCCTGGTTTTCTTCCAATCATCATTATTTTTATTTTATTTACATTGATTTCCGTACCGAATGTCTTGCCTGCTTTATTTAAACGATTTATCATCTTTTGAAAAGTTCAAAATGTATATATAACCGAACAAATTATTTATTTTTAATTATACGATTATTTATTATATATAATAAAAATTTTATTATTAATTATTCTTTTAAATTTATCCTATTATTTCTTAACTTGTCTACATATTTACATTTATTTATTTCCTAATGTTTCTTATAGTTTTTCTTTCCTCGTTTAATTATTGGTATATCGTACTTTATAATCTTCCATAATGCGATCAAGCCCCATTCCGTCTTTACTATATAAATCGTCGTTTTCATTTTTATATTATCACCACGTATTATTTTCACTTGCTTTTAATTTGCCTTTATTTCGTGATAGTGTTTTTGTCACTTTGATAATTTTTGTAAATTGCGTATCTAAGTAATACTTTTAAAAAATCTGTGCATATTTTTGTAATTTATATTTTTTTATATTCACTCGATAATGGCTTAACAGCCGAAAAGGTTTCGTGATTTTTCATAAAGAAAAATATATTAGCGGATTTTAACACTTTTTTTGTTCTTCCTTTATTTATTTTTATTTTTAAATCACTACATTCCAAACTTTTCGAAATAAAAACATAACATTAATTTTATTAGACCATATCGCGGCGTTTAAAATTGTAGATAATATCGGAGTGTGTAAGAAAAAGATGTGTGTTTATATTATATAGAATTCATCAGATTTCTAGGTTATGTGTAATTATCGAACAAATAATTATTGAAAAGAGAAATGTCTTAATTTCGTTCGATTTATAATATATTAAAGAAAATAATTAAAGTAAATAATAAAATGATTATTTATATTTAATTGAAGGTAACGAAAAAAAAGATGCATTATTATTATTATTGTAAAAAATCTGGTTTGTGATACGTCAGTTGCATTCACACAATAATAACAATAATTAAGGAACAGCGCGCGCCTCTATGGTCACGGGGTCGCGTGTAACCGGTTAATATAGTAAAAAATTGGTAGAGTGGAGAGTTACGAAAAGACGGAAGGAAAGAGAGTTTTGGAAAAATGAATTGATAAAGAAGTTAGTAGATTGCTAGTTGGTGTGCTGAGCAAGGAGTAGAAGTTGTGGCTTGGAATGAGAACGATGCTCGACAGAATGAAGTTCCGAGCCAGATTATTTCGAAATAGCAATATTCTTAATTAATGTCAAATAAAGAAAATTCGTAAATCATTAAAATATTTTAAAAATATATTTTTTTATCTATATATATATATTTTTTTTTCTTTTTTTATCTTCGTATATATGGAGAAATGTATATGTAAAAAATAATAATTAAACAATATTATTGTTATTAATACGTTTGTTTGTATCCTGTACATATATATATATATATGTGTGTGTGTGTGTGTGTGTATATATTTTCGAATCTTAAATAACAAAGAACAAATTTGACGAAGTCTGTATGCGGTAAGCCTATTAGGTGCCTCGTAATATATATATATATATATATATATATATATATATATATATATATATATATATATATATATATATATATAACGGATAAATAAGTTTTTAGATTACATTATGTATTGTAACTTAAGGACAGGTCTTCTTTCGGAAGAAGGTATATTTGAAGGATTAGTGGAAGAGAACTAGGTACGTTTAGGGAGGAACGAATATATGTATATAAAGAGCAGAGGATTAATATATATATGATAGTTGGTTGAGTGTTACAAAGGAGACAGGGAGGAGGACTCGCATATTACGACCCATGCGTAGGCGAGAGCAAAACCATTTCATTTCATCTTCCAGGTATAGAGAGATCACTGATGGTTGTGGAACTGTTTTCAGAAGACGAATAGATTCCACTGGAATGTTGGCCATCTCTGGTTCCACTGCTTTTGAATACCGCATAGGAGGAGCGATCGAATATCACTAGCGGGTGTTGGAATTTTCGGAACAGGTCCCATAAAGCACGATAATTTTGCCGCTTTGTCCGCTCGCGCGCTGATAGCCTATATTCGCACGTGCTGGAATCTATGCTATGCAGATACGGTTTTTCCAACCACGACATTTATCCACGATCAATTTTACGAATTCTTGTCGTTTATCTGAGTAGCGCTCTATACCTAGAGAGTCTGTGCAGATTAGTAAGTTTTAATGTCTGGTATCTGGCGCAGTTCGGTGTTGAAAATATGCTTGGTATAATTCACGCGACAGTACGTTGAATGTTGACGGAAGAGCAACATGAACCGTAAAATTTTCACGAATCAACATCCATCGTCTTTTTTAACATGATCGGTGTAGTAAACTGTAAAGTCATTATATTTAGCTAGCAGTCGGTTGCAGATTGGAGTTAGGTGTGGTATTAATTTGTTTCTTTAAGCGAGTTCGATTTTTAAAGTATTCGAACATCGAAGCTGTATACTCTATTCGAGAAATAAGTATCGTTAATTTTTTGGCGCACTTTTTAATCCGAAATTTTCCGGGTCCGTTATACGAACTGAAAATGTTGTATTTTCTGGTTTTGAATATAATTGAAGAAAAACAACCTTTTCTCGCTAAGGCGCACGTGTGTATGTAGCTTTTGTTAGACTTAAATGGAAACGATTTTTTTTTCACCCCGTACATAAACATAAGCTATAGAGCCAGTTTTTATCCTACGCTAAGCCATTTTTTTCATATATATATATATATGTGTATGTCTGTGTGTAGTGCAGGAGGCCAGTCAAAAAAATATCGTTATATAGCCTATATATATATATATATTTAAAAGAAATAATAATAATAATAAGGCGTTCCGGAATGGGGAAAAAGTGGAATAAAAGGTTAGGTTTTGGGTTAGGAGTGTGAGAAGCTAGCAAATTTTGTTGACACGAGCCATTTACCGGATGGACTGGAATTAATAAATTATTTCGACGCCTATATAGCGAAGGCTTGCATATACCGGGCACCGTAATATTGTTCCGCGCGCATTAAGAAAAGAAGCTCTGCGCTATGACGGTTAATGTAATCAAAGTTAAGTGATTCCATCCTTTACTAGCTAGTGTCTACCCAACTTAGCGATACTTCCTTGACGAATACCAATGCACTCTACATCATTTTTACTCTTCCGTAACAACTTTTCTTTCAAACTTTTTTTCCTTTTTTTATCCTTTTAAGTATTCCCATCTTTTACATCGCGACGGCAACGCTTTCTAAGGGTCGTAGCAGATTTTTTCACCCCTATTGCGAAGTAAATATCGCTCCCCGCGAATCATTCTACGTAGCGATTACTATTACTGTAATACTATACTACTACTAATAATTCGACAACCTATTCTGACTTTGTCACATGCTCGTGTTCTATACCTTGTTTTTTCTTCGTATTTTTCTCTCCTTTTTTTTTTTTGTATACCTAGGGTGTATGTTTTTTTTTATTTTTTTTTTATTTTATTTAAAAATAACAAATTTACCTGGTTGTCCTATCCAACAACTCTCACAGATATCCCGTTTTGTTATTATTATCGTCATTATCGTCGTCATCGTCATTATGATTTTTTTCTTATTGTCATTGTTATCATTGGTGTAATGATGAGGGTCTTCCATTAGGCCGATCGAAAAGCGACTGCAGAATAAGACTAGTTTAATGAAAGAGAGAGTGAGACCGCGAATAAAAGTAGGTAAACCGGGTAATGTGGAAAAATAAAAAATAAACTTCATTAAAATAATTTCTTTGTTATCTTTTCTACCGATAGCCTGGCCATGGGACGATTTAAAAAAACAAAAAAAATGGGTAATAAATTAACGTAGATTTATATAATAAATGTTATTAAAATTGAGAGACATTTAGCGTCAACAATCAGAAAATGAAAAATTTCGTTAACATTAAAATATTACGTGCCGTACAGTGAACATCGTCATTGAATGTGTTCAACTATTTCATTATAGGCGTTTAATTGAATTTTTCTTTTTGTTTGTCACGTGTGCTGTATATAGTATAATAAGATGTATAATTACTGTTCTACGATGTAGATAAGTTTGTTTTAGTAATTTGAAAATTTACGTTTACAGTGTCTATCGGAAAAGTTACCGTTTAATCTTTTAACCATGCACTCGCGGATTAACGTATCAACACCTCAAACTGTCCTATTTAAAATATGGCCTACACGATATAACCGTTGATAAGTTAGAAGAAATATCTGATCAAGTTACTGTAGTAAGGGGACGTATATGACCTTGAAATAATTGTAAGCAAAACAAAATTATTAGAAATAGACGGAAGTGGAGATATTAGAGCCGTATCAAAAGTTAAATTAACCGTATCAAGACGCAGTTCGTAAATAAGAGTATCTATCCGGTTCAATCGATCGAGATACTATCACGCATAGATAAAAACAAAGGAAAACCTATTTCAAAATGACAAATCTGACGACCCGGAAAACGACATTAACGTGTACTACTGTGGGATATCGGAAAACGGGATTCTTACATCTACGCTCGAGAAGAAGAGAAACGTCGAAAATCTATATATTATATATATCATCATCATCATTTTGTTGCGTCTCCTTTCAGAAGGTTGCACGCCAAAAACATATATATATATATATATATATATATATATATATATATATATACTTAATTACAAAAATCAGTTTAAATCACTAAAAGTTTATTTCCTTATATTTCACAAAGCTTTTCGGCACTACGCCATTATCAAGCGATATTTAAATAAAATAAAGATTTAAAAAACACAAAATATTAATTTAAATATAAGTTCACAAATTTATATATATAAAATGAAATAAATTTTATATTTAAATTAATATTTTGTGTTTTTTAAATCTTTATTTTATTTAAATATCGCTTGATAATGGCGTAGTTGCCGAAAAGCTTTGTGAAATTTAAGGAAATAAACTTTTAGTAATTTAAACTGATTTTTGTAATTAAGTAATAAAAAATCACTACATTCCACCAATCTAAACTTTATATATATATATATATATATATATATATATATATATATATATATATATCCGTTATAGATGCGCTGTGAAAAATGTCAAAATGGAACTGTTATACATTATACGCTCTAGGAAATTAAAATATTACGGTCACATAGAAAGGTCTGTGTCGATAGCTAAACTTCGGTCGGAGATGACGTATAAAGATGAAGGAAGAAATGTTGAAAATCGAAGGGTGCGATCTTATGTTGTTATATCAACGAACGTTTAACAGCAATTAACTATTAGTCGCAGATAAAAAAAATTCGTTAGTCGAGTTGATGATATTTTGGAAAAATAAATTTTTACCTGTATTTAAAAATTCTTTTATATCGAATAGTGTCCGTTTTACCGTCTCCGTCTTATCGGATTTCATTTATCAGATCGTGAGGTTTGAGTAGGATAAGTTGTAATTTTACTCGAAAAATTTCGATTAGATCAAAAATCGCGATAAATAGAGGCGTCCTTTGAAATTGTACGAGTGTAACTCGGACTGAATTTTTAATTTTTCCACGTAGTTATCGAGAAAGTTTTTTTTAAAATCAAAAAACCGACCCAACACTTGACGTTTAATTGAAAAGAGTTTTGAGGATGCAACGTAATATCGGATTACTTACGTCTCGTTCTGATAGAAATCCGTCGTGAGCATCAATTGCCCATAATCCTCTCCACCGATTTAAAATTTTCTCCTGTACTTTACGTAGTAGTAGTAGTAGTAGTAGTAGTAGTAGATTGATAACTTTCCAATAATGACGGGTTTTTCATAGGTTTGACGGTATTTGTAGTCTTTCAACATGGTGAAAGTACATCCGCGAACCACACTTCGTTTTCGTTGTAGACAACATCTTTAAGCGCTTATTTTAAAAGGTAAATACGAAGATGATGCGGACAAAGAGCTTTTGTTTTTGGACACGTTATAGTCGTACAAAGTTCGTTTATTTATCAGATTAAACCAAAATTTGGACACTATATAACATCGGTATAAAAAAAATTAGACGAGAAGCAGCATTAGCCAGATTACGTATAGGACACATAAGGCTCACATCACAGCACTTGATAAATGGTGATCCTCCACCAAACTGCTTCACATGTAATACTCGATTAACGATAAAGCACGCACTATTAGAATGTAAACAATATGATAATCCAAGAAATATTTACAAACTCACAAATAAAACAATACAAACAATATTACAATCACCAAATAATTGAAAAACTCATACAATTCCTCACAGTTACAGGCCTAATTCATAACATATAACGTATACACAGACGCAAATGGTGTCAGTAATCGAGTGTCTTTAAATAAAATAAAAAAAAAAAATCATTTATGGTTTTATCGGTTGTACGGTTCGTTGTTATCGCTGACAAGATTGAAATAACTGCTGGTTTTTGTTTTTTCCCTTTTTGTAAATCTGAAGAGTCGTTATTTTTTTAGGGGTGGTGGTGTGGAGGGACACTAGAAAATATTTCGATAATAATGGCTCTTTTATTACCTGTACGTTGTTACGTATCACGTCATTATATCTGATGTACGCTGCGCGTAGGACGATGTTGTTTCTTCTCGATACTTTTGATATTATTCAGTCGTACAATTTTATCGAAGTGTTCTGTTCGTTTTTAAAGTTTAAATATCATTTCTTTCGTTTTGTTTATTTATATGCCGCGTTCGGCCACAACTTTTTAAATAAAAATTGATTTTGTGTAGGTGATCCCATTTTGAGCTTCGTTAAAGCTCTTCGTTTACTTCTGAATGCATTTGAACATTTTTTTTTTTAACTACTACGAGAGCTTTATGTTTTTTTTTTTATTTTTTTTTGGGGGGGCGGGGGCTTCCATACAGTTTACCAATATCTGCATATTATGGAAATAAGAAAGGGCTACTTATAAATTAGGCAGATTAAGTAGTAATGTAGGGGTATAGGGCCGTACATAGTTCGGCATTTTGAAGAGCTAAGAGAAATGCAATATTTATAGGAAACGTAACTTTAAGGCTGTGAAGTGCTTGATAAAATGCAACACGAAAATTACTATGATGGGAACACTCTGGGATAACATGATCCGCATCGGCCACTAAACGGGTATTCGTAGGATGAGAGCAATTAGGAGAACTAATAAGTTTCAACTTGTGTAACGAAGCAAGAAGGCGACTACCGCCGAGTCTCAGTCGACAAATGGTAGTAATAAAACCGGGAATTTGATCGTTTCAACTTGAATATTGTAGAACCATGGAGATTAGAAGGTATGTCGGGGTGAATGGATTTATAATGTCCTGCAGTAAAACGAACGGACTATAGATTTTTCCAGTATTCCTTATGCGCATATTTAATGTACGCTAGGAGATCTATAGGAGTATAAAACAAAAAAGTCCCTAATGTAATTCATTGTCCCTGCTTTTGCTGCTATTCGTTGTAAGTTTAGGATCCAGGAATCAAAATGCTTTCCACTCTATAAGTTTCATAAAACCTTTTTAGAGTGTTCAGAAGAAATTATGCGATTAAAATTTAAATTATGTAAAGTTTAAGAAATATCTTGTTCATTGTTTTCATTTCAACTTAATTCAAACGTTATCCCAATATCAATAATATTGAGTCATGCTTTACTTATTATTTCTTAAGTCTTTTACTAGGTATTGTTTTTGTATATAATGCTCTTACTGGTTAATGATTACATGTATATTCATTTATTAAGATGATACTTCGTTTTATAAAAACAGTATATTTATATAGTTACGTTGTAAGTCATTGTTAACAAGTTGTTTTTAGTTTTTATTTTATTTCATGTTATCTTATATTCTTTTATTTAATAACAGTTATTCCTCTATGTAAGTTTGTAAGTCACAAACATATACATTTATTATTTATATTACGATATAAATTTATATCAAGATTTATTATAATTTAATGTAATATTTTATAAATCACAAACTCGTTATATGCTTTCTCGGTGGAATAAGGGACTACGTATTTTTCATTCCTTTTCCATCACATATTATGTTATTATAATGTGGAGGTCTTTGCATTTGTTCATGGACCTCTGTATTTACATGTATATTTTTATCTTTTTTCAACAGAGGGAGGGTTTTTTTTAGTGGGTAAAAATCCCACGCGCTGATTTCTTTGGAATCCAGCAGCACATAGTGTGCATGTGCTGCTCTCAAAAATATATATGGTACTTATAAATATACCAATGTCTTTTGAAGATTTTCCCCCTCAAGCTTAAAAAAAAAAAAAAAAAAAAATGTAACCGTTGAAGTAAATAAATGATCAGCTAGATTATTGCCATGAATATCGCTATGCCCGGGGATCCAAACAAATTTAACTCTCACACCGAGCGAGTTTAAACGGAATATGTAATTAGTTTTACATGGTAGGAGGAAATGTTTTGACGTATACGCTATTAAGACGTCGGCGAACTATTGCATTACAACGGTATCCGCGTTATTTTTTGTAAAGTCGTATCTTCTTCTTCTTTGTTTTGTGAATCCTGCTATTTAGGCCCGAGACGCGGAAGGAAAGGTGTTAAAAATTACATTAGAGGAATGATGTTTGTGTTTTTTTTGAGATGGGGGGAGAAGTTTAGTCTCGGCGGAAGAAGTGTGTTGTAATATGTTGGGAAAATTGTGTTGGCGCTGTAGGTTATATGTTGGATAGGAAGTTTGTGAGCGATGGTAAGTATTGCATGCAAGACAGGTCGATCGATCTTCGCTGATGAACAATGCTGCGTAAGACGTGTATGGTCGAACCGAATGCGACAGATGACATATCATTCCGTCTGAACGTTGACACTACCGAGTTTGTGACGCTACAATCGTAATTTGGTACGGTGTCGAAACGTTCCATTGCTTACGACTTAACCGTACTCCAAATATTGATCGTCGTATCTTTACTTTTCGTTGCTATAGCCGGAACCGGTGTTACATTGCACGAACTCGCTGCCGCTGTGTCGGCTTCGTTGTTTGCACTAATACTGCGATTTCCGGATATCCACGCGAGCGCAATCCCTTATAAGGAAATGATTTTTCTAATATAGTTTTCGCAAACGGACGCTGCTGCTCGTGTCTCTTCTGTATTTCTGTATACTTCTAACTGAACTGAGATAATTTGCGCAGATTAATATGTCGTACTTTAGCTTCGATTGTGCAATATCAATTGCGCAACAGATTGCCTATAACTCTGCTGATAGTACAGAGAATATCTTGTTCGGTCGGTTTTCTCATAGTTTTAAATATGAAGATATTTAAATATAACGACTTGTTTTAATTGATTTCTGGAGCCCTTGATTCAATTTGTTTTTTTCGGTGATGGTTTTCTTGTTTAATTTTTTCCATCGGTACTATTTCTATCTTATATATATATATATATATATATATATATATATATATATATATATATATATATATATATATATATATATATAAATTTATATAATTAGAATTCTTACTTTTCACTAATGGCGGACATATTTGTTCCGGTACATTTATCCGTTATTATTATTACTTTTTAAGTATAATGTCAAATGTACGATTTTTTCTATTAAAACATAATAATAACTACTCTTTAAATAAATGTTTTGTTTTTTAAAATGATTTTATAAATACAATTTTTTCACTTTGCCAATTTTTATAAATTGTATAATTAAATTTTTCTTATTTTAAATTTTAATTTTTAATAAATTGTATATCTAAATTAATATATTTTACATTTAATTTTTTTTGTAAATTTTATATATTTTTATATTTTATTTTCTATCCTGACTCGATAATCTCCTTTCTTATTGTTTATTTTTTAAATAAATGTTTGTTAATGTTGTTGTTATATATATATATATATATATATATATATATATATATATATATATATATATATATAATCTTCATTCGTAATCTCCCTAAGAGATGTCGTAACCATTTTCATACTACAGCCTCTCCAATGTTTGTCCGCCATTGTATCCGATTTGCAGCTTCCCGTTTACAACTAGCCATCGACTTCGCAAGTACTTTTGTGATCGTGTCCGTCCATTTGATGTGTAATCGGCCAGGAGGACGAGTTCCTTGTATTTTCCCTTCGAATTAATAATTGTTACATGGAGTATTAGCTTCGGTTCGAAAAATCGTAATATTCAGGCTAGAACATCGCTGGACAATGTACGCCTTATGTCGAGCTTGTGTAAAATGGAAATGTTTGTTTACTTCGCTGTCCAGGATATCCGTAACACACGCCTCACCCACATTTCGAAATTATCGATACATTACCTATATTTCAACGTTCATGTTTCTACCGCATATGTAAACACAGAAAACACCAAATTGCACCAACTTCTTTTTTACCGCATTTGTAATTGATGCGTCTAGCCATATTCTAATTTACTCATGGTACTTCGAGCCAACTGGATTCGTCGTTTTATTTTATCAGTTGAGGTGCCTCATCAATAAGAGATCCTATATATATATATATATATATATATATATATATATATATATATATATATATATATATATATATATCTGTGTAATGTTTCGTAATCGTCGATTTGTTTTTCAGTCTCTGCTATTATGTTTCCTCGATCAACCACCATTAGTTTTGTTTTACCCTTATTTACATTTAATTCATATTTGGCTCTTATCTCATTTAGTCGATCTAGTAATATTCTCCTGACATCAATTGAACTGGTTATAAGCGTTGTATCATCTGCAAAGCGGAGGTTATTAATTATTCTTCCACAAATGGAAACACCGCAGCCGTTCAGAACTTGCCTCAAAATACATTCTCCGTATGGATTGAAAAGGAAATTACCACCCTGAACGACGTGGTCGTGTGGAACTCACGTGGTCGTTGTTTCGTTTCTTGGCCGGTGGGACTAGCGTTATATGACGGTCGAGTGACTACTTACTAGAGAAGGTGACTCTATTTGGCAACAAACTGTGCCGCGCAGGGCTTTATATATATATATATATATATATATATATATATATATTGTAACAACCATGCTTGTTACATTATTAGTATTAGTGAGCGATTAAAGTTGATAAATTGAAATGAGAATTAAAATTTATATTTGGAAGTTTAAATTCAATAATATGTTCGTGAAGGTGAATTAAATAATAGATGATGAGAAAAAGTAATAATATATATATATATATATATATATATATATATATATATATATATATATATACGTATATGTGTATGTACATCCGGTCGGCGTCGCGAATGTGACTTTCCCAAAGGAAATATAATAAAAAGGAAATAGAATGGAGCTAGACTGATATAAGTATAGGTATGTATGTATTGGGGAAAGCACACTGTCCCCAGTAAGATTAGCGTTGTAAAAGATTCATCAAAGTTAGTATAGAAAAAATACCGAGAGGATATATATATAATAAATTAAGAATTGATAGCAAGAGCAGACGAAGGGAGGTAAATATACCTCATAAAATGGGCTCAGTCGGCATTTTGGTCGAAGACCAAAAGAAACAGCTCCGAATTTTCTGATTGGCTATCCCAAAAGAGAAATCGGAGAGTTCCGCCGAAAACAGTCAATTTAGGAAATTTCTAATATCTATAGATTTCCTAGAAAAGCAAGTATGTTGAGTATATATATATATGTTATGTTACCTGATGCTGGCCGCCGTACTAATAACTATGTATTAGAATATATATGTATATATATATAAGTATATAACCATAAAATATAAGGGACAATGGAACTTTTCCTTGGTTCAACTATTTTCGTCGAAAATGGACAAAAAACCATAAAGGATGAGAAAAGGTCTGAAAACAATATAATTGAAAAGAAACCGGCATTTCGTCAAAAGTAAAGGAAATAATAAGTATAATAATGATAAAATACCTGTGTCGCCTCCGGAGTCCTGGAGAGTAATAAAAAGACGAGTTTTGTCCAGGTTTAGTTCGCCAGTTTCGTCAGTTTTCGAAGTTGAGTTTAAGTCAGTCAGTCAGTGAGTCGAGTCGAGTAAGAATAAGTCGAAGGAACAGTCACGCTAAGTCGGACCGCGTTCGAAGAAGTGAGGATGGACCGTCGGGACTTCGATCGTGAAGCCTATACATCTAAGTATTAAGTAAAAGTTCCGTAGTCAATAGTGATAAAAAAATAAGTGATTATAATTTACAATACGCGAATAGAATAATTAATTTAAAAATACGCTCATATATATATGTATATATAACCGTGTGTATTATAGTTAATCGGAATTTCTTCGTAAAAAATAAAATAAAATCGAAATAAATTATTTATCGGAAATAAAACGTGTTATTTTCTTCCGGTTTCGATTAATTTAATTATCGGTCATGGGCCTCCCCCATGTGGCATCCCGGACATATACCTCAATGGAATAAAGGAAACCAGAAAGTCGGTAACGTTGTATATTTAATATTTATATCTGAATATTTAGGTATATAACGTAACAATATATATATAGATGCTAGCGATCTGTAGGTATGTATATGTATATATATATCGAACGGGTCGTTACAATATATACATATATATATATATATATATATATATATATACATATATATATATATATATATATATATATATATATATAAGGGGTGAGAGAAAGAGGAGAGAGGGATGATAGCTCATTTTGAGAGAAAAGTGATATTTTATTTTGAAAATTATTTCGAATATCGCAGTCATCTTTTCCTGGCGATTGCTGTTAACGTGTGACATCCTTTTGTCTAAAAATTTCCCCCCTTCTAAATATGCCAATTATTTTTGGTATTTTTTTTTTTTTAATTTAATTTGGTCTACAATTTTCCTCTTTACCGAATATCCAAACGTAATATTCCTTTAACCGCTTGAAAAAAAAAAATGAGAAAAAATTAAAAAAGAAAAGAAAAATCATTATACTTTTTCTACCTGTCTTTTTACGAAGCGAGCTTAACGAGTTAAACGACTACGATAATAGCTGATCGTTCGAATTTTCTTCAGAGGTTTGTAGCCGTCTTTTCTTTTTCTAATACGAAAATACTCGGCTAGTGCCGTCCTACATACCGATCCCCCGCCGATAGCTTAAACTTCTCCATAAAACAATGACCCCGCTCTTAAATCATTCCTACGGTTTGTTTGTCCTTTATCGGGATATTTACTCGTCCGTAATGTCAGCGTTACAAAAATAAATCTTCAACTTGTCCGGATAAATTAAATAAAGCGACGTCTCGACGAATAAAAAGGGTTCAATATAACGTACTATTGAAAGACTCCACTATTACAGAAAACCTCGGTTCCCTGATATGTTATAAATGTATCCTTTATTTTACCAAATAAGCTCGGTTCAAATCGTGTACAGATACACGTATTTACTAGGACATCCGTATAAGGAAATTATCGAGCGAATTAAAAATCAACGTTCTCGATAATCTCGTCAGTAGAGTTTATCATCGTCCAGATAAATACGATTACAAACGTCGGAAATCAACGTACAAAACCGGATCGCTCTTTTATTAACGTGCTGTTAATAACTAATTAGTAATTAGCGTTGCGATCGGTGAAATCGCGCTAGTACAGTAACCGATAACGCTAATTAGACTAACTTTTAGAATAATATAAAAGAAATAGAAGAAGTCCATTCATCGATAATAAACATATTTACAACATGATAATAAAGCCTTAAAGACTCGTGTAATCGTAATCGCCTATGTTATACTTATGACTGGTATATATGTGATAATTTACGTGTTTCGTAAAATTGTTTAGATCTTCTTAAAATCTCTTTTTGCATGTAGGGAATGTTCAAGATATCCTTCATTGACGATATCCGAGTATATTTTGATTTATTTAGCATTATCTTTTATATATTTTTTTTTAATTTCAATATATTTGCCCCGCTGGTAGAACACCGTACAAGAACAGCGTATAACAATCTAGATAGAATAACAAAGTTATATAAGTAAGAAGTTTGTCTAAAATAGATAAGTGTGATTTTCTATGGAATATTGGAAAAAGTGCGCAAGTACTCTGTATAGCTTTGTTACTTATGAAATTAATATGGGCTTGAAAATTTCATATATATTTTTTTTAATTTCAATATATTTGCCCCGCTGGTAGAACACCGTACAAGAACAGCGTATAACAATCTAGATAGAATAACAAAGTTATATAAGTAAGAAGTTTGTCTAAAATAGATAAGTGTGATTTTCTATGGAATATTGGAAAAAGTGCGCAAGTACTCTGTATAGCTTTGTTACTTATGAAATTAATATGGGCTTGAAAATTTCAATATATTATCTGACATCGTGCCTAAATATTTAATATGTTGTTTATATTCAATTGTATACCGCTGGTTATTTACATTTATTTATAAATGGTCTAAAGTAGCTTCTATGTTGGTTTCGTTTATTTTCATTTTCCACATGTTAAAATACATCGTTAAATTATTTAATGCTGTTGACAATCTATTGCGGATATTTATTCGCTACCTATGTTAGGCATAGCTGTTTGTGATTTTACCCCCTAGCGTGTCGGGGGAATAATAGGAACAATCACTTCTTACTCTTCGCAAACACATGTGTGCGCGGTATATTATTTTAGAAATTCTTTACTATTAAATTAATTTTGCTTTCCCTCGCCAACAAAATGAATTAATTTTTCCAAACAGTGTGGATTCAATATTGGTAAAATAATTTCGTTCACTATAAATATATTGTATTTTAAAATTATATTTCTTTTTTATTATACGAATATAGTTTGGTGTAATGTCGACGCTTTATTTAATATAAATGTTACATATTTTATATGTTGCTAAATAAAAAAATACACACACACACATATATATATATATATATATATATATATATATATATATATATATATACATATAAAGAGAGAAAAAAAAAGAGTGACAAGTCAAAAAAATTAAACTTATTTATAATTGAGTCAAAAGTTTTATTTACGTACATATAAAAATAATTAGCCAATTTTCGATCCTCCTTATACGGATAATTGGGGCTTGATAAAAAATTTCATCGCGAAACAAAATCAAAATGACGGTTCGGATCCTAGTTGTATTGTTGAGGAATCGTTACCGGAACATTCGCATTTCCTTCTCGGCGTATCGAACATCGACGGTGGCAGAATAGTCGAAATTATAGACAATACCGGCGATTTTGAAAAGCTGCTATCGACGATGAAACGGATTTGGACGTAGCTTGATGATAATCCGACGCGCCTTCTTCCACCATTTTCAAAGAGACGGCATGCGCGCAAGAAAGTATGCAATATAGGAGTATGTGTTATAGATACACACGAACACACGTAATTATTTAGTAGCATCTAATCACAAATGTTAGATTCATCAAACGATGAGTACATAGTCGCCGGCGTTTGTACTTTTTATACCTAATAATCATAATCACCTATGTTATACTTATGACTGGTATATATCTGATAATTTAGACGATTCGTAAAATTGTTTAGATCTTCTTAAAATCTCTTCTTGAATGTAGAGAAGGTTTAAGATATCAAGCATTGAAGATATCCGAGTACATCTTAAATAGAACGACCGTAAGGATTTTACTCTTAAACAAAGGAAATATAACATGCCTCTTTATTGTTCGATTACTAACAATTTAATTAAAAGGAGCATGGTAATAATGTTCACTTAAAGACATATATTATAATCTTTATTTCACAAGGACACATGCTAGTAATATTTATTTCAAAGGGCGTATGATAATAATATTTATTTCAAAGGCATATACGCTATAGTATTTATTTAAGGGGCATTTACTATAATATTTATTCTAAGACGTACACTATTATATATATATATTTATATATATATATATATATATATATATATATATATATGTGTGTGTGTGGGAGCTTACTGAAAGATAAAAATCTAGGACAGAAATTTCAACATCTCGATATCGTCTTATTTAGAAGTGTTTATTTTCTCGTACGTGCATTTTACGTCGTCACTTACATCAATAATAAACATAATATAAAAATGCTTGTGGAAATGAGTGCGCTAGATATATATATATATATATATATATATATATATGTATATTACTATTACATCAAATTAGCCACTAATG
Organism: Coronaproctus castanopsis; assembly: GCA_032883995.1. Taxonomy (NCBI): domain Eukaryota; kingdom Metazoa; phylum Arthropoda; class Insecta; order Hemiptera; family Monophlebidae; genus Coronaproctus; species Coronaproctus castanopsis. The sequence goes on from CM065054.1 coordinate 25,968,602, forward strand.
GACTACGCTGTCACTTGGTTCTGTCATTCTTCTTTCGCTTCTTCCAAACAGCTACCATCCACTCACCTCACCGTGTAGTTTTTGTTCTCTTTCTAATAACAGGGTCAATGTTTCCCTTGGGTTTTTCTGCGAATTGTTTACAATCACGCGGTTTCTTGAATGGTATTTATTGAGATCTATATGACGCATCCTGCGTTATTAGTTCTCTAAAATATTTATTAACTCTTTCATTTTGCGCAAATCAGTTTCGATTTTGATAATATTTGTTGTAAATTTAGTTTTTTCAATGGAAATTTGTAACCCTGTTTTTACCGGCTTATTCTTTCAAGAAAATATAATAATAATAACAACGTACAATCTATAAAAGCTACAATAATTATAATACAGAAAAATTTGAAAAAAAAAACCCTACCACAATAAAAGGAAAAAGAAATCCAAATAAAATGCAATTAAGATATTGAATAGATCACGGCTAATTTACTTAATATATAAACTAGGGGCTACCCATCATGTATGGTATAATTAGGGGATTATTAGGAACAAAACAAAAAAAGGTTTGCCAAAAGCCGACTAAAATCCACCAAGTTATCCACGAATATCCATCCCTATATGCAACAACTTGCCGCGCGGCAGTTTAGTTGGAATGTAAACCCGCCCTTTGAATGGCCTCCGCAAGTGGGAAGTCTACATAAAACAAAAATATCGTTAATTTATATATATTTACCTGAGATTAATTCTTGCTATAGAAATTTGGCATCGGATAAAACCAAAATCGTCGAAATGACGTCATACTGCAGTTGCTGTTGAACTTAAGACACGCCCGCCGTTATAAGAGGTTATTTTTATAGGCGCGTGTTGTTATATATATAAATTAAAAAAAAATTAATAATCTCGAATGCATACTTCAAAATATATAAATGAAAAGTTATGTATGAACGTGCGATACCTACAGCTAATATGTACGTGTATATATATATATATATATATATATATATATATATATATATATATAATATATTATGCGTACGTACATAATATATTATATGATAACAAATTTTAAAAGTGAATTTTAAAAATAAGTACCCCGCGGCTTCATATTTTATATATATATATATATATATATATATATAGGCTATGCGGAAATATGCGTACGTACATAATATATTATATCATGTATATATTAAAAAAAGATCGATCAAACGTTAATGGACTACCCGTATATAGAGCTACTAATCTCGCAGTAATATATATACACATATATAGCTACTAATCCGCTGGCGAAATATATGTGTTTATTTAATAAGTTTTCCTATGACCATCTAATTAGTTAATAACGATTTTTTTCGTATCTCTAATTGTAGGCGATTTAACCCCTATTATGACTTTAATTAATTCATTTTCACGAATTTTATAATTATCGTAAAATTTTCTAGCAAGCTTGTTGATATGGAAAAATACGAGCTCAAGGTTCAGTTGAGAATGCATATATCGAATCCTGGCAAACCTGGTGGCATTAAGCGAAATTCTGCACAACAACGGTTTTATAATAATTATACTTTACAATATGTAGTTTTAGAAACTGGAAAAACCAAACGGGACATGCATATGTTAACCGGGGACGAAAAATAGTTTTGTGTATGTAGTAGTTTTTTACTCGCAACAGTGAGGTGGGATCTTCGATGAAATATAGTCGAAAGAATTCAAATAGCTTTATTAAGCATTATCGATATTTATTATTGAACGATAAGCGCGCGTTCAGAATGAATACTTGACATGTTTAATTCATTTAATACTTTGACCTTTAATTATAATTTCCGGCAGGGGTAATGGGTGCCTTTTGGAAAAAAAAATGGCTTCAGTTTCCTCGGTGTTGATTTTCAACTTCCAACGTTTACAGTATTCACAGGCAGCGAAGGTGTTTTGTAAATAAATTCTATCCGGTCTATATGAATCGGACAATACAAAAGTCGTCCGCATAAAGAGCAGTTTTAATAAGAGAAATTTTAGGTAAATCATTTATTACGAGTAACTACCTTGCGGAACCCCAGTGTGGTAGGTCCTTATTAGGGAGCTAAACGATGAGGAACGTAGACAACTCTTATTGTATAAATACGATGTTATTACTTTAATTAAATATGTGGGATAATGATATTGGAACGTTAGATATCAAATAGCGTCGTGTCAAGCCAACGTTTTTTCTATATCAATTAATAATAATCCGATTGTGTTTATTCAAGTTAAAATTCTCTGTTATAAAGTCAGCTATTGCAACCTGATGCGCTGTAGAATGATTAGTTTTAAAACTAAACATTTACAAGAATATTTTTTATGTTTTTTTTTGTAATCTACTCAAGTATAACTTTTTCTGTTAATTTAAGTACTTAACTAATGGAACGAATATTATTTATATTTGGCATATCTTTACCAGGTTTTAGATATTTTCCATCTCACCGGAAAGTAAAAATTTATGAGAATATTATTTATTATTTAATTTTCCAACTCCATCTGCCGTTTGATGACTCTGCAGATTCCGATATTAATGTCAGAACGTCCGCAAAAGCAGAGCAGTCTGCAAAAAAATCAAATCATTTTATTTTATCGACATTTTGTTTAATTATTAATATTATTTTCTAACGGTTTTTCGTTATTATTTTGTTTTGTCGGCGTTTTTTAGGTCAAGACTATTCGAATCGTACCATAATTTTGAGTTGTAGGGACGCTAAAGAATTCTGCGAGCATCACGACACTTGCGCCGCGGTGTTAGCAATCACTAATAAATTATGCGGTCGGGAAGTCGGTAAGTACAAAATATTTTTTTAAACAATTCGTCGTATTTTGTATAATATACGTTTTTTTTTTTTTTTTTTCATTGTACCGGCACTAAAGCACCGTAAACAATTGTGATGAATAAAGTAATAATGCGATTAATCTAACGTCTACAGTGAGACAATTAGATTCTCAGTGACGGTATCATCAATTTTAGAGAACTGAATTATCGGGTTATTTGATTACTATAAGTTAATTATTCAAATTTTATTCGAATTATTTAAAATCGTTTACTCTTGTTATTTGAACTATTTCTTTTTCAAGTTATCGGAAGAGAATCTCTGCACCATATTCTCTTTTTTTAATCGTTTTGTAGGATTATCAGGCGGGGGAGTAAATAAATGAATAATAATTTATATTAAAAAAAAAAATTTTATATCGGTTTACAATAAGCTTCATTGACACATGTTGTGTATTTAAGTCATTATAAAGGGTTAAGTTAGATGTACCTAATTTAGTGCAGATGTCATACGAAGTATTTTCGATTGTTATCTATTCTCAATACATTACTTTTACACATACCTTATAAAACTTTAAATTTTAAGTTTTAAATTTTAATTCTATCACATATACATTAGATGTCATTGTACATCAGTAAGTTAACTGTTAAGGTATATATATATATATATATATATATATATATATATATATATATATATATATATATATATAAGTTATTTTTCTTCATTATTCAATTATTCGTGTATTCATGATTTTGTTTATATGTTTTTTAAATATATATATTTCTTCTTCTTCTTCTACCTTATAAAAAAAAAAAAAAAAAAAAAAAGATTCTGTTTTCATCATAATCATCTCCAAATCAGGGAAAAATAGTATTTATTCGGCCAGTTATTTTTTTTTTACCCGCGGAACATTAAAAAAAAAAAAAAAATAAATAACTGCAACGAATTTCTCTGTATGGAAATTAATGGTACAAACGCGTAATTTTTTCAGTCGCGAATTATCGATTTTCTTTGAAATAATCGAAAAAACCGATTGGAGCCGGTGTAAAAATATAATTTCGTGTATAATATTGTTTTCCGAATGACTAAATAATTTAAAATGTATTTCATAAATATTTCTAAAAATTTAACGTCAACTATTAGTACGTTGTTATGAAAATATGCATTAAAAATTTATGTCCCGTATAGAGGACATTGTAACTACGCGGGTTAAAATTAATTGAAGTGAAGTTTGAAGATTATTTTGAAAAAATTTATCTTTTGACAACTATTGAAACAATTTGTTTTCGGTGTTTGTATTTTCTTCACGTAACGTTTCGAAAACACAGTTTTCATTATCAAACTGAAAGCGGTTATGAAAATTTAAAAGCGTATTTTAATTTAGCCTATTTAAATAGCGATTATATAGACATAACTGAAAATCTCGATCTACATATACACACACAAACGTAAAATACATTAATTTTTTTCCCCCTTTTCTCATTTCAAGTTTCCGCCGGTTTTTTACCCGTCGGCAGATACCCTTTACATTTCAATTAACATTATAATCTTAAAAATATAACAATTTGCATGTCGGTCCCATGTTTGATATAAAGTATTATGCGTGTGTGTGATAGTATATTATTGCTAGTGTTCACTTTGTGTGTGATTATATATTATTGTTGAATGTATGTGTGTGTAATCCATGGCTTGTGTTCTTATAATTATTGTGTGTCTTGTGTTGTGTGGACGCTATACTTGAGTATTTCTGCGGGACGGATAACCAGCGGAGGGGTGTTCTCGTTTATTAATATACAATCACACTTATTAAATATTCTAGTACTTATAATAAATAAATACATTTTCCCTTAAATCTAATTAAATTACAAAATTAATTGAATTAAAGAAAAAAAATAATAATTTGTTTCTACCCTCCTGTATGTTATACTTAACATCCGACCTCAAACCAAGACTCCATCCCATCTCTATTTGTAATCTTCTTATTTATATTTGTAAGACAGTAATTCTGCGGCTAAAGACTTCTACACATAACTCTGTTCTCGTCGCTGTTATTTATTTTATTACTTACTCTAATGCGTTTATATTTTCTCTTAGCTTTCACCTCCTTTTTCCATTTCCCTAGTACTTTCTGTTCGATAATCTCTTGTAGTATTTTATTATATATTACTAACGTATTCATTCAATACTATATAGTATAATTTATCTGTCCCTCTTTTCCACCGTTTTTCCTTGTATGTTTTCATCGTTCTAGTGTTATAATGTTTTTGCTCGTCCCTCTCTAGCTGTTTATTACTTTTTTTAAATGCTAACAATATTCGATAATAAAACAACATTTTTGGGAGTAATGTATCTGTTTTTTGTAAAAGATCCCTTATTGCATATCTTTCATTTTTCCTAACATTACATATTCAGACATCTTTTTTGTAGATGATTTAGTGTCACTATTTTACTCTTATCTGCTTATCCGTATTCTAGGCGCGATTGCCATACTGCATTATAAATTACTTGTAACATATGACCGGTAACATGTTGTTTCAATTTATATATTATAGGGACCACATATCTTAATTTCTTAACTAATACTGAATATGATAGTTCCCATTGCGAATATACGTACAACAACTCGAAAATTTGTAATGGTTGTGGGCTGCTGATTATATTCGTCCTATCGTTTTTGATGTTTTGCTGCGTAGTAAAATAGGGCAGCATTCAAGGCACTAATTATATGGAAGATAGACGCGTACACACGTATATTGCTATACGGTCAATAGCGTCTAGTCGTATGATAATTAAGAGTTCATGTAATGAAAAAACTTTATGCCACAAACTGGAATCGGGATTGAAATCACAACCGTCTCGAGGCTGCTAAGTCACTGCTATACATTATACATATATATATCTTCTAGTCGTAATTCACTCCACATAGGAGTATCGTAAACAACGTAATAGGTTTCTTATTTTCTCCCCCCCCCTCCCCGTTCATGACGATCTTCGGTATCACGAACACATCTTGAAGAATTTCATCCGAACTGCAACAGTCACTTCATCTGTCCATCAAATTGGTCGCAAACCATTCATTCTTACTATTGCTCTTTCGATACTATCGTGTTTTCACACTATGTAACCAAAAAATTTCATCATATGTACGAGAACCTTTGTAATAATTATTTTTTTCAAAATAGTCGCGTTAATTAGCTTCTCCATCGACGAAACTCGAAACAGCCGACTCTATCGCCATATCTCGAAACTGTTTATGCGAATTTGTTCGGACTTTCTGATCATCTACTTTCCTGCACCCTACAGAAATATTGAAAAAATCAAAGTTTGGATCTTTACATTTTTTTGTAACAGTGCAGTCTTTCCACATCCGTGTTAGTTTAACCTTCGTACTCTGTGCTAATTGAATTCGTCTCTTGATCTGATCTTCGGACTTTCCTTTATACTTCAACAAGGATACAGTATAGTCTTCCGATCAATCACATCAACTTAGCTTTTCTACTATTTATCTTAGACCGTGGAATTTACTTATATCTCCTAATAATTTATTCGGTAATTGTCGCATTTTTACAATATTAGGTGCCACCAATGCTATATCGTCGGCAAACTATAAGTTTGAATTTCCTCTAGCAATTTTTTCGACCAACATTCGATATATGTTACCGCATCATTGGCCTTCCTGTTTCGTTTTTCTGTCTATCAGCCACCACTGTAAGATCAGCTCTGACCATCTATTTCGAGTAAGGTGGCCAGCCCTACTCAGTTATAGCCATCCGCACTACATCATCTAACCATGTTTGTTCACGCGTGCATCCTTTTTATTATCTGATAATCTTATATCTAGTATTATTCCTCGGAGCGCATTCCTTATTTAATATTTTGTTATTTCAGAAATCTCTTTAATATTTTTATTTCCAATTTCTTAATTCGTATTTCGACATATTAATAGGTATACTTTCCGCAGTGACGTAGCTGTTAGGGACCCATTCTCTTCTCGAGAAAGTCTCAACGAGGCCCGTTAATGTTATCGAATAATCATTTATTCCTTTATTTTTATATACAGTCAAAGCTACTTATAAGAGATACATCTCTGCTGGAAGTTATTTGTCTGTTATAATCGGCTTTTAAAAATCGCTTATTGAAGCGAGTGGGTGCTTAAAATATACAATTTAATAAATAATTAACGTACCGAGTTATTAATATCGATTTATGCGGAAATTAAGAGAAAAATACATTTGGCGTGCGTGTAAAGTAAAAAAGAAATAAACATGGGAAAAGAGAAATCTCCTAAGTGTAAAAAATGTCTCATTGCACGGTACTTCAAAATCATAATGAGGTATGCGTTGCCGAACGAAGTAGCTAGTTTAGGCCTATTTCGTTGCTTCCTTTTCTTTCAACTGGAAAAACTAATTTTAAAACGATTGTTTCCAATATTATATATACGAATTCAATTATTTCAAATTTTCAATTTGGATTTCGTAAGCATCACAACATTATAAAACACGTTCATCTATTAACGAAGATTATCGAAAATAGCTTGGAGAACAAGAATATCTGTACAGCTGCGTTTCTGGATGTTAAGCAGGCTTTTGATAGGGCGTGTCATCAAGGACTGTTGTACAAACTTAAACGCCTACTTCTTCACCCGTTCTATCTAGTATTTAAATCGTATATCCAAGAGAAATACTTTCGAGTGAAAATAGCCGATGAATACTCAGATAATTTTCCAGTAAGGGCTGGCGTACCGCAAAGAAACGTTGTTGATCCAATATTATACTTATACTTAATTTAGACGCCCGACTTTCCGGAGCTTGGTAATGCAGAAGTAGCACTGTACGCCGATAACGCGGCAATCCTAGCTGTGGATAAGTGTGAAAACACAGCCACAGAAAAACTGCATATCTAACTTACAGAAAGTACAGCGATATCAAAATAGGGTATTTCCCTGGTATGTCTTAAACTTTACCCTCCATAATGACTTAAACATTATGTTTGTGGAGGATGAAATAAAAAAACAAGCAAACAAACGTGTCACACGAATTAGCGTTCACACGAATCCACTTGCTACCGATTTGCTAAATGATTTCGGTGAAATACGCAGGCTGTGGCGAAATAAGCCTTCAGACTTTGTCCAACCAGTATAAGTTTAGAGGGGGTACTGCTGAGTACTGCCCCCCAAAACGTCACTCATCTCATTAAGTCAATCACTAAATGACCTCTAAAGTTGGTCAATTGTGATGATATATATATATATATATATATATATATATATATATATATATGTATATATATGTATATATATGTATATAAATCATCCAAAATGGAAAACCAAAACACAAGATTCGGAAAATTAAGTTAATACGACGTAATGAAGAAGAAAATAATTACCGTAAAAAACTATTTACAGTTTATAAAGTAACTAAAGTATTAAAGAATATGAGAAATAAAAAATCCGATGGGGTAGGTGGAATTTTTGCAAAGCAGTTAAAACAATTAAATCACATAGGTGTTATACGGGTTACACAAATGTTTAATGCAAACATTGAACTAGATTCGGTTCCGAAATTATGGAAAAAATTCCATATAGTCCCAGTATTAAAACCAGGAAATGACAATGTTGCTGCAAACTTCCGTCCAACATCACTACTGCACTAGCTAATGACAGTTTTGAACGCGTTCAGGCTACAATTGACGGTAATTTAATTTTGGAATAGGCCGATTTTCGTAAAGGGGAATTAAGTGAAAGTTAATTACTAAATCTAACTCGACATATAAAAGATATGATACCTGGAAAAGCAGATAATTGGTGCTGTATTTGTAGATTTTAGTGCAGCTTGTGATATAGTTTATTATTATTATTTTCATTATTATCGTTTCCGAGACGCATGTGGACCAATATATAAAATTAAAAATTAAATATAATATAATGAGTAAAATAATTATTGCTAGTCAAGTTTATACAATATTAATGCGTGTATCGACCATTTTAATGGTTTCGTCATTTAGCTGTGTGCTCCAAAGGTATTTTTCCGTAATGCCTTAAGGCACCAAGTTACACCGGAACAAGTGTCCATCGCCCTGCCGTTCTCCACAGTTGCATTTATCATTTTCAGTCAGTCCCCATTTGAATAAATTCATTGAGGTTCTGGCGCAACCAGAGTGAAGCCGATTTAAGGTCTTCCATCTAGGTCAACTTAAGGCGCCTACCGGGTTCAGTTCTTCTTTCAATGCACTTCCGTTTCCCGCTTATTTTTGTCCATCTCTGTGCGCGAACTTTTAGCGGTGGTACGTCTAATCATCTTGAGCACTGTATAAAGCTTCTTCTGGATTTAAGACGTGATGTAACTGCCTTCTGACCAAACATTGGGTGTCTATAATCTGTCTCTAGTCTAGTTCTTTCAGCATCAGTAGCGACCAATCGACGAATACCTGAGGGAGCTACACTACAGGCAAGATACAATTTGTTCACTTTAGTAGGTTTTAGGCATCCAGTGACTATTCGACACGTTTCATCGAGTGAGGTATCGACCTTTTTAATATGTGCCGATCTTCCCTATACAAGGCATCCGTACTCGGCAGTCGAGAAACATAGCACTAAGGCTGAGGTGCGTAAAACCATTGGCTTTGCTTCCCATTTCGAAGATACCAATTTTCGCAGTAAGTTGTTTCTAGCTTCAACTTTCATTTTAAGATTCTCACAGTGTTTCCGAAAAGTTATGGTACAGTTAACCGTAATAGATTGTTAAAGAAAATATATGACCTAATTAAAGACTTTTCACAAGAGTAGTCCGTAACTTACTGAACGGAAATCGATGAAAAAAACAAAAAAAACGGTCTGCCACATGGTAGTGTATTAATCCCTACATTATACTATATATATATATATATATTTCACCCGATAAGTAAGAACACCAAGCATTTTTTGTATGATGACTTAGACATTACGGCACAAGGAGAAACTCACGTCGACGTCCAAAACAATCTACAGTAAGTGCTGTGCGAGCTGGATGAGTTTTAAAGAATTAAGTTTCACACCGTACATTTAATAAGAACTTTTTTGCGGACCCAAAACAAGATACGTTTTACATTTTTGATAGTGTCGCTCGTTATGAGTGACGATTTAAAAAAAATTACGCGGGTATCTAGAGAAAATTTAAAAGTAAATTGATAAAATAAAAGATTGAACTTAATAAAAGGAAAAGAGAATAAATTCCCGAAGCAGCGAATGAAATAGTAATTCAGTTAGAAGCGTCGCATGATGAAATTAATATCGTAGACGAAACGTTAAACATTAAAGGAAAATATATAATTAAAGTAGAAACGGGCTCTGTCAAAGATTCAAAAACGCACGCACCGAAAGAGGGACTATCATGGTCTTCTGTGATAAAAGAAAACGAAAAAAAATGAAAGTCAGACGATGTAGAAAAGAAAAACTTCAGCTACTTACATGTTAGACCGAAAGGTGATGTTGAAGTTTTTAAAAATCAGTTGAAAATAAAGAAACGATTACAAGCGAGATTGGGAACTGTAGTAACGAAATCTAAAGGCGAATCGAATATTTTGGCAGATTCCATATAAAAATAATTTAATAATATAAAATTGCAAAAATGAAAAATTTTGACCGGACAATCGTACTGTTCGAAGATGAAAGCATCAATACAACATATGTTAAAAAGATTAACAAACGTGGCACCGATCTCAGTTCGAGTAACAAAATTCCAAAAATAAAAGTATAAAAATTTACGTTCCATGAAACCCTATCACTTTAAAAAAAAAACCAACAGATTACATATTTCACGGTTATCGGTAAGATTTTAAAAACACGTATCTAGTTGATATAAATGTCCGAGATATGGATACATAGCTGCCAACTGTTAAGCTTCGCCTAAAAAAATACAGATGGTAGAAAAATGCAAAAGCAAATGTAAATGCATTAACTGTTTCCTCGCTAAAACAGAAGGTCAGCTTCAGGACAAATCACTAGATGGATTAGTTGAAACACTAGATTATTCTTCCTATAATAGAGCGTGCCCATGTTTTCGCAGAATAGAAAAACAAATAAAAACTATGATCAACTGTGGTTGATGTTAGAATTCATAATTTATAAATAACACGATTGCATGTCATTCATTCGTGAGCGCGTCGTTGATGGAAGTGACTTTATTATAAAAATAGCTGATTAGTTGAAACACTAGATTATTCTCCCTATAATAGAGCGTGCCCATGTTTTCGCAGAATAGAAAAACAAATAAAAACTATGATCAACTGTGGTTGATGTTAGAATACAATTTTTATAAATAACGCGATTGCATGTCATTCATTCGTGAGCGCGTCGTTGATGGAAGTGATTTTATTATAAAAATAGCTGAGGCGAACTTAACGGAAAAATTCGCTGTTTAAAAATACGATAGCTTATTAACTCAAAAAAAAAAAAAAAAAAAAAAAAAAGCAATGGCAATCAGGAAAATACAAAATGGCGTCGTAGCAGTTAGTTTTCAGAAATACTTAATAAATAAACGTGCTTTATCTGCCTTCGAGTGAGCCTAGATATGAAGGGATTATAGAACTGGATAAAAATTATATTAAACATATTTAAATAGAATGAGACTTTAACATAAGAAAAGATCGCTATTAGATAACGTTAGAAGCGATCGGTATGCTGAGAGATTGGAAGAATTCACGTATTACTCCTTAACAAATCGGATCGCAATGGAAACAGCTTCATTGATTTAATGATTGTAAGAAATTTCGTAGCTTCAACCATCCAGCATTCTGTTGAACTCTCTGATCAATGTAGTATTAACATTGTAAATCTTGGACCCAAAATACAATTACATGATTTATGAATTATAAACCATTAGCTTTCAAAATTGAATTCGATATATTACATAAATTTAAATGTAATTTTAACGTATATAAAAATATAGTAGAATTTAATAATCACGTTATTAAATTTCATAACTATTCAAGAGATTTAATTGATCAATGTTAAAACAAAAAGACGACTACCATCGACGATGGAGACCTACCCTTGATAAACTAAAGAAAATATAATTGATAGAGTAAGGAAAAATATAATAGATCAATTCGAGGTAGTAAACAATTAATTTACAAATTTTCGTTAAATGAATTAAATCGAAACTATGTTAATTAATAATATTACGCATTTTTAAGCGTACGAAACTGAACCGGGTTACTATCAGGTTCTGGGCCAGATGGTTAATGAGTTTTTCTAGCCGTTGCATGTATCGTTCCTTACGGTTGAAGATCACTTCTTTGATCGACGGCATTTGAAAATCTCTTCGTATATCATCATTGCGCACGAACTATTGAACGCAAGATCCTATCTCGGGGTATGACATCGATACACACGAATTGCTAGCTGAACTCTAAAATGGCAGTTTCAAAACTTTACGATGTTATTCAGCCAGCACAAACGAAAAATTTATTCAGTGCAGTAATTACTTTCGATGTAAAAGGTTCATTTGATTGAAATATTAAAAACTTATAAAGTTTATCCGAGTAATTTACGATTATCTAACAAACAGAACCGCGATGATTAAATGCCGAAATTTTATTACTGAGCGCAATTTATCGTGCGGTATGCCTCAGGGTTCGGTCCGCGGACCAACACTTACGAATGTATTATACTCATATATGAATAAACAAATGGAAATCTTTTGTACGCGTTATAATTTCATCATCATCATTACCGTTTCCGTATCGGATGTAGGCGACTACTTTATACATATTTTATTGTACAGTGTAAGTTGTTTTCGAGGCAATCACAGTATGACGTTAGCGCAGACAGACACACACACCCGGGATAACTGATTGTAATGGTTTTTTTGTCACGATGCAGTCTCGCTTGTTTTTGTAACGCACTGTATATTGTTACTAGCGCGCATTTCCGTATAAAAGTCCGTGTTCTAGCCACTAGGCTATTCCGATGACTAATTACGATGCAGATTACGTCAGGTTTGCCGATGATTAAATTGAAAAACGCTACAGAAGCTGTTTACGTTGGAGTTATTTGTAAAAAATTTTCGGCATTGTGGTGTTGAATTTTCAATGAAACAAACCCGAAATAATAATGGTGATTGGCAACAAGCAAATCACTGAAAGCCTAGCGTGTGTAAATTGTCACGCGATAAACCGATTTTTATTATAAGGAATTTTAAATATCAGCGAGTAATAATAGATCATGTAAGTTTAAATTTGATAAAGATGTAAATGATCAAGCTAAATCAGTTATATGTTATTAAAATCCAAACCTTAGGTGGTGTAAATTATAATAATAACACCGTTTAATTGCTGCTCAAGTATTTAAAGTATAACCGATCATGCAATGGATAAAATTTTAAAAATTCGAAAGAAGCTAGGAATGTCAACTCTTCATATAGTACTTTATCGACCGGTGCCGCTCCAGTTGTCACTGGAATTCTACCGGCTGATTTAAAGCACGTATTATCGATTTGCCTCGTTAGCGGAATATAAAATGTTCAGATTACTACTCGTTACTGATCGGTCAGACAGTTTAATAAGAAATTTGAACGTCGCGCGAACGTTAAAAATTTTATTAAAAATGAAAACATTAACGTAATTATTTTAAATATGCGGCGAGAAGATGGAATAACCCGTGTAATTAATAAATTATTTTATAAGACATAAATATGTAAGACTAAGATTACAGGAATTATATGAGGAATTTTAATTTTTACACGAGTCAATAGGTCACGGTAGTTTAGATATTAATTTGGAACGATTTAAAATTGTATCTTGTAACATCGGTGAAGTATTTTGTCAACCCGGTCTTTTACAGTTTGTCATTTTCTATTTGAATGCCGTTACACAGCGAGGAAGAACTTTTCAAATATAATTTAGACGGTTATCGTAAATGTAATTATAATTAACCATGTAAATTGTTTAAGTACTGTTGACAAGCGTATTTCAAAATTAATGCGTAACATAACGCGAAGCAAATTCGACAATGCGAATACCGTGATTGAGATAACTAACATGGCGGTTGTAAATAAATAAATAAATAAATTTATATATTTGAAATGGCCACGATGAAAACTGATATCTAAAATAGAGGACGTTTCGCCAAACGCAAAAATTTAAAAAATAAACATCTCGTTCAGACAATAATACATTATTTACTTTAAGAGGTGTAAATTTAAAATAATTTTAATTTTTCCATTGCATTTTTATGTGGCCTTCCCTTTTGAAATATTCGCGAAATTTTTACACAAATTTACTTTTTAAGACTTTATAATTTCTATGTAATTATTGTAGCAAAAATTTATGAATTAATTTTTTACTAGCTTGAATTGATCTATTAGAATTTATTAACTTATATATTCGCTAGAATATGTTGTAGTAGATGTATTTAATACACATATATATCTTATACACAATCGTCAACACATATATATCCATCATTCGCTGGTATATGTAAAATAAAGCGATTCATAGAATGCTTTACTGACGCTAACAAATTAACAACAATTTTTGGTAATATATTTATAACAAACGCGATGCTTCATGCTAAATAGTCTAAAATTAAAACTAAGATTGGTTATTTTCGCATAATAATCCGGTAGATATATTCTATCGGAATAGTGTTGAATTATAAAAGATCACTGTCAAATTCGCGATATATATAAAACTTGATAATTCGGAATGTTTCGAAATTACAACTACCAATACGTCTACTCCGACGTTAGATTTGGTCAATTATACGGTATAGAAAGCTAGGTTATCTGATACACATACCTTGGAGAAAAAAAATCGAAGTTTTTTAGGATTTATGCTAAAAATATCATACCTAGATAACGTGACCCGTCGAGAAATGTTGAATAAAATGTCAAATCGAGCTGAGGTGCTAACCGGAAAGTTTATTATGCTAACGGACATATGTATAGACACTTAGAAACATATCATCTGTTCCGTCTTGTACAATATGATGTAAATTATTTGAAAACTTTCCCGGGAAGCAGATATGAGAAAACCGTATCGAACATCAGCACTTTAATTTCAAAAGACGTCCATAAATAAGGATTTAATAGCTATTCGACTGAAGATGGTGTGTAATAATATAAATATGTCCAATTCATTGCTGAAGACAGCGTTTCCATTTTTCTTTCAGCTATAGCGATAGTCGACTTCGTTTATTCATTTCACATTAGCTGATCTCTCTTTACATCGTCCGGTCAAGTTGTGATCTGCCAAATGCGACTTGTGTATGCTTTCTTTGACAGCAGTTGCGGTATTCGTTTTGTCTTCTGTTATATCGTTTCTTCTTGTGCCACATGGACTGTGCCAAATTTCATTTTAGCTCCGGTACATGTTCGACTACATACAGCAGTTTTTAGTCTGCTACACTATAACCGCGTATTAAGGTTTTAGTGTGATATCCTAATTCCCAAGTTTCCTATATTGTAAGCTATCTGCTAACGGTAAATTTTTTAATTGCCTATTTTATAACACTCTATGTTTACGCTTCATAACGTAAAACTTATTCGTACGTTTTATGTGTTTTTTTTTTGTTTTTTTTTTTAGTTTGCTGTGTGTACGTTTTTACTTTTGAGCATAAAGTGTTATATGCGCGTTTGTACGTGAGGGAATATGAATTATTTACGAGGAACTTTTTCAATGCTTTTTTGTTAGCTTCCACCGATTATTCAAATCGTTCTGCGTGGACAAATCCGATTAAATTTAACCCCCGTAAAAGGGCTTAAATGAAGTCACGTTCACGTAATGCTATTAACGCTGTTAGGAAACCCATCTGTTCTTAAAGAAACACACACGGTAACATTTATTACGCCACCACGATTACATATACGTGTAAATATACATACAGCACATAATTATAATATATATGTATGTGTGTGTAAGTGTATGCGGTTTATGGGCATTTTATAATGCAGCAATTACTATTATAGCGTCTTATCGTTTTCGTAAGGTCTCAGTTCTGACCTCATGACCCGCCTTTTAACAACCCCGTTGTTAATTCGTCTAATTCAGGAATTTAATCCGATTTAATAATAACAGCGATTGTAATAACGACAGTTGTAATATTAGAATGCCCGGTAATTATGATACTTAGTTATAGCTGAAATAGTAATACCAACTTTTTAGGAATTTTTTCATTTTCAAATGGAAAATGTAATCAGATCTGTGCGCATCTTCGAATCGCTTCTGACAGATTTTAATTTATTATTTGTATTTTATAAAATCCTATTACAATCTATTCGATTACAATGTTTTTTTTTCCTTTTAATTAATGGCCACATCTTGCCATTAGTTAACAGTTAATTTTTTTTTTTTTTTTTTTTTTACATTTATACTCAGTCCTGCTATCTTTGCGTTTTCTTCTAATTCGTTACATATCATGTGTACTTGTTCAGCCGTGGTTGCTATAAGTGTCACATCATCTGCGAAATGTAAATTTGTTAAATTCCACTCATATTTATTCTAAAAAGCACCAATAGATATATATATGAATTTTGATTTAAATTTAGCACAGTCGCAAGGAATCACTTTACAAATGCGAATAATAAAATGACGATAGCAATTATAAATCTCGTTAATTAATTGTAAAACTTCTTAAAGAATAAAGAAACCAAGCAGCATTTTTATACTGATTATTTTATATGAACACTTTGAGTCCCGTGTCACTCATATGTGACTGACGTTGTCCATTACCGCTAGCATATTTTGTAAAAATGCGATAACATGTTAATTTTTAATTTTTATTCTATATTAATAAATATCACTTTCGAATCACTGTGGTTAACATGAGATTTTTCTATTTCTTTTAGAAATTGTGTAAAGCCTAAAAAAAATGCGTCAGTCATTTATGACTGACACATTGACTGTCATCGCGCATATATTTATATTTAAAAGTATAAAGTTTTATCTGAAACTTTCATTATTCAATATTAACGATTCCATGCGCTTAAAATAATTAGAAACTAAATTTTTTTTTTTATAAAAGTGTCAGTCATATGTGACTAAACCTTTTTTTTTTTTTTTAAATCACAAATAAACCACAAAACACCCTTGTTATTAAACAAAAATTCAACTTTTAATCAAAAGATTTACAAAGTTAGTGTCAGTCAGAAATGGAACTGATGTTGAATCTTTTATCACAACCATACTCGTCAGTCATAATTGACTGATACGTGTCTGTTACCGCCGAGGTTCAAAATATGTCTCAAACTGTTAATAAAGCAGTCTCAATGAATATCACTCAGATCGTATCAAAAAGTAATTACACATACCTCGATCCACAGACTTGTTTTCGTAGGATTTTTATGTCACTGTGATTTTTAACAACCACCCACTAACCATTACTAGCTGAAAAGTTTTGTATTCCCAGTTTTATAGCGATTTCGATCTATCAACAGTGGTCCCTACCAATGGCAATGCTTTTATCAGAGGGGTAGTTTGTTTAATTCATTCTAAACGGCACTTTTCAACGATACGAAATTCATGAACTCGACATTTACTAATCTTATTTCCGTGTCCTTCGAAGTACCGAATATGGAATCATCGTATTTTATGATATTATAGAACGTGGATTACGGCAAACCGAACTTAGATCGTATTTTCCAGCTCTTGAACGCATTTACAAATTTAAGTTTATCACTTAACGTTAACACTTTGATGACAGCTTTCGCGACAGATACGTATCAACTACAATAGCTGACAAATTCTGCTGACATATGATTTTTCTAGATGAATGGGACAAAAAAAACTTCGAAATTGTACCTGTTACAAACCTGCTCGCTTTGTTGTTATTTGGTTTTGTTAAAAAGAACCATCCAGCGTTAGTTCCAAAAAATTATAAGTGTCATAAAGTCGTGATAGATAATAAACACGTTCGACCCCCGCTCATAAAGGTGTTGGGTAAGTGGTAACTTCAATTATGAAAGACGACTCTCTCATATAGCGTTGTCTCCTTCCAACTAATGGAGATTTTCGTGAGAACCTATAATCATTCTGATTTGTAGAGATTTCTCGCTCATGTAGTTCACCCAAGTTTAACTATATATATATATATATATATATATATATATATATATATATATATATATATATATATATATATATATATATATATATATATGTATATATGTGTGACTTAGAGAAACCGGGAAACTCCACATTGTAGAACAAGAATTAATCCGTTATAGAATAAAAATTTGTGGATTATCAGAACTACACTATAACGAATCCGGAGATTTTTATGCAAATTACTATAGAATATATAGCTCAGGTAACAGCGCATCAATGTTATGGGAGACTTTAATGCCAAAATTGGCAAAATACATAATGACGGATATCAGCATATACAGAAACATATAGGCCAGTACACAGTCGGTGAACGAAATGCAAGCGGAGATAAATTAATACAATTAGTTGTTGATCAACATATGTCAGTAATGAACACAATATTCAAGAACCACGTCCGTAGATTAATAACATGGATATCGCCGGGTGATAGAGTCCGCAATCAGATTAATTTTATACTAATCAATAGGCGTTGGTTTTCAGCGTGCAAAAACACGAAAACATTACCAGGGGCGGAATGCGGCTCAGATCATAGATTATTAATGATGGAAATCAGATTAAAAGTTCGAAATAAAATGTCGCCAGTAACAAAACATGAAAATTTTAAATCCAAGGAAGTTTGAAGCAGCCATGACAACAAGACTTGGTAACTACACACAGGAGAACGTGAACATATCATCGGAGCAAAGCTGGAACCAGTTGAAAGAAGACATTAAAAACACTTATAAAGATTCACAACCGCCCAATAAAATAAAAAAATGGAAACATTGGGAAAACGTTATTACAAGCAAGAACACTGCTTTATGCAAACTATATAATCATCGCAAACGCTCAATTACTTCATTTACCCTGTTGTTTACACTCCAAAAACAAAAAATTACTAATACAAACTGAAAAATGATTCTTATGAAATACAGTACCCGCATACAAGCACGCATCCGAAAAGCACAAAAAGAAATCAGAAATATACCAGTCATACACCCATACTCTCATGTAAACAAACTCTCCATCGGGGCACGCACATATGACCAAAATAAAACAAACTTACTGAAAAGTAACAACTGAAATGTAGAGTTTAAAAAAAATTATTATATACAAATTTACTATCGAAATGAATATCAAACTGTGGATGAATATTTAGTACGTTATTATATAGACGTAAGCTGGATAGAAGTGATGAATTCTAGATTTGTACGAGCATGCGATTCATAGAAAATACGATGTGACCTACTATTAACACTGGGGACCATAAATGAAATTGTAGATAATAAATAATTGTCATCTATGCGAGCGTTACAAAGATCATGCAGGGACCTTTACTTATCTTTCTTCTATCAGTCGAGGATTTAATATTTAGGAAATCACATAAAATATTATAACTTAAAAATGTTGGATAGACACCAGTTTGACGGTAATAAATATACTTCAAAAACTGAGATTGAACTTTTTCCACCATATGAATATATTTAGTGTAGAAAGGATCCCAAACCACAGATGCGTATTCTAATTGCGATCTTACTAGAGTGTTGAATAGTAACAGCGGAGTCCTAGGATCAGGAAATATGCATGAATTTCTAATGATGAAACCCATAGTTCTGTAAGCATTTTTGGTAACATTATCAATATGAGTTGCAAATTTAAGCTCGTTGTCAATATAAACCCCCAAATCTCGAACACAGGTTACATTACAAACGGGAACATTACCCATAGAGTAATCGAAGAGGCATTTATTTTTTGTACGACAAAATCGAATATAAACACATTTCTTATAATTAAAAGGTAAATAATTATTATGTCACCATTCTACACAAATCATCTTGCAACAATTCACAATCACTGACATAATAGAAATTTTGAATATAAGTTAATTCCTATATCATTTATGAAAATATTAAATAATAGTGTACCCAAATTATACCCCTGTGGTACTCCGGAAGTAGGAGTATATTGCTTGGATTGGTATCCATTAAATAAATGATCTAAATAACTGTATGTAATCCTCGGAAAATCCGTAATTATGTAACTTAACCAGAAGTAAACTATGGCTGACTTTGTCAGAAGCCTTACTAAAATCCGTATAAATACAATCAACTCGAAGACGCTGCTCCAAACAGTCAGTAATTAATTTTGTATATGTAACAAGATTAGTTGTAGTAGATCTAGACCTTAAGAAACCATGCTGTTCAGGAACAACTCTAGGCAAAAAAAATTTATACAATCTTTCATATAGAATTGACTCTAATATTTTGCTGGGTACACATAGTAGGGAGATAGAACGATAGTTTTCAGCTGCACAACGATCACCAGACTTGAAAATTGGAACAATCTTAGCTGTTTTTAACAACACAGGCCATTTACCTGTTCCAATAATAAGATTGAACAAGTATATAAGTGGCTTTTCAAACTCTACCGAACATAGTTTAAACAATATTGCCGGTAATCCATCAGGACCAGCACTCCACTTAGGTTTCAGACTCTTAATAGATTTTTTATAATCATTTATGGTGATTGGAGTAAGTTTTAAGTGTCTTCCATCTTTAATTAAAGAGTTTTTAAGTGTCATGAAGCTGTCAGTTACATGAACAGATGAAAAATACTCTGTAAAAGCATTTGAAATATTCCTACTAGAACAATGATCTATATTTTTGTATTTTACTACGCTAGGGTTTAGCCGATCATTACGTCTATATTTAACAAAAGCCCAAAAATTGCTAGTGTTTTTTTGAATACCAACCTCGGTCTTAAGGATATAATCATCATAAGAATTCCTTATTAGCTTTTTAACTTCAGCCCGTAGTTTACTAAACTTAAAATAATCAGTTTCCTTTCGGGGGTTCTACGATAGAATTTTCTAAACTTAGTTTTCAGTTTTAGTTTACGAACAATTTCTGGGGTAAACCAAGGCGGGTATGTAGACTTTCTAGATGACTTCTTTGTAAGATGTTTCTGAAGTTCATTGTATATTAGACTATAAAAATAAGTAGTTGCATCATCTACATTTCTGATATTATAAAGTTGTTCCCAATCAATCGGGGAAATTTTTTGTTTTAATGTTAAAGGGTTTGCTTTCCTAAAGTTGTAACGCTTGTACTAAAATCCACTTTATATAAAGAACTACAGGAAAACAGTAGTATCCAGAGCAGGATGATACTTATCCTCAGGAAGAATCGGATCAAGTGATCTCTGTACATCAACACTCAAAACGGAAGTAGTAATGATCAAATCTAATGTTTTTCTCTGCGAATTAAGGACATTATTTACTAAACTGAGATTATTAATTTCAATGAAATTTGAAAGCGAATCAATATTCTTATTAAGATAATCAAGCGCGAACCAGAAATGGATAAGTTGAAATCGCCCATAATCGTAATATGTATTTGTCATATTCGGTAATCAATTATGACATTCATAAAAAAATCTGCTATAACAAGAGCAAGATGTACCAGGAGGAACATAAATACAACCGATAAGTGTTTGTACATGCAGACTAACATTGCTGACCTTAATCCAAACTCAATCTATATTCCCAAAACTGGGAAACGCAATTTCCTCTGCAACATATGTGTCCTTAATCGTTAACAAGACTCCGCCTCCCCTCCTATCAACTCTATCCCGACGATAAGCAAAATAATCTTGATTTAAAAATTCATTATTGTAAACACTTCCAGTTAACCAGGTTTCAGTGAATCCTACAATATCAAAGTTACGTCTACACATTCCTAAATGAAGTTCTTTTAACTTTGTATTTAATCCCCGAACATTTTGATAATAAGTCCCATTATAGTAACTGTTTGAAAATTTGGCGATAAATAATAGAATAAATAAGAACTCCAATAAATAAGAATAGACGAGTTTAAGTAAGAAACTTTACAACTCTAACCTATTGCATATAAAAAACGGAAAAGAAGTAAAACAGTTCTTAAAATATATCCACCTTGCATAATCAAAAAACCACCTGAATATGCTAATTCGTAAAGGTAACAAACATTCAAAATATATATCGGCGAATAAATAAAAATCCACGTAATAATTCTCTTAAGAATATTTTCAGCAAAACTGCGTATAGCATAAAGAGAGAGAGATAAAACCAGTGTTAGTATTAATGAAATGACTAAATGAACGGTAGAAAGTACATACCTTAAATACACTGACATACAACACAAAAATACGGCTTAAAAATGTTGATAATAAAATATATGCGCACCAATACATAATGTACCAACCACACTCATAATATATATACATATACATACTACAAATAAACATAAAGTACATTTAATATAAGACGATATAATGCGTAACGCGAGAGTGGGAAATTTTAAATCGTCTTCTCTTCCGAAATTCTAAATGACAATTTATCGTAATCGGTCAGCGTTCTTATCACAATCCTTTGATTAGACGTACTGTGAATAGTTTATTTTACCGTCTGCCGTCCGGACATTTCTACGACCGTATTTATTACCCGTACTATGTTCATCCGTTTCTTCGTTAAATGTTCCCGTATTACTATATTTGTCTTTTTCAATAATCGTTTATTACTGAATTTTCGATATCTGTAGCTGACGAACTTTACTACAATTGGTCGAGTATTAATCTCCAGTTTATCTACTTGTCGCTTTCCAATCCTATGCGACCTACAAATAGTATTTACTGATAATTTTTCTTTAGCCAGTTTCATAATACATTCATCCGTATATTCTTTATCTGTTTCGGAAATTCCGTATATTATCAACGAATTTCGACGGCTATATTGTTCCAATTCTTCTAACTTGTTACTAACTTGAGCATTCCTATCTGTTACCTTTCTATTCAATTCCATGAAGAAATTCGTCAGTGTATTCACCGCCTGCATGATGTTGTTAGTAAGTTGAACTCGAAATTCTTCGTTCATTTGGAAGTCAATATTCCCCAACGCCTGCTCAACTGTCTCAGTTATATCTTTTACAAGAGACGGGGGTTTATCATCTTTCCTTTTTGTACCAGCGCTCCTTGTTTTAATACCACTACTATTACCGGATGACATACCGAATGGAATTTATTCGTAACGATAATATTATATAAATGAGATAAACGTACCTTTTCAAATATAGTTATATTATAACGGGCTACACATTGATGTCACTATACCAGAAACACACGTCTTATCATTTTAACAGCACGAGTAGATATATATATATATATATATATATATATATATATAATATATATATATTATATATATATATATATATATATATATATATATATATAAGAATGTGGAATGTGGTCATTTATTTTTTTTCATCAATATAAACAACGAAAAAGGAGTTAATAATTTTATTTAATGCTGTTCTTCATTTTGCTCAGTTTTTATGAATTGTAATCATAAATTGATGTTTTTTTTTTATTTTATATATTTTATCTTTTTAAACATTCACTCGATAATGGCCTAACAGCCGAAAAGCTTTGTAATTTTTCATGAAGAAAAAACTTTTAGTGATTTTAACTGTTTTTTTTTTTGTTGGTTATTTTTAGGTTTTTTTTAAATGTTAAATAATTACTTGCTTTGTCTTTTCAGCGTTTTGACGTGCGTACTCTTGCGTTTAATCTTTTATCGCCAGATTTTCCAGTATTCTATGTAGCACAATTCTAATCCGCTCTTACCGCAATCGCGACAAGGTTTTGCATATTTTCTATTCGATTTTCGACATATTTAAAGAGGTATATACATACATACATATACATATATATATATATATATATATATATATAATGTAAATGGTTTAGAAAGAAATATATGTTTTTAAATAATAAAATAAATAATTCAACTTCCGTATCTTGCTAGCATTATAAATCAATTGTTTATCCCATGTTAATTTGCAATCAAACGTAATCCTTAAATATTTAATTTCATACCGTCTCTTTATCACATACTTATTACCTAGACATATTTTCATGTTTTGAAATAAGTTAGGCGCTTGATAAGTGTATATTAAATATTTTCAATAATAATAATAATAATATCGATAATGACCGGCGTTATTAATAACAATAATAATAATATTGACTTCGCACGCGCACGTACAAACATTACCAACATGCACGCGAACACCTTTTAAAGAGCCTAACACTCGGCATTGTAGAAACTACGACGAGTATTGGATTATCACCGTAAGTGCTAAAGATTCAAGTATATAGACTATGCTCATTTTTCTTATCTTTTGTCAAACACCTGAACCGAGTCTCGTGCTCGCCATACTATTTATGCTATAATCGAGGGAATGACGTCGAAATGCCATTACTGTTGTAAATAAGACTAGCAGAATATTTATTGACATCGGTCACGTAGATCATAAACTTCATCCGTCGTCAAACAAAAACACACACACACACAAAAAAAAAAACAGCAAAAAGTACGAATTTTAGAACCCTGTATATATATTATATATACATATGTATGTATGTGTGTTCATATATATATATTTAAATTCTCTCCTGTCGTTGTCGGGAATACACTCACACAGGCACACACGTACACTTGCTACGGCATATTAATTAAATAATGAGCCAGATTCATTAATTAAGCCAGATTCATTATTTAAATAATGAACCCAATTCATTGTTTAACCACTTTTTTTTCATGCTCATATATTATTCGTAATTTGATTATTTTCGTTATATAGTTCGAACTTTAGAGACTGTTTCGCTTTACCGGCTATTTATATGTAGTTATTTTTTTTTGTAAACCGAATGCAAAGTCATTGAAGACTATTTCATCGTGTTTTTATTTTTACAAGCTAAAGGTTTTTGTTAATTAGAATTAGAGGGAAACAGATGAATATTCTCCTTTCGAAAACTAACTTACTATTGTCACTCTTAGAGTTTGGATTTTTATTCTATTTCATCGGTTGTTTAATTATTCCAAATATTATATATTTTATTATTTTCATCGAATTTTGTTACATCGATTACATTTACTTTTTTTTTTGTTTATTAATATCTGCGCAGCTGCATTTCTGGATGTTAAGCAAGGTTTTGGTAGGGTATGTCATCAAGTACACAAGCTTAAACTCCTGCTTCAGGCCTACGCTCTAAAATTCAGCTAAACCATCAGAATTCTCGGTTTGAATAAAGGTAAATATTTTATAATTGTTCAGACGCATCTTCCGGGATTTCCATGCTCGCATCCCAATATCTATAATCATTAACTTCGCAGATTTGTTACTATAATTTGTAGGTTATAGGTCATTCCCGCATAGAGTTAAATTTTTCAAACGAAAATAATCAGGGACAATGTACTAGTCATATTTTTATAAATTTCCTGGAAGATATAAATCACCTTATTTTTTTTAATCGTCTCCTGAATTTAATTATAATAGACAAATCAATTTTAACAAAACTGATATCATTCGTTGCTTTCCCTCCATATTCCCTTTATTATCTATTAAGCTGTGACTGCTAAAATTATAATTTAGTATGTAATGCTTAAATTAGAATCTACAGCCACAAAGGTTTAGCTTAGGCGAAAAAAAGAATAAAAATTAAAAAAAAAAAAAAAACTTTCTGTCAACTATTTTATATACGAAAGGCATACTTTCGAGTAGTGAAAATAGCCGATGAATACTTAGACATTTTTTTAGTAAAAAAAAAGCTTGATATAGTATTATACTTAATTTTAGTAATATAGAAGTAGCAGTAAAATTAATGGCTAAGTTAAAGTGGCGTTGAACCGTCCGTGTAGCCCAAAAAGAAACGACAACAGGTGGACCAAGTGTGTTCTACAGTAGTAGCTGATTGATAGGAAGCGGATAAAGGGAAGATCATTAATTCATTGAGATGATAACACAAGAAGATTGGCGGTGGAAAGAATTGATTAGATGGGATTGTATGTTGACGACGCAGCGATCATAATTTCGGATAAGTCTAATAACATAGCTACAGAAAAACTGCAGCATTCATTCGGTCATGTAGAAAGAGGCTTGGCTAAAAGTATGACGCATAGTAGTCGATGAAAGTAAGTAAACGCGTAGTTCTTTCGCAAATCGAAGGATTGAACGCCTGTCAATTAAAACAATGTCGTCATTCCAAACACCGGTAATGCGAAATATTTAGGCATGCACACTTGGACAGTAGACTGATCTGGGCTACTCACGTTCGAAAAACAATCGAGCATTCGACGCTTAAAATTAGAACTATCTCACGAATATTAACTAATAAATCTGGGTTATCGTCGGAAAAGAAAATTCTACTATATAAAATAGCTTTAAGACCGATGTGAGAGTATGATGCGAAAAAAAACATCTAACTTATAGAAAATATCAAAATATGATATTAAGAGCTATTACAGCAGCTGCAGGGTACGCGTCGAACTTTACCCTCGATAACGACTTAAACGTTACGTTTGTAGAGGATGAAGTCAATAAGCGAATAAGCGTTCGCACGAATCCCCATTGCGTTAAATTAACAACAGAATACCTTCTGTTACACTGCCAAAAGTACAAGGCCGAACTTATCCGATATGGTTTTCCATGAGCGATGCAACAATTTTTGCAGACTGTAGTGTCCCTACGTGCAACCGGCCTGTTTCAACAGTTATAGCTTCCATGTCCGTGCCTCTGGCCTCGTAGCAACATATGGCACGTAAATGGATCATTATCATCATCATCGTTATTTCCACTCTACACTGTTATTACACCACGGTATTTTATTGGTTCTAATTAAACGACTGGAAGGTAGTGCACAGGCGCCTTTTCGCAGCGTAAAGAAAATTCTCCGGGCAAGGTCCGCTTTTCGCTTCCGGACGCGGGCAAAATCCGGATGAAGATTTTTTCTGACTAGAGGGACGTAACTGCTTCTACACGCGTCACAACCACCGGAACGACTTGCGATTTCACATGGCATTTTATATTTTTTCCGAGATTATTCCTTTTTGATAATATCGAACCGAAGTATCAATTGAAGAAAACGTTTCTTTTACTTTAGACTTTCTATATACTTGTTTACTTATTTTTAATAAAAAATTTTGTTCTTTTTTTAATTGACCGTTTATTACGCTAAATATCCTAAAATTTCTATCTAAGCAATTTTTGAATTTTTTGTTTTAAATTGAAATTTCTAAAGAAATGAACAAAAACAACTACAAATCGAAACGTGTCAAACTATACCGCGTGTGAAAATAATAAACGTACAAAAATATGACTGGCAACGGATAATATTATATTGAAACGAACGGGATTTAGATAAAAATGAATAAATTAAGACAAACAGCAGCTCAATGATCCAAAAATACCGACTAAAATGTTCAAACAAAATTAATGCGTCTTCGTCGAAGTTATGGTACGTTAGATTTGTAATTAATTTTGAATTTACATACTCTATTGGCATTTATCGTGGTTTTTTCCTCTTATTTTGCCTTCGATAACAATTCTACCTTAATGCTTGACCTAGCCACTTGAGTCGTCTCCTTCCGTTATGTTATTTATATCACTAATTTGGCATGAATACTTATTCACAGTTACACACGTGTCAAATCAATAATTTAATTATATCGGCATATATGTATGTGAAATTATCACGAAATTTTTTAAACATCCGAACATCTGTATTTTAACGTTTTCTTTATTTATACTTATGAATATATTATAACTTTTTAAAATTATATTAATAGTCGGTGAAAGCGGGAAAAACGCATAAATGTCATGTAAGTACTTGTTTAAAACTGCATTATTTAAAACTATGTTCTATTATGTTATTTATATAATTAATTCGGAAGTTTCTTATTCACAGTAATATATTGCCACATATCAAATCGATAATTTAATTATATCGACATATATGTATGTGAAATAAACACGAAAACTTTAAAACATCCAAACATCTTCATTTTACAAATAAATTCTAATTTTTAAAAATATACGTTTAAAATAATGAATTTTACACCATTAGTGAAAAGTTGCAATTACTCGGTAAACACAGAAAAACACCTCAATAAATGTTACTAAAAAATTCGAATAATTCATAACTTATAAACCAACTAAAATTAGTTGTTAGTAGTTTGCTAACACTATATTACGCGTTCGATAATCGAATAACTAGTAATAACTATTTAAAGTTACTAAAGAAAAGTAACTATTATTTATAATAAGCGATTAAGTTAGTATAAATCTCACTAAATCGTTTCAACGAAACCGACTTAACAACTGACTGCTTTGAACGGACTAAAAAGTCAATAAGCAACTATTTCATCAGAAAAATCATTCAATTTT
Source organism: Coronaproctus castanopsis (assembly GCA_032883995.1). Classification (NCBI taxonomy): domain Eukaryota; kingdom Metazoa; phylum Arthropoda; class Insecta; order Hemiptera; family Monophlebidae; genus Coronaproctus; species Coronaproctus castanopsis. The sequence goes on from CM065054.1 coordinate 25,996,713, forward strand.
ATTATTTATATTTTTTTATAATAATTTCATTAAAATAATTTGCAATTTTCATTATTTATTACTTTTCAAATGTTTTACATTTTTTACTACGTTCGAAATGCATCTCGTACATTATTTTATATATTTTTATGTTTTAAAAAACCTGTCGCGAGTTGGGATAATTAAATTTAAAACAAACGATATTTAAAGTATAAACAGCTATTTAGACTAAAGTTTTATCATAATTCATTGAAAATAATTAATGATTTATAATTATCACATTACATGGCGACATTGCATATGAGGAAAGCATCAAATATATTTGTTATATTATGCGAAACGAATGCGACTTAAAAAAATAGATTAATTAATCGATTCTTAAAAAACGATATTACTAATTAGTCGATTATAAGAATTAGTCGATTATGCCCATGACTAGTAATATGTATGAGGCAGCTAGTACTGAGAACATCCTGGAAATTCAATATATCGATTCGAAATGGTTTTCTGATTACAAGCAGGTTAAAGCTGTAGCAAACCTGCTTATAATCTGGAAACCATTTCGAATCGATTTATAATTATTTTTTCGTACACGTCCCGGGATGCAAGAATTTTGATTTAAGAACTAATCGTACAAGGGAAAATAATAGGTAAAAAATGTCGATGTATGTCGAGCACGCATCGAGTCAATCAGATAGACGGAAAACCGTGAAGATATATACCCGAGACAAAAATGTAACTGAAATTCTAAAAAATAAGTTTATGCAGTAGTTAAAGCTAAAATGCGTGACAGGAATACACAAATCACGCGGTTAAATTCAAGACGGTAAAAAAAAAATCTACTATTAAAATGTAAATTGTTGATTTAGGCAAAAATGCGGCGAAAATCATATTGACACAAGAAAAAATTGAATAGTTTTGTGTGACGTCATACCTAAAATAAATGATGAAATTGATAAACTATCATCATGATATGACAAGCATTTAATACATATAAAAACATACGCAAAAATTAGCTCTCATATCTTTTTGAAAAGTACTCGGTTTTAAACCGGTTTGTCAAAAATTTTAGACGCATTAGTATGTTTAAAATTTCACGGAAAAAATCGAAGGTAAATCATAAGAGATGTCGAACAACACCGAATATAAAAAGTGCGTTATGTCATGACGAAGTAAAAAAAAACCATTTTGACCGATTCAGTAATTTCAAAAAATGTTAACGTCTAATTAAATAGTTAATTTTATCAAGAAAACGACAAGATATCATAGGGTATCATTCGAACCTCTCCTTAGCCAATGAGTATTAATATATAATGCAATAATAAAGGCAACATGGACTTATGCTGCACAAATATGGGGTTATGCCAAACAGAAATACAACACAACGCTTTCAAAATATAACTTTATGACTGATATACAGAATACCGTGGCATGTTACCGATGAATCTATTCATCGCGAACTTAGTGTCTGCATGGTCGACGAAGCAATAGAGCAGCGAGCTCGAAGACATGCAATGCCACAAACGCGGACTGGACTGGATACATCAATGGATGTATTCCCCATAGGAGAGAAGACGATGATACCCTTCATAGATATCTTTCATGATCAGGAATGAATTGTCAGAAGTAGGAAAAAAAATTTACCAATCGTAAATTGCATATATGTATTTGTGTATATGCGGTAAATGAATACCAACTTATTTGGGTATTAAGCGGTAGTCGACAAAATAAATGGCAAACTTCCTCGTATTAAGCTGCCCAGAATACATCGATAGTCGGATCCTCTATCAGTCTTTCGACTAAACGAATATAATTGTACGACTTCTCTACGAATCTTCAGAATGACCTTTTTGCTTTATATATAGATATTAATATATATATATATATATATATATATATATATATATATATATATAGCGTTCAATTTATTTTAATCGCTTCATCTTTTCCACACAATACTTGCCCCAGTTTGAAGGTACGTTATCGAATTATGCCGCTTAGCATCTGACAGCAACACGAAGTGTATACAGCAGTTATCGTAAAAAGTTCTCCGAATAATAACCGACGCATTATTTATCGAACTCTATCGATTTTCATATACATTCTTATTTTTAATAATATCTATTGTATCTGTAATCTCATTAATTTTGTTCTTGGAATTTCTATTTTCCTAATAACTAGGGCGAAATTATTAATCGGTTTTGGTGAATTATCAGCTTTTTTATCTTTACTCTTAATTTTCAATAATTTATCCATTTTCTTATTCACTAACTCAAGTTGTTTATCTGTTTGATTAAAAAAAAGGTTAAAAAGTAATAAAATAACAAAAATTAAATGAAAAAGAATATAAAAAAAAAAGACGGAAAAAATGGTTTGGTTAGATTATTTGCTATTAAATGTTTAGTTACGTATTAGTAAATATTGTCAGATGGAGGGCTGTAAGATCTCCGGCAGGCAAGTTTTGGTATTTTTTTCCTTTTAAGTACCATTACAATATACATATATATATATATATATATACATATATATATATATATATATATATATATATATATATATATATATATATTTAAAAAGCGGGAGGGCCAAAATCTTCCAAAGACACTGGTACTATATGTAAAAATTATATTTTTGTGAGCAGCATCCTGACAAGTTCTGCCGAGTTCTAAAATCAGCATGTGGAATTTTTACCTACTAAAAAGCCCACTCTTTCTAATAATTATGTTTAAATGATGATGGATGGTCCTGAAAGACTAAAATTAAATAAGATGTAGAAGGGATGATAGAACATAATCCCTCCAACTATCAACAAAATTAATATGATTCATATCAGTTTGTATTTACGATATAGAGAAAAAAATAAAAGAAACGGAAGAAAGACTAAATGCAACTACATTTTAAAATATATATACATATACACACATATATACATGTACATATACAAAAAAGTAGGAAAAAACCAATACAAAATAGAATAGGCAATATTAAATCGACATATATATAAATAGCCCTAGCAAATAAACACATAAAAGTGGAAGCAGGTACCGGCTATGGTTCCAGAGATTAGGTTTCACATTTGAATTTTGTATTTTAAGAAACAAAATAATAAAAATAAATTAATTTAAATAAATTAAATAATAAAAAGAAAAGAAAATTAATGCCTACTTAATAGTGCAATAAAAATAAAAAGAAAAATTATAGACCACACTTGAACTTCCTCAGCATATAAATAACAAAAGATTGTCGACAATTGACTTCGTGAAAATGAGAAATTGATCTCGGCGTACTTTGAACTTGAATCTTCGAACATACGACAGTCAAACAATAAGTGCTCAGTATATTCAGAAGGACCGGGAGGAGTCAAAGCTAGAATTGCAAAGGCTCACTCAGGATCAGAAGCAAGATGGAACCTATATAGATAGGAACCAAATACAGTATATTAATATCAATTATAGTTTGTTAACCTGCAAAGAGCTATAAATATACCTCGCATGTACAAGAATATCACAAACGGTGTTAAAGACGATTTTTCAACTGCGTGAAAGAAAATAATAATAACTTAGCTGAATCATATTGACATGTCTTCCAGAAAATTCAACAAGAAAACTAAAAAAAAAAAGAAAAAAAAACAGTCAACCTTACTTTAGCTATGTTATAAATACTTCAGCTTAGTATGCACGCAAGGCATAATTAACGATTTTAGTCTCACAAATCCAACAACATATTTAATAGATAGAGCCAATAATTTTTGTACTGCCCAGCAATCAATTACTACACTAACCTTCAACTATGATAATAGTAGTTGCCAGACTAGTGGTCAGGTGGTAAAAAAAAAAAAAAAAAAATACTTTATTCGGTTTCACCGTATGAAACAGAGTAATTTCTAAGACGGCATTACAGCATAATTATCTATCCATCTATCTTTATTCATTATGCTTATATCAATACACTGCTGGGTGTAGGCATTACCCAAAAACAAACATTTTCTATTCTGTGCGACTCGAATCCAATTAATTGCTGCCCATTTCACATTATCACCCCTCCACCTGGTCATGGGTTTCCCTTGCGTGTGACGACCGTCAATCAGCCACCACTGCATCCATACGTTTGGTCCACCTATCATCGTCTTATCTTGCGATATGTCCTGTCCAATTCCATTTTAGTCTGGCGATTCGTTACATCGCTTCCAGTAATTTTTATTTTGTTGTCTTATCTTACTAATTCTTCTTACTTTCCATTAAGTAAAACTCCGTTTTTCAGCTCCATACATTAGGACAGGCAACACGCGCTGATTCTACAGTTCACTTTTCAGCCTATTCGATATATCATTATTTCTGAAAACTTTGTTTAACTTTACAAATGTCATTCAATTGAAAGATATTCTCTTTTTTATCTCTAATTGCATCGTGTATATATGCGTACATACTTGTATACGTGTGTATGCATAAATAAATATTTCCTTCATACAGTTGAATAAGGTTTTGTTCTGATTGTCTTGTATATTTCTTCCCTTTCTCATTCTCTTTATCTACCTTTCTTACTCTCTCACTTTCTCTCTCTCTCTATATATATATATATATATTTATATATATATTTATATATATATTTATATATATTTATATATATATATATATATATTTATATATATTTATATATATATATATATATATAGGCAGCTTATAATGTACAAAATTTGTAATTCCACAAACGGCGTAGTGTCATCCTAATCGCGTCTTAGTTCATAGAAATCAACAATAGGTTACATTTCGATGAACTAGACGTTTATAATTACGTTTAGCCGGCTGTCTTCATCGACGACGATTTCCGGGGCATCCTTTACGCTGATTGGACATCGGATGTTATGAATAATAAACAGCCGGAATAATGGATTTATTCTGAATACAAACATACTATAATGTAAAATTTATCGTTTTGTTATGGTAACTTCAAATTGACGCGTGAACTATTTCTTCGCGACTAGCGTTAAAACCAAAAATATTAATCTAAAATCGATATCAAAGATTTAACACGCACACATTCTTACCTTGTTACACTGAAAATATACATCACATCATTTTCCTGTTAGAGACGTTTGATGCGGGCAATATACTTTCCTACAGAATATTTCCGTTATTTTGTTCTTGGATGCCGTCTGTGAATCGATCGAGAAGTCTTCTTACGCATTATATCGGTACATCTTGCATTTGTTGTCAAGATCAAATTTTAACGATTTGCGTTTGTTCTTCTTGAGCAACGTCTGAACTTCACATTTCATTTACAAAAAAGTAAGAAAAAAACGATTTATTAATAAAAGTAAAACAATATATTAATGAACCCAACTTTAAGTTTCAAGCAACATGCCGCGATCAATACTCAACTAAACTAACTCCGACCGGACAAGCTGCTACCTTAACTATATTGATATGTAGTATTACATCTGATTGGTTCACAATTGACCAATCACCATTCTCCATGTTGAATCAAATCGGAAGTCATCCTCACCGTTGAAATTCTTGAAATGTTCAATACCAGAACTTTTGTATCCTTAATATGCCCCGTAACTGTTTGATGTTCCGTCACAGCTGACATTTCAACGCGCCTACACTTTAAATCCGCTACATGCTCTTTAATCCATACAGTAACAGTTTTGCCTATTTGTTCCACACACACACACACACAAATATATATATATATATATACATTTTATACATTCTTGTTTTCTCGATTTTTTCATCAATAACGTTTTATAAATTTTAACACATTCAGTCTTACGTTATCAATTATTGACGCAAATTTATAAAATTTGTTACACGAAAGAAGATGACTGGAGCAGATGAAATATATTTTGTTTACGGAAACCATTTTTTTTTTTTTTTAGATAACTACGGATTTCATTTAATCTGTTAACATTTTTGGAACACATTTCATGTCAACTAAACGTTATTATGAAAATAGACAATTTATTTTTAATTTTTATGAATCCGCTTATAAGGGACACATTGGGCGGAAGTCATTTGTCCCTTATAACCGGTTGTCCCTAAAAAGCGAATTTTTTAAAATCTCTTATTGAAGCGAGTGGGTGTTATAATATATACAGTTTAGTAAACAATTAACATACTTATAACCTTATTAATGCGTAATATTTGTTTATATGGAAATTAAGAGAAAAATACAGGAGGCATACATAAGGTGAAAGAACCTGACCTGATATTTGTAAAAATTGTTCATTTACTGTAAAAATGCGCTATAGTTGTTTGGTGTAAATTCTTCATCTGCTGCGTTCGAACAAAATCTGCACAGTTATCTAATGATGCCGTAGGAGCACCTTCATTATTCTGTTGCATAAAATATCGCCAGAGCTTTTCATACATTTTTTCGCCTCTGCAGTAGACACAGGAGGTAAGGAAATATCTGTGTCATCATCACTTTCTGATTCTTGTATTTGTTTCTTCCTTATGATATTTTCCATAATTTCGTTATCCAAATCTTCAATATTATTGTCACAGCATGGCAGATTGGCGTCAATATCTGAAAATTGTTCACAGTTGGTCACACGTAGTAATTCATTCAGTGTTTCATTACTTCCCATTTCAAAAATTTCATAATCAGGCTCCTTGAAACCACAATGAGCAAAGCAGTTCTGAATTGTCATAAAAGTAACTTTTCTCCAGCTATCAGCAACAAATTGTATATCCCGCAATATTGTTATTGTGGTACTGATATCTTTTGCCATTGTAGAAACTGTTACCAGGTCGTCTTCAATAGATTCTAAGATATGCTGTATCAACATCTTCCTATATTGCACTTTTAAATTTTTATGACACCCATATCAAGTGGCTGAATTAGTGAAGTAGTGTTTGGAGGTAAGAATTCAATTAGAATATTCTTCAGTTTTTAATGACAGTGTGGTGCAAAGTTGTATTGTCATTAAGGAGTAAAATTTTTGTAGAATCTCTCTGTAATTCTATTTCCCAGTTTTCTAACCATTTTGAAAAAATAGTAACAGTCACCCATGAATTTTTGTTTGCATAATATGTTACTGGCAGATTACTTGCATTGAGATTTTTAAAGTAATGTGGCTTTTTAGTTTTACCAATAACTAAAATTTTTTTGTCACTTCCAGTTGCATTGCAACAACATAGCATAGTGATACGATCCATAGCTTTTTTCGAACCAATAAGTTGTTCATGTTTGTATACTAATGACCCATCTTGAGTGGGTCGATAAAAAAAAAACGGTTTCATCCGCATTATAAATGTCATTCAGGCTGTAACTTTGAAGGAATTTGGAAATTTTGCTTGAACTCCATTATTCAGCTCCTGTCAAATCAGCGCTTGCCTTTTCTCCATGAGTTTTTTGAATTTGATATCATGTCTCCCTTTCCACCGAGCAAGCCAACCGTTCACAGCTGCAAAGTCTTCATAACACATTTTTTTCTCAAAATCTTCAGATTTTAATTTCGACATTGGCCCACTGACATGAACACCTCTTTGTGTTACTGTGCTAACTCATAAATTAAGAGCTTCATTTCACCAGGACTAAAAAAAAAAAGAAAATTTTCGTAAGAAAAAAAAATAAATACAGTTTTTGCAGAACTAAACTAAGAACATAATACGCTATCGGAGAGTGCATAATTAATAAACAAACAGAGCAAAAAACAGTATAGCGTCAATGAAAGAATGTCAACACAAGGACATCTCAAACAAAAGGAAAAAAAAACAAAAATGTTCACTTTAACAAAACCGATTTGTAAAAATGACTATAACATTTTTATTCAATTTTTGTTTATGTGAATATTTTCGTTTTACGACAGGAAGTGTCATTTTATATCGGCTGGCTTATCACCGGTCTCACTATTTATTGCCTTGAGAGTCTATTAATCTTTGTCCCTTATAACCGAGACGTTATACCACTAAAGCGAACTAAAACAACCTTCATTTCATACGTTTGATTCGGGGTTTTGCTGATTGTCCCTTATAAACGGATGTCCCTCTTATCCGGAGTCCCTAATAAGCGGATTCGACTGTATATATATATATATACACAACATAAGTCACCTTGTAACCTCGAAAATCGTGCATGTGTCAGTTCTACCGTTCTCCCTTCGATTCATGTTACGTATCCCAGCAATATGGATGGCTGTGCATTAGTCAGTATGCTAGCAGATCTTGAAGCGGTTATTTACCAGTTTTAGAGTGCATATTATGTTTGCACTTTAGATGAAGATGCGAGATTAGAAGGACGGGACATAATTTTGCGGGAGGATGGCGCTCCAGCCCATTCGCAATTACCTAAATTAGCATTTCCCTGAAGACCTAACTCTGTTAGATTTTTCGGTTTGGGGCATGCTGAAAGATCTGCTTTTTAAGCGTCCGATACAAAACGTCAAACATCTCAAACACTGGATAAGAGAGCTAAGTTTGACATCATTAACGGACACCACGCAATTATTAAATCCATGGAAAAGAGTTATTTAAAATGTATCGAGATGAACGGTAACCACTTCCAGCACTTGCTGTGAAAATTTTGGTGATATAATTAAATAAAAGTTAAATTTCGTAAACTTAATTTTTTTCATTTTCAACTTTTGAAATTTGCAAGATGACTTTTCCCTTATATATATGTCGCGGTGGCATAGTTGCTAGAGTGCTCGACTGTCTACTCGACGGTCGGGGGGTTCGAGACCAACACGCGACATACAAAGTTTTCATCATTATTTAATTCTTAATTATCACATAGAAGGCAGTGGCACCCCACTCCTTATAACATCATGTGCACACGCATCTGCGTCACATATAAATAGTGCATTGAATGCTAGTCCATTTTGTACGTAAAAATAAATGTACAATGGGTAGTCACGACGTTCGGAAACGAACCATACTATGATGATGATAGTTTAAGTTCTACGTTACCGTCAGCTTTCCGCTTTTATAATTCTCTTTTGAACATATTTCCCTGTATGGATATATACTTTGATAACAGATATTTCTTTAATAAGTTGCTTCCCGAACATATTTTGCGATGAGGAATTTCGCTGTTGTCTATTCCAATGGTTCTAGATTGTTATTATGTGGTGTGTGTTTGGTATATGTGTTCCTTTACTAATGTACATGTAGTATATACGTTAAGGTTTATATTGTATTTATTAATTTGTTAAATCCGTTTATTTCGAGTAAGATTGTGTGAATGGGGTATGAATGATGTATATACTTTAATGAGCGTGTGACTTGTGAATACGTGTAGTTTTTTCTGGTGTGTTTAATAGGTGTGAGGCTGGTGAATGTGTTTAATGTATTTTTTTTGTATTTTATTTTTTTTTACTTTTCATTTTATAAATTCAGAAAAAAATTATTTATTGTATTATTTTATTTATAAGCCTACACTATAATTGGCTTTTGGCTGTTGTGTGGCTTCATTAAATAAATAAATAAATATATATAATATATATATATATTAAGACAAATGCGAAACATATTTTATACAAATTTCCGCGTAAAGTTATTTTAAAATAAGAAGGTGTTTGAATGTTAGAAATAACGGAAAATCTAGTCGGAAGTTTTTCTTTAAATTTTTAATCTAGTCAGTCGGACAATCGAACATTAAAACTGAACAAAATGTCAGATATAAAATTAAATGTATTTATATTTATAAAAATAAAAATATGTAATTGCGATATACCAACACTTTGCAATCTGTAATTGAGAGCGCAGTTCAAGCAACCAATAAATTTGTTTTTTTTTAAGTTAAGTTCTGTTATTTTGGTCTTAATGTGCTGAATCCATCTAAGTGTTTCATCTAGATGTACTTCAAGATATTTTACGGATGAGTATGTGTGTATTTCCTTATTGTTTATAGTTATATGATATTTATTACGTTCAATTTTCTTTTTTGTGAAGATGACGTGACTTCTTTTATTTTCATTTATTACAATTTTCCACTTATTCAAACACTTCACGATTTTATTTAAATTACTTTGTAAATTTTCTGTGGACTTTTCTGGGTTGTTGACATGCGTTGTCATGATTATCATGTCATCAACGAAATTTGCTGTTAATGTATCATAAGTATCTAACATATCATATGTAAACAATAGATACTACAGTGGACTGAGTACATTTCCCTGTCGTACAGCTGCCTTGATTTGTTGTAGTTGTTTTATTTTCTGTTTCGGTTACTACGGAAATACCTGGACTGAGTTAGTAACAGTTTTTTGCACTTGTAGAGAATTCCTGGATGCTATACTTTGTAAAATGCCTGATGTACATCAAGGAAGGCAGCTAAGGTTGCTGTTTTTTTTTCTAATGTTTCTTCAATCTTGTTAATCAGTCGGGACACTTGTTGCACGTTTGAGTATCCAGTTCGAAATCCAAATTTGCGATTTTGAATTATACTCTGCACTTTTGTATTATTTTTGTTCAGGAGTTTTTCAAGCACTTTGGCTAACATTGGAAGGAGTGAAATCGACCGATAAGAGGAGATACTTTATGGAGGTTTACCTGGTTTTAAGATCACTGTTACATTCGCGAATTTCCACAATACTGGGACATATTGAATTCGTAAAACAGCATTAAAAATATAGTTTAGCATAATTAGCGTTAATTCTTTGAGAATACGTCTAGTTATGAGATCATATCCAGCTGTCTTCTTGTTACTCACTTTCTTTATTATCCCATTAATTTTTCGTGGAAAAGTTAAGTTGATTTTGTTTGGTGAACTATTTGAAAGTTGTTTTAAATATTCGTGGACGTTATTTTCGGCGGGCGATTTTATATTATACGATTTAATGATTCCTGATAGGTGTAGAGCAAACATATCTGTTTTAGCGGTGTCATCTATAATCCAGTTTCCTATTGTCTGCTTTTATCGGTTCATTTCTAAGTATTGACTTATATTCATACTTAATTGCTCTCCATAGCGAGTAATTACTTTCGTTCATGGGTGACAAACTTGTAACATATTCTATAAATGAGTTATTTTTATAATTCTGAAGCAGCAACTTAACTTTTTTAACTTCTCTATTTAAAGCTGTTTTATCAACTGGACGTCTTGTTTACATCCAACGTCTTCTCAGCTGCCTTTTAATTGTTACTTGTTCACGCACATAGTCCGGATAGGTCAAAGATTGTGATGATACGTTTTTTTTTAACAACGGTGCACTTTTATAAGCCTCGTTTACTATTTGTGTTATGTCTCTTTGACACAGCGTCATCTATATTTTCTCCGGTTTTTAGTGAAATAGATAGGTTTATAGAGTCGTCCTGCAGGTTTCTAAATACATCCCAATTTGTGTTATTTTTGCGTAGTACTAATCTATGTTCCTTGAGACATATTCGTGCATTCAGCATTATTAGGACAATTGAGTGGTCAGATGGCAGAGATGACTGATCATTTTTTAACTGTAATAAAATTACTCGAAATACCTTTTGTAATAAAGAAATCAAGTAGGTCTGGAACTTTATTTATGTCTGTCGGCCAGTATGTTAGCTGGCCTCGAGATATTACATTGCATTTTTCCAAGTTAATAGCTGATTTTAAGCTTCTCCCCCTGGGGATAGTTAAGCGTAAAGCCCAGTAGGTGTTCTTAGCATTAAAATCACCTCCGATAAATAAACGGTTTCCCATTGTTCTAATGAAGTCTATAAATGATTGTCTTTGGATGTTGTGCTTCGGTGGATAATAAACGACTCCTATTTTAATGGGTTTGTTTTTATTTTATTGTGACACACGTTGCTTGTAAATAATCTTTATCATATTTTTCTTCTTCCCTATGAGAAATGTTTTCTCTAATCCTGCATGAGCTAACTTGTCTGGATGTAGAGTTCAATAAGCCGTATAATTTGATATTTTTATGTAGCTTTTGTCAGTGAACCGTGCGTTCGTATAGAATATTTGTCTCTCTTTTTTTCTACAAACCTAGAAGTATAATACCGTATTACGACCTACAATGAAAAATATATATATATATATAATCACTTTGTTGCGTCTTCTTTCAGGAGATTCCCCATCAAGAACCATTAGCCATCTCATATCTTTCTGTGTCTAGCTGAATTTATTACTTAATAAGTTCTACCAATCCCTATGTTTGTTGTTACGTAATCCATCCTTTGCTCCCTGTTTTTGCCTTTCCAAGCATCTTCCCTCGAACCGCTAACGCAAAAGTGCCTTCTTCTCGTAATTTATGCCCGATATATTTTCGCCTCTCTCCTTTTATATCTTCGATCTTTGTAAATTTATCGACGTTGCATCGATGTAGCACGTTCTTATTCAAAACGAAATCAGTCCACGGTATCTTAAGCAACCGCTTATACGGCCACTATTCGAATGCGTTTATTCTTCTGTCGCTTTCGGCGTTAATTGTCTAAAATTCCGTTGCATATTCCATCACGAACCGTACGTAGCAAGGCGCTATTTTCTTTTTTAACTGGAAATCCATCTTTCTGTTCTGTAATATCGTCCCAAATTTTTAAAGGCTTGTTTTGCCAGTGCTATTCGCGTTTTTATCTCTTTTATGCGGCCATCACTTGCGAATATTTCGCCCAACTACTTGACCTTTGTCACCTGTTTTATTATCTTGTTATTAATTATTATATCCTTATTAGCGGCTTTGAGAATTTCATGATCTTTCTTTTTTTTCTGTGTTTATTTCAATTCCGTATTTTTTCCTTTCACTGTTCACGATATCCGACATTCTTCGCAGTTGTTCTTCCGTTTGTGCAATTACTATGCTATCGTCTGCGTAACTAATATTGTTGATCACTTTCCCAGTTATTTTGCAACCGATTTCCTTCAATTCGTCATTTTTTATTATTTCTTCGGCATACGCATCGAACTAGCGTACTGATAATTGACATCCTTGCCTCACACCTTTACGTATTTCGCTTTCCATCCGAGTAATTATTTTAAATTTTAATATTAGTAGTTTGTTGCCAATAGACATGTTTAATGAGTCTTACATAATTTTCGTCTCCATTATAATTTTGTAGAATATTTATTAGTTTCGCATGAACTACTCGGTCACATATCTTTTCGTAGTTTGTAAAACACGCTATTTATTTCTTTGTTTATGTTCAAGGCACGTTGAATAATTAATTTCAATAGCGCTATTCTCTCTCTCTCTCTCTCTCTCTCTCTATCTATCTATCTATCTATCTATATATATATATATATATATATATATATATATATATATATATATATATATATATATATAAACTATATAAATTGTTTAAGGGGTAATTAATTCACCGTTCAGAACCAAATTCAGGCGTATTATTTATTCACGATCAAATTACGATATGCAATGAAATTGACGAACAAGGATAAGTAAAGATGAATTATAAAGAAACTCCACTTATAAGACATCTGTCATTTTCATGAGAAAAACTGTATCGAATCATACGTATAAACTAGATCCATCCATTCATTCATATATACGTAAAACTCAGAATACATATACATATATATATATATATATATAAAACACTGTCGACAATGAATGTGTAGAAGGGCCGGCGCGATTGTTAAAATGAATATAACTGAAAAACTTTCCAGTTCTTTGGGGGATATTTGTCGGGGATTCCAAATGTCGTGTACTTCGCTTGTGAAAAATATATGACGTTTGTTGCCCGGTTAAAAGATAACAATGAATCATATAAAAGAGGCAGTTGGTACCTAGTGGATATGATGTAGAATTTTCTTAGCCCGTCTACTACCTATCTCTATATACATATATATATATATATATATATATATATATATATATATATTATATATATATATATACAATTATGTGTGTGTGTGTGTGTCGGTATATACGGTAAACGATATAGGGCGACATTGAGCGAACGATTGTAATCTAGCCAGAACAAATAGCTAATGACGGCTCAATGTGTAGCTAACGTGATATTTAACTGAACAAGAGTGATCTCGTTTTTAAATGTCTTTTTTCACCTAAAGCTATTTTCCATCTGTCTTACTCTGTTCATTTCATCCTCGAAAAATTTACTACGTCCGAAGTAAAAATGTTATAGCCGGACAAATATGTAAGAGCGGAGCCACCATATTTGTCTGTCCTTAACGAGTACTTAAGATTATACTATACTATATAAATGGAATATAACTCTAATATATCATCTCATATCATTTATTTATATATATATTATATATATATATATATATATAATATAACTGTCAAGTGAAAGAATAAAATTCTCAATTCTAAAGAAATCGACGACTATCTAGGTGCAGAAGAAAAATGGAACATACAAATACCTGGTAAAATTCAACGTGGTATCGTAGTTTTTTTTTTTGGTCCCCACGTCGTAAATTACTATGGGATAAATTTATTTATATGTGAGATACATGTAATTTATAAATAATGAACTGAAAAGAGCCTATCCAATTAAGTTTAACGGTGCTCAAGCCCATTTTACATTAAGGTGATATTATACAACTAATTTGATTAAAATATATGTAGATGTATTTCGCGGTATATGTTATTTCCGATACCGTGAAAACGTCAAAAATGTTGAATATACCACCAATTCTGTTGCATTTATATCTGCGAAATCAGCGTTGCCGTAATCCTGTCAGTATATGCTTTACATCATCGGTTAAATTGCAATATTGCACATTTATTATATTCCATACTTATATAAATAGTCTTTAAATAATCCACGTCCGTTAATAAACTGTGTATTGATTTGGCACGAATACAAAACATTTTTTAGTTTTCTGTCTACACTGGGAAAATATTGTTTCGCTAGTCCATTATATTCATCCCATAACCTTTGATATTTTTTAACATAATATTCATCCAATACTATTTTGAATTGTTTAATTGTTAGCATTTTTTCTTGATGTAAATAGTATGGATGCTGATATTGCGTGTTGTTAAATTCACGAGTTATATTTACATTATTTTTTATTAATGAAATATTAATATGTTTCCCAATCTCATACACCAACGGTTTAATACCAGCGATGACAACGCTAGTCATAATTGTTCTGTAAGATTTGATTAATTTTACGGCAATCATTCTCTGGAATTCTTTTAATTTGTTTCGAAATCGTTATCATTGTAGATTACGCTGCCATAAAGTATATTTGGTAATATTATACTTTTATATAATTCGCTTCTTATAGTTTATTCTATTGTTATTGTTATAAAGTTTATCGAATACCCTTATAAATTTGCTAATTTTTGTTGCTATATGATCGAAATGATTATCGATTTTTAAGTTATTATCAATTAATACTGCTAAGTATTTGTGGTTTGTGTGACATATTGTTCGTCTAATGCATAAAATTTAACTTTTTATTTTGTAATTTCCTATCGAACAGCGTTAGGTTGATTTCGTTGATGCTGAGATTAAATGATTGTAACCATTTATTTATTGCACGGTATACATCATTTCATTTCTTTTCTAATGAGATTTCATTGCGCTGGGTTAACCGTGATCAAGTGGTATCGTGGTACGCTTGTATTTTAATCTCTTTCACTCGTAATGTCCTCAATACGGTACGTAAACGTTTAGTGCTAACAAAATTATCGATTTCCACTATACAGGGATATAGAACGACAACGAACATTTATTTATTAATTATTTCAACGACGTTCACTTAGTCTAAAGTTGACGTAATTATTAAATACGTACGAAATTATTTATTAGCCGCTGGAAAAATGACATAAAAAAAAAAAAAAAAAACGGTACAATAACTGATTAAAGTAAACGTTTAAGACGACCATATTTGTAACGACTGTAACGATACGGTGTCTATATAAGTCACCGATTATGGTTAATTAAAATCATTACCGTCAAATTTACAATCATAATAAACATTTTTGCTGAAACTTTACTAACGAATGAGTGAGTATCTGGAAAGTTTAATTGTCTACGCGTTTCTTGATTTTTTGCCCCCACCTTTTTTTTTTTTTTAACCACGGAGCATTCGATATAATTGTGCAACGCAAATTTTGAAGCGCTTATAGCCTTCTGTATGTATTGTCGAAGATTGAAGCCTAAGCTAATTAACGATATCACCGTCCGTGAGCATGTATTACTAGGGCTACTCCTACTACATGATCGTAGTGAATTTCTAACATATAAACAAATACCCCGCTATATTCCTATACATGACCCTTCTCCCAAATTCCCATTTGATCCTATCCCTCGTCTTACGGCCACTGTAAATGATTTCAACATAAATTACAGCACTTTAACAATGACCAACACAAATTATCCAACTCATCACCCCACTCCCCGGAAAGAGATTATACATACCGATATAATCATCCTGCAATATAAGAACATTGACCGAAGGCAAATAACTTAACAAACAGCTATTTAACAGCGACGTTATGCTTTATCCCTATCGCATTCTGTTAGTAATCCCGCAGCGTGCGCATTCTCCATTAACGATTTATGCTATCCCATACGACTGCATGATTCTCGCTCTACATATGATTGCAAAATTATACGGTATATTTTTCTGTCTTCGACAGTTATTCCTAAATACTAGTGACGTCAAAACACTAATTGTAGCAAGCCCTCAAGAACACAAAATCAGAACATTCTCTTATTACATATAATCTCTTCATTGCCAATTATCACCGGGTACAGATCCGGTATCCCTCTTGTAGGTTCCCGGTTATAAGGGAATTATATGAAACGAAACGGTGAATAGGACAGCGCATACTATGTTCCCCTTCAACCTATAAAGCTCCGCCATTCCCAGTACTAAACACGGACCACCTTAAATACTTCATTCACCACAACTGGCAAAGGAAGTGGAACTCATACCACCATAACTTCTTTCTTGCTGTCAAACACAATATAGTCTAAACCACCTGCCAATTTATCCCGTTTCAACTATGCACATCCTACGTCCGTCCGTTTATTAATTTTTATTTATTATCTAATCGGAATTCGCAACATACACACTGATCGTATGACTTACATTCGGACTATTTAAATTTTTGAAGACGTTGTCCAACTCTCCGTGATTCAAATATAAATTATATATATATATATATATATATATATATATATATATATATATATATATATATATATAAAATACATTATTATTATTGTTCTAGCTCACTCGGTTATGAATATGAGTGTTACTATCCAGCTATTCTCTATGTTGCTCTTAATTCTTGTGCCGCATTTATTCGAATTAATTTTTAAATAAGTTGTAAAATCGCATAATGTGCAATGAATTTTTATCCTCCCAGAAATGTTGACCCGATGTTTGGGTCTTCTTACGTTCCAATATAAGAGGCGTTGATTTACAACGTCGTCTGTAAACAATTTCCATTCAGTTCAGTTTTTGGCCATAAATTCTTACGTTATGTCCTTCGTAATATTTTTAACCGTTACTGAGAAAACATACTATGCGCAAACTACAAATTATAGTAACATATCTGCGAAGTTCATGAGGGGAGATTGATATTGTGATACGTATCAAGGAAATACTGGAAGTTGCGTCTGAACAATACTGAAATATTTTCCTTTTTTTTTTTTTTTTTGAGGATTTCCAATATTTATACCGAGAATTGTGATCGGTTATCTGAATTTTAGAGCGTAAATCTGATGATGAAATAAATGAGAGTGGAATGCCCGGGAAGCTTGTTTAGCGGCAACATCCTCCAGCTTCGTTAAATTTAAATCCGGAATGACTGGGAATCGAACAAAATTCGTTAATATCAATATTATGAGAATGACGTTTTAGTACTAATTTGATTGATTTTCTCGTTTTAAGCGCGTGTGTATGTATAATTTTAAACATTCATTTTCATTAGTCTATGAAAAGTGGGTAATTTTATTTGTTTTGGTTTTAACATTGTATTTTTTGTCGTAGAGTTAATGTTAGTAATAAAAGTGTTAAAACTGTGTTGTAGCGGTGAAAAATAATTGGTGGAATTCAATTTTTGTTATTGTCATTTATATTATTATTTATTTTCTATATAATAATAATTATTATTATTAGCAATATTAGTAGTAATAACGGTGAGATGACAAAATGAACATCGGAGAATTACAAGAATATGAAAGAGAAATTCGAAAAAGCGTATAACGAATGTCAGCAACCGATAAACATGAAAAGGAAAAGGCGTTATTTAGGTATTAAGGAGTGTGGATGTCAAGAGAAATACTACAAATGACGGAAGAACGAGATGGGCTGTTTAACAAATGTAAACAGAATAAATTTAATCAGCACTTAAGGAAACCAAAAGGATAAATTTGCAAGAAAATACTTCCAACAAGTAGAAGGGGGGTGGCGACATAGCAGACGAAACAGTAAAAAACTATTTGTGTAAGAGCAAAAAAAAATTATATTACAAGTTGCAAATGAGCTTGGATATGAGTTTGAAAATTCAGTAGAAAGCAATAAATGCGATACGTTATTAGTAAAAAACGATTAAATGAAAACAGCATCAGTGAATCATATTCGAAGCAATTAAAGAAATAACAAAAATTATAGATTAAAACTGAAAAAGCACATTTGACGAAATTAGAATAAAGGATGTTTTCGAAATATGAAAAATATAATCGTCGAAGCGATCGAAAATTTAATAAAGCAAACATTTAAAGAAGACGCAATAATACCACTCGATTTTAAAATATCATCGATAAGACCAATTTATTGAACAAAGGAAATCATACTGATCATTCTAAGTACAGACCAATCGCTATAAATACGGTGATAGCGAAAATTAAACTAACTAAATACACACCGAAGAAAACTAAAAAAATGATAAAGAATATTTTTCAAAAAGGCAATATCAATCGCATTGGGTGATCTTGCAAGAACAAATTTTGAAATAGGAAACAAGCCGTTAGTAATTTACATAGACTTCACAAAAGCATTCGATGCTATCGATCTTGATAAATTAATAAATAAACTGAAAAGGAATTAAAGGAAGTGTAACATAATGGTTCGAAAGTTGATTAAAGGAAAACTGTAGTGAGTATAATGTAGGAGATGAATAGACACTAAGGTAGGGCGTACCGCAAGGAAGTAAAATTGTTCATTATATATGCAAATGGTTTACAAAAAATACTAAACTACAGTAGATTATTTGCATTTGTCGACGATTTGGCTATCGTGACAGTTCATTGAAATATGCGAATAGCGGGCAGAAATTTATGCAAAATGAGTTGATAGTAGCGAGTAAATGAGCGCACGAACATAATTTAAATACCAGTAAAACAAACAGTTGCTTAAACCGCCAGTTATATAAACTTAAAATCGCAATGCGTTTAAATGAATGTGCTCATTTTACGCACTTTAAAAATAAATGTTCTAATAAAAATTGCAGAAATATAGAATTTGTAAACGAACGCGAATACTTCAGGGTAAAAATAGATAGTCATTTAAGTACGGAATATGAAAATACATATACGCTTAGAATAAGCGAAGAAACTTTAATGATAGTATATTACGCTTTAATCGAATTATAGAGTGCAAGCATGGAGAATAGCGAGAAAATCGTGTGTGTGAAGAAAATAGACAGGCTTCAAAGGAAATGTCTCAAACTAATATCCAAAACGAGTGAAGAATCATTAAATGAACTTACGAAGGCCTAAAATTGACTAAATATAACAGGTATATATTTATTTATTGTAGGAACCAAAAAAAAAAAAAAAAAACTTGAAAAAAATGTTTTGTCAGATTATAGCATAAGGAAAACCTTATAAAATGCCAGTAATGAAAACAAAATACGGAGAATAAACCGACAGGTATAGCAAAACTTTTAAATACCGTGTGAAATATCAAATGAAAAAAGACTGGACTGCTTAAAACGAAAAGATAAACGCGAAGGAGATAAAGAGAAAGATAAATTAAAATGAGGAAAAGAAATATATGAGAGAGTAATTGCGAGTGAAAATGTGACTGAGGAGTAAAAATGAATGAACAATATGAGATTAATATAAGACAAATTGCACATTACTAAAATGAGATATTATAAAATAATTAGATTATAAGACAAATTGTACATTTTGCACAGATTGAATGCGAGAGAAAGTGAATATAAATCCGTCGACAAGCAACTGCTTAATGTAATAAATTTTAACAACAAGGGATGCGCGAGGGTGCGAATGTGCATGCACTGATTTTTTGTTTATTTTACAAATATACATTTAAAAAAAAAAAAAACTAGTGTTAGTGTCAATTTTGTCGTTATAACACCGTGTAAGATATTCTACCCTTCGACTGTCGTATCTAGTAGTGGAATTTCCGATAGCGATGAATTTGTTCTTTTTCGTTTAGGCCAGCTTCTACTGTTGTGATCGGATGCAGCCGACCAGTTTAGTGCACCAAGTTCTTCATTGATAATATCATCCTGCTCATCATCATCATTATAGTCGAACAACATAGAGTGCATATGCGTCGTGCGAATGTGTTCATTTCCGTTATTTAGTTTATCTAGTGAGGGGGCCGGATACGTACTCTTCTTTCACGCTAAGAAAATTAACATCAACACATCCCGACACATTGAGTCGGTCAAGGGGCGGAGTAGAATGTTTCATATCCGAAAAAGTTAGCGCGTGTAACAATAAACTCGTTACGAGAAAAAAAAACGTCTAAATCGAGGAATCTATAATTCGACATGTGATTAAATAAAGATAGCTATGTTAGACTGAATTCAAGTATTAGATTAAGAAAGAAAATAACGAAGACGAATTGTCTAGGTCTAGATCGGAAGTCGACCAAAAGTCACTTTTCGACGATCTTTCATCGAAATCTGTGCATAAATATAGATGCAAGTATCGGTAGAAAATCAGTAATATTTATAGTTCCAGTGGTAGAACGATGATAAATGATACGAGTAATAGTGGAAGCAGTTTTAACAGAAGCTGCAGCGATCGCAGCATCAAACAGTTACAGTTACAGCAACGGTACCAGTAATCAGCCAGTAGCGATCAAAAGATAACGCAGTCGTAGATAAAACAGTAATATAGGACAGGCGATGGATTTTTTTGCGGTAATTTTTACTCCCGCTTTAGACTTCGAAACCTATACTTTAAACTACTCCAGAGGTGGAATGGCTTCACATTAAATCGGTGGTCGAACAGGCAAAAAAGCTGATAAAAAAAATCTGGAGTTCGGACTTGCTGGCATTTGAACTACCCACGAGAGAGAGAAACGCGTCGAGTAACCCGAAGTTTCGGAAAGATCGAATTCGGGCCTACGTCTTTCGAACTAGCGACGAAGAAATCTGTAAAATCGGGGAAACAGAAAGCGTCAAATTTTTTAGCTTAATTTGGAAGTAGAATAATCTGCTAGAAAGAATTAGAAGAATTGTGAATATTTCGAAGTCAGCGACACGGGAAATATTTGAGAACGTTCTCATTTAGAATACATACATTTCAAACCCGGTCAATTTGATTCGCTGCATTTCATATATATATATTTATATATATATATATATATATATATATATATATATATATAATATATATATATATTTTATATATATATATATATATATATATATATATATATATATATATATATATATATATATATATATATATAAAGGTATAATTTGTCAAAAGATAAACGTATCCGAATTTTTAATTAGCATTAAATTTTTTTGCGACTAAATTAAAAGCAATATTCGTCGATTATTCGAAATTCATCATCTGCTAATTCTGTATCGACGTATAAGATCATCGCGTGTAATAAAAAAAAAAAAAATATTTTAATCGGTTGATTATTATATTTTATTCAAATTCAAATTTCGTTCCTATAAAATGTCGTTATCATCAAATAGTTTATTTACACTGGTAGCGTTAAAATTTGTTTCCGCGATAAAGATAAAAATAAGTAAAAAAATATTTAAAGGAACTTTAGGAAATAATGTATGAAAGAGAAATTGTGAAGAAGATTTAAGCGAACAAGAGTAGTGTATTTAGAGTAGAGAAAAAGTGAGATGGAACATATAAAATATAGACATATATTAAGACTCTAAGCAAATGAAAACGAAGCCCTATATATATATATATATATATATATATATATATATATATATATATATATATATATATATATATATATATATATATCCGTTAGGTGCCTATTAGGTCCTTCGTAATATAATATACGCTATTGTTTATATTTCGCCGAAATGAACAGTTCGCTCGGTCTAGTTATATTTAGGAAATACCCACTCTGTTCCCGGTTTACATTTTCGAGTAGGTACATATACGAGTCTGTAGTACATCCATCCACGTTAGAACGGAGATTATAATCCTTCGTCTTTATATGCTGGATCCTCTTTTTTTCTTTCTTTATTTTTGTAAATAAAATAAAATGAAACCCGCGTATTTTAACCTAAAAAAAAAAATAATAATAAAAAATAAAAACAGAATAAAAAGGAAGGCGGTTAAAAAGATGGTCTTCGACTAGGAAATAAGATGACCTCGTTGTTGTAACGCTCCCCTATGATAAAAGCGCATAAATCATTTTTCGTCCTCGTAAACTGCAGCCAGAATATTATTATACGGTTAAAAAAAAAAAAAATAAAAAAAATAATTCGAATGAAAATGAACCGAAAGGATATCGTAACAATAAAAATAGGTGAAAAACGGAAGCGAGGAAAAGAACGAGTAAGCGATAGGTAGTAATGAGATAGAAAAGGACAGCGAATAGATCGAACGAGTGGCAGTTTCAAAAATGAGA
This sequence comes from Coronaproctus castanopsis, assembly GCA_032883995.1. Classification (NCBI taxonomy): domain Eukaryota; kingdom Metazoa; phylum Arthropoda; class Insecta; order Hemiptera; family Monophlebidae; genus Coronaproctus; species Coronaproctus castanopsis. The sequence goes on from CM065054.1 coordinate 26,019,387, forward strand.
ATATAAGTGATATGGTCGTTCGCAAGCATCTAACGCTACTTAAACGTATTTGTTTCTGGGAGCTTTTTTTCCACTGGTTTTTCCTCTGGTTCAGTTGAAGCCAGTTTTCTCTTTATCCCTGTTAAGAAGGATATTCGTTAAAAGTATTTTCCGACGACATCTTGTTAAAAAATACTTCACAATGTGAGAAAAGTCATTTCAAAATAGACGAGAATCTACGTCCGATGATAATAATAATAATAATGGTCATCATCATTATTAATTATTATTATAATTATTAATTATTATTATCATCGTGGTAATGATACAGAATAATGTTAAAGAAAATCGTATAATTTGAGTAATAATGATAATGTTAAGGATATGATAAAAGTGTTTTTTATACGTACGTATATATGTGTATGTATTAATAACGCCGCTAGAAGTACTTCGACCTAGATATTCTGTACCTAGGGTACTTCTTATTTCATTTTGGACTCCCGTAGGCGAGTTTTCAAGGGATTTTGTTGTTTTTATAATAAAAAAAAAAAAAACGAATAATAATAATTAATAAAAGTAAACTAAAAGGGACAATGACTACTTTTACCGAACACAATGAAAGAAGATGATGTAAAAAAAGTTTTATTATTAACTCAGCTCGAATGATTGGAGAGTAGTTAGGAGTGTCTGCCGAATGACATCTCTCATCTTGTCGTGACCCACATCCCGGTTGCTTATTGACTACATTTGCCAGAATGCAATTTAAAAAAATAAAATAAAATGTTAACTCGGCATTTAAAATAAAACAAAACACTTTAAAATTGAAAATGATGATAAGAGGAAAAAACTTGTCTTCCGGATAGAACGAACAATCGCGATGACTATTTAATAAATGAGACGGATTGTCTTTTCAAGTACACATCTTGAACACGAACAACCGAAAAAAATATGCAATATAACGCATTTTTAAATTATGAGGGTAAATTTTATAAATTAAAAAAAAAAAAAAATGAGAAAGTTATCGACATACACGTGCTTATAATGCACTATATAGGTATAAACTAATTTATTAAAAAAAAATATATATATATATATATACATATATTTTATTTAAGAATTTTTTTATACGTAATTAATCGTTAAAGCTTTAACCATTAACTACAGAAGACAACCGGTGTCTATTTGACCCGATACATAATTTCGTTTTTTTTTTTTTGTTTTTCCAGAACAAGCTATGTAACACCTCTCGGTACCTTTCCAGATTTTAGTATCGCGTCTTCGAAGTAATGAGTTTATACCTTATAGAAGAGTTATTTCAATAATAAAAATCGCTACCGGTCAAAAATACCGGTTGTCTATGTCGATGTAATAGTAATATTATTTCTCTGTTCATCGCCGTGTTTGTAATGCGCCAGTAGGGATAGGATATATTTATGCGTGTGAATATGTAGAAAATCGAATAGGCAGCGTGTAAAAAATCTTGTTAATATATAGAGTACATGAGAATACGATCAAGCGCAAGATGACGCAAGCATCTGTAGAGAAAATGCTAAAGTTGGTTGTTAGTTGATGAATTTAATGTTATAATTCCAATTCTGATGGTGGTCTAGTAATTGAAGGAAAACGAAGCTGATGGTTAGATCCGTGGAAAAAGACGGAAAATTAATTAAAACGGTAACGTTTGTGGTAAATTACCGAGAAGGATCGACTATTTTGAAACTAATTTTTTTCTGCATTATTAATCGGAAGTAAGCCAATGTGAATATTTTTTTTTTTTTATTTATGACAAGTGGGGAATTTATATCTATTTTAAAGTTACCTCTATATTATTTAAAGTAACAGTGTCGATATATAGTATGGTGAATTGTATCAGGAGTATTTGTCTTGCAGTGCTGACAGTTTGGTGTGTTGGTTAAATTGAATCTATGCAGATATTCGCCAACGTTACTATGTTCAGTTTGAATTAAAAAAGGTTATATGCATATTTTTATAGCTGATCTTATTCAGAATATCAGGGAAAAATGAGTAGGTGATTCTTCCAAGTGGTTGCCTAAATCCCAGTGTCATTGTCAAATATTGTAGATTTTGTTTCTAATAATTTTTTAAACTACTTCGATGGGCAAACAAGAGTCGATATCAGAAATATTAAATTTATCCAGGTGTGTTATCGACTTAATATAAGATTCGTGTGCGATGTTTCGATGAAAGTTCTTCGCTTAACGCGTTCATTCTCATCGTTATCTTTTCGTAGTTCTTATTTCGTAATTATAATAGAGTGTGTGCCTGTGTATGTAATTGTTAATTTTTCGTGCGGTAACCAATGCTCGCCGCTGGTGCTAGCGCACTAACAGAAATATGGCTCTGCTTCATTCACCGATAAAGCAGCGTAAAACCATGGACATCGAGTCTGCCTCTTCTACACGTAGTCCGCAGCCGAGTACATCGACAGCCCTTTCACTCCCATCCAGCGATGGCGAGATGGAGAGCATCGATGTTGACGACGACGTTGTGTGGGAATATCAACGCGACAGAAAAGGAAAAAGTAATTCCTATAAAAGAAAAGCAGGTAAACGTGTTCATTAATAATAAAAACAGATTTTCTACCTTACCCGTTGATAAGTCTACAGTGCGTACTGCCTTATAGCCGCTGTTAACGAGAATCCAAAAATTCCACCTATTGTGCTAAGCAAAGGTGCTGAAACGTACGCTGATATAATACGGAATATCAGCGTACTTGCCAAATCGGAATACAAAATTCGAGTACGCGGTAATAAGTATTTTCTTTATACCACTACTACAGACGATTACGATGTATTAAAGAACTCGCTGCAAGCAAATAATGCAGCTTTTTATACGCATTTACCGGCAAACCGTAAGCCACTAAAAATGGCGCTTAAAGGTTTACCAGTTGATTTACCTATTTCTATTATTTCTGACACGATATCCTCTTTTACTGTGTTCGACTTGATCACTCCTTTCAATAAAAAGTCCGACACTTCTCCTCCTATTTATCTTGTTGCTTTTCCACATGGCACAGATATCAGGAAGGTCTTAAACTATATGGCACAGATATCAGGAAGGTCTTAAACTATAATATTGTCGAACATTGTGTTGTACGCTGGGAGAAATATAAACCGAGGACGGGAGTGTTACAATGCTATAGATGCCAGTTGTACGGACATGTTTCTTCCAATTGTAATATGTCGCGCAAATATGTAAAATGTGGCTTGGACCACGACAGTCGCGAATGTACATCTTCTCAACAGAAATGTGAAAATTGTAATTCATCGCATGCTGCTAATGATACATGTTGCTTGGTCCGTAAGAAGATTCTTTCCCGAGCTCAACCCAAAAGACAAGTTACATTTACAAATTTAAAATCATATTCTAACGATGTAACTACTAGTGTTAATATTTCTCGGAATATAAATAAAAATAATTTTAATGTTAATACAAATAACGGTAGTAGTAGTAGTTGTAGTATTAATAATGTTAACGCGCTCCCTAGAAGATCGTACGCTGAGACTGTACGTGGTAAGAACCCGGTGTATGCGGAGAGCAGCAATTCCTCTTCATTCTCCGAATTAATTGACTTTTGCAAGCAATTAAATGTCGGTAAGTTGCTGGCAGTCGTCAAACAAGTTTGTAGAAGATTGTCGGCATCTAATCATGCCGATCCCTTTTCCAAATTTATGATTATTGTCGAAACTGTTATGCAATGTTTCTAATATTAATAATTAAAAATAAATCGAAATATAGATAACAAAAATATAAGCCTAGTTGGTTGGAATGCTAATTCAATTTATCCTAAAATTAATGAATTTACACACTTTTTACTAGAATACGAAGTAGATATTGCTGCTATCTGCGAAACTAAACTTGATAGTAAAATATATCTTAAAATCCCAGATTATAGGATATATAGGGTAGACAAAAACAGGCGCAGCGAGGGAGTGGCTTTGCTTGTACGTAATAGAATCGAGCACGACGTCTTACCTGCCATCCAAATTCTTTTCACGCAATAGGTATCCAAATATGTATTAATCGATCTATCGTTAATTTAATATGCGTTTATCGGAACCCTAAAAATAATATAAAATTCTTCGACTCTGATTTAAAATTATTATTGGGCACGAACACTTCCACTATTATTATAGGTGATCTTAATTGTAAGCATAAATCTTGGAACTGTTTCAATAGCAACCATGCTGGAACGTCTTTGTTTGAAGCCTCGTTGAAATATAACTTTCACATATTGTCACCAATTGATTCTACATATATACCAGCACAACGTAATCAAAAACCTAGTATAATAGACCTAATATTAGTTAAAAACTTCCACAATATTACCATACCTACATCATTATCACTGTTGTCTTCTAATCATAATCCCATTCTATCTTATATTACACCTAATGTCAAACACAGTACAATAATATCACCTAAAAAAATTTTTCTTTATAAAAAAGCTAACTGGAATCTATTCAAAACACACATTAATGAAAACATAAATTTATTCGACAGACTTCATACTTGCGATGATATTGACACTTGTGTAACTGAATTTAGTAAATTTGTTTCAAACGCAGCTGCTTTGAGTATACCAAAGATTGTTGTTTGTGGATATCATTCTAAGTCCAGTGTTCCGCCTTATATAAAAATAATTTTATCTCTCAAAAATTACTACAGACGACAGTCAACTAAACACAAATTTACTCCAATGTATAACAGTTCGAGGTGTATGTATTTATTATTAGTTAAGTTTTCTTCTCATTTATTAGTGAACTGGAAAAATAGTAAATGGAGCAACTTTTTAACGACTCTTTCTCCAAGTAATAATACTTTATGGAAAGCGAACAAATATTTAACAAAACGAAACCACTACCACCAATTACCGATCCACTAACAAATGTACAGGTATATAAACTACGTGACAAATTAGAATTGCTGGCTTCACATTTTGCCGGTGTTGGTAATCGTTATAATAACTTAGTTCCGCGTTCACACTACTATAACATACGTAAAGTGGTGGCACGTCAACTAGCCCCTTCCACTCCCCCAGCAGAGATATTACTTGCGTCACCATCTGGAATTACTAACTATATCAAATCTTTAGGAAATAAAGCATCCTATGGTGATGATCAGCTTTCTGCAATTTTAATTAAGCAGCTCCCTCGTAAGGCAATTGTATACCTTACCAAAATCACCAACGCCGTTATCAAAACTGCGTATTTCCCCACACCCTGGAAAACAGCCAAAATTATAATTATACCCAAACCGGGTCGTGACGTTACAAACATCAATAACATTCGACCAATTAGTTTACTATGTACTCTCAGTAAAATAGTTGAAAAGGTTATATTACATCGATTGCAAACTTTCTCTACAACAAATAATATTATTATTCAGGAGCAATTCGGGTTTAGAGCCAACCATTCCACTATACATCAGGTTGCTCGAATAGCTGATTACATAACCGACAACTTTAATTTTAATAAACATATCGGTTTATTATTGATTAACATTGAAAAAGCATTTGATTCAGCTGGGCACATAGGAATTATATATAAACTACTTAGATTTAAATTTCCCTTATCATTAATATAATTAATAAATTCGTATTTAATCAATAGAAATTTTTACGTTTCCCATCTTAACCATAAATCCGGTATCAGATCTTACTGTTCAGGGGTCCCGCAGGGTAGTGTGCTAGAGCCTTACTTATTTTTAATTTTAATAAACGATATCTCTAAACTACCTCATATTAATATCTCCTTATATGCTGACGACCTCGCCCTATATTGTGCGTCTCATAGACCAGACACTATACTTAACAGATTGCAAAATAACTCTGTCTTTAAATACTACAAACGTTGGAGACTAAAAATAAACACTGAAAAAACGGAGGCGATACTTTTTTCAAGACGATGCCCACTAACGTTACCTGAGGTTACAATTGATGGTAAATGTATTCAGTGGTCGACGCAAGTTCGATACTTAGGAGTCATATTAGATTCTCGTCTATCGTTCAATGACAATATTACTAACTGCATTGACAACGCGCTCAATACTCTCGCCAATTTTTAATCGTCATTCTTCTTTATCTATTTCAAACAAAAAGTTATTATACACATCTACTGCCCCCGATTAACTTACGCCTGCCCTGTTTGGTTTTCGGTTTCCAACAGTACTCGTAAAAAATTACAGCTGTTACAAAACCACTGCTGCAGAATCATATTAAATGCCCATACATGTACTAAATTGCGTGATATGCATTCGCAGCTTAACCTTTTAGATACACTTACCTATATAAACAAATTATCTAGTAAATTTTACCATAATTGTTTAATGCATGACAGCGCATTAATTAACACCATAGCGGATTACGACATAGTCTCATCGTACGATATTTACAAACACCGCAGAATTAAACATAGATTACTTGTTTAAGAATTATTTTCCTATTTACTATGTGTTTTCCTTCTTTACTTAAGTTCTAATTATTGAATTTATTTTTAACGTTTTCTTGCGGTTTTTTTTTCTAATTTTTTCCTGTACTTAAAAGTTTAAAACTTTAAATTTTACGTTTTAAATTTTAATTTTATTACATATACATTAGATGTAGTTATAAATTCTTCATTATTCAATTATTCATGTATTCATGATTTTGTTTATATGTTTTGTAAATATATATTTCTTCTTCTATATATAATATTGTTTAAGTTACCGGTGATTTTGAATTCAGAAATAATGGTCCTGTCAAATAGAAATAGGTCAAAGGGTAGGATTAATTACACAGGCAGCAGCTGATGGAGCAGTCTTGTATAATGAGGATATGTGTTGTATAAACTTTCTTTGCTGTTTATTAACACTTTTTAAGATTTTATTATTCCTGTAATTGGCACATCCATACCCATAAATGGCTTGGATAAGACTCTTATGTATAGTATCACCCTTTCTTTAAACCGAAGCTCATAATTATTAGTAATAATTCTAATTAGTTTGCCATATAATTTGATGCTTTTTGTATTTACATCTTCAAGATGGCAAGGAAACTAAGTTTATAATCAATTGTTAACCAAAGATATTTAAATTTTTGTATTACGAACCAGAAATAATTTTAAGTAGTTCGATATTTTCAAGAGGCTTTCGGTTCTTCAACTAGAATTATCTTCAACATCTGTTGATACCCCCTTCCTTCCTGTCTTCTGTTCGTTCGACTGGTTGTTAGACCGGGTGGCGAGCATAATAAGCGAATTTAAACAAATATTTTCAGAAAACGACTGATTTGTTCGGTTGTTTTGAAAAAACCGAATTAGTCGGTTATTTAAAAAATTCGAATTAGTCGTTAGTCGTAAGTAGCCCATTACTAATATATATATATATACATGTGTGTGTGTGGGAGTGTATGTGTATGCATAAGGATTAGTGTGCGTATTACGTATGATTGTCCAGCGTTATGTATGCAGTATATATAATATATATATATATATATATATATATATATATATATATATATATATATATATATATATATATATATATATATATATAATTTCAATAATGTTATCTATCATCTTATTTGTTTTAATAATTATCTTATATATTTGTTTTCGTTTATTAACTTTTTAGTGTTTATATTACAATTATTACGCGATCGTATATTTACAATTAAGTAAGTAAATAAAAGAATAAAATTAATTATCCTTTTTAATAGTAATTATTATTTATATATACCAACGATGAAGAGATAAAGAAAGGAATAGGTTTACATATGCAAATATGTGTACCAAACTATGTTGTCTAGTTTAACTTCACCCGTTTTATATGCGCACACAAATACACACACACACACACACATATATATATATATATATATATATATATATATATATATATATATATAGAAAGAGAGAGAGTGAGTGAGAGTGATAATGCGTATAGTTTACTTTTCGTTTAGAAGTTATAAACGACTTTACAATTTCTTCATGAATGGTTGGAAGTTTTGGTTGCAAAAAAAGTTCGGTCGGTAACCAACAAGTTTTGTATAACTGCGAAGTTATAGACTTTGGACATTTTTTTCTTAAAGAAAACATAATTTTCTTTCTTCGCAAAGGCGCGTTCCCACGTTTTACCCTGCCTTTCTCTTGTATACGTTGGTTTTGGTAAATATTTCTCCTCCGGTAGCCAAGTATTCTTCTTTGTAAAAACTTATTCGAATAATTTATCGTAAAAGACATCATGAAGAGCACACACAGCAGTTTTCTTTTCATCAGGACGAGTTAAATCCGGTAGGAAAATAAGATGAACACCTATACAAGATGAAAATAGTCAACTGAAGAAATACGTGTATTAGGAAGTAAGTAGCAATCGAAAAAGTTAGTCTTTAACAAGTCTATTGAATTTGTCCTCTCTGGCACGAGAAAAGATTTACACTCTCCCTTCCCCTCTCCATAACTCATTTTCACACATCTGTACATATATGTTTATATATATATATATATATATATATAAACCTATTTAAGGTAAAAACATATTACAATCTTGGAAAAAACAAATTTTATATACGTTTCTTTCCGGAAATTTAACAACACAATCAGTAATCTAAAAACAATTTTTCCAACGATAACGAAAATAAACGTTATCCTATTTACATATATTTACTCATACCTAATTCACACACACAAACATCACACGTATACTGTGTGTTGTTTATATTCGTGTGTTTTACGTGTGCATGCTCCGTACGTAAAAATTTATTTTTTTCTCTTTTTTTTTCATCGCATACAAAATTATCGCGATAATAATGTTATCATCATCATCTACATCATCATCGTGCTACACTCTTCACAGAGCTTAGGTTATCACTAATCGGTTGATAAGATTATGCGCTGTCTTGTATCTGTCAGTAATTGCTGTAGACTTGTTTGTGCAGCTTATAATATTTTGCAACCAATCCGTTCTTCTTCTTCCAGGACTTCTCTTCCCTTCCATCTTTCCTTGTATCATCATCCGGTGTATTTCATATTTTTCGCCCCTGATTATATTGCCGAAATATGACACATTTTTTTTTGTATATTGTGATTTTTTATTATCCTGCTTGTTGCTTCTTTAAAACATCTTCATTTTATATCTTAGCCGTCCCGGGGGAATCTCAACATCGTTCGATGGAGCCACATTTCTACAGTTTCGTATCGATTTAATTGTTTTTTATTTAAAAGCGCAGTTTCGATTCCATATAACAAAATTGAGTGGATGTAGCCGCGAGCAATTTCTTGTCATACGCTAAGACTAAGAGATCGATTACATATTAAATGTTTCATGTTAATGAAATCTGTTCGCGCGTAGCCGGCACCTCGATTTAACTTCAACATCCGTATCTAAATTATAATTTATATAACAACCAAAATATTCGAATGACCCATTCAATACTTTCGGTGTTTATATTTATAACGAGACCATGGGCTTGTTGTTTGCCTATCACCATTCACTTAGTTTCTTATACGCAGGCCATAATCAACAGTTTCATTAAATTTTTGCAAAAACCATTGTAGGTCTTAGTGATTATCTGCTAATACGATTGTGTCGTCTGCATAACGGATGTTTTTTTTTCTTTTCCTTATCACAACTGACCAACTTTAGAGGTCATTTAATGATTGACTTAATGAGATGGCCGGTGCTTTTGTGGAGAATTTCGTTATGTAAATATCCGAAAGTATCAATTTTGACAAATATCAGATGGGCGTACACCCTTTGTACGAAATGTAGCATTAAGAACGATTCGTAGGCATTTATCTGAAGAATTTGTAATTTACCGATCGTGTAGTTGCTTATACTATTAACAGATAATAAAAGGGATGATCGGTAAAATAAGAACTGCGTAATGTCGATAATTGGTTTTGTATATTTAATTTCGATCGATTGTGATGTAAACATAAGCTTTTTCAATACGCGGTCGATGTAATTACTGAACGTTAACCGTCTGTCTCGGGCGAAACCGAGGTATTTCACGGCAGATACTTTAATCGAGTGTCTTCTATTCTAATATATATGTAATGTGGAACTCGTGGCTGTGTTGAGCGTGATTCAAATCTGTAGAGACGGACCCAACAGATTATGGTGCGTCCTGTTTCCAATTCGTACGTGATAATAAAATACCGAACGATAATTATATATATATATATATATATATTCGAAATTGAAATAAGTTTTCTCTTACACAGATATTATATTCGTCCCTTGTAAAACGAAAAATAATGGTTAATTACTTAAACGCGCGGTATATGAACGACATTTCATTATTTATAAAGTGAAAACAAAACGAGGAAATATGAACGTATAAGCGTTTTATAAATTATCGAAAGCGATTAGATCGAGTTCGAGAAATATCTGATGGAGACGTGTTTCGTTATTTTTGTTTGAAATGAATGTTAGAATTTTTCGATCGCATTTTTTTCTTACTTCAAATAATTCTATAAGGAGTTAAAAAATGAGTTCCGTAATATTCGAAACGGCAACCGAAGCATAATATCAATCAATATCAATATATTTTTTTCAACGGAAATTCTATAAATCATGAAGAATTTATATGTACATAAACAAATGCCGAGTATCCTTTAAGTGACCTTAATAGCTAAATACAACCAAATGACTGTACAAAACTAAAGAAATAATAAAGAAAGTAACCAGTAAAATAACACTGGTATGTTAAATTTAGTTTAACTTGTATATAGATAAAATAAAAATAAAAATTCGTAACACAGATCCGATCCTATTACATCAGAAATCGGTGCTTAATGATGTTTATATCTAGTGTAACGCATGCTGAGATCAAGCATATTAGAATCGCCGATTACCTGAATTATTGTCATGATACATTTATCATAAAATTTTTTCGATAATTTATAAATTTGACCAGAAATATGAGGAATATTTAGCGTGGAATGCGTGTACTTATTTTAGTCCATCGAGGAGCATTCAATCGTATTCGGCAACGGCGGAGTTTTTTGTAAATACTGGCGGACACTAGAACACCAGTAATATAAATTAATTCCTTGTTAGCACACAGACAGAACTTACAATTAGCCTCCAACATTCGGCGCAAGAATGTCCAGTCTGGGGTTCACAGCTACCCATTGATTTGGTACTTAGAATAAAATAAAAAAAGGTTTTACCAAAATCCGAGTAATATCCGGCGAAGTTATCCACTAATATCCATCTATACGTACTTTATCTGCGAATTTAAACGCATACCAAGAACATCACCGGTAGACGAATACGAACCCCGTCTATTTATTAATAGACTTCCCAAGTGGGAAGTCTGTATACAAAAAAGAAAAAGATCGTTTATATATTAAAAATTTAGGCTCGACCCAGATAGAAAAGACGGACTCCCTAATTTTAGACAGGAGGTTAAACTGGAAAAAACACCTAAACCAGCTGAAAATAAGTTGTACTAAAAAATGAAATATGTTGAAAATGCTTAAGAACATCTTACATCTTACGGGGAGCTGACAAAAAAAACACTTACTCTTTTATACAAATCTTTTATATTATGTAGATTAGATTATGCCGGTGTAATATATGATAGCGCAGCACAGAGCACTATTACAAACCTGGATACTGTTCAAAGTACAGCCCTTAGAATAGCACTAAAAGCTTTTCATACAAGCCCGATCCCACCATTGTCGAATCCAACATACTGCCACTCAAATACAGAAGGCAAATACTCGTTCTAAAATACTACAGCAAAGTTCTTTCAACCCCTCCAACCCAGCTTATTCAAATTTACAAACGAATAAGTCCTAACATTTATTTCAAAACAAACCTCATGTATCCAAACCTATGTCAGAGCGTGCAAGAAACATACTACAAAATCTTCAATATATATTACCAAGTATTAAAATAAATAACTCTCCAAAATTTCCACCTTGGATCAAATTCTCAATAACAATAAATACAGAATTAAACAATTATACTAAAAACACTACCTCCGTCCATATTTTCAAATCCAAATTCTATAAAATTCTCAATCAAAGATACGCGAATCACATACAAATATATACGGATGCCTCTAAATCTTTAAACCGAACTACCGCCGATTTCCTCGCAAACAATGAAACTCGCGTATACCAACTACCTTCATTAACATCCGTTTATACAGCTGAGCTTATTGCAATTTACAAAAGTCTAAAATACATTCTAAATTAAACGGTTCATAACAAATATGTTATATCAATGCATTGCAGTATATCCAAAATTTAATTAAGAATACAAACAACGACGCTAACAACTTAAAATATATTATATACAAATTGACCTCACAGAGTAATAAGTTGGGCTTCCTTTGGACACCAGCTCATTCGGGAATTTTAAGTAATGAAAATGCAGATAAAGCAGCTAAAACACTCCAGGAAAAGCTGAAAATAGTTAAAGTCACCCACTTAATTGATTTACAAACAACCATCAAACAGAAATTCACAGCACTGTATCCGAACTACTGGGATGCACATTGCACACATACACACCTCTATCAAATAAAACCAAAGTTAGGATATTGAATGACAACACACCAAAAAAACAGGCGTGAGGAAGTGGTTTTAACTAGATTAAGCCTAGGGCATACACAGCTCGCGTCTCGACATCTATTGAACGGAGATCCTCCACCTGTCTGCTCAACGTGTAACGACCAAGCTTACACCACATATTTATAGAGTGCAAAAATTACGAAAAAGAACGGTTAACCTACAAACTAACGGATTATACAATAGACACCCTTACTACAGGATAATATATCGAATACTTGTTAAAGTTTATTACAGCCACCGGAATAATTAACGCAATATAAACTCAACAACAAATGATCTTAGCAATCGAGCCTGCCTATAAATAAAAGAATGGAAAACAAATTTAACACCGTTTAATATTTTCCCTGGGCGAAGAATAATTTCTGTTATAGAGAAATTCTTTAAAATGACGTCATATCACATAATAAATAAAATGTAGGTACGTAGAAGGTCAAACAAAATATGGTACGATATCATGCTCAAAACTGCTACAAAAATATATATTCCCAACGTAATAGATGACGAAAAAGTGATTCATCGATATGCATGTTAAACTGTTGTTACGTACGCCTGTCACCATAGGCATGAGTAATGATTAAACGCACTACTTTTGCAACTGCTGCTGTTGCGCTTACGTGATTACTAACGCTGAAACGTAAATACATCCACTGGTATTTACATTGATTATGTATACTATACATATATATATATATATATATATATATATATATATATATATATATATATACGTACATGCATGTACATATTATACATATATACATATTTAAATATCTTTGTTTTATGTAAGAAAAAATTGCGCTTTGAAATAATCATGTTTTTTTTTTACTTCTAAATTTATGTATTATTATATAAACATAATGACGAATTATATAAAATAACCTTTCTGACACATTTTAATCAAATTTTCTACTTATCTTTCCTATTTAAAAAAGATTTTTTCTCGCATTTCTTTATACCGTTTTGGCGTTCAATGTGACGATACACCTATATGGACATCGTAGAATTAGAAATAAAATTTTTTGAAATCGTCAAACTGTTTACTAAATTTTAGATCTCCTCTTTCGAGGATTATCAGACCACGTGAAGGTAAAAAAGAAACATCATTTTTAGAGAAAGTGTTGTACCAAAAGTAAAAAGACTAGTCGTATGTCTACGGTACGTAAAATAAAGATGAATTCAATTTTTTAACCGCTAGCGTAGTTTATAGGCTACCCGTTTAGGAAATTCGACTTTATTTCTTTTATTTATGTGGAAATTGTTTAAAAAGTGTATATAACTTACACTTTCTGCTGTTACATTTAATGCGGATAAAATTTAAATATTTCCGACATGATTAAAAATACTGAAAAAATAAAATATTTCTAACATATCGGTGATAATAAATTGAATTTTAACTTCATTATCGAATTACTCGATAAAAATATTGTTATATAATATTTAAAAATAATATTTTCAAACGCATGCGCGTACGCGTCACATGGTCAGTATTCATAAGTGAAATATATCAGACATTGATATGTGCGGATGAGTGTATAATGTGGTTACTTTTCAACGGTAATTACTAATGTCGTACTAGATTTAAAAATTGCGTACAAGTATAAACTACCATCAGACTACTCCATCTTTACAGCAGACTCGTTTGCAAATTCTGAAATCTCTCCGATATATCATTAATAACTCGTTCTATGGTCACGTGATAATATTTCAGATTCTCTAAGCTGTTCTTACTGCTCTCCAAAGAATGCCATCTAGTGTACTCGGCATTCTCAACTTTAGCTAATGGCATTTTCGTCTACATCTGTTCGTTGCCTGAACATGTTGGGATTGTCGGAAATGAATCAAGTGATCTAGCAGCGAAGAATGCGGTACTCAATGGAACCTTGCGTACATTTATTTTCAATCATCGACGCGAAAAGAATAATTTATCGCGTCATTTGTTCGGAATAGTCCGCACGGCACTTATCGTCAACCAGTCCACAATATCGATCATTGTGTGCATATTGCACATGTTGGTATTCTGCCACCGCGGTTTTATATTCGTAATCGCCGTAATTACTAGAATGCGCATTAACCATCTCACCTTCTGCCGTTTTACCTTCACGAAATTGGCTTGGTATTACGTTCAACCTGCCATCGTTTTTCAAACGGCAGATCGATAATGGGCTTAAATCGTGTCCTATTCTGACGCTATGCACTGGAGACACAGTTAATGTCTGTGGGTCTACATCCAAGTTTTTCGGTCGACATCCTACTTTCCGATAATAATGTAAACGTTTATTTAAGTATGTATATATATACAGGGTAAGAGACACGAGGATGCAGATGGTCAGCTCGAAGAACTGGCCATAAAAGTCTGCATATATCTTATGACTGTCTCTCCCTCGGCGTGTTTCGGTCGCCGTAAAAATCTAACCAGGTTACCTCCTCAGTAAAAAAAAAACCACTGCCTTGCGGTCAGGGTCTTTACCCAAAGGCTAAGGGAGTAAAGCCTGACAGAAAATCCGGTGGAAGGTAACGAGAAACCACCACTGTACTTCTCAAGAAAATTTATGGAGTCTGTCGATGTATTTTGTGTGCCAAGCGAACCGGCTAGCAACCGCCGTTTTGACAACCGGGGTCAAAGTGTGAAATGGACGACCGCCCATGTAGGTAGAGACCCCAGCTATCACGTGGAAAATAAGCGACTGGGAAGATTTATTAATTTCAACCAAGCTATTGGGACATGGAATGTCAGAGGTCTTCGTGAACCAGGCAAGCTTAATATCGTAGAAATGGAGATAGAAAGATATGGGACACTTATTGCTTCAGCGACGGACTAAGATTAATTACGATACTCTAATTAGGGTGACGACTACTGACGATGATGATTATATATATATAAATATCCGATCGGATGGCCAAAGTCCAAAATATATAATAATAATAATCAAATCAAATTTTATTAACATTTATTTCAATAATAAATGCAATGAAACTAATTAAAAGCTACATAACAAAAAACCGTTATATGCATAAATGCGGGAGTACGGGTTAAATTTGTAATTTATAAATCTTATAATACAGAGTGTTACCAGAAATAGAAAAAAAAAAACATAACGCAAAGCGAACATAAAATATTAATCTTCTATAAACTAACAATAGGTGATAAAAATAGCAAAGGGAAAATAATAAAACACATAAATTAATAATAGTAATAATGATGATAATTATTTATATATATCATCATCACCATTTCTCCTCAACCACTAGGTTGGTAGGCAGTTTATGCGACTAGTGCAAGTAGTGTACAAAGCAATCATAATATGGCGTTAGCACAATTAAACACACATACACACACCCAAATGAACTGATTGTAATCGCTTTGTTGTCACGACACAATGCAACCTCCAGCGTGTTTTTGTAGTGTACTATATTATTACTAGCGCGCATATATTGTTGTGCGTGGTGGTTTACAATTGCCTTCCACGCGATAATATTAGGATTATTATTATTTTAATTTTCTGATGATAATTTTACGTCGTCCATCGAATTCGAACTAGGTACCTCCCGTATAGAACCCCCGGCTATTGCAACGACCAATTAGTGATGGGCATATCCGACATTAACGACTAATTCGTTTTTTTTTTTTAATAACCCACTCATTTGGTTTTTCCAAAATTACCTAATAAATCAGTCGTTTTGTGAAAATATATTTTTAAAATTTGTTTATTATTTTAAGCAATTTATTAAATGTTCTTTTTCCTTTATATACGATGTTTGCATATAAATCCTGTAAAGATGTTATTTTGTCCATATAAGTAAATTTAATCTTTTAATTAATTCGTACATCATACGCTAAGCAGTGTGCGATGTGCTTTAGAATAAAAATACCGACTACTTTTAAATCGTACGATGTAAATCCGACTGAATTTAGTTGTATTTCGACTAATATCTGTTAATAGGTACTATTATTAAACTGTCTTTATCAAAGTTTACTTCAGATTTAATAATAAGAAGTAATTATAATTTGGTTTAAGTAATTTAGATGATATGGAATGCAGAAAATGTCGACATTAGTAGGTTTTGTTAGAACCGATTGAAAATTAGTCGAATTTTGAAAAGGGTTATTTTCGGTTATATTTTTACTAGAAAAAATTATTGATTTTGTATAACACCGATTACATATATTCACGTTGTGTTAAAATATATTCAATTTATTAATTGCGGTTTCGAAAGTACGATTACACGATTAAATTTGTAAAATTTCAAACAATTCTAAATTATCTTATATTAGTAGATTTTGTTAAACCGAATGGAAAGGCCGGTTGTACATCGATATTAGTAGGTTTAGCTAGAGCCGATTGAAAATTAGTCGGATGTTGAATATAGTGTAATTCTTAGTTATATTTTTTTACTAAAGTAAATTATTGATTTTTATAAAACACCCGGTGTTGTATTAAAATATATTCAATTGATATCGGCTTCAAGTGAAATATATTTTTAAATTTTACTTTAAATATGTTTTTTTTTTTTTTTGTGTTATTCATTATGTAACTTATTATCACTTAGGGATATTTTAATTTGCCATGCCGGGTTTATATTGTACTAATAAAGAATTAAAGTAACTCCGACCAAATAAAAGAGCGAATAATTAGTCAGTTTTTAAGAAACGGTATTACTAATTAGTCGGTTATGCCCACCATTATTATAAATATATATATATATATATATTTATGTTATATAATCGTTATATGCATATATTAATCATCTTGATAGTTTACCTCAAAGGGTTATTGTGATCGTGATGTGCTGACAAAGATGATCTAACTAGTTTTCTCCTTTATTATTCGTCACGCGATCGTGGGAAGACCTAATTTCGTTATATCTTGTATTCCATCAATTCATCGTGCTGGTGTTGGACGTCTTGGTCCTATGCTTACTACTGTCTTCTTTATCAACCAATGCTCCATTCCATTTTCTTTTCGCCTAAGATGCCAGAAATATACGTATATATTTAAGAATGTTTGGTAAATATGATGACAGTGTCGACACGGTGACGTTACGTTGTTCAAAGGTCGGTCACTACATTAATCTAATTAGAGATATTACCTCCTGCAGGTTCTGATTCAGTGGCTTCTGATTTATTAACTGATCAGAAAGATTTCTTCCTGCAAGTCGGTGGCTACATTATTTAATGAGGAAGATTACTACCTGTGGCTTCTGGTTCATTCAGGGATAATAGAAAACCATTAATAATTACGCAATCTCAATGCTGTATTGTTATCATTTTGAAGTTGTTCGATTTGTCCGTTGGAAGTATTCTAGCAGTTAAGGTGTTTCGAAATCGACGTTCGTTTTTCCTTGTTCGTTGGCATTTTCATTTATGTACATAAAGTGTATGTATTGATATATATATATATATATATATATATATATATATATATATATATATATATAATGTATATGTATATATACAAGCGTTCAGTCTTTTGTTTTACCATAATTTTTGTGTACAATTCATTAAATTGTAATTATTGGAAATAAACTAATCGTTCTATTTGTGCTATTTCAATGTTTTGTTTAAAATTTAATTCAACTGGATTCTGTATACCAGCATTATTGTTACTTTCTCGTACAATATATATATATATATATATATATATATATATATATATATATATATATATATATATATATATATATATATATATATATATATATATATATATATATATATGTACCACGAGCAGTCTACTTTATTACATAAAAAAAAGGAATAATGAAAAAGTATACAAGAAGTAACGTAACTGGCTTATGGAAGAAGGTTCAAGAGTTAGTTGTAATATTAGACCTAAACAGGAAATATTATTATACGGGTGTACCTTAATTATGGTGAAACGAATGTTAGAAACAAAATTAAAAGTTTAAAAAAAACCTAAAAAGTAAGGCAAAAATAAAAAAATAGCAAAAACAAAAAATAGAAATTACCGCGACTATAAAAAAGTAAAGAAAAAAAAACCGAAAGGATAGAATATCCCGAATTTCAAGACCACGAGTGTATGAAGAATTGTTATTTTGAAAAAGGCCAGAGCAAATCGACCTTTGAAAGTTCCACCCGGACTTCAACGTCTAGTTTATTATTGCCGAACGGCACGCAATTTACTCTTAACGACCGCTTTTATATATATATATATATATATATATATATATATATACCTGGCGTTGCCGGTTGTATATTTATTTTTATTATAAACGCAAACATACACACACGCATTTTGCTTAGAGAGAATGGTTTGATCTATCTGCAAAGCTTCTACTACTTTATTGAGAACAATATCTCTCAAGTAAGAAGATAAAGGATAATAGTGTAGAAAAATACTGTTTCCGCTAAAAATGAGCGTAGCCAATCGCTAATTGTGGGATGTTTATAAGGGTTAATAAATATATCGCGTAAATTTAATTCTTTCTTATTTTAAACTTTTTTTCCTCGTCTTTTTTAAATTATAGATACATTATGTGTACACAAACACACACACACATACTCCTTTTTTTACACTTTAAATGACCATCGAACGATGGTAAAATTCGAAATGTAAAGCCGCCTAATGTTATAATAAATATACGTGTAAATATTTATATTCTATCAACCGAATTATCAGTAGCGGACGTCACTCTGATGACGATCGTTATCAATTTAATGATTGATAGAGGATTAGGAGGCTGTTGACGAATTATAAGATGGCCTACTTCGACTTCTTTTTTAAGTAGTCACTGACCAATTTAAATTTATTCGGTCGATAGTTAAGTTGACTAGAGGCACCGTGAAAAGTTTTCATCATCCGCTGGTGGAATTTACCGCGCGAACAGAACGCTCAAATGAGGTATAATGTTGAAATATATATATGTATATATATATATATATATATATATATATATATATATATATATATATATCTCTCAAAAGGGGAATGCCGACTGTAACGTGAAGGTATTTCTCAATTTGTACCGTTTAATTTCTACCTTCCGACCAGCGATGGTAATTTTGCAGCGATAAATACTCTCTACTGAGGTGTGCTAATTGTAATAATCGTCTTTCCATCTAGACGGATAATTTATCTGACTATTTGACTTATTACTTATTACAGGTTTGTTCTATCTCGTCTTCGCATTGGTCATACTGCATTGACTCTCGTGGCTACATTAGTACTAAAACAGATCCACTATTATGCTCCAGCTCCGTCTCCAGACACCCTTAACACTTCGACATTTATTTCTCGACTCTCCAAAATACTCCACATACCGACCTAAAAATTTCAGTTGCTATTCACAACAAGAAGTTTTAACCGATAACCCAATTGCAGTACAAACAGTTCTTCAATTTCTACGAAATATAGATATGATCAATCTATATAATATCCAATAATTACCTTCGGGTGCTCCTGGTCATATAGTATCCGACAAAATAAAACGGAAAAATTATTATTCCTTTAATTTACATTAGCGCAATGTACATGTATTACAAGGAAAGCTATCTAAATTGTACAGATTTAGGACCTTTATAAATAAAATACACGTAGCGTGAATAAAATCTTTATTGAAAATCTTTATTGAAAATTTTTATAGAATTTTCGTGAGCCTATAATATTACCAACTCTTATATGTATATATATAATAAAGTTTTTATTAATTCGCGTTAAAAAAAACTGTATCCCAGTTTAACGCCTATCAGGAGAATTCGAAATTTTTATATTCTATATATCACATTTTTCTTTATTCAGTTAAAGTACGTGAAATTAATTGTAAATGATATTTTAAAATTTACATTTTCTATAACCGGTATAAAATTATTTTTCAACTTCCGTCTAAAAATTAAACCTTCGAAATTACAAATCTTTACATTGATTAAAAGATTTCGATGCGTTTATTTGTACAAATATAAATGAGATTTATTACATTTATGCGGTTTTTAAAAGTTTAGTTATTTCGACTATTTTATAATCAAAATGCTACGATTAAGATGGTTGTAATTTATCTTGAAATAACTATATGTACGTATGCAAATACATGTTTAATATATATATATATATATATACATATGTATATATATATATATATATATCGTCCTTATGTATGGTTTTGTTCGTCTACGCGCGTATATTATTATTTATTTTATTTTATTATTATTTTAAAATAATTATTAATGTATTTTGGATAATTGAAATTATTACATAATATTATTATATGGGTTACCTCTTGATGAGGTTTTAAAGGTTTGTCAAAATTTGACCAATGAACTACGCGAGTGTAAAATTTCCACACGAAAAAAAAAATAAAATAAAAATTTTATATTTTTAGTATCTATTTGCAAAATAATTTCTCCCAGCTTTTTTTAATTATGTTTGCGTATTTAAGAGCATTTAAAAGGAATCCTGCAACATTCATTTTGTACAACTTGACAGGGCCCGGTTTACATAAAGGCACTTGGAGCACTGGTCCATGGCCCCGCGCAACTAGTGGCTCCCGCAAAAATAATTAAACTATCGAAAAAAATTTTAAATATAAAGAGCGAACGATTTAATTGTAGATAAAAAAGGTCGGCAATCTTTTCCGAATGTCGAAATGGTCTTACGGATATATTAAACTTTAACGTGTAGCAAAGATCATTCTCTAAATTATTTATCGTGCAAAATGTATTAAGAACATCGATATGGCTCAATTGAAATTATTTGACAATCACGAGTACGGAACGAGATGTATTACGAGAAATAGACATTAATGAGATTATAAAAAATTTCGCAGAAAAAGCCCGCGAAAATGTTTTCTTGTGTTTTCTGTATAAGTATTTATCTGTATAAATGTGCATTACCTATTCGATGTATTCTAATTTTATCGAAATAAATGAAAATAATTTTCCTATATTTTTCGACAGTACTAATAATTACGTTTAAATGAATAAATTCTTTAAAAGTATTTTTATATTTATAATTTTTGTTGACGTAACAATTTTTTAAATTCCCGATTTTTTCTTCCTTATAAGGGGGCCCCCCAACGCTGTTTGTACCCGTGAGCCTGGAATCATTTAATACGACACTGCTTGAACAGATTTTATAAACCTTAAGTGCGTGTTTAAGTTGTCATCATTGTTTGTATCGTTAGAAGCGTCAAATGTATCATCTGATAGACTTCGTAATGTCCAGCGTTTATTTGTAGTTAAATTTTTAGTCGTAATAACGTGTTCCGGAGATAACGGATCTTTTTGTTCGGTTCCCTTTTTAGACCGGTTAATTTATAATTGAACCGTTTGCTATGTAGGCTTATTAATCTCGGTTTCAACATTATCATAATTATTAATAATAAATCTTAATCGATGAACGTACATTCGCTATGTTTGTTCGTAACGTATCGTTTACTAACCGTTTGTTCGTTCAACGAATAATACTGCTAACCATTTATCCAGCAGTCCCCCGTATGCTCGTTGAAATCGAAGCTATGTGTTACGACATTACGCACACATTTACAACAGCACGAACGGTGTGGCCTGAAACCGAACTGCGTATCTAATAGAGTATTATTATTATTATTATCTTAAAGACTTGATATTTTTTGGAATGGAATTGTCTTTGTTTGGGCAAGATTGTGCACGCATCCGTAAACAACAAAAGGTTAGAGCGTTGGTCGTTGTTAGAACACGTCAAGCTCTTGTGATTCAAACAAGCTGGTGTTTAGTTACGAGTATAGCCGGTGTTAATAAACTTTTTTATTTTTTTATTTAATTATTTAATTATTTTTTATGGGATGCCATTACAACCTACCCAACGTGATACTGTAATTAATTTATATATAACTATTATTCGGGAAAAATTAACGATTTGAATTGATTATTAATTTTTATTATCGATCTTTGTCGTTATTTGTTACTTTATTATTATTAATTTCGCTACTCTTCTTCATTCCTCAATCTTTCGATTGGTGCTCAATATGTAGAGCACTCTACTTTCAGGTTTGTGATTTTCATCTTTTCAATTCCTGGTATGTATGTACTTTTGCGTCTTCCATTATTTCAGTGATGTACTTTTGTATCGGTCTTCCTTTTGATCTTCTTCCATTTACTTGGCTTTCGATTATTAAATATTTCTTATAGTGTGTCCTATTCAGCTGCATCTTCTTTCTCTTATATACTTCATTAAGCATCGCTTTTCGTTAATAAGCACATCTATATTCTTTGCTTTATCTGTCCATTTAACTTTTTGCATTTTTTGGTTTTTATACCTACTTCTTACCATGCTGTAATCTATTTGATACCTTCCTTGACCACTAGGCATTGTCCATGTATATTCCTTCTAGGTGGTTGTTTAAAAAGTGTGTTAACTATTACCATTTTATTTTCATTACAAAAGTTTATTAACTTTTCTCCTCGTTTATTATCTAAACCGTGTTTCCCTGTATATTCGTTATCGCTTCCTTCTCCGACCACCGCATATCTCCTACTATGATTAGGTTTATCTTCTGCATAGCTTATTGCTTCTTCCAATTGTTCGTATACTTCCTCTACTTCTTGATCGCTATTGCTGCTTGTCGGCGTGTAAACATTTATTACCGTTGTTGTTGACGGTTTCGAGTTTTACTAGAATTATTCTGTCATTTAGTTGCAGATAAGATCTTACATTTCTTCCCCATTTCCTGTTGAGGAGTAATCCTACTCCGTTTTTTCCTTCATCGGAGCCTGAGTGTATTATTCTGTATTCTCCACTACAAAAATCGTTGTTATTTGATCCTCTAGTTTCACTAATATCTAGTGTATCAATTTTATCTCTTTCCATTTCCATTTTGATATTTTTCAGTTTTCCTGTTAGTTTTAAGGATCTTACATTCCATTTTCCTATTTTTACTTCATTAAAGCCAGTAGCATATTTTTCGTAGAAAGCCTGACTTTCCGCTTTATTACGGGTAGTAGCATATTTCACACCAGTCGTCCCACCAAACATCTGGCTCCAATTGCTAGTTGGATCGCATAGCTTCCTCATATCAGTATTCGTGCTTTCCATAATTGAAGTCTCGGGAATTTAATGAGGTAGGTTCCCGTTACTTTCCTCATCGCAGATTTATGATCGCTTCAGTAATATGTACTCCACGCCCGATAAATATCTATTTGCAGCTGTTCTTGAACATCCTGTTCACCACCTGCAAACAGTACTGATAGCGCTTCTTCCGCTATCAGGGGACCACTCTTTGTTTGGCTCCTTCGCTACTAGTATTATTAATTACGACTAAGCACCATATTGAGTCGGTAAAAGTTCTTCAACGTGTATGATACTGAGAATATTTTTGTCTACAAGTAAAGCCTGCCTATGTGCCTAGGTGTATAAAAGCCTTTGGCTCGCTCGGTCATTTTACGGGTTAACTTCCCCATAAAAGTTTCACTTGGAAAATATTAATTTTCAATTACAATTTACAGAAATTAGCAAAGTGAAGAAAATCACACTACTAATAAAATAATCTGATAGCGAACTCCGTTATTATTATTTTTAATCGCTACATTCCACGCTTTTCAAATTATTATTTTGTTGCATGTATTATTGTTTTAATAATGCGAAATAAATTTGATTCGATTTTATTATTAATATTATTATTATCATTAATATTATTATTATTATTATGTGTTGCGAAATTATAAAGCAGAAGAGTACCGTGCTAAATGAAAGTGAGATTCCATTAGTCTACGTAAATTCTTTTACTTTCCTGGGTTTCTCGGAAGAAGATGTTTATAAATCTATACTTTCGCTGTCTAATAAACCTTCCTTTGGGCGTGATAAGATTCCTATAAGGATTGTCAAAGAAAATATGTGTTCTTTTTTAAAGCCTTTGACGCATCGTTTTAACGAATCTCTTAACAGCGGTAAGTTTCCGGATATACTAAAATAAGATATTATAATACCAGTATATAAGAGCGGGGACAAAACAGATGTATCTAATTTTCGGCCTATATGTATACTTCCTACTTTCTCAAAAATCTTTGAAAAATGTGTAAAGAAAATTATGCTAAACTATTTAGACAAAATAAATTTCTTTAGCGTTAATCAATATGGCTTTTGTACCCGGCAGATGCACAGATGACGCGTTATTTGAGCACATTTCGTATATCACTGAAAATCTTGAGAAAGGCAGATCCGTCGTTTCAGTATACTTTGATATACGTAAAGCATTTGACACAATAGATCATAAAATTTTGTTGCAGAAGTTGTATAATGCTGGATTTAACATGTATAACTGGTTTAATAGTTATCTTATTAACCGAAAATATGTTGTTAAATTAAATAGTACATTTAGCGATAGTATAGTAATAAATAATGGAGTGCCGCAAGGAAGTATAATTGGACCTTACCTATTTCTTATATATGTGAACAGTTTGTGCGGTTTAAATTGGGAAACTTTTCAGTTTTGCTGATGATATGGTACTTGCTGTTAATTCCAGACACCCGGGTATATTACAAGGCCTAATACAAGAAGATGCTAAAAAAGTTTTTCATTGTTTGAATAAGAATAAGTTAGTTATTAATGATAAGAAAACTAAGTTCATGGTTTATACAAATAAGAATCAGAGTTATTAAGAAGAATATTCAAATTGTATCTCCCAGTGGTGTAAAGTTAGGTAGGGTTGATAATATCAAATACTTAGGAATACACAGCTAGATTGTAAGCTATTATGGTCCGATCAATCTTTATATTTAGCAGGGAAGATTAAATTATCTCTTTTATTATTTAAATCATTTTTTTTTTCTCTAAAACATTTAAGAAGAATATATTTCACATTATACCAACCTGTTTTGACTTACGGAATACTTCATTGGGGTGGTATAGCAAATTACTGTATCAAACCCTTAAAAATTCGACAAAAATCTATTTTAAATCTAATAATTCCAAAAAATAGTGATAAACTGGATAAAAAGTTTTTAAGTGTAGATGGTTTATATAATCTGCACATATTACCGTTTGTATTAAAAAATTTAAATAAATTTAACGCGTCCAATTATGAAAGCAATACGCGGTTGGATGGTGAGATTAGAGCGGTGGTACCTAGTTACAACGAAAGTAGAATGCGTAAGCTGTGTATGTCGGTGCCGTTAAATTCAACAGGTTACCTAAATAATTAAAAATTGATCTTATTAATTATACACGTAGAAAATTATTAATCGAATTAGCTAAGATTTGTTAATTGTAAATTAATTAGATTCATAATATTTCTAAATTTTGTAATAAAAATACTTGTTTAACTTACACTTCATCGTAATACCGACAGTCTGATAGCTCGTGTGTGTACCTATTATTATATTTCATATATTTTTACTTAGATTTTAACAAAAAATTGTACTACGTAATGAAGTAGCATTTTCGTTTTGAACAGTACTACCTTATGTTTCAACCTTTAACCCTTAATTGCAGTTTCAATGTGCGTAAATAATTTTTAAATACCCAAGAAGCCAACTGAGAGTGGATGGGAATGTTTGAATGTTTATCGGCAAATGTGTATATAATTTGAGTGATAAAACTTATTAATGAATCTATTTAATGTAGACAGTCGCTTATTATACAATATCTTTGTGGACCTGGTACACGTGCAGAATTATAACCGGGTTATATGTTTACATAAATATAGTCTAATCTATTAAGGTCTCTATTACGTATAAGCTTCGTTTAAATATAAGTTCACATTTTTATTTATTTTTAAATTTTTTGTTTTTTGAAGAATGTCATATATTATGTTCCGAATTCTGTAATAGAATATTTTATGCTTGTATATATTCAAATGTACTGAACAAAAATCAAATGAAATTGAAATTGAAATTATCATGATTATTATTATTATTATTATTCAGTAGATTATATTAAATACCTAGGGGTCCGAATAGACAGTATATTATCATGGAATGCTCATTCGTTTTATATTTCTAAAAAATTAAGAAAGTTGAACTATCTCTTTCATTATCTACATTCTTTTCGCTCGACCATTTATTATCTGGCGTTATATCAACCGGTCTTAACGTACGGAATATTGAATTGGGATGTCCAGATACCGCGTTAAGCCGATTGAAATTTTACACAGACACGTGAGAATAATAACTAATGTTGAATGTAGAAAATAATCTATCTGTATCAGATTTATATACGTTAATTTTGCCGCAGTTTGTTCTTAAAAATGGTAATAAGTTTGACGTATTAATGGATAACGGAAAGATACTGTCAGGAGGTAAGGCGATAGTTCCTCATTATAATAAAACAAGAATGAGGTTGCAGGCAATTTATGTCGGAGCAGCGGAGTACAATTGCCTAGAGAACTAAAACTTAGCCTAATTAATTACAAAAGAAGGCGAAGGAAACTATGAACTATCTGCTGCAAAGACGAGAAAAAACGATGACAGTTTTTTGACACTAATTAATAATGAAAATTTAAAAGAAAAATTATAATTTTCATTCATCAAAACCTACTGTATTTTGTACAGCATGGATAGATTTACACGGTTCAGTCCTCTGCCGGTGTTGTGATTAACTGTTCATTTAGGAAAGTCTTGCGTACCTGTTTATTTATATAAAGACTATGCGTATTTCTAATAATTAAGTTCGGATAAATATTTCGATTGTTATAATATTATAATAATAATCCAGCCATCGCATAGTGTTGCGTATAGACGGTTTTATTCCCTTTATTTTAGTTTCATATACACAATCAAAGATGAATTGTGTACGATATCATTTAAGTGTTATACCATTACTATTATTAGTAGTAATACTTTAATTAATTTCTTAATTATTTATTTATCCGGGTTTTTATTTCATTTTATTTGTTTATTCGTATTCGATTTGTAATTAATTTTGTATTTTATATTTCTTCAATTTTGAAACGTACTGGTGTATTGTATTGAAATTAAAATAAATTTGATTTGATTGGATTATTATTAATAATAATAATAACAAAAAAATACCGACCATAATAATAACATTATTATTATTACGGTCGGTATTTTTTTTTACCTTTTTTGCATCGAAAAATAAATAATGAAATGCGAGAAAAATTGAAATTTAAATTTCAAAGAGTTAAACGTTATCCTGAGAAACGAAGAACCAATTCACGAATGTTAAATCGTACAAAAGAAATACTTTTTATTCAAATAAAAATGGAACGTTTTTTGTTTATATATATATATATATATATATATGAAAATAGATGTTCCAGAACACTTTTATCGTTCATACTTCAAAAAATGAACGAGCAAACAGCCGGAAATAAAATATGAAAAAAAACGTTAATCTGAAAAGAAATAACTCGAATAAAATAAAAATAATAATAAGAAATAATAGTAATAATAATAGTAATAATAATAGTATGTTTTAAGAAGAACACAAAAGAATTTTTAACAGAATTTAAGTCTGAATAAGCACACTACTTAAGAATGCATTATATTAAAATATTTAATATTTTTTATGAAAATAGAAGATAGCGATCGATAAGAACTATAAAACTTTATAAACGACTGCTCAACAAAAATATGTATTTAATTACCTTATCGGCCACAATTGGGATTATATTAAATCCTGGTCTACTTTACGGAGAAAATAATAAAATCTTCTTTAGATTAGGTTCGAGCAATGAATTACATAAACATCTATAGTCTCAGGTGTACGGTTGATGTTTCAGTTATTATTATCGTTAGATAATCATCCCCAGCACCAACACTCGGTACCGGCGTTATTCTTAGTTATTGATCATCATGCTTATCCTCGTTTTGTCCTTGTGAACTCGGAACCAGAAGTATATTATGTTCGAATTTTAAAATTGAACTTCAGGATTCGTGGAACGAAAATACATGTGTTAGATTTTAAACAACTTTAATATTATTTTATATATATATTTAAAAAAAAATAAATAAAAAAAAAACAGCAAAACAGCCGGTCCTCGGTAAAATTACAAACTGATTAAATTAGTTCATAAATGTGTACGTAACAAATTTGCTAAACATGACGTGTGAAATGAAAAAAATTACACGATGACGTACATTCCAAAATCATGGAATGTGACCCAAGGTGATCTTATTAAAAACAACAAAGCCCGATAATGACCGAAATAGCGTTAAATGCTATCGATCAATTTGTCTTTTAAACGATTTAGAAAGCAACAGATCAATTACAGGATCACTTGAAACACATTTAGAACGATGGTTTAAGATGTGGAAAATTTAAAGTCAACGAATTCAAATCGAATTACGTATGTTTTCTTTCAATAATAGCAATTTCACGGAAAGTAAGATATCGAGGATTACTAAACTTGGAGCAATGACTCACGTGTACCAAAACGAAAGCAGCTTCAGGTTAAAACTTCGATCCGTAAACTGGCTAATAGGCAAACAGTCCACTCTGTCGTTGCAAAACATAGTCTTACTACACAACACGTTATGGAATGGACATGTGTAGCGCTACAAGTAATTCAACACTGAGTATCGTTCAGCGATCTTAAAACATGGTGTCGCGAAACGTTGTATATGCCCCCTCCCCCCTGTATATACGTAACCATGTGACGTACATTGCGATCTGCACGCGCCAACGATAAAACAAACGGTATGATGTTTAAGTCGACGACGTGTTAAAATCCGCTAGCCGTTAATTTATTGAACAAACTGTATCTACTTTCAACTCCTCGAAAGAATTAACCAAATTCAATTAGAAAATATACCGTAACTAGTTAAGATTAACTTATGATTTATAATTAACTTAACGAGGGAAAATACAGATAACGTATTATCTAAATGAAAAAAGGATGGCCGAATATTTTGTTTAAAAAACGAATGCAGTAAATTATGAAATTTTCCAGACCAGGGGAGGTACACGAATAAGCTAAACTTTAATCGATGTAAAATGCGCTTTCGATAATTGCTGGTACCAATGAGTAGCCTACTTTGGCATTTTTTTTTATTTATTTTTATTTTATTCTTTTTTAGAGCAGTGCATCCCTGCACTGTCTACGCATAAGGTGTCTTGGTGGATTATCCGGTAGAATGAGATTGTACAGCTGTGTTACTAGCGGATTGACACGATCTTTACTACATTCGTCGTTAAATCTGCATTTCGTGAGATTCTTCAACAGTTTGCGCACATGCAGATCCTTGTGTAATGTATCATTACTTACGTAGTACGGAGCATTATAATTCGAAGTGCCTTCGATGGGATTTGTGGGATTCAACAGGGCCCGATGAAATTCCCGCTGAAATTTGGAAATTAACGGGACAGAAG
This sequence comes from Coronaproctus castanopsis, assembly GCA_032883995.1. Classification (NCBI taxonomy): domain Eukaryota; kingdom Metazoa; phylum Arthropoda; class Insecta; order Hemiptera; family Monophlebidae; genus Coronaproctus; species Coronaproctus castanopsis. Next base: position 26,049,212 of record CM065054.1, read on the forward strand.
GGAGCTGAAGTTCAACTAATTTTATTCAATCGGATAATAGTAGAGGGCCGTATCCTCCGAAATATGATCCACTAGTACAACGTTCCCTATATGGAAACAGAAAGGGTATGTTATGGATTGCAGCAATTACCGGCCGATTCGCCTACTTTGCCGCACGCTTAAGATATTTAAACGTATACCAGATTGCCGTTTACGGCAGAAGTCATTCAAGTTACCCAAAACCAGTGTGGATATGTAAAAGGACGTGGGACAACGGATGCGATCCATATGGCGCGCACACTCGTAGAAAATTAACGGGAAATGAGAAGTCCAATCGACATAGCCATTCTAGACTTGAAAAAGTCTTATGACAAAGTTGGAAGGCGTTACGCATGCACAAAGTCCTAGAAGATTACGTACAGATGATACTAACATGCCGATCTTCTAATCGATGATACTACAATGTATACATAGAGATACAATCTCGTATTAGTTCTCAGTAAAAATGTATTCTGAAAATATTGACAATATTATTTTTAATGCAGCAAGGATCATAGTCAAGGAAACCTCGTTGCAAAACTGAATTTATTAACTTGAGTTACATTTAAAAATCAATAATAACGATAAATTACAAATTCACACACACCAACACTTCGTTAATATTTTTAACGGTTTATATATATATATATATATATATATATATATATATATATATATATATATATATATATATATATATCATGTGTATGTGGATTTATAATAATAATAATAAGTGCTTAGCCTTTCGAGTTGATTGCAATTTGTTTTTGCTTTAAAATCAGAAGAAAGAATATCGTTATTTCAAACGCCTGACGCCAAATCCTGCCTATTTTCAGTCAAAATTGTGATTTATTTTAATTTTTTCATTAATCGGTGTAATAACTTAATGCGTTTTGAGAAATGAACTTGTTTGTACAAGATATGTTTACCCTTATGGCTCGATGCCTAAAATCTTTACAAGGCGAACTTGTTTACTTTTCAAACCCGTACAATAATAATAATAATTATAATAGTAATCGTACCGGGCGGTGGTGTTTTTTGATTTCCTCCTTTTTGTTTTATTTTAAATTTCGTTCATTTTTTTACCTCTCGTTAACGGGGATTTCACCTGAACAAGGCTTATGAAATTACAAATTTATTTGAACGACATCCATTAACTAATTGAAATCCCGAGCCAAGAGATTTTTACAATTCCTTTTTTTAAATTATCAGTATTATTAATCAGATTAAGGTCGACGAATAAAGATTAGCTTTCTGTTCTTGCTCACATTGATCTTCTAAAATTAAGAAGATAACTTTGAAAAAATTTTACACATACAAAGAACTGCTTAATGCGTGTAGATAAAGAATACAAACACCAATAAGGGAACTGAAATCTAGACAGCTATCCTGGAAAACGGAAATACATTTGGAGAACACGTCGAGAAACAGGAAGGGAAAATGTAAAGATGAATGGACAAAAAGTAAATAATGCAGATATAGTACAAGATCCCAGCATAGAACCTCCGGGACCTATCACGACGGGAATGGTGCAGAATAAATAGATTCCGAACAGGGCAAGATAGATTTGCCTATACATTGAATAACGGGAAAATGTTTTTAAATCCTTTGTATGAATGTGAGTAATTTTAAACTTTCGATCATTTATGTAGTTACAAAATCTTCTCTTCGATTAAAAATAAGATTAATAGACAAGATGTGCATAATGTCACGAATTCCAGTGAATATCTGGACTCTCAATAGATATTTCAGTATATTTTAGCTTCATACGAACAAAACTAAAAGAGTGGATCCAGTTGTATCGATTTATAAAGATTAATAATATTAAGATATAAATTATAGTTCATCGATTGTTATTGAAAATATTTATAGTACAATGAAAACTGGCTAAATGGATAATACCGGGTAAAATATATATATATATATATATATATATATATATATATATATATATATAAGAATGAATCACGTGATAAAATATTAAAAATTAGTTAAGTGGTATAATATATAATTGTGGAAAACGACATGTGGAGCGTTTGTTTTCAATCGAACAATACAATGTGGGTACGAATGTAACGAAACGAATGCAAGAACGATAAATGTGTCTCAGTAATAAAGGAAAATAAAATAACGAAATAACGGAATAGCGACAAATAACGATAACCGCCATAGCGAAAGTCCGGTATAAGAAGAAAATAAATAAGCGAATACCGGTAGAACGATCTAAAATCCAATTTTATATATTTCTCGTTCCCCGGGGAACACATAAGAATACATTAATAATGGTAAAAATAGTAATAATAATAATAATGAGGATGATGGTGATAATGATAATAATAATGTTAAAAATACTGAGAATGGAATGAATATCTGTCTTGTTAAATTTGAATCAGGTTTTTTCCGGTTTCGTTTCGTTCGAGGTTGTTATTTTGTGTGTGCGTGTGTGTGTGTGTGCGTTGTCATTCGTTCCTTACTATCGTATCATTGCGGCCAGTTTTCAATTCGATATTTTCCTAATGACGTGCCCATTGACGTATAACGGAATATGATCGTTTTCATGAGTATTGAGGAACAATTTTTATCCACACGAGTTGATATTAATATTATTATTATTATTATTATTATTATTATTATTATTATTATTATTAGCGCTATCATTACTACTACTGTTACTATTGTTATTTACACTATTGTTGATGTATTGGAGAGTAGTAGTGATTAACTTCGATTTTATTTTGTTTTGCTAAATATTTACATTATGTTTGTTATTATTACAGTTATTATTAATATTATGTTTATTATTATTATCATTGCTACTACTAACACTATCGTGATTATTTATTATTATTTATTATTATTATTATTATTATTATTATTATTATTATTATTATTATCGTCATCATTATCCACTTTTCATCGGTTTAAAACTGGGGAATACACGGGGTGAAGATAAACAATAACTTTAGCGATTAGCGAAATGCAGGCATCAGTATAGTACCTCGAGGTATTGTTTCCGGACCGACCACTTTTTTTTTTTCTAATTTTAAACGATTTATGCGACTTAAAACATTAATGGAAGATTATTTAGCTAGATACGGTATATTAGCAGTTGATTCGAAGTATGCGAATTTAAAAGCTAATTCAAGATATCCCGTCGATTAAATAAAAATTAATTAGTAGTAAATATTAATAAGACTAAGTATACGATTCGTATAAATCAGGATATACAGTGTTAGCTGCGATACATTGTGTATAAATTTGAATAGTAAGCCCATAAACGAGGATAAATGAAAAACAAATATCTCGGTATCGTGTTAGATAAACTAAATTGCAGTTCTCACTAGATTCATCCGGCAAAAAAATTAAGAAAACTAAATTATTTATTTTTATTATTTAAAACAGTCAGTTTTTTCGCGAGAGTATTTGAAACGTTTTGTACACATAGCCCTATATCAACCACTTCTCGCTTACGGGAGTTGTTCATTGGGGTGGCATGGCTAAATGTCGCCTAAAAAAAAAGTCGGTCTTAAAATGTATCAGTCTTAATGATAAATCAACACTACGAATGGATATATTTCTGCGATCTATATAAAATGGAACTATTAAATTATTTCACGGAAAAACAAATTCAAATTTAATAAAGATTTTCAATAAAGAGGAAAAATTAGATCGATCGGTGCAGAAATCCTGCTCTATTGATAAAACGCTCATGAGAATACACGGGCGTTATTTATAGGGGCTAAATTATATAACAGCTTACCGAATTCAATACGTTTTCAGCTATTAATAAGCGTCGTAAAAGAAAATTATCATTCTCGGCTTTCTAAATAAACCAGCTCAAATGTTAGTTAATTATTTTTATTTGTTAACTCTTAATTATTTTAATTTTTTATCATTATAATTCTAGCGAGTTTAAACTGGTTATTTTCTTTTGTATAATAATCTAAACGCATATCTTGTTCCTGTGCGATATTTTCTTTCTAGCCGATTAATTAATAGACGTGCAATTTTAATTACGTACGATTACTTTCAACGAAGCTGTAAACCAATAAGAAAATATTTATTTTCTTTTTTGCAATTTTCGTGTATTTAAATCGGCGCTCGTGCAGTTCACGCATAGTCGGTTATTAGTCAAAATTATTTATTTTTACGTAGTATTATATATATATATATATATATATATATATATATATATATATATATGTATATGTATATATATATATATGTATATATATATATGTATATATATATGTATATGTATATATATACTTTTTTTCTATCCTTGTTTTTAATTTATAATGTATGCTATGTTATTTTATACACTGTACAGTGATGAGTAATATCAAATAAACTTAAATTGAATTATAATCATCATTATCATTATTATTTGTTGTATAAATGTGTTTTTTTTTTGTATATTATTTTGATAAATTAAAATAATTATTTTTTCTTTCAAAAGTTTTGTTTTAAGGAAAATAAAGGGGGGAACTATTCCTTCCCTTCACATGCCGTCTATCAAATGTCAACTGATTGATAGCCTTCAGGTTGACTAGTTGTAGTGTAAATTAAAAAAAAAAATGTGGTTTAAATAAAGTGTATTATACTTTTATTCAATTATTTATTTCTCGGTGTTCGCATTCTAAATAGAACAAGCTGTTATGTGAATTGTATATAAATAAATAATTTATATATTATTATTATCGTTTTTATTTATTATCATTATTATTATTATTACAACTCTCGTTATTACTATGATTAATATCGTCATCTATTCTTTTTTTTCATTTTGAAGGATATTATTTTATCCGAAATTCGATTTTTCCAAATAATAATGGAATCGAAAAATAATGCATTCGTAACGCGCATCGAATAACGATTACGGACTCTTAAACGAGAAAAGATTTATATTTCTGAACCGTATACATCTGCTTCCCTAAACCTTTTTCTTCTTCAAGATTCGCGATGTTTCATCACCCTACGGATGAATTAATCTATTACCAGTCGAATACACACACACACATATATATATATATATACATGTGTGTACTCGGCAACAAATATTCGTTTATTCGTTTCCCCACAGTTATGAAAGCTTTTTACCTATTTATTATAATACTAATTTCGAACATTGGTCGTATTAGGCCAATCGATTCCGTCATGCGATTATTAATAAAGATGGCCGAATTATAAACTTTTGCAACAATTAATAATAAAATTATATATATATATATATATATATATATATATATATATATATATCATCATCATATTCGTTGGCTCGGTCCGAGCATCGTGAAATTATGAGTTCCAATTCCTTTCAAACTTGTTCGCCATATGTCCCTATTTTCCGCGAGTCTTATAACTTGCTGGAGCGATGAGGCCGCAGTTAATTGTTTTATCCTATCTGTGTACCTGGTTTCTGTCCCTATCCTTTTGCCTGCTACCATCCCTTCGAGAATTAATTTTTCTATTCCATTCCGACGTACCACATGTCCGAAATACCACATTATGCGCTGTATTACTATATCTCGTAAGCGTAGATCCGATTCTATATCGTTCAAAACAGAGAGGTTGGTTCGCTTTTCTGTCCACGAGATTCGCAACATTCGTCGCCAGCAGAACATCTCAAAAGCATCCATGCGCCGAATATCGGCTGCTTTTAGTGTCCAGCATTCCGCAGCATATAGAAAAACAGAGAAGACTAGAGTATTCATTAAGCGAATTTTTTAGCTGTTGATATTCGATTTTTAATTTCATCGGTAGATGCACCATGTTTAGTAATTAGTGATCCCAAATATACAAAATTTATCAACTACTTGTATCGTATCCAGTTTTTGTATACCGACTGCGGTTATTCTTGTCGATAATCATTATTTTAGTTTTTTCTCCATTTATTATTAATCCAGCTTGTTTACTTATGTTCTTAAGCTTATGTAAAAGGGTGAAAAGTTTTTCTTTTGATGAGGCGATTATTGTTATATCATCAGCGTATCGTAAATTATTAATAATTTTTCCGCCTATTTTTATACCATCTTTCCATTTATCGAGTACTTTCCTAAGTATCCATTCACTGTAAATGTTAAATAAAATGGGGCTCAGAATACATCCTTGACGGACACCTTTTTCAGCTTTAAATGCGTCAGTTAATTTATTATTGATTTTTACTTTACCAATGTTATCTTTAATTAATGTTATTAAATGCCGCAGTACGCCCATTTGTTCTAATATCTGCCATATATACATATACATATATATATATATATTTAAGGTCTACTGCTAAGGGAGAATATTGACCCGGAGATACCGATGCAGAGCGCCAGGAAGCGACAGATGGTCAACTAAATAGGACGCCTGATTCATGTCTATTATCGATGCGCTGTTTAAAGCTGATGTTGGGATCATCTGAATGAAAAATAACCGATTATTCGGTTTTTGAAAAAAACTATCTGAAATCAGTATCCAATGATTAATCATAAACAGAATACTATCGAATTATTTGAAACGCGCGTACACATTACTGATTTCTATATCTACTTCGTCCTTTTAATTTTTTTATTGTTTTAATTTGTAGGTTATTGTATGCTGTTATTGTCGCTTTTTTAATTTAGATTTATAATTGTGTGTCAAAATTCTCACGAAGTTAGCATACATAATTATTCCGCAATTATTAAATATGTATCTGAATGATTTGATTCGGATGATTCATTATTTAAGTCGAAAATTGGGTTTACGAATTAAAAATAAATCATTCGAATTAATTTCGCTCTATTAACCAATATACATAGGAAACGAATTTAAAACTGCGTTGTTTTTTTATTAACATTTGACAAAAAGGCGCGTAAAAAATACTTCGAAATTCGTTTCATATATTTAGTATATACAATTTTTAAAACTTAATAAAAACCATTATTAGAGGCATGAAAAATATCTGAAATATTTTAATAATGAAATACAAAAAAAAAACAAAAAAAAAAAACAAACTGAGAATATACAATAGGAAACACCAAACGTTAATTCGCGTTTCATAAAACAGACAGCACTGTACCAACAGAAGAGAACAGATAATAGTATCAGATGAAAATTATCTGAATAATCACTCGGTTTTTTGTGTCATCTAGTTATCTATTATTCGGGTTTTTAAAATATCCGGCTTTTCTCATCGCTAGTTTAAACTATAGTGGCATCTTCTACAGATGATACCAAACAAAATCTGTAAAGATGAGACGACAGGTTTTTATTTATTTATTTTTGTTTAATTGTTACTTCGTCAGTCTATAGCTAATGACAGTAGTGACGTTTAGTTCGTTCTTGCGTGTTAACGTCTGTTTTAATTTTGTTTAATTATCCGACTTACAATTATTTCAGTCGACCAACTACAATGTCTTAAAACGTTCGATGCTTCCAAAACTTTCGTCCGAATATTATTATTTTCGATACATCCGTTACTTCCTTATTTCGACTTTTTTTTTTTTTTTTTTTTTTCTAAATACAACTCCTAAAAAGGATAGCCGTTATATCTAAACTAAATAAGCGGTATTTATAAATAACGTTACACATGCGCAGATATGACTAAACTCTGCTAATTATATTAATCGGTAACGATCAATTGATAAGGTTTGGTACGTTTCAGCCTTTTGAGATTCAGATCAGTAGACAAAATCGCCGATGACTCCTGATGTAGATGGTAAAAAAGAAGCCGTTTGTAATGCTGTTGAGCATAATCATACATTAGTTAAATTGACCAATTTGATCTGTAGATCTGCATGGAGTGCGTCATTTCGTTGAAACCAACGAGCATTAGTGGAAGAAATTGATTTTAAGCCGCTTAAAGTACTTTTCGACTCGATGTTTTAGCACATCCCCATATTTGCATTATGTCCATATTGGACGTATAACAGAATTTTACATATTGGCACAGCTTGTTTTCTAGCTTCATTTTAGAGCGATGTCTAATACATTTGACGTGTTTTACTTCGTATTTGGGCAGCTTTATGATCTCTATAACTTTGAGAAAATTGTATAATTGTGAATTTAGACTTATTACGCGCAATTAGTTTAGGAACTGAAAATAGCCGGTAGGACGTTAAGCACAAATCTCGCCAGTACCGTCAGATGGTGCGCTTGAACTGTATATATTCCCAATCGTTTTAAACGACTAGTTTAATTTAGATATTGATGAGGATAACCTCGACGATTCTGTACTTGAACTAGATGTAACGTTTCCTGATAAACTTTAAGATATTGCACGATGTAGAAGTTCTCAACTAGCTACAAAAATAATACGTTCGTTGTCAACGCCGCTAAAACGAATTACGTACTATACGTAAAGTGAGATTTGAGGATTTGAAAAGATACACCCACATATTACTAAGCATGGCTAAAACGAGTTAATGAGAGTAGACGAACTCGAATAGTTAGGTATTCTAATGGACAATAAACTAATAAACTAGATGGAATCATTCGTTCTGTATTTTTTAAAAATTATGGAAATTAAATTATCTCTTTCGTATTTACTACCTAGCGTTATATCATCAACCGGTCTTAGCCTATCTAATGTACAGTGTTGCTCTGCAAGTTAAGATCCTGTCAAAAATAACTCCGAAATGTCTAGGTATAGCAACATTTTCTAGTTTTTCTACTTTCCATTGAATATTTCGTGGTTTTTTTACTATTCTGTTTCTGAGATGGAATTTTTCTACTCGTGTTTTTTTTTTTTTTTTTTGGATTAGGTTTTTATTTCCAGCGTAATAGTCTATCATGGGGCGTAAAGTTGATGCGATCTACTTCCTTAAAAGTTTTCCGCTGTGCTGTAATGGCTAAATCGTCTGCATAAAAAAAGTGTTTGGAATCCTTTGGACGCGGCTGGTAGTTAGTACATACGTTGAATAAGATCGGAGCCAGAACACTCTCTTGGGATAAGGCATTATTCTGACGTCTTCGTCTGTTTTTGTTTTCGTCCATGAACAGAATTATAGATACAATATTTGTAATTTGATAATCTTTGCATAGTTTATGTACATAGTTTCACTTTATTAACCTGTGGTTAACTGTATCGTATGCCGTTGTCATGTCTCTGAACACAGATACTGTAACGAGGTCTTTTTCATAGTCATTCTCAATATGTCGAGTAAAATTCATTATTTGACCTATACACAAACGGTCAGGTCTAAAATCGCTCTGTTTATCAATCAGTTTTGGTATCGGTAATATCTAATTGTTTTGGTCAGTAATATTCTCTCGATAAGTTTATATATGTAACGTAGCAACGAAATCGGTCGGAAGCTTTTGGGGGTCTGACAAAAGTTTTCCTGGTTTAAGGATTACAGCGAGCTTATCTGCGTGTAATTCGCCACATCGTTAAAAGGTGCAGAAGAAAAGAAAGAAGAAAAGAAAAATGTATTTTATCAAATTACAACGTGTACACACAAATATTTACATAGTAGAGTTCCGGCATGAGCCTCACCTCGACCGCAGTATCAAAATTAAAATAACAACACTATAGTTTAAACGTAAGTATGATAAGCGGGGGAAAATTTATAAAACCCGCAAACAAATAAAAAAAATAAAAAAATTACATATATATATATACATAAATATACATACAAATATATACGTACATGCATACACATATACACATATAACTTAAAACGATACAAAGGTAAAAATTGTAACAACACACATAAAAGTTAAAACAAAACAAAAATAAAAAAAAAATTAAAAATAAAAAAATAAATAAATAAAAATTATATATACATATATACACATATATATATACAGCGGAGAAAAGAAAAAATACAAAACAAAATAAACTCTTTTCGAAGCGCATGAAAGATAAAGCGTACAGAGGTATAAATAAGTGTTAAAATAACTTAACTATATAATTACGAATAATAACGATTGAACATATTACAAATATATTAATTTACAACAAATTATGTTTAATACGACGATGTTTGTACCTGGTATACATGAACATAAGCTGCCTGGAATCATAGTTGCCAATAGTCGTTATTAGTTCATTGCTATGTACACTGCAGTTTTGAAAAAATTTGTTCGCTAATTTAAATATATGTTCTTTAATATATGGAATATTTAACATGTGGTGCATATCTGATATTCTCGTATAACGAGATGCATTTAAAATGCATCTTAAACATTGATTTTGTACAAGTTGCAGTTTCTTAAAATTAGAATTAGATACAGAGCACCAAGACAAGAATAAGTCATTGTTGGACGGATAATAGTTTTATATAAAATTAACTTATTATCAATATTCAGGTGAGATTTACCTTTAAAAAGCGGATAAATTGAACATATAGTTTTATTCGCTTTTGTAATAGCAGCATTAATGTGTTTAGTAAATGTCAATTTTTTATCGAAACCTAAGTAACGAACATGATCAGACCGCTCGATAAGATCGCCATTAATATTAATTTTAGTTCCAGAAATGCTATATTAAGGAAATTGTGTGAGAACACTTAGGGCGAAATATAGAAACTCGGCGGATATCTGTTTTGACATTATGCTTTTCGGTAGCGGAATATGCATGCTCAGTATAGAGTCGATCATCACATACAAAATATGCGGGGGCATTGCTTTAAATGAATCATGCAGAATGGTGAATCTAAAGCCTACAAATATAGAGAAAATATATCGATTAACTGGAATTGTTTCACCAAACATACGGCGGAAAGTTGCATTAAATATGGATGGAAATGGGCAAATGGATGAAAACCGTATACGGTCAAAGGCCTATTAAATTGAGACTTAAATCTCGAAAAAGCTTTTTCAAACGCGCCGAAAGATTACAGAGAACGCCAACAGAATAAAAACTGTACAAAATGACGAATGACAATGAGTACCACTAATGAATGTAGGGAAAACTAGCCAATGACTCAGACCTCACGTGGGAGCTGTGGAAAACCGCGACTAGAATAAAAACTAATGTAGCACGGTGCAAAGCTAATCTTCGAAGATTAGGATACTCTAATGACGATAGATGTGAATGCGACGTAGTACAGATCTTCGTAAATATCCTGCATCTTTTGTAAGTTGTAATGAGACCGGTTTATACTTAGCGAACGACAGTACTCAACTGCTTATTAGTGTAGATAAATTTGCTTACGTTTTTTAACGGCCACGATGAAGAAAAAGAAGCATATGGAATATTTCACCGGTATCGGATGTTTCCATATTACCCCGATTAATAATTTTACAAAAACACGCGTTAAACAGAATAATCGCGAATGAGAATTTAAACGTAGAAAATGAACTTCTGCTACCATATCGGACTTATATAAGTTAAATTTGCTACAGCGTGTCTTAGAAAGTAGTAATAATAAGTCTGGGCATATTAACCGATAATGGAAGAGATGCAACCAAGGCGATAGTCCCTCATTATAGTAAAACTAGAATAAGGGGTGTTGCAGGCAATTCATGCTGGAGCAATGGAATACAATGCATTAGCTAGATAGCTAGATAACTAAAAACTGACCTAATTAATTACAAAAAAAAAAATAAAAAAAAATACGAAACTATTTATCTTTTACAAAGACGAGAGAAATGTTAAATGATAATTACGTCGTAGTAATTGTTGAACTTGTAAGGAGAATTAAAATGAAACTTTGCATTTGTCAATGCCTCGAGCGTATTTTACAGTACGGATAAATTCACACTGCTCAGTTTTTCAGTGAGGTTGTAAGTAATTATGCGTCTGCAGGTGTTCGAATTAATAATTTACGTTAAATCAACGCTAATATGTAAAAACTGTAGTGTCTGTAATTTGCGAATATTTTCATTATAATCACTGGGCTATTTTTATCACACATAAACGGAAAATCTAGAAAAAATTTCCGTTTTTCTGTCTGCCTGTCTGCCTGTCTGCTGTTCCGGTTTAGCTCAAAAACTATTAAAGCAATAATGATGAAATTGGATTCGTTCTAAGCTTTGTTTCACGTTAATAGGATAGAAATTACAACAATTCATAGTTCTAAAAAGTAGGCAAATCATTTAAAATGTAACACGTTTTAAGCTTTGTTTCACGTTAATAGGATAGAAATTACAACAATTCATAGTTCTAAAAAGTAGGCAAATCATTTAAAATGTAACACGTTTGTACCTTTATTACAAACACCCTCCATACAAACTACGTTTTGTTATAATAGGGGCGTGGCCAAATTAACGAACATATATATATATATATTTAGTGTTAAAAGAGACAGCGAGATTGTATTAAAAAAAATAATTACGCAGGTATGTTACTTCTAGTATAACTATAAAAGTTATTTGTACATATGCTCACGGAAGGTCATGTACGCGGTTGTATATATAAAGGCTATGTCGTTATAAGTTTAAATAATAATAACGATCAAGTCGCCGCCCGGTTTTGTGCATTTCTATTTTAATTTCATATCATCATTATTATGCCGTCTCCGTATCAGGAGGTAAGCTACTACTTACCTATACACATTATGTTGTACAGTTTAAGTAGCGTACAAGGCAATTATAATATGGCCTTAACGTAGATAAACACACACAAACACCCGGAGAGTTGAGATTGTATTCGCTTTGTCGTCACGACACCCGCTAGTTTTTGTAGTGTACTATATTGTTACAAGCGAGCATACGATGTTGGTCATGGTGGTTTGCCATTGCCTTCACACGCGATAAAAGGACGTGCTTGTTACAATTTGGTCATTATTATTCTTAACGATTATTTATTTTTGTTTTATTTTTTTTATAATTCCTTTTTTTTTTTTTTAAGATTATTGTGACGACTAGTTGATAAGAACGATTGTGAAGTTGAAAGCACGTGTGAAGAGTTACACTTCCGATTAAATGATTCGTTACTTCACTGTGTCGTATAGTTTCCGACGTTCAAGCCGTCTTAAATCCTCAAAAGCTGCATGCCTTCAACATTAGTGCGTTTTTCTAGTCTTTTTGCATGTTTGCAAGTAAACCTGGTAATTTCATCGTTGATCATTTGAATTTTTAAGTCTCGGTGTGCGTCGTTATTGCGGGGTCAAATCGATATGCGCCGGTGATCGTACGGAGTGCAACGTTTTAGCGTCTTTCTATGGAATCCTATGTTGAAAATGCTAGTACAATACCGCAGTTGTATTCCATAAATCCAAATAGGTTTAACAATATACAAAAGTCGTTTATTTTCAATAGATAGCGTTGTGGTCTTTCTTTGTCGTGCCAATAAATACATCTCACTTTTGTTGCGTTCATTTCCAAACATTTCTGCTGGACGCGGTGCTTCCGATTTATTTTTTTTTTTTTTTTTCTATCTGTTTATAATAGTTGTCGTTTTACATTTCTTCTTTTCATCAAGTAAGCATTCTATTGGTCAAGCCTATGGGTTTAAAGTCAATGGCCCGTCGACCATAACTTTAGACATATTCCTCTATTGTATACGTGGATTTACCACCTAATTATATAGATATGCTGGGTTGTGTCGCTTAAGTCGCCTGACATCTTGTCTGGTATCGAGTAATTGAATTGTTTCCACGTTGGCATGTAGATTAAGCTACAGTTTGTTAAATTTGATGCTTATTTAACGCAGTAGATTAAGATTGTATCTTTATTTATATCAAAAACTGGCGTGGCTGCATTGTATCGTGACGACAAAGCGATCGCAATCATTTCACCCGGTACGCTAACGCCATATTATGATTGCCTTGTACGCTATTTACAGTGTACAACAAAATATATATATATATATATAAGTAAGTAGTCGCCTAATTCTGATACGGAGACGGCACTTAATGACCATATATATATATATATATATATATATATATATATATATATATATATATATATATATATATATATATATATATGTATATATTAACATCGAACGATAATGACGGTGGTAGTGACCGTGGTGATGATGATAGTCGTTGATGGTAATGCTTGATGGTGGTCAGTAATAAAGAAAACCATTTATCTAAATAGTGATAGTAGGATATATATTTAACAATATGCATATCAACACTAATAACCGTCTCTGCTTGTAACAACGAATAAATATTATAAACGTAAATAAATAAAAATTTAAAAATTATAATAAGTAATGAAACAATTTAAATGAGAAAATCTGCAATTCTTGAAAGTAAAATTACCTGAATAAATAAATATAAATATATATATATATATTTATATTTATATTTACACATATATATATATATATATATATATATATATATATATATATATATATATATATATATATATATACTCTAGAAGTTACCAACATCTTCGCCTATGTAATTTTTTTAAAATTAAATATTGTTGTCTCCTTCGCCTGTGTAATTATTTTTTTAAATACAATATCGCGGCCTTTTTCTTTTACTACGCGAAATCAAAAAATCCCGATACCGGCTAATAGATCTACTGTTTCCCGATTTTAGGTGGCTGTTAAATTTTAAACAATTTCAATACTTTAAATTGTTGTAATTTCTGTCGTATTTGTGATATCAATGTAAGAAGCGAAGCTTACAACGAATGCGATAATATGGGCTACATAAGCTGGGCGAATTTCATCATTATTGCTTTAATGATTTCTGAGTTAAATTAAAACAGACAAACGGACAGACAAAAATTAAAATTTTTCTTTTTATATGTGATAAACATAGCCAAAAGCACTGATTATAAGTATAGATATAGAAGTATATATTATACATACGCATTAACGTCGTTAAGGAAATTACAATGTAAAATGAAACAAAACAAAACTTAAATATAAAGCTAATTAAATTTTAAAAGACAAACATAACGAAACTTAAATATCCAGATGCATTTTTCAGGAGCGTTAGCTTATAAAGAAATAAACTAAAATTTACAGTAAAAGTATTATAAATATCTACGTTTTAATTTTTACACACACACACATATATATATATATATAAACATTCGAATAATAATAACAGTGTGGTAGTGATCCTAGTGATGGTAGTCGTTGGTCGTAATGGTTGCAGCGTCGATCGTGGTTAGTGCACCCCGAAATAATAGTTACCGATAGCGGTAATAAAATTATTTTGACGACGAAGAGCAATTATCGAAAAAAAAAAAAATTGAGAAAACGAGAAAATTTACTCTTCAGAGAACTTACCCTATATGCGGCGCTTTATTCCTGCGAACCGACCGGTATTTAACCCAAGCGCCTCGAATATCTACTTCGGGTTAACTGCGCTGCCGTTTGTACTCGGAGCCGGAGACAGAACTGATGGTTAATATAAAAAAAGGACGATGTTAACGTCGTACGGAGTTTTATATTAGATCGAGTGACGTGACTGTCGTTCGTAATTTACCACTCAATCCGAACGTTATCCATCTAGATGTCCTAATGATGTATATATATGTGGAATTAACCTTTTTTTTTTTTAGTTTTTGTATTCTTTTTGTTATTTTACGTATGATTATTTCGACCTGAAAATATTGTTGACAATTGCTAATTTTGGTATTCATTAATCCCAATTAATAAATATACATATATATATATATATATATATATATATATATATATATATATATAATTTGAATAATGTGTAATGTGTGACGATTTTTATTAAAATAAACAACGAAAAGGCAGTTAATTTTTTTCTTTACGAAAAATCACACAGCTTTTCGGCTGTTAGGCCATCATCTAGTGAACATATAAAAATATTGCGTTATTAACACTGTTATTCATTATGCTCAGTTTTGGTGAATTAAAATCTTACATTAATATTTTTTCATTTTATATTTTTTGTCTTTTTAAAAAATATTCACTTAATAATGGCCTGACAGCCGAAGAGCTTTGTGATTTTTCATAAAGAAAATTTTTAAGAGAATTTAACTTCTTTTTTGTTGTTTATTTAAAAAGAAATAATAAAAAAAAAACAAAAAAACAAAAGCCGTCGCTAAGGTAAAAGTAAATAAACGTTCTTTTCTTTACCATTATCGTCATCTTCATTAGCCGGCCCCATTGACGTTGAATAAATTATTTTTCGCGACAACTAGCTGAGTTATTTTTAGGCTTTTCGCTCGCGAACTAAAAAGCAGGTCGTTCGGAAAATCATTAAAACACCAAAATCCAAACTGCCACTACCGGAAGCGTAAGAGAAAGTTTATTAAAAATTAATTTCGTTCGATAATAGGCCCAAGTCTCTGGCAATGACCAAAAATAAATCGCATAAAAGCTATCGTGTTCTATCATCCACTTTCTATTTTCCAACGGTAATTCGTTCTCTATAATAATGAACAAACAAGAAATTACCGTTGGAAATATTACCGTATTCATTCCTTATTATCATTTATTCGCTCATTGTATACATTTTGATTTAAATGAAATGTAATTGGTTAAGGAGAATTTGACGACTTAAATTTATAAATTTCGATTCCAGTATTATATTTGTTAAAGTTATGTAATTTTGACTTGTTTACTGGCGCTCGCGCAGCTTATGCACATAGTCGGTGTATGTATCATTATATATATATATATATATATATAAATCTCTTAACGAAATATCAAAATAAATTGAAATTATTATTATTGTCCTTATCATTAATATTCATTCACTTTTATGTCAAGTTATCCGTTCGTTCGGCTGGAAAGCTTCTGTTTTCATATATATATATATATATATATATATATATATATATATATATATATATATATATATATATATATATATATATATATAAAATAAATAAAAGTTTATTTCATTCGAATGCACCAAAAATATCTGCACAAAATAATCCAAAATAAATAACAATGAAAGTCCAACTCTATCCAGCACCATTTGCTTCCATATCGTTCTAACTCTTGCTTTCAGCATGCGATTGGTCCCTGCATATTTGACGATATCGTTCTTCCATCGTATTTTTGGTCTTTTAATTTTCCTTTTCCCCCCAACGAATCTATTGTGTACATTTTCTAACCCACCTATCTACTTGTTTCCGCATGACATGACCATACCATATCCATTTTAGTCTTCTCGCTACCTCCATTCGGTCATCTATTCTTGACTGCGCTCTTAATGTCTTGTTTATTTTATCAAATTTTTGTTTTAATCCCTTAACATTTTTCTCTTCATCGCCCGCTGTGCAATTTGTAACTCTTTAATTTGCTCTGTATTACATGATCATGTTTGCGAACCGTAGGTAACCGCCGATACGATGCCTGTATTAAATGGTTTTAAGACTCATTTTTGTATTAAGAATTTCCTTCAATGCCCAATATTTTTCCATCCTATTGCTATCCTTATATATATATATATACATTCAATTCAATTCAATTCAATAAAGTATATTTATGTTTTTATACATCAGCAAATAATAAGTAAATAAAAAATGCGCATACCGAGCAGCGTTAACGCTCTTACTACGCGTCTTAGGAAATAGTGTACAAAGAAATCTTAAAATTTATTTTATAATTATACAATAGTTATACAGGGAAAAACATACAACTAAAAACCCTGCGTAGCCGAAAATATAGAAATTAATTAATTATAGTTTGATCTTAATAGTACATTCAAGATATGGGTAAAATTATACAAATTATATTAAGGTTAAACAAATTGATAAGAGGATAGAAGAGAGAAATACTGATACAATAAATTACATGAGGATAGAGACTTATTAAAACGACTTAAGTAGTTCGACAATCTAGTGCTAGAGAAGCGAATGTTTAATTCTTTTGTGTTTATATTTTTTATATTTTCTGGTCAGCGAGTCGCGAGTATAGTTTCCAATTCACTGTACCATAGGGTAATGGTTAGTCAGGCATTTGCTGTAGAACCTATCTGCTTGTTCCTGGCTCAGGAATACGCTGTTGAAGAGCTGCATGCATGTCAGTTATCTTAGTATAGTAAGGGGCATTAAGTACAATACGCAGACATTTATTTTGAACAATTTGTAATTTATTTAAGGTGGAATTACTAACACCGAAATTGGGCAAGAATATAATAATATCGGCAGTATATATGCTTTATATATTATTAGTTTGTTTTTAATAATATATATATATATATATATATATATATATATATATATATATATATGAGGTTTGTATAATTATTATTTTTTATTACTATCTGATCTCATTTTATGTTAGTTCAACTTGTAACAACAATAACAACAACGTATATTTCAGCATAATTTACAGTGAGTATACACAAACCAAAAATTTTAAATAATAATTACGTAACGCCCAGGATGGCTCGCCGTACATCAGAAATAATACAAAGACCCGTAATAAATAAAAGAAGTAATTATACTTATAATGAGAGCAAAAAATAATTGAAAAAAAACCTGTACAGGAAAAACCAAAAAATTAAGATAGTAAAAACACGTTAGACATTAAATAAATAAAGGAATATTAATTTCTAAAATAATCGCCATATAACGTTACAACAGGTTATGTTTGAGCCTCCTATGTTTATATTTACTATACATAAATTGGAGTTGCATTAACTAGGATTCTTCTGCATAATTTGGGGATGTTCGTATTTTTTTTTAGCTATTGCCTATAGAGTTTAGCATTTATTATAAATTTGGTGAGAAGGTTTACAATTGATTGCAACGATATTGAGTACATTTATGGCAGACTACAACAATATGATAGACCGTTAGTGGTAAACAGCAAACTTCACATGTTGGCGGTGGTTGGACACTCAATAGATACGAGTGCATACTCGGCGTGTGACCAATATATATTCTGTTGACAGCTGTTACCGACATCGATGAACAGATTTGACCAATTTTTGAAGTCCAAATTGCTAAATCCTTCTTTATATTTCCAAGTATACTTGGCCGGATATTGAAGGACTGATTCCACGCTTCTAGAATTTTCTAGTTATAATATTTTGTTTTGTCTTCTCCTAGCGTTATTGGCAAATAAATTTGGGTCTTATGCCGCACGGTGTACCTCATCGTGGCCTATTATCCCTCGATGACTTGGAATCCAGACGAAAGTGATTCTAGAACGCTGTGCAATATTTGATCCACCACTGCCACAGTAACATTTCTCGCTTCAATGCACTGCAATGCCAAAGCTGTGTCAGTCAGTATCACATACTGGCGAGCTGGCAAATCTGCGATTCGTAGCAAGAAGCAATGATATCATCTCAGCAGCACTAATGACATGATCGGTAGACTGAAAGAATGGATCTTGTTTCCGATTGAGAAGGCACCTACAACATATTGTGATGTTTTAGATGTATCGGTGAAGCAAACGACTGCGTTGGGCTGTTGCTGCAAGACAATCAAAAGCTTCTCTTGGATTTCCACAATCGGTTTAAACGTCTATTGGAAACAGGTTCCAACAGATACTCGGGCTAAATTTTATTTATTTATTTATTTATTTATTTATTTACTTATTTAATGAAGCCACACAACAGCTAAAAGCCAATTATAGTGTAGGCTTATAAATAAAATAATACAATGAATAATTTTTTCGGAATTATAAAATTAAAAGTAAACAAAATAAAATACAAAAAATACATTGAACACATTCACCAGCCTCATGCCCATTAAACACGCCAGAAAACTCTACGCATTCACAAGTCTCACACTCATTAAAACATGCATCATTCACATTACATTCACACAATCTTACTCGAAATAAACGGACGAATAATCTTTAAATAAATACAATGTAAACCTTAACGTATATATTACATGTACATTAGTGAACACATATACAAAACACACACCACATAATAACAATCTAGAACCATTGGAATAGACAACAGCGAAATTCCTCATTGCAAAATATGTTCGGGAAGCAACTTATTAAAGAAATATCTGTTATCAAAGTATATATCCATACAGGGAAATATGTTCAAAAGAGAATTATATAAGCGTAAAGTTGACCGCAAAGGAGAACTTAAACCGAGGTTTGTTCGTGCACGCGGCTCGCTAAAAAAACGATTCGATCGCCTATTTGGTCTTGGTAGAACGTAGGAGACGGTGGATGTTAAATACTCACTAATAACTCTACCGTTGCATACATCATGAAGAAACATTAATTTGGCTATTTTCCATCTGTAGTGTATAGACCTCACATCCATTATATTTCTTAATATATCGTAACTTATATATTCAGGGTAAATACCTGATATACGGTAATATAGAAATTTTAAAAATTTACACCGAACTTTGTCAATTAACCTCTAATGTATTTATTATAATACGGATCCCAAATATAAAGCGACAGTAGCGTCCATGGATCTCTAAATGAATTTTTTATAATAAAACCTAGCATTTTATAACAGCGATTAACAACAACGTGTATTGAAAATTTTAAATTGTCATCAATATTAACTCCGAGATCCCGCACCACAGATTTTTTAATTATCTGCTTACCACTCATCGTGTAAGTGAACGAGTACTTATTTCTATTTATACAGAAACTCACGTGGACGCATTTGTCATAATTGAAAGGTAAATGATTTTCTTTGCTCCACAGAACCAGCTTATCTAGATCTGTTTGTAAAGATTCACAGTCAGTGAAGATATAGGAGCATAAATTTTGAGATCATCAGCAAATAAAAGAAATTTTGAGCAAAGGTTCTTTCTAATATCATTGATAAAAATTAGGAATAGAAGGGTACCCAAATTCGAACCTTGTGGAACCCCTGAAGTAGGTGAATATGTAATAGAATGGT
The DNA here is from genome assembly GCA_032883995.1 of Coronaproctus castanopsis. Classification (NCBI taxonomy): domain Eukaryota; kingdom Metazoa; phylum Arthropoda; class Insecta; order Hemiptera; family Monophlebidae; genus Coronaproctus; species Coronaproctus castanopsis. The sequence continues at coordinate 26,069,887 of CM065054.1, forward strand.
AGCCATTATACACAATATAGCTCTTACGGTTATATAAATAGAATTCTAATCATATTATAAAATCTTTCGACAGTCCAAGCTACTTTAGTTTATTCAGTAAATGTGAATGACTAACTGTGTCAAATGCTTTACTAAAATCAGTGTAAGTACTATCAACTTGTAAACCACAATCCATGAATCTAGAAATCTGATCAGTGTATGTGGCTCCAATATCACTACAGGTACTCTACACAAAGTACTGCATAAGTTGTATTATCGGTTTCTGTAGGTGAATGCGATTTGAATGCTGCTGATGACTAGCTACCTTCATTGCGTACTTAATAGCGAGAATTTTCCCTTCGGTCGCAGAGAGGCGGAATACCGCTGAGCTGATCACTATGACATAAATCACGATGGTTTGACCAATGAAATTTTGAATAGACTTCGTTCGTTGATAATGTTAAATCAATGACCGATAGAGTGCCGTTAAACGAGTTGAGTATAGTCGGCTGTTTATTATTTAATAATGATATGTATAAATGTGCATGGAGCAACTTTTCAAATATTTTTCCTTTCCTGTTAGTTTTATTAGATCCCCATAATGGACTATGTGCATTCATATCCTCGAGTTGGAAAATCCGTTTAAACAACTGAGATATTAGTTGATTTATTTCCTGGAATGATATTTTGGAGTTAGGGGGCAAATACATGTTACAGACAGTAAGTTGATGGAAAGGGATTGATTTACAAAATTGAATTTTGACAGTAAAATTCTGTATTAACGTATTTATTTGGAACTCATTTGTTATCGGTATTGATTCGTTGACAAATTTTGCTACCCCACCGGACGCATGTAACCCCGACGTATGGTCATAACGCAAATAATTGTAGTATTTTAAAGACATAGACTGAGCTGGTTTGATTTTCTTGTAAACAGATAATGGTAGGTTTTTTCTTTGCAATTAGCTGTTGGAGTTCTGTTAAATTATTTTCCAAACCGCTGATATATCATTGAAGTAGGTCATTATTCTTAACTATTAATTCTTCAGCTATTTTGTTGATCGTATTTTTTTTAAATGTTCATTAATGACAGAATAAGCCGATTTCGATTGGATAAATACACTGTATCCGCTGAATTAAGTGGGATTTTGTTAAATAGTTCTCGGATAGATGAGGATTTATTGTTATCACCGATTAATGAAACTTTCAAAGGATATCTTTAAGTGTTTTTTGATTATTTTCTACGCATTAGCCGGCAATAAATTGATTCTCATTTGATCATTACTTTCTTCTTTTTTTTTTTGTCGCTGAGATTCATGAACACTACTAGTGGAAGTTAGTTATCAGATAGCGTTTGTAGCTTTTGTTATTTAATAATACTGGATCAGTCAAATTTTGATTGAGCTTCTTCTAAAGTCGATGGATTGTTGTTTAAGTCACTGGAAGTAGTCTGATTAGTTTGATTTTGATCTAAATCGTTACTTTTGCTTATATCAGAATTAGAAAGGCTTTCAGTTACTATACTACTTATTCTTGACCTATTACAGCTAATCGGTTTATTTCCTAACACCTCCATCTGTTCTCTTTCCCCTTTTTCAGGGCAATTGTTGTTAGAATGATCTTTCTTTTAGCATAGGCTACACCACCGCCTCATCAGTTGGTAAGAAAATTCTAAAGGTCTCATTTTCGTAGTTTATACTCGGTGATTCAGAGACATTGTCCATATCATTAGGAGATTGTATGTACACCTGTCGTCTAAAACTTTTCATATGTTTAAAATCGTTATCATTAAGCCTAGCTTTCATAAAAGTGATCGAAGAGGTTAAATTTTTAGTTAGACGGCTTTTTCAATTATAATATAGCGAATATACCGGGGAAACGTTTGAAATAACGAGTCGTTTAGACGGATTATGTAACTTACGGACACGAATGAGTAAATTATTAATCGGAATAGTGATTTTGAACGCGGTTACGAGCAATTTATTTTGATTTTAAATACACACAAATACACGATTATTCGATATTCAGGAGAAGAAAATAATGCCCAGATGGGTGTGAATAATTTTACTGAGAGCGGTAATATAATGTACGAATTTAATGTTATCTACAGCGTGTAAATAAAAGAAAAAAAATACAGCAATTTTAAAAGCAAAACTTAAAGAATGGTTGACAATATAATTATAAATAAAATATTAAAAAAATAGATGTAGAAAATGGCGAGAAAAAGGGATAGACAAATCGGATATCAGAAGGCTGTTGCGGACAATAAGTAAAAATGACGGTGTAAATGTCTGGAAAATGAGTGAGGCGTATAAATATGACTTTTTAGGAATACCATATTCAGTAAGTAAACTGTTAAAATTATGTATATAGTTGTATGTGTATGTATATGTATATATATGTGTGTGTATATGTGTACATATATGTACATTGGTGTATAAATATGAATTAATTAGTTCGATACCTGTCGACGAGCGAAAGCTTGACGGGATGAGGTAAAATATAATTATACACATTTTTATTTTAATCTAAATATATGTAGATGATTTTATAGTGTGTGTTGTCTACATATATGTCGTGTGCGTGTGTGTGTGTGTGTGTGTGGAAATAGTGTTACATACATGTTATTTATTTGCATGTATGTGCACTAATATGATTGTGTAATTGAAAAAAAAAAAATTATTCAAATATACGATTTAACAAAAATAACTGCTCGATCGCGAGCAGGAATGATTTCAGCTTGTATGATATCGCTTCGGCTGTGTCGGCTTTGTTTGGGCTATCGTATTGTTACACAATATTTCGCTCATTAACTACGTATAATGCGCATAGACGGGTAATTCCCGATGTCTAATTATAATTGCGATGTCATTTACTTCAAACTAGTACATTTAGAAATGGTACATGATAGCGATTTGTTTTCTTAAAATACGTTAATCGGTTATTATATAAAGATCAATAGTATATAAAAAAAGGAAAAACGATCAAATGACGTAATATGTACGAAATGTAATATCGAATATTACGAGTATCGTGTGGAAGAAGAAACGTCATTATTATTCAAAATCACTTACTAATAGAATTAACGCAACGTTCCCATTTACAAATTCATTCCAGGATATGATTCCCGCGAGTATACATTTTACAATTTTGGGAGCAGTTAATCATCGTATTGTCCTACAACTATGAATAAGGAATTTCAGGTTTTTTTTTTTTTTTGCGGTGGTTCTACAGAATCTGTGTCGACAGTTTTCTTCTTCAGAGTCGGAGATAAATCGAATAAATCAATATCGTCATTAGAATTTAAACATTCCAATATTTCGTGATTGGACGACATTCTAAACATAAATAAAAAGCATATTACGACTCAAGAATGTAAACTTATATATATTTTTTAATAAATCAAATTATTACGTCAAGCAAACCGTATTTCAACATAAATGTAATAAAATAATGTTGATGTATTGGAGAATTAATTTTTTTTTGTAAAGTTTTTGTATCGCTTGAAAGTGATGTAAAAATCGAAAAGCTTTGCGAAACGAAAATAAAATAAATTTTATAGCGATTAACATTGTTTTTATTTTGTTTTGTTAAGTAATAAAATAATTTCTTAATTTATTAATAAAAATATATTTACATCGTCACAATAGAATATACTTACACACTTTGCGCAACCGGTTCGATTATTTCAAACAAATAAATCACTATATTTAAATAGACAATTGAATATTGCAAAAGTACACGCCACGCTGATGGGTTAAATACGAGGCCATGTCTCTTATGCGCATATAGCGTTGATGGTCACGTCATTCGCCTCACTGAATTAGATGCACGTGTTAAAATACTGTTCGGGTTAAGGTGCCGAAACAGCGTACTGTCTATTGACGATAAACCTCTTATCTATACGGCGATTTTTAGACCTGTCTGGAGATTCTTTTTTTAGCAGTCGGGTCGGCAGTTTACTTAATTATAATTCTACGTCTGTAATCGTGACAAAGCGGATGGACTCTCGTTGAGCACGAATCCCTATTAAACCTTCTTTTTAGATATTTTTATTATTATTATTATTATTTAATTCTATTTATTATTCATCGTTGACGGGAGTACGTCGCGTTCACATCACCTTTAATAATTTACACTTGCAGGGAGTTACTATCATTGCGTTTCATCTACTTAACATCTTATCACTATTAGCTCTCTCACTCTATACTTTTTTTTTTTTTTTTTTTTTTTTTACAATTTTGTTCGCTTATACCGAGGTAAAATTAATTTACCATTTCTATTATTTTGATACAGTGGCTTGTTCGACGATCACTATTACCAAATGTCAAGCGGCTATCAATACGTTACAAACGTACCCATTTTTTAAACCGACATGTTTATGTAAAGAACCATCCGTTGATCCAGAATGTCACGCTTTTCAAACGTTTTTGTTCGATCATCCGTGTCTCAGCGCTATACCAGAAAGTAATTACCGATATTTACCTATATTTAACCACGCATACACACACACACATATGCATATATATACACATAATATAACTTTGTATTTTTAAATACAAATTATTACATCAAACGATTACAATTACATAAATAATAGCTGTATATATATATATATATATATATATATATATATATATATATATATATATATATATATACTACGAAGACCCTGATGCGTACCTACCTGATATAAACTCCGATCTTTTTTCTTAGGATCTTGTTAACTTTATCTGTCTTTTTTCTTTTCTCTCTTTTGTTTCCCTAAATGTCCTTATTTTCTTTTTTCTTGCTCCCTCTCTCTTTAAAATATTTTCTAATAAAATTCATGTTCGTCTTTTTTTAATATTTTCTACGTATACTTTTTTAAAGGGTAACACTTTTGTTACAAATATTTGATATTATTTTTTAAATAAATTAATAATGACGAATTACACGCGCGAATATCATCGCGAATAATTACGTATAATTAATTTAATTCTGAAGAGAAAAATTATTCCACGTAATAACGAATTATAAGGAAACGAATGAATTTATCTCGAAATTAATTAAAAATTTTATTACTTCGTCCACGATTAACTATCGTTACGTTAATTATTAAAGAAATATCGAGAATCAAACTAACCTAGTCTGCGATCTGCCTTAATTTACCCGGTTATTATGATTTCAGCTATCTGGCGTCTAAATGAATTCGATTTATTTCTCAACAAACAATCGTTCTTATTATGTTACTTTGCTATTTTGAGCAAATTATTCTGGTTCCTGACTGCCGAGTTTAAAAAGTTGATGATTTTTCCATTATCTTTACCAACAGCTACTAAAGCTGTATCGTCCGGAAACGTAGCTGTTATTACGTTATTATCAATTGGAAAGTCGGCAGAGTATATTAAGTAAAGCATCGGACCTAAGAGACTTCCTTGAGGCGCGCCAACAGATACAGGATAGATATCGGAGAATTGATTTATGATTTTAACCTGGCATGTGTAGGATTTTAGAAGGAGATAGTAAGGATGCGACACTAATGATACCATTATCAAAGGCTTGCTTTACATCTAAGAACATAATTTTCGGAAACTATAAAAAATTTTTCACGGAGTTGGTGTTCTCTCGTCGAGTAATTACTTTTTTTCAGTCGATCCCTTTTCGCGACTATCCTGCCTGGCTGATGGATCGTCCTTTCATTTGTTACATTTTACTGACTGTGTAGCGATTGTACGGCTAAGCGTTTTTTTCAACTTGATTAGTGCGCGTATCTGATCTTTATATTACTCGCGTGTTCGGACTCACATGCGTTTGACTTCAAGTAATTCTCCATATAGTAGCATTCTTTTCGGGAGCCTACTGTCTTTCTATACGTACGGCAGCCTGTCTATATCACACGACCACGATACGTTTATATCAATCCACTGCTGGATGTAAGAGTTCTGCCATTTCTTCTATGGCGATCGCCGGCCTCCACTTCTAACCACTTTGCACCGGCTGACCTTTTTATATCATCCGGCTGTTTTGTGTTTGGCCGACCGCGACTTCTGGATCCTTCGCTCGGTATCCACTATGTTATTCGTTTCATATACACGCGTATATTTTTTTACTTTTTAATTATTATCATATATATATATATATATATTTTAAATTTATATACACGTATACATTTGTAAATTTTAACACTTACTCATATACTCGATATAACGTTGCCGAAAGTACATACATACCCACATATACCAATACGCGATAAAGATGCACGATTATTATCTTCATTATTTAAAAACGTCGTGTGTGTGTGTGTATGTATATGTACTTTTAACGAAGTCGTCAAACATATATTCTTTAAATATGGTTTCATAATATTAATATTTGACTTTTATATATAATTTGAAAAGTTTGGAATTTAGTGATTTTTAAAAAAATAAACGACAAAAAAAGAATTAAAATCACAATTTTTTCCTCTTAATGAAAAATCAAAAAGCTTTTCGGCTGTTAAGACATTATCAAGTGAATATAAAAAATATAAATTATAAAAATATATACAAATTTATAAAAATATAAAATGTAAAATTTTACTTAGATACACAAAATTTGTAAAAATTATCAGATAAGTGAGTAAATAAAATAGGCAAATATTATATATATGTATATGTACACGATTAAAATAATAACTTACAGAGTGCTTAATCATTTCCTAGGCGGAACCGATCCTTATTTGATTACATCTTTGACATCCTGCATTCAAGCTGAAAAATATTGCAATACGTTATCGGCCTGCGCCGAAATCTACAATAACTTCAAAATCGCCTGTTCCGTGAACGAGGTGGAATGTGTTTCCAAACGTTTGTAAGTATTCTATAATTTGGTGTAATTTCTGTTACCATATATATATATATATATATATATATATATATATATATATATATATATATATATATATATATATATATATATGTGGATGTGTGACACTGAATTTTCGAAAACACCTTATGCTCTAATTTTAATAAAATACGCTCTTTCGTACACGATACGCTATATATTTCCCGAGGGGGACTGTATATTCGCTTGAATTGTCAAATTTTATAACACTCTATCTTCGAAAAACTACTCTAATATTAAAGTGTTCATATACATATTATATATAATGTGTGTATGTTGTGAATTACTTATTTTATTTCATTATTACTTATATTCTATTAGTGCACCAATCTATATCGTAACCGGGCTTTGTTGTCGTTGTCATCTTTATTTATGTTTATTTCGGCGATACGGTATCAGTCTAATTTCGTTAGGGGCGAAACTTTATAAGGGGCAAACCAAAATTTTTTGTTATACTTGTGAGTAGGCGCTGTTGTTTTCCGCTTGTTTTCGCTGCACCCTTCTATTTTTGCGAAATTTTCGTCTTTCCTTTACTTTCGAAATAGCAATATCTCCATTTTGCTTTTATTATTATTTAAATTTCAATCTGGCTGATGTAGCTAATAAGCAACTTAATAGTAATATTAATAACCTACGGCAAATTAGTCTGTTAACAAACTTAAGCAAAAAAAGCTGATAAGGTCATCTTGCATAGGCTGAGCAGTTTGGTTTTAAACCTAAGCATTCAACAGTTCACCAGCTAGTCAGGGGTCCTTATTTTAACTTTAATCTCAAGAAACACACTGAAATGCTGCTAATCGATGTTGAAAAAGTTTTCGATATAGCTCGGCATGATAGAGTATTATATGAAATGATTAAATTTAAATTTCCGTTATTACTTATTAAATTGATTAAATCATACTTAAGCCGTAGAACATATTACGTTAACAATTATTTCGAAAAATCGTCAATTAAAACACTAAATGCAGGGGTTCCTCAGGGGAGTATACTCGGGGGGGCCTTACTTGTTCCTAATATTAATGAATGACCTTCAAGAACTGCCTTTCGTTAGTACTGCGTTGTATGCTGATGATCTTGCCTTATATGTATCTTCTTATAGAACAGATACAATATATAACCGATTGCAAAAGACTGCAATTAAAATATCTTAATATTACAACAGATGGAACTTAAAATTAAATGAAGAAAAATCAGAAGCAATTCTATTTACTTGAAGACGACCATTACCTCTAACTGAAATAACAATAAATTCTAAAAGAATTCCTTGGGTCAAACAAGTTCGATATGTAGGAGTTATCTTAGATAGCAGGCTAACTTTCAATAACTATATTACATTGGCTATAGAAAAATCGCATAAAGCTCTGCACACACTTTTTTCATTATTTACAGGAAATCGTGTCTCCTTATGTAAATAAAAAATTAATTTATACGACTGTTATACGCCCTAGATTAACCTATACTTGCCATATATGGCCACCAGTGTCTGATAGTACATATAGGAAATTACAATTCAAAATCATTGCTGCAGAATTTCGTTGAATGCTACGCGATATAGTAGAATTTCTAGTCTACACGATCATTTAAACATCCCTTACATATATTCATTTATTAATAAAATATTAAAAAAAAATTAAGAAAACTGTAAAATTCATCGAAATAAATTAATTCAAGTAATAGGGAACTACAATATTGAACACCTACCCATACGTTATACTAAGTATAAGCATCGTAGATTAAAACACAGATTCTTGTAATTATTAATCTATTGTTAAGTATAAATATTTTAATGTTAAATTATTTCTAAACACATTGTTTTTTTGTTTTATGAATTTATTGATTTATTATTTTTGTTTCCTCAGTGTGTCTGTTTTTTCTGTAGGTTTTTTCATATTTTCCTGCATTATTTTTTTTTTTTTTAAATAATTGCAAAAGTATATTATAAGTTTTGTAATTATACATATTTGGAGTTGCTAAGATTTATGTATAGGTGCTTAGCTTTAAGTTATGAAATAAAATTGTTTTCAACTTATGTGTAAAACATATTATAAAATTTTTTCATTCGTTCAATTCAATTAGCAACTGTGATATGGGTCTTGACAGGATGAAAGATGTCATTCAGCAATGATACTCCGAACTACATCTCCATTTATTCAAACCGGTTGGGAAGGTCTAAGGGTATGAAATAGTTTAATCTGCGAGATTCATTGACATGATCTAATAAATCTACCGTCAACTGGTTAAGGTGACCCTCTAACCTATGCAAGTAACCTTTACTGCTATCCCGAACTACCTCGCGCACATTTGGTACTTTTAGGTCCCGATGCAAATTATCGTTTCGTATATACGAGAGAGCACCGGCTATTATCCTTAGTATTTTTGATTGGGATCGCTGCACCATTTTGATATTCGATGTTGATTCTGCCCCCCAGAGTGATATTCCGTATGTCCACACCGGCTTAATAACTGCCCTGTATAGCAGTAATTTCGATTTTACCGATAATTCAGAAGTTTTGCCCAGGAGACGTTACGTATTCCGCAGTTTAAGTTTTATTTCTTTAACTTTGATCTTAAATTTTGATACGTCACTACCGAATTTGATTTGAAAAAATCTATGTGACAGGTATGAGGATAATAGCGTGTAGTAAGGATGTGGCAGAGTGCGTTTTATTTTAGAAAGTAACCCTTCATGTCACACACGATCGAAGGCCTCATTGACATCCAGAAAGGCTGCAGAACAATACTGCTGCTTTTCAAAACAATTACCGATATATTGTTGCACTTTATGAACTTGTTCTATTGTAGAACGCCCAGGACAAAACCCAAACTGATAGTTTGGAATCGTACCCTGTAGCTGTTTTGTTAATTAAGGCAACAGTGATTTTTCGAATACTTTTGATACTATCGATAGAAGACTAATACTTCGATATGACGAAGAATCACTAGTAGGTTTGCCTGGCTTTGGTATCATAGTTACCTGAGCCATTTTCCATTGTGATGGATAGTAGACCAACTGTATAATAGCGTTGAATATTGTTGTTAATACTATACCCCTTCGCAGTAGGAATTTAAGCATTATCCCCGTGATCAGATCGTACCCTGCAGATAACAATGACGTCACCATAACTGCTCTGCCTGGATAAATAGGGAACATGTAAATAAGGCGCATGTAGAACTAAATATAACTATGAGGATAATCTCAAGAACAGAGTATTTCAATCACTTACTGGAAAACCTAGACGGTTTTAAATGAAACAACGACGATTTATTGTTCTTTGAAACAATTTTTCGTGCACTCCAAGTCGTCGCTAAAAAGCTTGATTATATCATCATCTTCAATGTTTCAGTTCAGAATCGAGCTTAAAGACGCAAATAACATCAGCATCATGGTATGTCTTAAACGTTTCGATACACTGTGACTTACATGTAAGTACTGTTCTCGAGGAGGTCGAGAAAAGTGTCCAACGCTATTTAACACTCCGCTAGTCGCGTGTTTTTTCAAACAAATGTGGTCGCACTGTATCTATCAGATACAGAAACTTATATTGTTAACATTTAATAAAAAGGATAAAAATATAATTTATAGTCGAAATAAAAATAATATTGAATTAAATTTTTTAATAGTATGGGTATATATCATGGATCACAAAAGAATTAACGTACTGAAATACATAATATATATATATATATATATATATATATATATATATATATATATATAAAAAACTCAATGCTAGTATCATGATAGTTACAGTTAGTTTTATGAGTTAGTGAATTTAAAAAAAAAAAACATTTTCTTCTTGTTTAATCTTCATTTTCCCTGGTTGATTCATCTTCACATTCTTGGGGACAGATAAATGCACAGTGCTGCAAAAACACAAGCTTGTACCACATTTTTTACACGAATATCTAGTTAAACGTGTTTTTTTCTGTTTTTGACACAGTTTGCACCTTTTACGTGAAGAATTATCATTTTCACCGCTGCTATTCACTTCTTGTTTTTCAGGGTATTTTCTCTTTGGCATAATTTCTTTCAAGCGCACAGCGTTGGATATTGGCAAACAGCTGATTGCCGCTCTTTTCTGGAGCTGTTCCTCAATCAATTGTTTTCCAAGTTGTTTTAAAAATACTCTTCTCCTAATTGCTTCATTTCCATTGCCGAAATATAGAACCTGGCAGTTAATTCCCGAAATATCGAGTAATGAAAAGAATAATACCATATAGACTACCTTTTGGTGTTCCTAGCGACTATGATGAGCACATTTTGTCCACTATATCGACTCCAAATTTAGTTTGGTTATAATAAGTTATTGTCTCCGGTTTTTGCTTGTTTCCCGTACTATCATCGATTTTATCATCTAAGTGCATTGACGATATTAGTAAAACATTTTTTTTAGTAGTTTTATTTTGAGGAACATAAGAAACAAGTGTACCTTCCTTCCGAAAACCAAAAATGCTAGAAAAAATCTCCCGGTTTTTTTATATTTTTGAATTCATGAGGTATCTGCTATTTTTTTTTTTTTTTAAAGTTCCAACGAATGACAAACGATGTTCTTCTGATAATGACTTAAGAAGAGATACATCACTAAACCAATTGTCTGCTGTAACGTTTCTACCAGAATTACTTATTGGGACAACATCCGATTGACAACATCTGTACTCTTGTTGCTTACAGAATGAGGTCCTTCAGGCTGTTTGCCAGCATAAAGTTCTAAATTATATGTGTAGAATGTTTTAGAGTCCACGAGAGCAAATATTTTTAATCCATATTTGGCTGGTTTTGAAGGAATATATTGGATGAAGGGACACTGCCCCTGAAGGCTTCTAATTTTTCATCTAATGTTGCACATTCGCCAAGACAGTAGCATGACTGACAATTCGAAACAAACCTTTCAAACAGCTCACGTACAGAAGCCAGGCGATCAGTTTTTTTCCTTTCTGATCATGTTTCCCAGTTATCAAAATTACTCGGAAAAGAAATCTGAACCTTCGTAAGCTCATGGTCAAACGAAATATTTCAATTCCAAATCCGCTTGTATCCCACAAGTCATCAAGGTTCAATCGTCCTGCTTTAAAAAGACCAGCTACAAAAGCTTTGATTTCAATCACATCCGTATATAAAGTATATCTATCGCGCGTGTAATTCTCTTTTATAATATCAATATATTGATTGGTATAAATTACAATCATATCCAGCATATTATTATCGAATAAGCACTGCCAAAGTTCTAAAATATCGTTTACATTTTTTGCTTTACCCTTTACACCTGGAAGCTTTACAAGCAAGTTGTTTTTGGTTCTTTTTCTTCGAGTAGTGAAGAGAACTTTCTTCCAACAATAAGAATTGATTATCTTATTTCTATGTTTCCTAAGGGCAACATATATTCTTCTTGTCTTTCTTCACTAGATTCACCAGCACTAGAATCAGTATCGTTCTGCTCGCTACAAGAATCTTCTTCACGTTCTTGTATACCTTCAGAATCATCGGTATCAGTATCTTTCTTTTCTTCATCTTGCATTTCATGTGTTTCCAGTCCCTCATTATCTGTATTCTCATCTTGTGATTCATCTAACAATAATTTTTGAATTTCCGCTAAGTCAGCGTTATTGGAAAGGTTAAAATAAACTTTTTTGGAATCCATTTTATATCTGATAAAAAGAGACAAAGAAAATTACAATTATCTTCATGAAATTTCAATTAAAATGAATAATTTTCATGGAAATGAAAATATGACAAAAGTGGTCGCGCTGTATCCCTGAGATACATTATATTTTAGTGTAATGAAATTGAGTACAAAATTCTTAAAAGTAGGCAAAAAGTACTATAATTGATGCAAAAAATACAAACCATAAAAATTCAAGAAAAAATATAAAAGTAAGAAATACAAGAATAGTCGCGTTGTATCTCACAGATAATCTATACCAATATCCTATTTAAACAACACACAACAAACGCACGAACAATAGTAAAACATTTCTCAACAGACACTATGAAGATAGCAAAAAAGAATCTTCTCATCAATATAGCGCACTCTAGTTATTAAAAGAAGAAGTAATAGTGTATCTGTCAGATAACAGCGACAAGCGGAGTGTTAATAAGATTGGAAAACCATCAAAATCATTTCCCCATAAACTTGCTCGATAATTCGAAAGAGTTGCGGAGATTACATCATGTTAAACCAGCTGATCTTTTAACTATTTAGGGAAAATAAAAGGTAGAACTACTAAGTTCCTTCCCTTCACATGCCATCTATCAAATATCAGCTGCTTGATGGCATCCAGGTTGGCTAGTTGTAGTGTAAATTAAAAAAAAAAACTTAAGTCACATGTTGCGAATATTCTGCGTGTATTTCTTTTTTTTTCATAATTCTTTCTAATACCAGTCTGTTGCTTACTTCATCTGTACAGCTAATATCCTGCTATCCTCTCCAACATTGCATTTTAAATTCTTTAAATTTGTTTCGACTTTTGATATTTCAGTCTTCATGTTTGTGCACTGTACATCGGATGACCACGTGCCAAAATATTCATCATTTTCTTCGGTCTGGCGGCGAACATTGATTCCTGAGTTTTTTGATTATATATATATATATATATATATATATATATATATATATATATATATATATATATATATATATATATATATATATATATATATATATATATATATATATATATTAAGTAGCAATCGTATATTTCAGGAAAATTGTATGTATAAATGGACTGTATAACAGGAAAATTAAGTATCAGTTAATCTTTATACATATTTCATACATATATAAATAAATATTTCAATCTTGTGTGTAATGTCCTTTGCGAGTGTACTTATATTTAAGAGCAACAGTCAGGATGACGTAACATATTCCTAACCATTACCGGGTAATATATCGTATGTACATACTTAAAACTCAAGAAATATTAAAAAAAATAAAAAATATCTCTCTATCAATGATGACAATGTTTGCCGGTGACTTATTATTATTTTACTATTAGTGCACATATTATTACTTACACTACTGTTTCTGCCATTAGTATTATTCACAAGATAATTACATATATATTCTATTACTGGAACAATAGGTGAAAGTTGGAGTACTACCAATATGAAACCTATATAAGTAGGCTGAAAAATTTGCCATGACCTGACAAGATTTGTGAGTTATAGAAGTTGATATTTGGGGTTTTAATCTTCATTTCTATCGACAATACATGGGAAAAAATGGTATATTTTTCTTCCTGTGATTTCAAGATCCCACCTCCTCTGCCACTCTTATAACAATAATAATTGAGAAATGTGTTTTTTAAATGTATTAATTGATATATTATTGCTGAGTGTATGATGCAAGGTATTATTTATAAACTTACTATTTGTAAGTAAATTCAAATTTCCAAGTATGCGAAATTCACTAGTAATTGCTCTGCCTATGTGGTAAAGATTTATTGGGAGTAGACCACTAATAACACAAACTGCTAATGATGATGTAGTTGGATAAAGAGATGAGATACTCGAGAGAAATTTCCTATGAAGTTTGTTTACATTTTTCAAAATGAGGTGACATGGGTTAGCTCCATAACCATAGATAGATTGGATCCTTTATAAAGCATAACATGGCGGATGCTCCAAGTATTGTGCTGCAATCAACTTATGTTGCTAAAGGTAATATCAAATTACGAATGTATGTAGTTGAGATGGGCATAAATGTGAGTTTATTATCAATTTGAATGCCTACGTACTATATATATGTATGTATATAAAAATAATATATGTATATTGTTATTATTATTATTATCTTAAATTAACGTGCCGTGTACAGCACTAGAGGCACGGAAGGAGTAGAGGAATTAGATTAAGGAATAAAATCCTGATTTATGGAGAAACAAGATTAAATTAGAGAGAGAGAGGAGCTTTCATCTTTGAAAAGCAGAGGGAGTGTAGAAGGTAAGTTAAGCGATAATCTGTGAGATGGTACAAAGGACAGTCAATGAGGATGTGGGGGGACGGATAGAATAACTCCACACACGGCAAATTCTGGAGCAGAGGTCCTGTTGATGAGGTATGCGTGAGTGAGCCGAGTATGTCCCAATCGCAATCTGCTGATGATGACATCTTCTCTGCGATTTGGAAGAGATGTTTTCCAAGGCTGAGTTGAGGTATTGATCTGACGAAGCTTGTTCGATTGAGGAGTCAGTTGCCACTTTTTCTGCCACAGCTTTTGAAGTCCATTTTTTATTTGTTTCTTCAGGTCGGATGCTGGAACTGGGATGTTGAGAACAGGTAAAGATGAAGCAGCATTTCTTGACGCTTGATCGGCAAGTTCATTCTCATGAATCCCAGAGTGAGCTGGGATCCACATGAAGACGACACTTTGATTTGGTTCTGCCATCACCAACTTTACTACTTCTTTAGCTACTGGGTGCTGATCGTGGATGAAAACATCGTGGAGAGCATTGACGGCTGAAAGGGAGTCGGAACATACAATCGATGACTGCTGAGCAGGAGGGCTCATTATGGACTTCACAGCGAGGTGAATTGCGTATAGTTCAGCGGAAGTAACGGAAAGTGTCTCACGAAGCGAATGACAGATGATGACTGCTCCATCCTTGACAACTGAACAACTGACGGACCTATTGAGTAGTGATGCGTCCGTATAAAATACTGATGATCCGGAGGTCCGAGTCATAACTTCTTGTTTTATTTCATCAATAGATCAACCTTTTCTCCTGAGACTGAGAATCGAATGATCTAGTCGGATCGGATTATCTTTCCACGGTGGAAGAACTGAAATTGAATAATCGATTAATTGCGGACTCGAAATATTTATTTCGGATAAGATATTGTTGAAAAACGCCGTAACTGATTGAGATAGCGTCAAGGGAGATGAAGCAGTCGACGGAAACCACTTATTGCTGCTCCATAGTTGGTTTTTGATCTGATCAAACAGCGGTGGATACGTAGTAGTGAAGTTCTACCAGCACTGTAGGATGTATGAGAAAGTTTCTTCAATATATTTATTTTCTTTAAGGAACTTTCCTTAATATGGTTTAAATGCGGTTTCCAAGATAGCTTTTGATCTAGGATTAAACCTAGGTAGCGGACTGATGATTCATTCTTAAGAGGTTTATCATGTAGGTTGTATGTATATATTATATATATATATATATATATATATATATAAAACGAACGTAACAAAAACTTTATTTCACTTTGCATTTTAACTCGTTTGTTCTAACATAACATTTTTAAAATTGAAAAAGATAAACGTACTCGCGTAAACTAATGTATTATATGTACGTATGTATATAATATATGTATTTAGATATATATATATATGTAATTCTTTAACGTCCTTTAATTAAGTTTAAGTAGAGATTTCGGCAAAAATGAGGAAACCTGATTACATGAAATAAAATCGAGTCGTTTTCGTTTAATGCGATATCTTCTGAAAATTTAAATTTACGAAAAGCTTCATAAATAATAATAATAATAATAATAATAATCCGATTATATGAAAAAGAAATTTAAAACGAAAGTTTGGCAGGTCTTCAGGCAAAATAAGACTTAACGGCGAGTTGTGTGCAGACATCAAATACAACTGAAGAAAATTTAGAATGTTACGATGAAAGCCGAAAACAAGACAAATATACCCCAAATCTTTGTTTTTAGTTTCTAATCGTCTCAAAGCCATTAGGGAAAGTAGAAATAACGAAATAATAAAATAAAGTTTTACTAAATATAATTTATGTGGATACATATCACACGCACACACATACATATATATATATATATATATATATATATATATATATATATATATATATATATATATATTTAGATGTAAAAGACGAAGCATAGGCATGAACTTGTCTCTGAACTATGCACCAAATGATGATAATTCATACAACGTATTATATATATTATAATATGTATATATGTATAATCATAGAGATGTCGCTATCTATTCAGATTTAGCAAACAACTAATTGAATGGAAACAATTTATTTATATGGCGGACCCCACGCCAACGAAAAAATTCAGTTGATGAAGAATAAGGAGAATATATATATAGATAATAAGTGTATTATATATATGAAAATGTAATTTCGTTACGTAATATGTCTCTCTCCCTCTCTAAAAAACATCTGTGCCTCGGAGCGCAGAGAACTGAAAGAAATTTTAACTAAATTCGATACCGAGTTTTTTCAAAAATTTTACGTGTGTATATATATATATATGTATATATATATATATGTATATATATATATATATATGTATATATATGTATATATATTTATATATGTATATATATGTATATATATATATGTATATATGTATATAACAACCAACACACGCACGCGCGAACACACACACTTATATATATAAAAGAATAAGCATACCTATGTGTATGGTTTAATGACGGGATATATCCGTCTTTTATTTCCGCTCGCTCGCTCCCTCGTTTGGCGGTTAACTTCCCATATAAACCGCGCCAATGGAAGTTTCATTTCAAAAATTTTTCTTCGAGGTATGATTAGGTTAATAATTAGTATTGGCAGGGTAATAGTTGTTTTATTTTAAATAGTAACCCATTGTACTATACATTATCCAAAGGTTTTTTTTTTATGTCTAAAAATATTGCTATACTAAATTTTTTCCTTCGAAATTTTGGTTTATTACATCAACTATTCTATGTATTTGTTCCACGGTGCTACGTCGCTCCCTAAATCCAAATTGATAATTCGGTATAATTTTATTTTCGGCTAGCAAAGCTTTTATTCTTTTCAATAATAATTTTTCAAAAAGCTTCGAGAAAATTAACTTTTTTTGGCAATTTCTTAATTACTTTTCATGTAATTAAATCATATCCATGAGGTATTTTTTTTTTATTTAAATATTTTTCCATACATATCTATTTACTTCCATAGGTGATACTGATTTTGTTGTGAGTGACATTTGGTATGGAGCCTGATGGTAACTTTCTACTTCTGCATCAATTATCCTATCAGTACTGATTTCATTAGGACGAAAAAATCTGTGATAGGTATTCAGCAAATGTTTCAGCTTTTTGCTCGTCGTTTTTTACTCACTGATTGATTTTTTTATAACATACTGCGGTCGATAGTCGGTTGGTACGTGCGCAATTATGAAATACATAAAAATTTGCAAGTACCGATGGTTAAAGAAGAAATAGAAGCAGTCAACGTATGACATATAGAACGACTATAAAATCATTGTAATCAGTTGGCGCACAGACTAAGACAATTAAAACGATGGAATATGATTAACTAACTGAATATTGTATCAAAAACAAGGAATGACAGACCATTAGCAAACATTCCCCATTAATTAATATGTAAATTGATTTTATGAACACTGCCGCTTATTGTCTTTAACTAGACAGATTGTGTTCAAAAATTTAAATAATAATAACAAAAAAATTAGATCATCTGTTCTTGACCGCGCTCTTAATGCCTTGTTATTTTATCAAATTTTGTAACCTCTAACATTTTTCCTTCTATTGCCCGCTCTGCAATTTGTAACTTTTTTATTTGCTTGATATTACATGGCCATGTTTGTGAACCGTAGGCAATCGTCGGTATGATACGTGTATTAAAAATACTTGTGCTTTTAATGATGGATTCATTTTCGTATTAAACATTTCTTTCGAAGCCCAATATTTTTTATTGCTATCCTTCGATTTTCTTCCTTGGTTGTTTTATCTTTGAATGTAATTAATTGTTCGAGATATATTACTTCTTCAACCCATTTGAATTTTTTTGAGTTAGTGGTCACATCTTTCCGTGTGTTATTAGTCAATAATTCGTTTTTTTTTTTTTTGTCATTTATACTCAATCTTGCTTTCTTTGCACTTTCTTCTACTTCGTTAAGCATCATCTCTAATTGTTCAGCCACGGAAGCTCTAAGTGTTACGTCATCTGCGAAACGTAAATTTCTTAAATGTGTGCCATTGATGTTTATTCCATATTGTTCCCGTGATAGATTCCTGAATAGTTGTTACAAAACCGCGTTAAATAAAACTAGTGATAATGGATCCCCTTGCCTAGCTCATTTTTTCAATGGAAAGCTTTCTTCTTCCGGATCCAATATTATTTTTCCCCGAGTATTATCGTAACTAATCTTTCTTCATCTTATATATTTCTTATGTTTCCCTCGATTCTGCAAAAAAGCATAGAGGAAATCCCGATCTACTGAATCAAAATCTTTCTGGAAGTCGGAAAATGCAAAAAATATTTCTATTTCTTATTCATCCGCTTTTTCGATTAAATGCTGTATTATATGCAAATTGTCTATTAGTTTGCGCGGATTGTCCTGGAGGCTGTTGATCATCTAATTGATTTACTAGACGCGTATGAATAGATACTCGACAGACACGTGTAATATAAGTAAGGGTGTATGACAAGGATCGCCGAGAGAATGCTTATGCAGAAAAAATCATAAATCAAGCGAAAATCGGAGAATATGGAAATAAAAATAAACGGCTATAAATTTAATGAAATAAGTTACTCTGATGATAAGGTGATAATCGCTGAATCGGAGTTACAAATGCAGAAGATGATAGATAAGATAATGCAGGACACACATATGGAATGAAAATGAACATCGAAAAATGAAGATTATTGTATTTACAAGCTCATATAAAAATTGACGGAAGAAACATACGAGAATGTGGAAGAATTTAGATATTTAGGAAAGCTGATGACTAATGACGGAAGGGATAATAAACAAATAAAAACAAGAATCAACATGTTAAAAGCAGCTTTCAATAATTTACGTAAGGTGCTTGATAATAGAAATATGAATATAAAGACAGGAATTAGAATCGCAAGATGCTGTGTGTGGACTATTTTGAAATACTGCTCCGAAACGTGGACATTAAGCGCGGACGACAAGAAAAGAATACAAAACTTTAAGATTTGGTGCTATCGCAGTCTTTTGAATATATCGTGTATAGACCACATTAGTAACGCGAAGGCACTGAAAAGATTGAATAAATCAAAAACACAACTGATAGAAGACAACTAAAAACGTAAATATCTGACGGATGCGAAAATGGATTGCTTAAGGATAGCTGTTCAAGGAAAAATCAACAAAAAACAATAAATGGTCACAGGAAACTGGAATGGACGATAACAGGCGTACAAAAAAAGTCGTTTAGTGTGAATTAGTAATTATTGCAGCTATCTTCTATAATATAAGAAGCAACACAATGATGATAATGATTGTGATGATAGTCTTAATACCTGGTTTGAGACGAGTGAGCTATTATCATGTAGCATAATAATAATTCAAATCGTCCTTATAATTTCGAAGAAGTCGAAATTAAAAATTACGTGTGCCAAACCACCCTGTAAGTTTACGTCTGCTTCAGCGAGCAAGAAAACAAGAGAATGTGGCCAATAAGGTAAAATCCGCCAGCTCAAACACTTCGTCGCACGATTAAAAAGAACAAAAGGTACACTGTACAGTGATAAGAAAATTTGGTACAAGATAAATTGCAAGAATTCGACACGTGATTAAATAAAGATAATTATACCAGAACAAATGCGAATATCTAATAAAGGGAGAATATAATGAATACGCATCGCAAAACACCCACGGCAGGGGTCGACCAAAAAAACCGTTGGAGGAGTAAGCGTCGTTTTTTCAAGATTTTTGGACATAATTTGATGTAAATACAGGTACGAATAACCTAAAAGAGTTAGTAGCAGTCCTTTAGCTGCTTGTGCTCTGGACATCAAAGCGATCCGCCCTGAACTACGCACTAATAAAAGGTGCTTTATAAAAATAAAGCTCTAAAAAGCTTCGGAAAATTGATTGAAATTCGGACCTACGATCCGCCTTGAAACTATTCACGAGGAAGAGACGTAAGGAAAAATAATCCGAAGCCAAATCTGAAATTCTGTCTCACAATCAACCTTGAACTACTCACTAGACGAGGCGTCAGGAAAAATCATCCGAAAAATCGGAAGTAAGAAATTAATAAACAATCGACTTTCTGAGCTCAACGTTAAGAAAGTAGAGTCACTGAAAAAAAATCATCAGGTCTATTGAAACAGAAAATTACAGATTCCGATAGCAAATAACTGTTAATTTTATTTTAACATCTCCTAATCGGTTAAAGTAATTTTTTTTTATTTACATATATCTATATCAATATCTCTCTTATATAATCGTTAAATTATAAAGAGATCAATTAATTTTTTTTTTTCATGTAACAATACGTCGACGTATTTTTATATATATATATATATATTATTGTTTTTATTTTGCAATAAATAACACTTCATTTTCATAACGACAGTGTCATAATTATTCCCGCGATAACAGGTTAAAAAAAAAAAACATAAATATAGAAATATTAATAAAGACGCCGTGCAAAAGAAATCAGGGAAAAATATTTTTTGCTTTGTGCTTAAAAAGACACATGAAGGTACGAAGAGTCGATAACTGAAAACTGTCTAAATGAGGTAGTATGAATGAAATAGTTAAGAAAGGTCGAAATAATATGGGTAAACTCAATTTGACGTAGTCTACTATAATTTTTTATTTATTTATTTTTTTTTAATAAAGATTTTTTTGGGACTGTAAAACTAATTACATTTACCATAACTAATTATAGGAGGATGTCACTAGTAGTTAAATTATTTTATATATAAAATAATAATAATAATAATAGAATTAATTATTAATATTAATCACTATACATTACGAGGGCCTTAACTCGTGCCTAACGGAAATGGACTTTGATCTTTCTTATTTGATTTTTTATAATATAATTTTAATTTTTCTTTCTCGCTTTGTTTCTAAATATATATATCTCTCACTCTGTCTTTATCGGTTATTAATATTTTTTCGTATTTAATTTTTTTTAAATTTGCTAATTATGATACTTTTATTACGTACATAAAATATTATTTATTTTAACTATATATATATATATATATATATATATATATATATATATATATATATATATATATATACACTAAAAGTTGCCCACGGCTTCGCCTGTGTAATTATTTTTTTAAAGATTTGCTTCGCATTGATATCACAAGTAGGACAGAAATTACAATAATTTAATGTTTTAAAAAAGTAGTAAACAGAGATATCGTGGACAAATTGTTTAAAATTTATCACGTTTTCTGGTTTGAATGTACCTTCACTACCGACACCCGCAATACAAACCACGTTTTGTTGCGTTAGGGGCGCGGCCGAAATAGCGAACGGATATATATATATATATATATATATATATATATATACTTATACTAAAATAAGAATTAATATGAGTCGTAGTACAGTTCAGAGGTTAACTAAAATATGGAACGATTCGCATTCATCGATGGCCACTAAAATTCGAATAATCAAATCGTTAATTTTCTCTATTTTCACATACGGTTGCGAATCTTGGACTATCAATAGAAAACAAGAAAAGAAAATACCAGCTTCTACGGTGATGGCGGAGGCTTTTAAGAATATAGTGGACCGAAAAGATCACGAGTAAGATAGTCGTAGAGAGAATAGGCGAAAAATGCAATTTATCGTCTGCAATGCGCATACGGGTTTTGCGCTATTTTAGTTACATTACTAGACGAAACGCTTTACAATCAGAAAAACTAATATTGAAAGCCAGACCACCCGGTAAAAGACAAGAAGGAAGATCTGATCGATGATGGTCAGATCAAATATTGGATTTAATGTGCCTAAAAATAACAACATGCAGGTTGGCAATGGACAGACGCCGGTGGAAAAAAACCATTCCTGAGTTAATTGGATTATCATATATCGGTATCGTCCGAGTGAGAGCAGGTACTCGTTTTGGGCCATTACAGTTCTGTACACATGAGCAGGTAGACAATGATGATTTAAACGAAACCGAGTTAATGTTGTGATCATACGATACAGGTGCTCTGTGACAGGCGACGATAGCGAGCGTCGAATTAAACCTTCACCCTATTTAAGTGAATTTGTACCTAAATGAATTAATTAAGTAATTTGTGTGCCGTTAAATATTATTTTTAAATTACTCTTATAAAATGTTTGTATCGAGGGATTTTTCTCAGACGGATATAATTATATTTTACGCAAGCGATTGTGAATTTATTAAAAAAAAAAGAAATGCAAAAAAAAATTAAGATATATACTTATATATATATATATATATATATATATATATATATATATATATATATATATATAAATATAATGCGTCGAATATAAATAGTTTTTCTGTCTAAACATTTATCACTAAATGGACAAAACGAAGCGTGCAGTACTATTTAACACGCTTACATACGGAGAGAACAAATACATTGGTTCTCACGTTAGACTGATATACGTAGAAACATGAAATAATGTAGTAATAACTATTCGAAAGTAAAGGAATTTTGAAATAGAAAAATACGATGCGAAAAAATACGAACTATATACGTCTTCTGTATCTGAAATAGAAAAAAAACCATTTGTTTTCCAAAAAGTACCCTTCCTAACCCCTTGAATTCATACCAAACAGACAGAAGACAATTAAAGATGGTAACGTATCTAAATGAAAAGAACGCTACCGGGTGGTGGGAAAATTATATTGTACCTAATTGTAGACTGTAGTAGTCCAGCAAGATTTTTCCACACATGCGTACGTGTGTGTGTGTGTGTGCGTATACGTCATTATTCGAACAAAAATGTTTGAACTTATTCCTTCGTGATTTTATCTCATCTCGTGAATTACCACGATTTATAAAAAATTCGTGCGTTGCCGACGAACAGACCATATTGTGTTATTCGCAAAGAAGCATATTTTTAAATCGTCTGACAATCCTAAATTAAATTATATTATTGTTTTCTGTTGGATGATATTTTTTATTTCTATTTTCCAAAACCCTTCGTGTATCGTATTAAAATATAGTATATATATATATATATATTTTTTTTTTATTTATTTATTATGTATTTAACATATACATTACAATTGAAACAAAAAACTGTAGTAGTATGCAAATTTTTGCTTATTGCTACTAGTAGCGATTATCTATAAATGTACTTAATTTTAAATATTTCCAAGATAAAAACCGGAAATTGGTTTAATAAAATAATTTTATTCGGTTTAAGCGTACGATCAATACTATACAACTGCCTCAGGTGATCATATTTGTTACATTTTGTATATTATATGTTGCACATTTTCAACTACATTACACTTGCAATTGTGACATTTATTATCACCGATTATATTTAATTTATTCAAATAATATCCAATGGAACCATGACCAGAAAGTATCTGAGTCATGTAAAAATTTACTATAATCTTTTTATTTTTAAAACGATCTACTACATTCGGAAAAAATTTACTAATTAATTTATCTTTTGTTAAAATTTTGTATCTTACACTAAATTCATTTAAAATTTGTGTATTCAACTGTTTAAGAACTATTTTACCTATGACACCATAATTATTTTTTTTTGCATTAAAAATTAAAGATCTTTTTTTAATATAAAGATCAATAGGTAAGATACGAGCAATAGTATATAATGTTATATTTGATACAGTAATACAAGAAAAGGTTAAATCAATAAGAAATTTACGGCAGTTACAAATTACATTATGTATTTGCTGCTTAGTTAAATGTTTGAAGTAGACACCAGCACAATATGTATATAATGACTGTACTAAACCTTTATAAAGAATTACCTTAGATTTATAGTTAAGTCCCCATAATTTACCACCAAGAGCTTTAAATTTATAATAATATTTGTTGGTTTTATTATTTATATATATATATATATATATATATATATATATATATATATATATAACATATGATGTGAGCGCCGGAATGCTTGATAAAAATCTGTGTAAAATTTTTCGATAAAATACTGGAGTCATAAAAATTTTCTAAAGAAACGGATATATCTAGTATTATATTACTGCGCAAAAAAAAAAGTGTTCTCTGTAGCAATTTAGATAATTATCGGCCGAGATTAGTTTGGTTCCTATTTAAGTTGTTTACGATGGTGTGAGAAAGACGCGTACGTATAAAGTATGAAACGAATCCTAACCGCAAACACATGCTAGATTTAGAAGCGGATTTCCGACTATTGATAATATTCATATAGTTAATGAAATTTACAGGGGAAAAAAAAGTCGTTAATATAATTTGAAGTTATATATTGTTCTAATCGATTTCGGTAAAGCTTTCGAAAGTATTAAACATATCGTTCGATGCTTTGCAAGGCGTAGAAACAAAATATATAAATATAATTAAGGAAACATACAAACTAAGTAGGGATTAGACGTTCCGTTAGAAGAAGATAGTAGAATATTTAAACAATCCGAAGGAACGAAACAAACTAATTTCTCCTGCACTATCTTTAAGAAAATTAAATTAGGGAATCGAAGGAATAAATATATCGATGGACAATATTTATTTAATCCTAGAGATTCGCATACGACGTAATTCTATTTGCGGCATCTGCAGACGAACTTTCAATAACGTTAGAATTACATCGTCATTGTAGAAATGTACGTTTAGATATAAACTCTCACAAAACAAAGCTTCTTATACTAACGATATAGCGGATAAAATTCGACTTAATGGACAAGAATATGCGTATTGCTTATCTATTTGACGATTTGATGAAGAAAGAAATGACAAGAAGAATTACCGCAGCGTGGTGGAGAACAAATTTCGTAGTTTAAAAGGAATTCTAAAAAATAGAAGCTGGACAATTAATCTAAAAGCAAAAGTTAATATTCTAGAATGATGAGTCGTACCGGTTTTGCCGTAAGACTGTCAAACGTGGTCTGTGATAGCGGCACATATTGACGAAATTACTCGTGTACAGAGATCAATGGAGAGATCTGTGAATCGACCGAATTCGTTCGGAAACCGTAAGGTATGAAATTCGCGAAAAAGGTAGTCAGCCTAAAATTGAACCGGACTGGTCACATGATTCGTCAGGATGATGATTCGGCCGCAAATGTAACAAAGTTGATTCCAGATTACAAAATAAAAGAAGTGTAGGTAGACAACGTTTAAGGTGGGCTTCAGACGATGGATAGGATTGTACTTGATTTAAGCTCGGATAGAACGGAATGGAAGAAAACGTGCCCCAATTATACGATGTTGATTAGGATGTCTATTGGTGTCTGGTATGCATATGTTTATGTGTTATTTAATATTGTTATAGTATATTTACGAGTGTCGATATTTGACGAAATAAAGGTTTTTATATTATATATATATATATGTTAAACTGATAATTTTATGTTGATGTATTGGAGAGTAGTGATTTTATGAATTAAAATTTTGTGTTTATTTTGTTTTGTTGATAATTTCATTTATTTCAAATGCAGGGAACAATGTAAATATGCATACGTGAAATTAAGGATGACTCCGCTGTTCGGATGTATCTGCACGCCTGGAACGACCGATGAATTCTGTGAAGGAATTAATCGCCGTGTAAACCATAATCGTTGCGTAGGTGAGTCGTTTTCCTTTCATTGTACACGTGAAATCGGCTACATTTGCAGCGATCGTTATCAGCTATGCTACATTTGTAGAAATTGCGTTTTGTACACGAAGTTTCGTCCAAAATTTTACAATAACCGTGTGAACAGTGTTTAATTAGTTTTAATAAAAGCAGAGTGTCTAATAGTACATGTAGGTTCGTCGATTTTTCCTGAAAACTTAAGTCTTTTCCGAATAATGAAAGTTTCAAATGAAACCTTTATACTTTTAGTATAAACATACGTGTGATAGCAGACGTCAATCATAAATGACTGACACTTATTTTTTGAGGTTTTGTTCGGTTTCCAAAAAGAAATAGTAATATTTTAAATTAACCGCAATGGTTCGAAAGTGATATTTCTTAATACGGAGTAAAAATTAAAAATTAGAATGTTATCACATTTATACAAAAAAAATCATACGGGCTGTGGTGGTAATGGACAACATCGGTCACATATGACTGATACGTGGCTCAAAGTGTTAATACGTGTAGATGTTTATTTGATTTATTCAAATATACGGTTACGATGTATACATAACACGACCACCTGTTTACATTCCATTATTCATATCATTCTTAGAGATTAACGCACTTGTTAATTACTTCGGTCGCAGATTTTTCACATTTATTTGACTAACATTTCGTTTCGAAGAAATTGGTGTCGAAGTAAGTACATGGATGTGTTAATAAAATATCGATGATGAGATTAATTAAATTCTTCATATCGGGGATAAAGTGAACAATAAATATCTACCGAGTAAAATAATAAATAATACATGCAATAAATAAAATAAATACATGTATATATATACATAATGTTTTTGTATGGAGTAAGAATGGAATAGGTAATAAATGTAATAATGGATTAAAAAAAGATGCCGTACCGTTAAACCGACGTTAACTAAAAAAAAAAAAAAAAAAAAAAAAAAAAAAACAGAACGAATAATGATAGTTTTAATAGGAGCTGTAAAATAATAATAATAATCCGGATAACAAGACTAATAATAATAATAATACTGCAGTTGCGTCTTCTTCATTAATACGACTTTCTACGTAAGTAATCCCTTCTTCGGCACATTGTGTATTATTACCCATCGCTAAATGACGCAGCCGGATAACGGCGGATGGGAGACTCTCTTGAAAAACCGGGTGGTTATCGTTACTGATGCCACATAGAATCGTTAAGGTGGAAAGTTATTTTGCGCATTGCCACATTGAGAAGACGATAACACGGATCTAGTGAGTTGTTGGCGTAATATCGCTGCGTGCATTTTAAGTGGTTAACGTTTACCTGACGTGGAAAAGATAAAGATAAAAGCGTACCATTTTGGCCAACTACAGAAATAATGTTTTTCTCCTTATGCTCTCCTATGTATATATATATATATATATATATATATATATATATATATATATATATATATATATATATGTATATATATATGTATATATATATATGTGTATATATATATATATATATATATATATATATATATATATATATATATATATATATATAGGGAGAATGACTGTTAGTGATGTAAATATTTCATAGTGAAACGAAGAATGACGATACAGGTTAGAGAAGGAAAACAAAGATTAGATAGCCTTAGGTAAGGTAGATACGTAAATAGCGGCAATATTCGGATCACGCATTGAAGCTCTCGTTCGAAAAACGCGCAATGACAGACAAAAAGGAACTTACAAAGCTTCAGCACTATCCTGCCTCATCAAACTATCATATTTCGGTTTCGAACGGATTTACCTTAGATTTTCGTATCTTTTTGCCCATTACATCTGTGATATCTAACAACTTAAGAATTGTTGGCTAGGCTTTTCGGTATGTGTGTATATATATGTATATATATTTATATATAACTATATAAATATGATTTTGTCTAGGTGCGTGCGTATATATGAACTGAAGTATAATGGTCTTTATAATGTATATACATATATATATATATATATATATATATATATATATGTATATATGTATATACATATATATATATATATATATATATATGTGTGTGTGTGTATATATATATACATTTACAGGCTCGAATATTATGTACAAAACAAACACGATAGCTATATTTATAATGTTTCACAATGCAGTTAAAATTGCGCGTGAACTGCATAAAGATGGAGGAATGCGCCGAATCTCCATCTTTGTTGCCCGTATCAACTACTTCATGCGATATCGATGGCAAGGCAAAAGCAGATACCACCTTTACACAGTAATTGGTTTGAGGCAGGTGAAACAGAAACAACTGTGAGATAATGCTTTTTGAAATGAGAAGTGGTATTATTGAAGATTTTACTATCAGTCAATTTTTTATACATAATGAACTTAATTAAATGATATAATTTTTATACACGACGCAGATATGACTCGAACACTCTGAATCCTCCGAACGCTTATCCATATTCGAATTACTCTTTAGCCACAAACTATTCGGCATATATTTATTGTTGCGTATTAAATAGTTACATATCTACACGCACATACCTACACACACACACACACACACACACACACACACATATATATATATATATATATAACGAGAGACTCCTTAAATATAATTTCAGATAAGCCTGTTGGATGTATTCGGACTTCGTATTGTATTTTTAGGAGCCTCGTATAAATTAAACATTCATTATAATTATATAATATAAATAATACTAAATTATTTAATTAAAATAAACTTAAAATGAGATATTATTTAAAATTGATTTAATTTAATACATTGATATATTTGCGTGTATATTAAAATATACACATTACATACTACACGTATACAAATATGATAATTTTAATAAAAAAGATTAGAATAAAAATTAAATAAAAGTATTTCCTTAATGGTCTAATAGAAAGTGAAATATGCTCGAATTTGTGTTTTCGACGTCTTCATGAATTTTTCATATATATATATATATATATATATATATATATATATATATATATATATATATATATATATTAATGCTTTACTACAAACGTACCACTTTAACCAATTTTTATCCTTTTCCTCCAGATCTAACCAGCAGTTTCCGTTTTATTCAGTTACTAAGGCCAGCACCAGAACATATTCACGATCAACCAACTCTAGCCCTGTCTTCAGATGCGTACAAAGCCTTGCGCTTGCGCTTAATAGTATTCACGTCATTTGATCTATATAGCACTATTCTAACAAGGTTTTGCTAATTGTCTATTCAATTTTCGACATATTCACACACCTACCCACGTATTTTCTTATATAATACACACTGCACACTGTTCATAATACATTATTAAACATTTCATAAATTATAACTTTACTAATGAATTATAGGTGGAATATATACGAGGATCGTTGTAATATATATATATATATATATATATATATATATATATATATATATATATATATATATATATATAACACGTTATACACGATGTATATTTTTGCGTACAAAAACTGTAATGGCATGGTTACTACAGGGATCGACTGTCAAACTGATGGTCAAGATTCTACTTCAGCTCATGGTAAAAGTTATCCTGGCGAGATTAATCATAGAATAATTTACGAAAATATACCCTAAACAGAAGGAGGCCCATCACGACTATCGCAACGTAATCATTCCATTCTTTTTATTTTGCATTTTTATTTTTCGAACGTCAAAACTGTGATGTCATATCTGTTTCGAAGAAATACTTACTTTCCGACACTTGTCGTCAATCCCTCATCTATTTGGATGTCTGAGAAGTTAAAGTCCCTTAGTTCTTCAAACGACTATAGTGTAACAATGTGCATACGGTAGTAACGTATTTCCAGTATGTTCTTATACATACATACATACATACATATATATATATATATATATATATATATATATATATATATATATATATATATATATATAGTGTACTTTACACAAAGATATATAAGATGCACATATGTACATATATGTATATGTATGTGTATGCAGTATATATATATATATGTGTGTGTGTGTGCGTATTAACTCAGCATTAGTCAAATGTACAAGTTTGTGTTAATATATATTTATATATGCACATATAAATAACATGTAATACGTTTATAGTAAATTTTCCGTAAACATGTGCATATAAATAAAATGCAATACGTTTACAATAAATTTTATGTTATTTATAAATAAACATTTAAATAAGATATATTCCATTTATTTGTAATTAGTTTTAGACGATGTATTAAATTTACAATAAGCCGATATTCATTAGTACGATATTCCATATAATTTAATTAATTATTTTTATTTTGTAATTGAATATATTTTATGCAATACTCGAATAATTGATAGTATTTTATTCAAATGTTGATGTTAATAGCTAAATCGATATAAGAAACTTAATGTTAAACAACAAAAAAGAAGTTAAAATCACTAATATTTTTCTTTATGAAAAATCACAAAAGCTTTTCGGCTGTTAGACCATTATCAAGTAAATATTTTAAAAGATAAAAAATATAAAATAAAAAAATAGTAATTTAAGATTACATTTCGTAAAAATCAACAAAATGAAAAAGGTGTTAATAATCCTGGGGTTCGCAGAATGCACTCAGAAAGTCTTCCAAACAATCATCCGAGACGTTTGCGAAGGAAGCGGTGTCAAGATGCAATTCCGATCACTTAATAAATATGGTTTTCCACCATATTGAAAAAGTAACATGTCTTCTCGCTAATTATTGTATTTGTATTCACTCGATAATGGCCTAACAGCCGAAAAGCTTTGAGAGTTTTCATAAAGAAAAACATTTTAAACTTCCTTTTTTGTTGTTTATTTTTGAATGAAAAATCACTACATTCCACATTCTTCAAATTAATGTTAACAGTTATTTGAATAAATAACGACGAATTAATTTTTTATTTGCAACAATATCAAACTCCTCAAGATGATTGCATAACAACATCAAATAATTATTTTCTATTCTGCATCAAATGCAGTGGTCATTAGCATAAGATATCAATTCAAATGTAAGAATAAACTCGTCCACGAGACAACGAACCTCTGAATAAATTATATTTCAGCGGCTGGGCTCCGATACTTGAATCCTGAAGAACTCCACACTTTAGCTTCCTATTACCTGTGGAGTCTGCTACGCCGAGAAATGCCGCTCTATTTTTAAAATAATTAATAATTAAGTTAATACTTTCTTCGGCCGCTTTTATCATTTTATTCGTAATTTACGGGTGGGGCTCTCTGGGATTTCTTTGTTTTATGGCATGCCTAACTTCTGCTAATAGAACTTTATAATTTTCCCGTTGTGTCTGTTGTTTCTGAATATCTTTATGCAATCTTGTTTAATTTTTCTACTTACTGCTTTATTAATTTCCACATGTTCTACGGAATATCTACGTCCTTCATTTATAATTCTCCCAGCGCCTTTTAATTAATTGGATAGTATTGATTTTTTTTTATCTTTCCAGTAATATATATATATATATATATATATATATATATATATATATATATCTCATGTAGTCATCAGTCCTAAGACTGGTTTGCTAATTTCTTCCACAACTGACGGTTTTCTGTTTTCCTCTTCATAGTATTCTGTTTTCCTCTTCATAGTATCCTGTGCTACCAGTGTCTTCTATTACTTGCTGTGTATATTGATTTCTTGGTCTTCCCTTTCCGCGTTTCCCATTCATCTGTCCCTCTATAATTATCTTTAATAAGCTTTCATGTCTTAAAATGTGACCGATCGTATTAGCTTTTCGTTTTATTATTTTTTTCCATAATGTTTTAACTTCGCCAATTTTTTCTAACACTTCTTCATTTGTTAATTTATCGGTCCATCTTATTTTCAGCATTCTCCTATAGCACCATATTTCGAAGGCTTCTATGTTTTTTTTCTCCGCCCTTCCAATCATCCATGTTTCACATCCGTGCAACGCTGCATTCCAAACAAACAGGGTTAAACATTTTTTCCTCAAATTTGTACTTATAGCTTTGTTGGTTAAAATATTTTTCCGATCGTAAAAAACTTGCTTTGCTCGATTGATCCGTTTTTTAATGTCCTTGCTACACCTGCCATCTCTGGTAACTTTACTACCCAAGTAATGAAATTCATTCACTTCTTGTATTTTAACACCTTCAATATCTGCACTTATTTTCTTTCGACTGTTATTTTTTTCGCATATCATAATTTTTGTTTTATTTTAATTTATTTATATTTCATATTTCTTATATACATCTTCCATTACTTTTAATGTTTCCTTCAATTGATTTTGATTTTCTGCTAGAACAACTATATCATCGGCAAATTGTAATGTGCTTATTATTTCGTATTTTTACACCATTTTTTTTTGTTTTTCTTTTCTCTTTAATTTCTTTCATTATTTCTTCTATATACAGGTTGAATAATATCGGTGATACAGCCCTGTCTAACAACTTTCAATATTTTAACTGCATTGTTCACATTGCCAGTTTGTATCATTGCTTTCTGATTTTCGTATAATTTATATATTAATTTAATATCCTTCTTGTTTATTTCCGTTTTCTGTAATATTGTAAACAATGTGTTCCAATTGACATTATCAAAGGCTTTTTGTATATCTACGAATGCAATATGAAGTGAATTTCCGATTCTAAATCTTTGTTCGATTAACAGTCTTAGTGCCAGAATTGCTTCGCGAGTACCTACACGTCACCTAAATTCGAACTGAGCATCTCCTAATACAATTTATACTTTATTTACTATTCTTGTATACAATATTCTTACCAATATATTTGATGCGTGACTTAAAAATCTTCACATTTATCTGAGTTCGTTCTTTTTGGTATTGCAATTATTTTTCCTGTTATAAAATCCATCGGTATTGTCTCATTCTTATATATATCTTTCTTATCAGCTCGTATAGAAAATTATTTGCTTGTATTCCTCATGCTTTTATTAGCTCAATCGGAAAATTATCAATACCTGTTCACTTATTATTCCTTATTTCTTTTAGAGCTTTATCGTATTCGCTTCTTAGTATTTCATTTTCTTCATCTTGACTCACATTGTTATATTTTAGCTGCACAAGTTCTATATATATATATTTGGCCCGTTTTTCACCTCTTGGTCAGTCTAATCTAGTTTTAAATATTTAGACATCTATATTAGTGTTCTTTATAAAACGATACAAGTACATACATTCTGGAGATAATTATGACTATTTGAATATTACTGAAGGGTATCTTAATGTTGGCAATACTTTTTTCAAAAATAATCCTTTTTCCGTTTCGAATTTTACACGCTGTCATGTAATATAATCTATTGACCATTCTGGGCCATAATAGTCGCAAGTCGAGCTACATATAATTCCTAAATGCCATCGGTGAAATGGTGTTCGACGATGTCCAAAACGTAATCTGCATATCGTTTTTATGTAGTCCCTCTCTACATTCTTGTCCACATATCGTGGATTCCTTGTGTTTTACTAATATATAGGTTTTCCCTTTCTGTTCTGTTTCTACTGTATAATTTGTTCCCATTTTTTATAAAACTGATCCTTGACAACTGTACTATAATCTTCCCAGTTCAGTTTTAATCATTATTCTCTTCACTTCTAGTAAGGCCATCAGCTGTCTCCTTTTTATAAAATCAAACGTGTCTTGGAATCCACTTAAAAACCACCCTGGTGTTCAGTATTTTAATTTTATTTACTAATATTAATTTCTACGTTATTAATATTTTCTGTATTAATGGTTTGTAGTTTACTTACTGCTTGAAGAGAGTCTGGCGCTATTAAAATATTTTAATTTCTACTTTTTTTTTTATGAACGCCATCATTATTTCGTAAAATTCTACTGTATACGAAGATCCGGCGTATTTCAACTAGTGAACTTTCCATACCTCTTTATTTTATTTATGTAATAAAAAACTGAAGTATACCCTCCTACTGACTTATCTACAGAACCGTCTGTGTTGATTATTTCGAAATTTGCTTAATTATTTAATCGAACTGCGTGTTTCATTTAAATTTTTATCATTTCGTACGTGAATATTGTTTTTCCGAATTTCAACGTATAGCGGAATCCAAAGTTCTTTCCGTTCCATTTGGAGTATCGCCGATTTTTCCAATTGGATATTATCTTTAACTGCGAGGAATTACGGAAGGTTAATCAATAAAAGAAGGAATGTTTTTACCAGTATTTATGGTTCATTTGATTATTCGATGTTTTAATTTGTTTCATAATTATACGATATATTTATTCTTTAATTTTCGAGGAACATTTGTATTGTATTTCAGATGTTTCTATCAACATACACTGACAAGAAGTGGATATTATAGTTCTTATGCGTATAATGTATAAACATGTATACGTATATAATATGCACGTGATGTGTATATGTTTGTGTGTAAATATGTATATTATTCTGAAACGTTTTAATTCATTTATCCATTTGTGGCAGCGTAATTTCGCTAACATTTTGTGGGCTGTTCAGCATAATGCCCAAATTTTGTCCTCTCGTGAACCTACATATTTTCCACGAGCTACAGACCTCCGCAATAGTGTGTTAGATCTAATTGTCCTACAAAATATAAGCATTAAAATGCCCGCATCGTTGGACTGTCTGTCTTATAACCGTAATCTAAACAGTTATTTTTGCCAATATCCTAACGATCGATAGAAAATCTCATTATAATTTAAGCCGACTGGTCGCATTTTCAAGAGCACGTTTACGATAACATTAATTCATCAGAATACATTACTAATGATAATATTATTGACACTAGCCTGAATCACTTGGTTAATATAATTCAGGAAGCTACTAATTTGTTTATACGAAAAAGGCTTAATAACACTGCTGCTGAGAAATTCAATGAAAATATTTTATTCGTCATTAAGCTTAAAAACTTATATCAGAAGGCGTCTTAACAAATGTAATATTCGTGACAATAAGCAAAGTCTTAAAAGATTATTTAATTTCTTAACGAATTTTATTCGTTAAATGATTAAACGAGCGCAAAAATTCCAAAAAATTTAATCGTACACTAGCTAATTCGTCAACAAATGATAAGAGCCGTTGGAGAACATGTAAAAGGTATAGGGAGAATCTTGTATAGCGCTTCCTCCAGTGCGAGACCCTGATAATAACACGTTTGTATATAAAAATTTTGATAGAGTCGAATTGCTGGCTACACATTACTACAATAATCACGCTAATTTTGCGGACATTGGTAGCAAATATCAAACTGACAAAGTTCGGAAAGCCGTAAACGAATTTATAAAACAATGGTCCCACCTGAAACAAAACCACTCTTATTTACAAATGAAATATTTTCCAACATTAAAGCACTAAAAAATAATTATTTAACTGGTATAGATAACCTACAATTATCATAAAAAAAAAGAAAGAAAGATATAATGGAAATAACGAAGATAACAAACGCTATATACTTCGACTAGGTTATTATCCTACAAGCTGGAAAAGAACCAAAATTATAACACTACTCAAGCCCGGTATGGATTCTAATAATATTAGACCAATTAGTTTATTCAGTTGTTTCAGCAAACACGCGGAAAAAGTTTTACTCACTAGGCTTAAATCTCACTCAGACGTACGCAAAAACTTATTCGGCATGTTCAGTTCGGTTTTCAATCTCGAAAACATTCCACAACTCAACAAGTGGCCCGTATTAGTGACCATATTACACGTAACTTCAATTCTAATAAGCACACTGATATGTCGTTATTTGACGTTGCAAAGGAATTTGTTACTACGTAGTACAATGGTGTTATTTTTAAAATGAACCAATCTAAATTCCATCGTTATCGCGCTAAGGTAATTTACGCTTACTTAAGTAATAGAATATTTTACTTCGGAACGAAATGACTATAAGTCGTTCATTAAAAGCTGTTTATCCGGGAATACCGCAAGGAAGTATTCCATTTTTGTTCACAACGATATTCCAAATCTACAATTCGTGGAACTTGCTCTATACGCCTATGATACTGCGTTATTCAGTAGCTCGCTTAGACCATCCAGCATAACATAATCGTCTACAAATAGGCATTTCACGTATACTGCGATACTTTAAAAAATGGAAAATTATCAATCTGTCCAAGACTGAAGTGGTATTTTTTAGGCGATCAATACTGCCACCAAGTCTAACCGTTGAAGACGAAGACATTGCCTAAGAACGTTATCTAGGTATAATCCTAGATAAACGATTGACATTTGCTTAATATTAATGTTAAATATTTAATAACTTTTACGGTTAATACACGAAACCGGTGTGCTGTCGGGATTATTCTTAACGTTTCTCTCCTTATAGAAAAATTACAAAAACATGCGTAACGAATTGCGATTGCCATTTTCTAGAAAATTATATTCTTTTCTTCGCTCGAAAGATTTTTATTAATTGTATTACATCCGAACGAACTGTGGTTAATGTCATCGGTGGATACGATTCCAAGCAACTCTATAGCAAATCTAAATATAAACATCGCAGACTGAAACATTATGTTTTTACGATTGATTCTGCAATAATATTTAATTTTATTTTTATCTTATTTTAACGCGTTAGATCATTCACATTTGTTTGATGATCATTTTATAATATTTTTATTTAATTCAAAATTTATGTGTAACTTACGATCGGTTTTTTCAGTTTTTTCAGTTTTTTTTTTTTTTTTTTTTTCTACTATAACTCTATTACTTTTTGTGGTATTCTTCTTAATGTAATATTAGTATTATTTGTATATATCACGTATTGATTTTGTAACGGTGGTGAGGCAAGTTACTTCAATTGTTTACTTTCTTACTTCGTTATGTTTTATTTTGTAAATATACACGTTTATTGTATGTTGTAATAACGTATAAATTTATTGGTTTATTTTGTTTTTTTGATGGAAATTTTTCAGTAAATTATCTCCTTACTAGGCGTGAATTTTCTAATACGGTTTAATTTTACGGTAATAGGTAAGGACGTGATGGTTTTTTCCCAAAGTCCCGAGTTGACTAATTTTCAAAGTACTTGTCATCACGCTTTAGAAGATTGTCTACAAAACAGAAGATGCAGTGTGTACATACAAGAAGTGATTAAATATTGTAAACGTAATCAATGTCATCATCGCGAATGCACGATAGCATTGAAAAATTTCTATCGTGCGCCATTTCTACAAAAGCACGCTGTAGAAATCGCATTTTGTATTTGCAAGTAAGCGAAATTAAATATATATATATATACACGCTAATAATAATTAATAATAATAATATTTTTAATGAATACTTTATTATTGAAATTAATGTTTTACAGTTTGTTACATTTTCACAAGTGCAATACACCTCACCCCCCAGTTTAGGCTTAATCAGTGTGTACTACTCTGCTCGACAATGCTCTATAGTATATAATAATATAGTAACCACTTGTATACTCATATTTTCGCGGTTCATCCCCAATCATCGAAAGTATAGATGCATGCACTTATAACTTCTTATACGAAGTAATATTTCAACTATAATTTAGGTGTGTACTAGATGAATAAATGTGGGAATTATTCATATATGATACATACGCATATATACTTTATCAGTGCCCATTCTCTAATAATTTTTCTTGAAAAAATTTCAAATTTGGCATACTGATTATTCTTGATTTATTGATGATTTTAAACTTTTTTCTGATATCACACATTCATTTTTTTGGTGGGCGGGATATGTCCTTGTGTGGGGATAAAGACACTTTTTGTTATAAAATATTTAATGTAATGTTCGATTATTTCTAAACATAATAATTTATTTATGGCACGTTCACACTTATCTCGGTGGTAAACTTTTATACACGCACGTACAAACGATTGCTAAAAATACATTTTACATATAAAATTTATAGTCACTACTTATTGATTTATGTATAACGTCGCATCGAGATAAAAATATTAAAAATATATACATATTTATATGTACGAAAATTGTAGTCAGTACTTATTCATTAACGTGAAACACACAAAAAATATACAATCTTACGAAACATTATATCAACAAACGTATTTATAAAAAAAAACAACAAAAAAAAAAACATATACATTATCCATAGGTGGAACATACCATCTGTCTTTGTTAGAAATTCGGAAACACACTTTAATTTTTTGTGTTTTTCCTCGAAGTAAAATTACCTTAACTTACAAAATCAATAACTTCGTTTATTTTTCATATTCATTTGTACACCTGTTTTTTTACACTTTCTGTTCCATCTGTTATTAGTGTGTATATTCATTAGACGACACCATTGAAGAGGTACATAACGTTTGCGTTGTGAAAACAATCCATTGTCCTGTATAATAATGCGTGAAACTTTACACATCCCTGCAGATTGACGTTTCCACTAAAAGGGTTAAGCATTATTGCACAGAAAGTTCACACAAACGCACATACATACGTTTTTTTTTTTTTTTTTTTTTTTTTTTTTTTTTTTTATGTCACACCGGTCTGTGGACCACAATTGACAATGATAATATTCAATATTCAACATATTTTCTTAATAACTTAAGCGTAAAAATTTTATTAACTATTTTCCCATTGGAAAAGAGTCAATGTCTGCATATATTATTTCCATAGTTTCCATGGTATGACGATTAGCTTTCTGAAAGTATAATAATTAATAGCACTGCCAGTTGAACCGAAGTAGGCTGCCGTATACAATTAGTAGTTTATAGAGGATATCTTGAGTCCATTTTCTTATCAATCTACGTAGATTGCTACACAACATTGGTTGATGCATACACGATATTTGAACATTTGCATTGCTTCTTGTATCGATTTCTATAGTACTCGCGCATACATATATTCAACTTCTAAATTATGACGCAGCGTGATATTCGAAACAAAATATGGAGCATTAGCTATTGAGCGGACTA
This sequence comes from Coronaproctus castanopsis, assembly GCA_032883995.1. NCBI lineage: Eukaryota > Metazoa > Arthropoda > Insecta > Hemiptera > Monophlebidae > Coronaproctus > Coronaproctus castanopsis. The sequence goes on from CM065054.1 coordinate 26,109,138, forward strand.
TCTTCGACTGTAGTTGTTGAAGTCTGTTTAAGTTTGATTTGGCCGATGTGTCATAAACCTCCAGGCCATATCCCCATATAGGAGCCAGCTAAATAAACCATTCTTTTATAACCTCGATGCTGATTGGTTTCGTTCATGTCCCACGAACTTTAGACACGATTGCTACTGCTTTATACGTACACTTGCTTTTTCTTTTAGTATCCAGTTTACACTATGCGTTTATTACGTATATAATTATAATATTTAACGTTCTATTTATGTAACTAATTTATATCGAGTAAAACACAAAGAAAATATTTTCGAATAGACTAAAAGAGAACTTTGCAGAAATGAGGATATGTAAAATCATTTCACGACGTGAAATCAAATATTTATGATGTACAATAACAGGAAAAAGTAACTACGCTATCCAGTACTTAGTTATGCAGCTAAATACCAAGGTTAGAAAAAAAAGAAGGATAGAACAACATTGAAGACTGGACTGAAGTCAAGAACTTTAACTATAAAACAGAAAAGCATCGTTAACTCTCAAGGACTCAATGTAACACTGTAATAAGGAAGGAAATTTGAGAACCGATTCTCGTTGATATTTCGACAATACATATCGATATATTAAAAAAGACATATATACATTATATATATATATATATATATATATATATATATATATATATATATATATATATATATGATATTTAGAAAAACCGGTGATTTTGAAGAGACTATGTGTGTGGATGCTCAGAACGTATTACATCCAACTTGTGCTCAAGATACTAATACGATAATCCCGCCAACTTGTCGAATGGTAGCAGAGGAATGTCGTACTCAGCAAGATTGCAAGTAAGATTTTACATGCGTCTATATTTATATATTTAAAGATACGAATCACCGAAGTTTAATAAACACGATCGATCTAATAATTATCTGTCAGAGTTTGGATTTAGAACGGGTTATTCTCCTGTACACCGAGATTACATAACCGATAACTTTAATCTTATTATGTACACGGGTTTATACCAATCGAAATTGAAGAATCTTTTGATTCGGCTTGGCATAATGGTAACCATTTTTTTAAACTCATTAAATTTAAATTTCCCTTATATTTAATAAAGTTAATTAAATCTTATTGAAGCAATAGAATGTTCTATGTGTTACTCATCATATATATATATATATATATATATATATATATATATATATATATATATATACATATATATATATATATATATATATATATATATACATATATACATATATATACATATATATATATATATATATATATATATATATATATATATATATATTATATATATATATATATTTTATATATATATATATATATATATATATATATATATATATATATATATATATATATAAGTCCTCTGTCAAAACTTATCGTTCAGGTGTACCGCATTGCAGCGTATTAGGCCAGTGTCTATTTTTAACGTTAATAAATGATTTGCCCAAGTTACCACATAATGTAGGTGCATTATAAGCCGACGATTTAGAATTATATTGTAAATCCTTTCAGACCAAATATCGTAATAGATTACAAAAGCTGCTAGCTCTATTTTTAAGTTTTATACATAATGAGGGTTAAAATAAACACCGATAAAACGGTAGCTATACTCTTCACAAGGCGGCGACAATTACCTTCAACGGAAATTAACATTGATGGCAAAAGTATATTCACTAGCGAAACCAAGTTCGATATTTAGATGCCATCCTGGATTCTCGTTATATATATATGTAATATATACGGTATCTTGAATTTGCCTTTTCTATACGTTACGCAGGAAGTATTTGGAACAATTCGAACGACACTGCTCAACCGATAATGATACAAATCAATGTGTCGGTTTCCCATCTAAATGCCGTGTTAGCATGTTAGGTATATTAGGAACAAAGTTACGGGTAAATTGTGTGTGCAAAACCAACGATCAAGATGTGGACTACGAATGCAATGCTTGGCAACGTATATTATGGTTTAATCCTTGCGTCGGTGAGTACTAATAATTACTTTCGTGATTCGCATGTCATAATGTTGTACACGTACATATATATACACGTATATGTGGATACTAGTGTATGCGTTGAGATATTAAGAAATCGTTGTTGCGTAAGAAAATATTTTCTTTCATTATTGGAAATACGTTTTAATATTCACTTAACGACGAAGCTGCATTTAAAATGGAAATAAATATTTTTATATCATAATTGACGTTACTGATAAGAATTTAAATATTTTTTCAGGACTTTTTTATTTTCTCGTGCTGAGAGATGATTTTTATACGCCTATGATCCACTATTTAATAGCGTTTATTACGTAAATAATGTATTAACTATGATTTGTTATTTGATCCGTAGGATCGAAGATTTAAATATTATTATGTCGATCAAATATTGTAAAAACATGGCCGAAATTTATTTACATGCATATATGTATATATTTTATATATAAATGATTATACTTCATATAACCGACTAATTAGTAAGACCGTTTCAAAAAATCCGACTAATTATTTGGTTCTTCGTTTACTCAGATGTACACTTTAATCCTTTATTAGTACAATCGAAACACGGTGTAGCAAATGAACTAAATGTTTTTAAAATATAGTTAAAAAATATATTTCAGTTGAATAGTGTCATCTAGAATCGTTTGAACTTTGTCAAGTAAATTACTATAATCATACAGATTTTAGAACTCCGTCGATAAATCGAATATATTTTAAATACAACACGAGTATGTGTAATCGGTGTTATACGAAATCGATAATTTATTCTAGTAAAAATATAACTAAAAATCGTCGTATTCGAAATCCGACTAATTTTTAATCGGTTCTATAGTCAAAACTTACTAATATCGATAATCGTACAGACTTTACAATTTTTTTTTTTTTTTTTTTTTTTTTTTTTAGTCTAAAGCACATTGAGCATACGTTGTACAGATTAAATAAAACATTAAATTTACTTATACGGATAAAATAACATCTTTAGAAGATTTATAAACATATGTAAACATTATATATATATATATTAAAAAAACTGGGAAAATCTAATTAGTCGGTTATTTAAAAAAAAAAAAAAACGGATTATTCGTTAGGCATAACTCGGTTATACCCATCACTAATGCATATATAAAAATATAATCACGAAAAACTAACTGTGTTATATTTTATATAATAACCGCCTCGTTCATAGTTATCAGGTTTAAAGTCGTTCTAGCGTTTTGATTAGATCCGTTAAAAATTAGATATCTAAAAAAAAATCGATACAGTTGTGTATTATTTTCATTTTTTCGTATATTTTCCAATTATTTTATTATTTCTATATATGTATATATACGTTGCAGTTGAATCTCAACGAAATTTTCACATCGAAAAGGTGAGAAAAACTTTACAAAGACCGCATCTGCTGCACGTTAAAAATGACGACAATAAAAATCGCGAAACGGCTAATATCGATAATTATAGTCATCAACAACATACCGAAAATCGACCTAGTTGGACTAACATCAAAACTTATCCGTCTAAAGATATCACGTCGACTAATAGCTTCTCAACTGTGCCGGAAATTCGAACGAATTCGTTTTCCGTTAAAACTGTCACATCCGACACCGATATTAGGAGATCGTCGTACGCGACTAGTATCATTCCCGCCGCGTTCTTAACCAGCGAGAATATGGCTACTTACGACTTTACTACTAGCGGTAATAGTCGTAATAGTAGTAATATTATCAATAGTAGTACTGGTAGCAGTCCGAAATCTCGTAATCATCCGTATAGAAATAAATATGGCGAAACGGCTTTCGGTGGTTCAAGACGTTACAACCACAGCAGACATCATAGCAGATTCCGATTTACTTCGACTGCGCGATCGATAATAACTAATTCTGAAACGTCTACTTCGGCCACTTTAATTTCGACGCCTTTACTTTTCATCGATTCATCCGGCTCCGTTAGTAATACCGTCGCATCTGCAAAGAAGGCTACATCCAATAGCGCTACCGTTAAAACTTCCACACTTCCCACCACTGCCGTCGCTAGCGGTAGAAGTAGCACCGAAGCTATTATTACTTCTTCGACCGGAATCCCGAGATTTCATTATCCGAAGAAAATTACTTTTTGGAAAACATCTCCTTCGCCGCATAATAAAGTAAAAAGTAAGCGATTAATATTTTTACTTTTTTCTTCTTCGATTTATGACCGTACCGCATCCTGCTACTTAGTCCGGAGGCACGTAAGGAAATGAGTTAAGAACTAGATTAGAGGAAGGATGTTTACGATTTGGAGGAGGAAGTTTAGTGTCGGCGGAAGAAATGCGTTGTAATATGTTGGGAAGGTTAAGGCCAGCGAGCTGGCGATTGCTGGACGGGTATGTGAGTGATAATAAAAGGAGTATTGCATGCAGGACAGGTAGGCCTGATGAACAGGAACTGGTGCGTAAGACGTGGTGTGTTCGGACCGAACGCGAAAGAGGACTACATCTTTCCGTCTGGACGTTAACATTACCGGGTTTGCGACGATCGTAATGAGGAAGGATGGAGAATCGTTTCATTGCTACCGACTTTATCTTATTCCAAATATGAATCGTCCTATCTTTACATGTCGTTAGTATAGCCGGAACCGGCGTTATATTACATGAGTCGGCTGCCGCTGTGTCAGCTCATTGTTTGCACCGGTATTGCGATCGTCATCCACGCGAGTACAATTCGTCGCTTATAGGTAAACGCGATTTTTCTAGTATAGTTTTCGCAAAAGTTTCTACTTTCGGGCTAATGCGAGGAGAATGTTAAAAACAAAACTGCTTAATTTTTTGTCGTAATAATTAAATTTCACTATATTTCACTTCTACTAAGAAACTAAATAGCATATAGTTATACTCACTATTGCTAAGACATATAAAATCTATCGGTTAGGAGTAGGAGGGAAAAAAACGAGAATGGCGCATTACCCGGATGACTGACGAATCGAAATTTACAGTTTCGAAATTTTGATTTTCTCGTAAAATTGTCGTTATCATTGAAGTGTGATTTTTGTTTAAAATTTCATTATCAATTAGGCTTAGAGGCTATTCATATCTCCCTTACTTTCGTATAATGTTCAGATTTTCACGTTAATACGTTATATGTATTTGCTTTATTCATCCGTGCACTCGGTTATATGTTTACTGCATATTAATCGGACTATTGGTGAAAAATTGAATCGATTATAAATAAAATATTAAAAAGTTTTAAAGCGTTCGTTAATTAAGCGGAAGCTAAGCTGGACAGACAAAATTGAAGAAGAATAACCATGCTTAACTTAGATTGCACTAAAACTAAACTGGAATTTTTCGGACGTGTACGACGATCGAATCAAAACCTATTATATACGTTATTCTGTCCGTCGTTGCACATACTGTCTGTCTTAATTTTTCAAATCCACCTTAAAATTGAATTGCTAGATGGTACTGGTTGTGTAATTTTGAATTTTGCACTGTCGTGATAGATTCGCGCTGAAAATGACGTTGCCCACTGGAAACGCGAGCTTCTTCTCGTTATTAGAGGATTGTTTGCACTAAACGTGGAGCACGCGATTTGCCTTGTTTATCAAACAAAACCGTCCGTCTTGGCCATCCGGTATTAAATACAGTTACCTCGAAGGGAAAATTATTGAAAGATGAATATTTAAAAAGAAGCTTTTCTCCGATTAGGCCATTATCAAGTGAATATTTAAAAAAAAATATAAAATGAAACAAATAATAATTTAAAATTACAATTTACAAAAATCGACAAAACGAAAAACGGTTATTAATAAAACAATCTAACAAAAAAAAAAAAAAAAAAATTAACGCAATATCGAATAAAATAAAAATAAGAATTAATATTGTAAATTTTATTTTTATATCGGCGACAACTGTTTTAAAAGTATTTATCGCTTTTTTCTTTTTAGCGTAATTGTTTTAGGTATAAATTTTATATGGCCGATTGTTCTATTATATAAAAATACTGTTTCGTCATTTTGATAATTTTTGTAACTGATCTAAGTAATATTTTTTAAATTTTATATTTTTATCGAATTCGTATATATTTTTATAATTTATGTGATTTTTCGTAAACAAAAACAATTTTCACGATTTCAATTACTTTTTTCGTTCATATTATATATTGTGCGCGCGCGCGCGTATTTATATATTATTTAGTTTCCGTTTATGACCTTTTATCGATCGTAATGTAAATTAATTAACGATAGTTTTAAATTAGCGGTATTGTCGTGTGTAATTCTTAAAATGCCTGTTTAGGAGGTGGCTGCTTATTACAGAAAACCGTTTTAGACGGATACGTGTTTATACCGGAAGGAAAAGGAATTAGAGTGAGTAATGTAGTTTCTTATATTATATTTCGACGCATCTTATTAATTATTAAATAAATGGTAATAAAAAATAAAGTAAATAACAATACGCTACATAGCAAATATCGGAAGTTAGATAGGTTCATCTTTATTTAATCCGTGTAGTTTTTAATTATCATTGTTGTCTCGCTTTAGAGTTTAGTGAATATAGTTCGGTACTTTAAAATAGTGTAGAAATTTCAGAAGAAATATTTACAGTATTGAGGTAAGTAAAAACATACGAACGATCCCGCTTTAGATTTTCAGACGATGCTATATATTACTCGTTACTAATATCGCTAATATTAGTAACGATGCCGTCCGAAGTTAATCTATACAACTAAGTTTTGTTATACACCAGTTTGTTAAATATGCGGCTACTCAAGCCGAATATGGGAATGTGCAAAATATCAAATATTAATAAAGCAGTGATAAAGTAGACGTTGAAGCTCGGTCTATGGTATACTTTCATCACTACCAGAATACTCACCACCTCCATGAACATTAGCACACGTACTCGTGTACAACAGTAAACCGGAATGGACCACCGACTGGACCTTGAAAACAACCTTCCTTAGGAGCATAAACCATAGAACCTTGGTGGAGATGGCACAAGCGGAAAAGAATATGATAAAACCGTCTATACGTGTGAGTCATACAACCGTATCACGCAATTATCTTTATACCAAAAGCCCTCCACCAACAAACTGCCCACTCCATGCGGACATTTAACAGAACCAACAGTCACACGCTTAATCTACAACTTCCAAACACTCACACCACACAGGTTAAAACAACACAAAATACAGGACTACACGAAATACTCTCAAACAACCCTCAATCAATAGGTAGCATTCTGGCTTTTCTAAGAGAAAGCGAACTACTCCGTATAAACTAGATACATGTTTCCTGACGCTGTAATAACCCAGGTAGTTACAAACGGCATATGGAGATTTACACAATATTTAAAAAATAAAATCCAACGTTTTCAAAGCAAAACACTCAGACTTACCTCTTGGTATGTGTGAGGAAAGATCCACCAAGATTTACGTGTTTGCACAAGTTCGAGAACAAATAAAAAAAAAAGTTCACATCACCTCAGGCTATAAGGTTAACATTAATGAACTAATAACAGAACTGTTGCATCCAGCCGAGACATCTAGCACAGTTAAAAGGACGAGAATTGTTGTCTTAATCCGGTAAAACAACAGAAGGGATGCATCCATTGGGTACTTACTGATTATTTACTTTTTATTTTACCCTTCATTCGTTTATGATAAAATTTGTTCAATAGCCTGAATTGGCTAGTTATCAATTTGCAGATATAAGAAGAAGAATAAAAAAAAAATAGTTAAACGGATTATCCAAAGAAATCGGACTGAAAATTAGTTTTGAAAAGACAATTCTAATACAGTTTATAGAAAATGCTAATGATGATAAATCGAGACGTAGTAGAAGTAAATTAAATATATATATATATATATATATATATATATATATATATATATATATATATATATATATATATGTATATGTATATATATATATATATAAAACAGGATATGAAAAAAGGAAGAATGTTATTCGTTGAAATAATAATACTAAATGTAGATAACACTTGAAAAAATTGAATAATATATTCCAGCCTGAAGACGAAAGTATTTGTAATACTGTCGGTTTTTCTCATATGGGCTGAAACTGTGGCGTATACAAGAGGAATTATAAGAAAATCTAACAAGTTAATGTCTGCCACGACGATATATGAATAAAAAATGAACAATCCGTAGTTGATTGTACGATTTAAACGAACACCATCGTTTGCACTCTGCTCGACACCGTTTGATATTTTTTTTCGGCCGATTTTCACAGAGAAAATATTAATGAATTTATTTTAATTTTTGTCGTTTTTTTTTTTTTTTTTTTTAAAATAATCTTTAATTATTTTCTTGAAATAAATAAAAATATTTCCTACATATCGACGATTTAGTTGTATCGTTAAAAAATATCCGTCCGATTTAACATTGATTTTCGAGTTACTACGTAAAATATCTAATGTATTATTCGAAAAAGATTCGATTGGATTTTCTAATGTATGAAATAACATTCCAACGTCGATAATGTAAAATTTTTTATCGATATGATTAAACAGTTTTTATCGATATGATTAATATTATACGATTTGGTTGTTTATTCCGGAATTATTAAACAGTCAAAGAGTATACGAGCCAGTTCGTAATTGAAATATCGCCAAAGTTGTCATTCTATTTTCCCGGTAAGCGTTGACTAAAAAACCGACACCGCAATATTTCGGTATTATTTTAATTTTACACGCTCGTTAAATATTTAACCGCATCTGTAATGGTGATTTTTTGTATCTTTTAAATCTAGACCGTTCTCTTTATTATTAATTCTAATATTACACGTTATATCGCAACGAAATAGTATCGGTAACTGGCTGAGAAAAATATTCGTAACTCCTACATCAAAGTTTACAATTTCGTTTACTGTTTTAGAATCTTTATTTATTCCGCTCTCACTAGTGTCAATATGTTGATACGATCATTCAAAGGAAACCGTCTGTTGTAAATAACGGCATTTTTTCATGAACGCATCGATTTTTCACGATGTAAATATTGTATTATTACAGACAAAAATTGATTTTTTAACAAATGTCTTCCCCGCTGAAATTAATACATAAAAAAATGGAAAAAATCGAATTTTTTTATATAAATATTATAAGCATTAATTCTGCGCTTTTAGGATTTCCGAGGAAAATATAGTCAGAGAAGACGGAAAAATGTTATTTAAAAATAGGGAGGAAAACCAGAGATTAGCTTACAATCATTTGTGCAGCTCGATACAATACATTTATTCAGTCTGTACAAAATTTTCGAAGACTTTTTCGAGCGTACGAATTTTCGAAATTGCTTCAGAAATCCGAGTGTTCGGGTCTTTCAGATCTCGTGAACGTGTCAAACGCGACACTTAAGGTATCCATACAAAAAAAAAAAAAAAAAAAAAAAAAACTTCGAATATGGATTCACCACGAAAATAACGTTTCACGCAAAACGCGCACTCCTTCTCGTTATAGGATGTCGTGATAACTGGAAGACAAATTTCTCGTATGTACACTAAAGGCGGAGCATGCGGTTTGCGTTGTTGTAACCAACTGCGCTATTAAAAAAAAACAAACCGTCCGTCTTTTGTGGCTGTACTTTATTTGTTGAAATTAACGCGGACGTGTGAAACTGATTCAATATTGTTAACTTTTACGCGAGCATAATACGCCGCGAGTTTAATCGCGACATTGAATATATCGTTTCGTTATTAACGAGCGAAATACAAAGCTAAACTGTCAATTTCCAATATGCCGACGACTGTATATTACCGAAGAAAATATGCGATGAAATTATTCAGATGGTTTATAAAAACGTATCGTTTTCATTTGCAAATACGTTGCTCGCAATTGACGAGTTTAAATGCTTCGATAATATTATAAGCGAGAACTAGCCTACGAATAATAAAATATCAGCATGCGTACAATCTAATGTATAGTAAAATTGCGTACAAAGTTTTCAGCGAGATATATATATATATATAATATATATATGTAATATATATATATATTTAAATCATCGTACAATTAAACTCCTTAGAACTACTTATATCCCACATACTAACATTTTGTTATCACAACACTTAGAATCCACCACAGCTCCTTCATTGCCTCAACTCTTATCTGAATCTACCGACCATATTCATAGCCTTTTCCTGTTCCCGGATTCACTGAACCTTTTAAATCAGATCTAGGACCACAGTAAGTTCGTCGGTGCACTATTATTAAATAATAATAATAATAAATTCAGAATTACTTTTATTATTATTTCGAACAGTTGTTCCACGAAAACGAGCAAGAGTGCACAGAAATATGCTTATGCAATCGCGGCGAATTGCTAACTTGCGAAACGGAATGCATCAAAGTACACAGTTGCTACAGCGATATTGCTAAATACGGCCACGGTAACGTTGCGTACAGAGGTCGACGCGCTCAATGTATTTGTTATTCCGGAACGTTCCTTTGCGCTAGACCAGATTCCGGTAAATATTTATTGGATAAATTGATATTCTTGAAAATATATTCACGTCGGAACGCGTTACATTGTAATTTTCATGTTTTGTTTTTTTTTTAATATGCGCCTTATGTTTAATATCCGAATTCCTCGAAATACCGAAATTCGTTTATATTAATTTATATAGTATACGACGCTATTTTATAAATTAGCAACTATATAATATTGATGGGCACGTGCTGTTACCGAGCATTTTTATATATATATATATATAATTATAAACAAACAAAATAGAACACAATCACTAAAAGTTTTTAATCGCGAAGCTTTTAGACAGTTACGTCATTTTCAAGCGCGAACAAAAATTATTACATCTTTTTATATATATATATATATATATATATATATATATATATATATATTTATTTTAACTTTTAGTGATTGTGTTATATTTTGTTTGTTTATAATTAATTAATAAAATCACTACTCTCCAATATATTCAACTTTATATATATATATATATATATATATATATATATATATATATATATATATATATATATATGTACAAAAATGCATAAATTAGCAAGTTTAAGAAGTCTTATCAATAGAACAAAATCAATTTTAACAGACAATGATAAATTCAATAATGAAAAAAATATTATAAAACAAATAGCAATAAGTAACAAATATAACCCTATTAGAGTTGATCAAATGTGGAATAAAACTAAAGTCAATATTAATACAGAAAAAGATAAAAAGAATGATTTAGGTTCAATAAATTATGTAGGAAGTCATACGTATAAAATAATTAAAATATTTAACAAATGTAACATCGATTCAACAATAAGAAATAATAATACATTATTCAAATCAATTCGTAATAACAAAATAGAAGATAGAAATATATTAAAAAATTCAGGAGTCTATAAATTAAATTGTAATCAATGTGAACAAGAGTACAACATAGGAGAAACAGGCAGATAATTCATAACGAGATTTAAAGAACATTTAAATTCATATGCAAATAATGATGAAAAGTCACTATTTCGTAAACATTGTATAGAATTAGAACACAAAATGAATAATATTAATCAGAATTATAAAATTTTGCATACGGAAAAACATTTTAAACAAAGAAAACTGCTCGAAAAAATGGAAATAATAAAAGAAAGAGATAAAAATAAAAATAATTTATTAAATTCAATGATAAATTTTGAAGAAGAATTAATTTTAAAAAGTATGTTGTAAAACATTTGTATTATTTTACCGGCTATTCATTTTTGATTATGAAATATTTTTCATTGTTCAACTATATATATATTTTTTTTAAATAATTACTTTCTCGCTAGTGCTTTGTATTTTATATTACTGATAGTTGATTGTGTTGTTTACCACATATCACTGTCAGATTGTTTTAAGTATTTTTTCTTCATTTTATAATTGTAAATTTGTGATCTAAAAATTTATTTTTGTGTTTTTTATTTTACATCTTTATTTTTATTTTATCACTAGATAATGGCGTAAGTACCGAAAAGCTTTATGATTTTTTTGCGAAGAAAATAAACAGTGATTTTTAACTAATTTTGTAATTAATTTTTATATATATATATATATATATATATATATATATATATATATATATATATATATATATGCGCGCATATTATATAATATTTTTTTATGTACACAGAATTAGAAATCGCGTAGTCCGTTAGATAAGCAATTTTACATAATCGGTATCACCTAGTTTGTATAATTAACAAAAACGTTCATTTATGTGGGTTTGCAAAAATATATTGTTAATTATCTTATCATTTTTATTACAAAACGATTTATTTGCATAATTAATGAAAACGAACAAACAAGGCAAAGACATCCATCGCAGTTACGATCTTCTCACAGTTTGTTTCATTGTTAAAGTTTTATCCAGAGACTAATTGATTATTGCGTAATCTCAACTGACAGCCTTGTACGGCCAGTCTCTTCCAAATTTTCTGCGATTGTGTTTCATTGTTTATTTACTTTTCGATCGTTTAGTCTGGTTTATGTAGGTTTGTATTCTAAAAAATTACCATCGATTTATTTGTATAATTAATAAAAACGAACATTATCGATTGTATTAAAAGATGATATTAACCATTGTTTTTTACAACATGTTACCATTTTGTTTCATTGATTGTCTTTCTCTTAATTTTGTATTACATTATGTCTTTTGTTTAATTTACTGTATATTTAAAATAATTTTTTACGCATTTAATTGTAATTATTTGGTATTTAAATTTAATTCGACCCAATTACCATAAATTTCCGCATTTAAAAATTAATATTTCCTATTTTATGCATAATTTTTGTGAATTGTATTTATTTAAATTTATTTCGGCCGAAATACCATCATTTTGTACATAATAATGAGTTTTTTCAGGCAATAGGTATATCTAAATATGTAGAGAAAATTAATTATTGCGCAATCTCAATTGAGTCTCTTCGATTAATTTTATAGAAATTGTTCGTTTATTTTAGTGGTTGTCTTTCGTTTCCTTTATTAGAATTTTTATGTAGTAGATCGAATTGATGTGCATTGTTATTGGATTTTTTGTAGAAACGATAAAAAATAATATTTAAGTCAAAAAATGTCACCCGCGTTAGATTAATAATTCGTTGTATATCGATTCTACCCATTTTCGCGATTTGAACGATATAATGGGCATCGGTCTACCTTTCTTCCTTTTTCCATTGATCTTTTTCTGCAGCATCAGTTTCTCCAGCTCGTTTGCACGTATTGTATGTTCGAAAAATCGTAGTAATAGTTGGTAGCAACTGATGTCTCACTTTGATTTTTATATGTTCACCGTCATTGAAGTAGCCACGATAGTACAACAGATATTAGTTCAAACTGTCTTCTCTTTCATAATGAAAAGTAATCTCGAGAAAGTTTATAATTTGCGGGTTTTTATTTTAACGCATTTAACACCTGCAAATAACCCACTCCGACACCTGCACTTCATTTAAAGTAATATTAAAAAAACGTATGCTTAATATTATTTTAATGTAACGCCTGCAAACTTCATCTCCGACACCTGCACATCACTAAAATAATCCCGAGTAAGTTTATAATTTGAACACATTTAACGCCTGCAAGTAATATATTCCGACACCGGCACATCTTCTTAAGTAATTCGAGTATTATCAAAATTTGCAGGCATTTAAAAATAAATATTTTTAACAGCCAGAGGTTCTACTGATTTTGTCCGTTATAGTATCATACCGAGAAGTATTTTGTTACCCGTCAACATCATTGAAACCTCTGATCTATACATAAGTAGAAATAATTCCGACTATATTGCCCCATCAAAAACGATAGAAGAGGCAATAATCATTACTCAGTATCCGACTCGTTACTGAGTTTCCGAAAAAGTTGCTCCCAAATGTGCGCATGAAAAATAAGTTGCGGGATCACATGATCGTGTCAGGTTTATAAATCTATCCGTAGATAGATAGATATATATACATATATATATATCTGGACCAATAAACTCAACACCATATATTATTATATATATATCCGGGACCAATGAATTCCAACATATTATATATATAGAAATATATATGCCTTTAGGATTTAAGAAGAGGGGGGATTCAACAGATATAAAATATATCGTAAAAAATGAAAATGAAAATGATTAATCTTCTGAAAGGAAGTGGCTAAAACAGGCCGGATCGCGCCGATTAGCATACACAGGCTGGTTTTGCTGCTAATTGGTCTGATTTTAAGCAAAACCAGCCTGTATGCTAATCAGCACGATTTTAAGCCAAACCGGCCTGTATATTTTATTGTCCCCAGCAAAGCTGCGTTATGCTAAAGCGATTTTACTGCTAATTAGGAGCTGTCTCCTAGGTATGTATATAGAGGTATGTATATGGCGAAACGACGAGCAGTTGTGCTAATGAGCGGATGTTATGGGCAAAACGACTTGGGTTTTCTGATTTGTTTCCGTTTTTTTATACAGTGATTTTTTGCAACAGGCTTTTCCCTGCTATAGGAGCGATTTAAATCGTTATGGTATGCAAAACTGCGCCATGTAAAAGCGACTTTTCCTCAACCGATCATTTTAGGATGCAGCAATGGATTACACAATAGTAATCATATAGTCGGAATTATACTGCTTATATTTTCAATGATGTTGACGGGTAACAATATACTTCTCGGTATGATACTATAATGGACAAAATTAGTACAACCTCTAGCTGTTAAAAATATTTATTTTTAAATGCCTGCAAAATTTTGAGAATACTCAATTTACTTTGGAAGATGTGCAGGTGTCGGAATATATTACTTGCAGGCGTTAAATTTGTTAAAATAAAAGCATGCAAATTATAAACTTACTCGGGATTATTTTAATGATGTGCAGGTGTCGGAAGGTGAAATTTCCAGGCGTTCACTAGAATAATATTATCTACACACTGTATATATATTATATATGTATATGTGTGTGCATGTTCATAATACAGCTACATATTCACATATCACTCATTGAGGAAGCTATTCAATATAAATCACTTCCCTATAAATTTCATCGTGAATAAATCGTTTTAAGACGTTTATCCTGTAGAGGTCCTTTTGAAAATGAGACATTTTGAATTCAATCATCAGGAGTATTTGAAATCGAACAGATTTTCCTAAAAAGTTTAATTTTGAAAATGTTTAAATTGTAAAATTCAAAATATAAATAAGTTTTCTAGAACCCTTCGTGTTTAAAAAAAAAATATAATTCTCCGAGTTCACCACATGTCATTTTTGGTAGAACTTCTTTTATACAGAATAATATCTCACAGTCATAATCACTATATATATATACATACATACATATATATAAATATGCATACATATATATATATATATTATATATATATATATATATATATATATATATATATATATATATATATATATATATATATATATATATATATATACAGTTATGACCTCATTTGATGCAACTTACTAGACGTCGCCATTTATGTCGATTCTGCGCTAGATTCATGATTTGCTGCATGTCTGATCTACATAACCTTGTGATCTGATCAATGTAAAAGCTCATCGGTGCGTTTTCCGAATGTTTTCTTTTTGTCTGCTGTTTAGAATGTTTCTTCACAAGGCAACCTTTAAAAACACTCTTTTCTCATGTCATTCGTTTCCGAGAAATTGTTACTCGAGTCGCGGTTTTAATAATTTAGATTTAGATCAAAATATTCTACTGTACGTTAAAAATTCTGCAGGGAGTTTATTAAAAATAATTTAAATTTCCATGAATATAGAAATTGTTAATAATAGACGTTTAGAAATTATTAAATATGGTTTGACGTAATGTCGTATTATATGAAATAATTAGACTTCTATTTTACATTATTTACGTCTCATTAAACTAAGAGGAACGTATAATTCGAGAATAGCGTAAAAAACGTAATTGATAAATATTGTCGAATGATATGCAAAAAAACCCACACATTTATAAATGATTTTATTTATTTACGGTAAACCTGTAATCGTAGTTCTTAAATGTCTCAAAAATTTAAAACAAAACATAAATCCGGTTATATTCTCTTCTCTAGATTAAGATTACTGTTTTCACGTGAGATAATTTACTGGTCATCGAGTTTTAAAAAGGGTAAAAAATTTAAATTTTACAATCGATCGTCATTTTATAATCACGTTAAAATAAACTGTTGATATATTCATTATGAACTACGTACGTCTGATAAAAAATCGGGTACCTTGTATTTATACATATACATTATATATATATATATATATATATATATATATATATATATATATATATATATAAGAAACTGTGGGAACAGACATATGTGGAGTGTATACAGTAGGTCGCCTATTACTAGGTACTATCAATTGCAACCATCTATTACTAGACTTCCATGGTTAAACTTTTTTTAAAACATGAAAGGGTACAGCAGATTGCGATTCGGGCATTACTTTTTGCTGGATCGCCTATTCCCTATGCAGCTTAGAGAAACTCCATACTGTCCTCTACATATGCTGGACGTGCAATTTGCAATCATGATCACGTGTTCTTCGAATGCCCTTCTTTAACAACATTACGCCCTGAACTGTACCTTAAATTATCGCACTCAGTTTATAACTGTCCTCCATGTATCACGTTGGGTAGAATGTAAAGGCACCCCCATTAAAATTATATATTACATTATATATATATATATATATATATATATATATATATATATATATATATATTACATATATATATATATATATATATATATATATATATATATATATATATATATATAATTCGTGAATTTTATAATTTATTTTCCAAGGTTCATACAGCTTACCGCCGGGTGTTTTTCTATTCATAGTATACAGTAATATCGACAAACATTTGATGAACAAACATTTCACTTTCGATATAAAGGATACGATTTTAGAAATGCAAGACTACATGAATTCGACAATACCAAGCGCGGTAATATTCGAATTGATTTATATTATTATTGTTTTATTATTGTTATATTTACTTCGATTACTTTGCTGTAACAGCTTGCCATTTTACACACCGATGACTAAAAGGAACATTAAAAAAAAAGTATCATTTAAGTTTTTTTTTGTTTTTTTAATATTTCTATTGTAAAATTATCATAAAAACATATTCCTAAAAATATAATATCAGCCTTATGTTAGAATGTTGTTATATATATATATATTCTACTCTATTATTTTAGTTCAGTCCTAAGATTGGTCTTTTCCACGATGAAATTTTTTCAATGTTCCCGATTTTACACAGCTCTTTTTAACTGAGTCTGGTAGTAAGGTTACTATGAATGAATTTCTGAGTCTTCCCCACGTCTTCGTTTCTCTTGGATTTTATCTTCGAAAACATTTCGAAGTAGTCCTCCATGTTTTATAACATGGCCAATCCAGGCTTAATCGCGTTTTCCGAATCGAATTTCTCATCATTTCCGTCCAGTTTATCTTCTCCATTCTCCGTCAACGCTACATTTCGAACGCTAGAAACTTGTTCACATTTCGTTTATTTATAAAGACCATACATACAAGCGTTTTCTCAAGTCTGTACAATGCAGCTTTGCAAATCCGCAGAATTAATAATAAGCGCGAGTGTGTGTGTATGTATGTACAATAGAAGATTGTCCGACCAAAAGTTAACTGATTCTCCATTCACAGTTCATACTTGTACATTATGGGAACAAATCTCACCTAGGATAATTAGGAACTGCTTTGTGAAGTCTGGTTTTCTAGAGCGTACACCAGAGGGAGAAGACAATGAATTGAGCGTGAGATTTCTTCCATCGGGGGTCGGCTTTAACCTACGACTTCGGTCAACTTGATGAAACTTAAAAACTGAGTGCACATCCGAAAACATAGCTGACATTTTGAACATGATTTGAGCAGAGAAAAAACCCAACATCCATATAGACGACGGTGAACCACATTAAAGTGACGACTTCATCAAGTTGGGAACTTGCTCGGAAGCGCTGTAGGAACTAACTTGACTTCGTATTATTCACGAGAAAAGGAGACGAACAAAGATTTTTACGTCAAGTGAGCTGATCATAAATCGCGAATTGGAAATAATGAAATCCAAAGATGAAAAACAAACAAGTTATTTTTTTTAAAAAAACTAAATATGTCTCCTGCATGTAAAACTACATACTATGTATATAAATGAGTAAATGTGTGAAATTAAGTATATTGCATATATTATGATTTATTTTTAGCGGATTTTCAAGTAAAATTTTTCTTATACTATTTATACCTTCATTATATACTAACTTACAACGTAACTGTGTATGCGCTGCGAATTTTTTTAAAATCCCTCTGCAGCGGACACCCCTGTATAACGGACAATCCTTCGGTTCCACGGGTGTCCATTATACAGGAATTTTACTGTATAGTATATATATATATATATATATATATATATATATATATATATATATATATATATGTATGTATATAATCACGCGTTTACAGAAAAATTGCAAGCTATCTTTATACAGCGTATTTCAAAATAATGTTATCGTCATGGCTAAACACTTGGATCATAAAACCGGTTCAACGCGCACTACTAAAGGATACGCAACAGATAAACAGATCGCCCAAGATAAAGTAAGTTTTAAAAAAGTTGCGCATATTTCGAAAATGACCTATCAGTTTTTTAATTTTCTAACGTTAGTTTAATGGTGATCGTTCTGCCTGAATAATGAATAATAGTAAATAATAATAAAATGGAAAAAATTATAAAGAAATAAAAATCCTTTAGATCCAAGCACAATACAATAGAGCTCGTATAGTTAACACTATCGAGATGTCGTTTGAGAAAAAAAAATATTGCGATACCTTGCTTTTGGACATAAGCCAGGGTTTTGACAAAGTCTCTGGCATGATGGCTTATATAAAAATCCTTTAGATCCAAGCACAATACAATAGAGCTCGTATAGTTAACACTATCGAGATGTCGTTTGAGAAAAAAAAATATTGCGATACCTTGCTTTTGGACATAAGCCAGGGTTTTGACAAAGTCTCTGGCATGATGGCTTATTACACAAAATTAAGCAACATTTTACATATGAATTATACCAGTTGCTTCGATCTTACCTAAGTGAAAGGTATTTTTTTGTGAAATATGAAAAGACGATTCATCAGATATATATCCGGTGAAAGCAGATGTGCCACAGGGTATCAACACGAGTAATCTTTACTAACAGAAGAATTGATCCAACAGAAGACATAGTCCTATGCTGCGATTTCACAGAAATCAGATGTAAAATATCTCGGTATGCACCTTGATCAGTGTCTAACGTGAAGAAAATACATAATAGCAAACTGCACTGAGCTAAATATAAAAACTGAGACAAATGTACACTGGTTATTAAACAAGAAGAAGTGTCCGCTGAAAATAAATTATTGATTTTCAAATTTCGAAACCAGTTTGGCGTTATGGGGGCTGTTCTAAAAACAGCAACATATCGATTATTCAGCGGTTCCGGAATAAAATCCTCCGGATGGTTGTCAGTGCACCGTGGTACATCACTAACTTAACGCTCCGCAAAGACCTTGGAATGAATTTTGTTCCGGAAGTAATATCCAGCGACGTAAAAAATTATGCTCATAGACTAGAAGTGCACCCGAACAACACGACGATCGGGTTTCCGGATAATTCGCTAGAAGTTCGTCGGCTCGACAGAATCAAACCGACGGACCTAGCCTAAGAGATAAATTTTAATGACTGTTTTTAGCACTTACTGATGGGTAGGCTGATAATCATGCCATCTGCGTAAAATATTAAAATTTCTAAATAGCTCTACCATCAGCTAGGTGCAATTTAAGTAAAGGAAGGAAAAAAAATCCGACGTATAAAGTATTTTCTAAATAAGATTTAAATTTAAAAGCTAACCAACGTCTGTAAATTATTTTTCAAATCTAATTTTTCACTATACTCGGGTTCGGAATCGTTTATTCGATTAATAATTATACGTTTTTCTAAAATTGTAAACAGTAACAAAAATGTTCAAAAACAAAACAATCCGATAAACGCCACGTATATATTATAGTTAAGTATTCTTATTGTTTCACAATTTACACAATAAATCCTCTGAATATGAAATGATCAATTGCCGTATAGATAATGAAGCTTCAATTCTACGTCTATTATATAACAACATAGGTCAGCAATAATACGAGAACAACATAAACTGGAGAGAGAGGCAATGAAACAATTTACACGCGGAAATGTGCACAGAGAAAAAAACACCGGCAGAAATTCGAAGAAGAAAAAACTAATCTCAGAGAAAAAGATTAAATATAAGTCTCGTACACTCGTTCGTTGGCCGGTGGCATATACACGCGACCGACCGCACTCAAGCGTTATGAATAACATAAGGAAAGAAACCTGTTCTGCCGCATTAACTGTGTTTACTTCGATGATTCTGGTTTGCAAAACGATCGTGCAACCAACGGTCGCCAATGCAGCCCTATGTAAATTCTACACCGGTGCTAGCAATAACGCTGTATGTGACCTTCCGATGCTTCGTTCAGGTTGCATCTTAACCAACCGTTGTAACAGGTATTTCGAAAGCAATTTTTTAAACGATTTTTTAATTTTTATAATATATTCGAGAGAGAAATATAATTTAAAATTCACTTATTTCGTTTAATCTACATAAAATAATTAGTACCTTTATTTTATTACATCGTCAATTTTTGTGCAACTGTGGTGCAATCTTTATGTACGAGTCGTCACTGATATACATAAAGTAAACGAAATAAAATAACGCGTTCGATTATCCTAGGAATCGTGTTTCGATTCGATGTTCGCACTATCAGCCATCATCAGTCAACAGAAGGACGATTTCATATCTAATATACTTCTGTCCATTTATAAATTAGCCGAACCCGGTATCGTATTGCCTAGCGACGAACAACACGCTAAAGCGGTAACCGAAGAGAAAAAACAGCAAATTTCCGATAAAGGCGGTAACTGCCCGGCGAATGCCGACTATAATTGTCTGCTGATTACCGGACTGGCGACATTCGTCATAATTCAACCTAACGTAATGTAGTGGTTTTTCCCAATCGCCGAGAGCTGGTTAGAACATATAAATTCCGTTTATTATCATCGTATCGATTATTCCTATTATTTTAAATTACATCTAAGCGCGTTTGAACTGAACGCGTAAATACACGACAAACCCTCAGTTTTATTAATAAATGTAAGTTTACTAAACGAAATAGTTTATGTCAAATTTGAAGAACGAAAAAAAAACCCACAGAAAAAATGTATTATTCAATACGCTATATATATATATATATATATTAAAAAATTTTTTTAAAATAATTTAACGATGGTAATAATCGAATTTTTGAAATAAAGTAAACGCGTAATAATAATAATACTTATTATTAATCAGATAATTCGCCTTATTAACACTTTCAGTAACAATGTCCAGTATAAGGTACGTGAAATTTTCACGCTAACAAAGTTTTTGTATTTTCTGGTCAACGTGAAATGTCTCAATTTTGAAAATATTGACATAAATATATTGACTAAACCTGTATAACATACAATAATTTTGTATTAAAATTTTATAACGTATAACTGACGGGATTAAATGCCGTTAATAGAGGTCACAATTACTTTAAAAACGTACATATATTTATTTTAGATACATCGTATTCAAGTTCGAATAAAAATTATACATATTTGTACAAACAAAAACGCACACACACACACACACACACACACACACACACACACATATATATATATATATATATATATATATATATATATATATCGAGTGATAAAGGGAATTATAAAGAAAATGAGGAAAGTGCAAATGTCGCAAGAAAGGTTAATGATAAACGTCAGACTCAGGGAAAGACGAACAACAAACACAGCTGATGGACATTATAGAGCATATTGTTATATGGAAATGGAATTGAGTTGGACATGTCATCCAGAGGGATGATAACAAGTGGTCCAAGAAAATTTTACAATGAGCTGTAAAAGGAAGAACGGCAGAACACTAACGCGATGGAAGAACAATCTCGTGAAAACAGCGGGGGGGGATTAACTTGATCAGAGAGACGCAGCACAGGAACCTATGAAGGAAATTGGGGTTAGACTACGTTCAGCAATGGATCGACATAGACATACCAAAATCGTTTTATATATATAAATATAATATAGATAGATAGATAGATAGATAGATGAGAAATTACATAATTGTAAGATATAGCGTTCCTTCGAGAAAATAATAAAACATTTTAAAGTTAAATTTAACAATAATTGAATTATTACGTTATTTTTATTTTTTTAAAGAAAATTCAAATTCCGATTGGAATACACTCGTAGTAAGTGTATATACTAACAACTATAACGTGATATTATGATAATAATACATTACATTATTATGGATGTTAGTGTCACTCACAAATATATATATATATATATATATATATATATATATATATATATATATATATATATATACATATATATATATATATATATATATATATATATATATATATATATATATAATACGAAATACGACTTCAACAATTATTTCATACGTAATAATGAACTACCTTGGAATCGCTTTATCCATCGTAACGATAAGATGCTGCACAGAAATTTAGCCTTGAATCGCCGAATAATGTTAATGTTGGAATTACCGATTGTTCCACGAATCTGCACGCCGTACGTGGCTTGAGATAACTAATTTCATTACGTGAATATTCAACTTCCTAGTGATAAATTTGTGTTATGTAAACATATATTTAGAATAGTGTTAATTACTACTACAAACGTATTAAAGTGTGAAACGCATATCGTATTCTTCTATATATATATATATATATATATATATATATATATATATATATATATATATCACCGCGTGTAATCGCTATGTATAGTCCGTGTTATATGTCTCGCTTGTTCGCGCAAAACGTGACAAAAAATTTTAAAAAATTTTTCTTCGGAATATTGACAAAACTAAAAGTTGAATGGTCGTCTTTACAAATAACATGTAGCTAAAATTATTTATGTCAGTCGACGTTAAAGAAATGTTAAAACGTTATATTATATAATTAACCCTTTCAGTCATACGTTATAAAGAAATTTTTTTAGTACGAAATTATTCACGTTTCCTAGTTGAACTGTAGATAATTTTCGACATATTTAAAATTGAGACATTTCACGTCAACCGGAAAATAAAAAATTTCGTTGATAATGGACATCATGACTGAAAGGATTAAATAAGCGTGCGCATTTTTAATATTTGTTTTATTCGCTTAAATTAATTTCGATTTATCGATTATAAAAAGCTAGTGCGAGTGAAATAATTTCAAATATAAATTTAAGATTATATTATAGAGAAAAATTTACTAAAAACAGCCGACTGCTTAACAGTGTAAAAGAAAATAAATGTTAAAAAAATAACGAATATTAAAGTATAGACGGGATAAAAAAAAAAAACAAAAAAAAAATTTAATAATAATAAATTCAGAAAATCGAAAAAGAAATCGATTTTTTTTTTTTCGATCAATCGGCGACATCGATGTAAGGATCGATGTATTAAACAGAATACATCGATGTTCCGCGATGCGTCGAATATTTTCTTTATTTTATTATACATAATGTTATCGGAAAATAAAACATCATATAGATGCGTTACGTTAAACATTTTTATTATTAATCGACGAAAATTTAAAAAAAAAAAAATATTAGAAAAACTTCAAAAATCCCAGTTTTTGTAAAAATAAAATTTTCTTCAATCGAATCGATTTCTTTATTGATTTAATACTTGCGCTGCCTGTGAAAATAATCCAACCGATTGAACAGATGTGCCAACCGTTGTTAAATATTTAAACGCAATTTTATACACTTTAGGAAATTGTATCTTATAATCTTTCCATATTTCCGACGGGTTTTCTTGGTTGCTTTGATTCAATCGGTCGGTCAGTGTTACCAATGTAGTTTTAGAGAAATATTGCAACTGAAGGATGAAAAAAACGTATAAAAACTGTAACTATAAAATACCTATGGCTAGTTATTATTGAATTAATTAATTAGTTATTATTACTATGAATGTAACTAGTTTATAAGATATTTAAAAATATAAAATCTAAATAAATAACGCGCATCATAAAATCAACTTTATCGATTTAATATATCAAATGAAAAACATCGTTATTAAAACGTCAACGTTACATCGGTTAAATTCGATGCAACGGTGCTTTTAATACATCGATGTATATCGTCCATTCCTGTTCGGATGTAAACGAACATATTCTATTTATTCAATAATAAAAAATTCGCTATAATTATTCTAAAAGCTTAACATCCGAGGCAACTGAAGCGCGTAAGTATAAAATTAACAAAACTGTATAAGATGTTGTTGTAACACACAATAGACGTGTGTACGAGCGTGTAAAAATATTACGAAAAGTGTTAAAACAGCGCTAATCGAACTTATACGCCTTAAAACAACCCCGAACGATTTCTACTGACTAAACGTGAGAACGCTAACCTAACAAAACTAAACCAGCATTTTCAAAAAGATGAAGATATTATGACGCAAATATTTATTTATTTACAAAACAATACAGCGTACGCAACAGCATTTCAATTACAGTGTACGCTCTTACAGAATAATTATAAAGTAAAAGTATGAACAAAACTGAACCACACTCACACAGCTAATTAATATAAATAATATTTAGATTGAAAACAAACAATTACTAATACAAACCGAAAAATGAAAATATTTCTAATGAAATACAATACCTATACAAGCACACATCCGAACAGAAAAAAAAATACAAACAGAAATATACCAATCATACGTACTCTCATATAAACAAACTCTCCATCGGGGCATATGACCAAAATAAAACATACTGAAAAGTAACAACTGAAATATAGAGTTTAAAAAAATTTATTATATACAAATTTACTATCGAAATGAATATCTAACTGTGGATGAATATTTAATACGTTATTATATAGACGTAAGGTGGATAAAAGTGGTGAGTTGTAACCTAGATTTGTACGAGCATGCGATTCATAGAAAATACGATGTGACCTACTATTGAGGACCATAAATGAAATTGTAGATAATAAATAATTGTCATCTATGCGAGCGTTGATCATGCAGGAACCTTTACTTATCTTTCTTCTAGCACTCGAGGATTTAATATTTAGGAAATCGCATAAAATATTATAACTTAAAAATGTAGGATAGACACCAGTTTGACGATAATAAATATACCTCAAAAACTGAGATTGAACTTTTTCCATCATATGAATATATTTAGTGTAGAAAGGATCCCGAAAATTGCGATCTTACAAGAGTGTTGAATAGTAACAGCGGAGTCTTAGTATCGCGAAATACGCATGAATTTCTCTAATGATGAAACCCATAGTTCTGTAAGCATTTTTGGTAACATTTGTAATATGAGTTGCAAATTTAAGCTCGATGTCAATATAAACCCTCAAATCCCGAACACAGGTTACATTATAAACTGGAATATTACTCATAGAGTAATCGAAGAAACATTTATTTTTTGTACGACAAAATCGAATATAAACACATTTCTTATAATTAAAAGGTGAATCATTATTGTCGCTCCATGTCGCTATACAAATTGCAACAATTCACAATCAGCAATAGTTTTAATTGATCTAGAAATTTTTACATCATCAGCAAATAATATAAATTTTGAACGTAAGTTAATTCCTATATCGTAAAAATATTAAATAATAGTGGAACCAAATTAGACCTCTGTGGTACTCCGAAAGTAACGATAGTTTTCAGCCGCACAACGATCTCCAGACTTGAAAATTGGAACAATCTTAACTGTTTTTAACAACACAGGCCATTTATCTGTTCTAATAATAAGATCGAACAAGTAGATAAGTGGCTTTTCAAACTCTACCGAACATAGTTTAAACAATATTACCGGTAATCCATCAGAACCAACACTCCACTTAGATTTCAGAATCTTAATAGATTTTTATAATCATTTACGGCGATTGGACCAAGTTTTAGGTGGCGAAGTATAATTCATTCAGGTCCTCATAATGTAAGTAACGATGTAACGTAAATAACGAGAAAAAATATAAATAGATATGAAATTTCGATAAATTTTAATAAACTAAGGAAGTATAGGGTGATCCAGAGGAGACGGACGGTTTTAAATTAAATGATTTGTATTCTAAGTGGAACTGGAAAACATAGGTTTCAAAATTAAGAACATTACTAATGTAATACATCCGAAATACAAAACACAACTACCAATGCATTATGTAGCTTTATTTTCTTCATCTAACAACGATGATATATTTCTATTAACAGGCTTACTGCACACAAGAGTAGTTGTACAAAAGATAAATACTAAAAAACAACCCATACAATGTAAAAGATGTCAACTTTATTCCCACAATTACAGTCACTTACATTTTAGATGTGTCAAATGTGGGGGGAAACATGATACAAAACTATGCACTAAATCTCCGGAGATTAAACCAACTTGTGTATTATGTAAGGGTGAGCATCCTGCAAATTACAGGGGATGTCCTGAATACAAACGGGAAGTACAAGAAAAATTTACACGTACTAACATTCTACAGGATTAAAAAATCTAAATTACTCAAATTATCCGCCGCTACAAGTAAATAATCGTCCTCCTAAAATCATAAAACTACGCCGCATGAAATTCAGAATCACAATACCACACCACCTCAAACTGGTCGTACTAATTTAAATAATCAGAACTCAATAAACCAATGTTCAAATTACTAGGGCTTTTAAAATGTTAAATTAATTTAAATCATTAATAGGTCCGCTATTTACATTATTAAATAAATTACTAGAGAAATTAATATGACGAACATAATAAATAGATATAGCACTTTTGTGTGAAACACATCTCATTTCGAAGCTTTAATATCAATGAATATGTTGGCTACTATGCCTCACATCCTGATGAAAAATCTCATGGAGGTGTTGCCATTCTAATTCGAAATAAGATAAATCATTGTCATTGCTACACTGAAATTACTTATGCCTATCAAGTATTAGCCATTAAAGTTTAAAGAATATCTTAACGATGCTTGGTTCAAGAATACTAATAGGAGTAGACTTCAATGCTAAACGTCAGAGGTGGAATTGCGTTAGAGGTAATTATAGAGGAAAAATTATTGAAAATATAATTACTGATAATAAACTCACAGTTATTGCACCAAAAGAGCCTACCTATTGGCCAAAACACACTAATCGTAACCCAGAAATACTTGACTTCTTCATAGCAAAAAATATGCACCCTGTTAATATCTAATGTAAAATGGTGTCACTTTTAAGCTCAGATCACACCCCAGTAATAGCTAGTGTCGGTATTACACCTACCATAAATAAAGATCGTATACCTCTAATAAACAGGAGCACAAATTAGGAAATATTTTCAAACTACATGAATCATCAGATCAACTTAAACGTCCGTCTAAAAGAACCTAAAGAAATTAATGAAGCAGTTAAATCGTTCGTTAAAATTGTACAAGTGCAATTGAGTCTCCAGCCTATAAAGTAAACTATGGAAAGTTAGATTTTAATCTACCCATGGAAATTAGACAACGAATTCAGTTGTCACGAAGATCAAGAAATAAATGGCAGCGAATAGAACACCTTTCTTGAAACGATCTTTCAACCATTAGCATAACTTGTTAAAAGTGAAAATGAGCGAATGCAAATCTGAAAGATACGCTGAATTCTTTAAAACAATATTTGTAGAATATTTTCCAACCGTATACCGATTTAATGAATACCAAACATGAAAACAAAGTCGAAAAGTATTTACAAAGCCCAATTCAATTAACATTACCGACGAAACATGTATCA